>OZ023191.1:1486058-2686058 GCA_963995505.1 Hypericum androsaemum
TGCTATTGTTGGAAACCTTTGGGACTAAATTGAAATTTTCCATTTCAATTCAATCCCGAGGAACCCTAATCGGGCGATTTGGGGGCGATTTTACCCCCAAATCGAATTCCGCCGATTGTGTCGGAAATCCGACGATTCCGACGCCAGAGATCGACGATAGTTGATTCTCCGGCGTGCCCTCGTCGTTCCGATACCAGTTTCGTAGATCGACGTCACCGGATTTGTTCGATCGAAGCTCGAATCTTCCCCGGCGACCGAAAGTGAGAAGACAACGACGAAGGAGCACGGCGGCACGACGGACCGTGCGACCGGTATGGTCGTGACCGGGAGGCCACGGCAAGTCGTACGCAACCGGTGGCGGACGCTGACTTGCCGCCGTGAGCGCGCTGTCGTTGGAGGGCGATTTGTGGCGCTTTTTTTGTCTCGTCGTCGGGGAGAGAGAAAGTGAAGGTAAAAATCTGCGAGGGGCAAAATCGTAATTTTTGCTCTGAAATATTTATACCCCGGTTCGATTCAATTGTAACCGGGCGATTTGGTCTGGTTCTTGGTTGAACCGAATTCGATTTTGGTCAACTTTGACTTAAGTCAAAATTGGGCAGAATTTTATTTTTGTTGGATTTAATTGGATAAATTATTTTTTATTCAATAAAACTTCATTACTAAAAATTATAAGTTAATTTTTAGTTAAGTTTTTAAGATTATTAGAATAATTTTAATTACTTAAATATATTTTGGAATAAGTTCTGAAATATATTGAACAAAATATATAATTACCGTTAATAATCTAGAATTGAACAGATCCTTTGAATATGTGTTCATCGTTTGATTAAAAATTATGTATTTTTTGATCATTGGGTAAATATGCGTATTGACCCAAAAAAAATTGACCTGCATATGTTGCAGATTAACGATGATGAAATATAAGACGGTTGTGTACCCGAACTTTTGTGCACGTGAAATACGTGAAAGTATACTCATGTGTCGCATTTCGAGTCGACAACCTAAGGATGATATGTATGTTCTAATGGAACATATAGATTATGTTCATCAAATGATGCAGGATTGCGTATGGGCAGGAGGATACGACCATGGAGAGGATTGGCCTTCCATGTTCTGTGATCTTTTGATCACACTCAGGATTAAGGAAAAAATAGAATTTTTCCTACAACCTGAGGATTGTTCACACAGAGATGCACTGGCAGGGTTAGTCCTTTATTTGCAGAATAAAGGACTTCTGGAGGAAATGATCTCCAATTCTCCTATGGAACTACGTAGTTGACGTATGATGCGTCGCTATTGTAGTCAGGGATACTTTTATAGTTTTCCCATTCCATGTGCGGTGTGGATTTTAAATTCCGCACCTATCCTAGTTGTGACTGTTTGAATCCTCTTTTGTCTATAAATAGATACTTAATGTATTTTCGTATATCTTGTTGAAAGTTTCCATATACATATGTTGTTTTTGGGAAACTCTGTTTTATACTAGGTATTCATAGAAGCTTTATATACATAGGTGTGTATTCAAAACTTCATGTATATCCTTGTATATATAAATAAAAGGCTTGTGAGCTTTTTATTTCTGTGATTATATAATATGTTTATTTAATTACACGTGTCAAATCCACTTGTATTTACTATCAAAGAACTTAGAATGATTAAAGTTTGAGATTAATTCTTGAAGGGTAAGGGGAAACACACCCGTGACCTACTTTAAATTCGAGATTAGTCAAGGACTTTATATCATTCGGAGTTATAACGTATAGTAAATTTGTATCGTATTGCTTAGAATGACTCCTTAATATACTTTTTCTTATAATTCCCGTTAGTTATGTCGATTGCTTCAAAATCGATTGTCGCTGAGCTCAACAAGGAGTTGAAGCTTAATGGTGACAACTACGATAATTGGAGTATGAAAATACTATATGTGCTAGAAGAACAAGATGTTCTCGAGATGACATCTACAATATTAGTTGAACCTGAGTCAGGTACCACTGCACAGCATAAGCGTGATAGTGACGCTTTTAAAGCTTGGAAAAAGAAAAACTCTACAGCTCGTCTCATCTTGCTAAGTGCAATGATGGATGACATTACTAGGCAATTTCGTGTCTATGACAATACAAAGGACCTTTGAGATGCTCTGAAAGAAAGATTCGGGAGGCTATCAATCTCGAAGCTACGTGCTTTGACAATATGATCATTCTATGCAAAAGCATCTCAGGGAAATGTCAAACATGATTGGTGAGCTGGTTGAGGCTGGCCACATGCTAAGTAATGAGCAACAAATCCAGGCTGTCATTCGTTCCCTACCTGTGAGCTGGGAACACATGAAAATGACACTTACCCATGCCGATAATGTTACGACATTTGACGACATGGCCCGACACCTTGAGCTAGAAGAGGATCGTCTCCTAGCTATTAGAGTACACCCTGAAGCCCACATAACTCAGTCTAGTGGTACAGGGAGTAAGAGAATAAGAGGTAAAAAGAGCAAGGGTAAGAAAAATGGAAACAAGAGTAAGGCTGAAAATTCTGGAACTAGTGAGAAAAGTTCTGGAAGAAAGAAAAAAAGAAAATTTAACATCAAGAAAGTCAGATGTTACAACTGTCAAAGAAAAGGTCATTTCGCTAAAGATTGCATGGAAGAAAAGAAGGTACATCAAATTCACTCTCATGTGAGTAAATTATATGTATCTAGTACTGTTCTTCTATCTGAAACTCATCCTATATGGGTGATTGATTCAGAAGCGACCGACCATGTAACAAAAGATCGTGAAGCTTTTGTTGATTTCCGACGATTGCCGGTAGGGGCAAAATACATTTTTGTTGGTAACAACACACGAGTGGATGTTAAGGGTATGGGTACATGTAAATTGAACCTACGTCAAGGATGTACCCTATTTCTACATGATGTGCTATTTGCTCCAGAAATTTTTCGGAACTTAATTTCTGTTTCAACCTTGATGACTCTTGGCTTTCGATTGCTGTTTGAGAATAGTTCTGTACAGTTATTTTTAGAATATGTTTTTTATGGATCTGGTTTTAAATCAGGTGGTTTCTTAATTATGGATGTTGATCAGTTATCAAAATCTTGTTTTTCCTTAGTCACTAATATTCAAACGTCTCGAGATGACATTATTTTGTGGCATTCTAGATTGGGCCATATTGGTCAAGATCGCATGAATCGTCTAGCTAAGGCAGGACTATTAGGTCATTTAGATAAAGCTATTTTACCCACATGCGAACGATGTCTAGAAGGAAAATTGATAAGAAATCATTTGGTAAAGGAACTAGAGCCACCTTTCCACTGCAGTTAATTCATTCTGATGTTTGTGGTCCAATGAATGTGAGGGCTAGACATGGAGCGTATTACTTCATCACATTTATAGATGACTATAGTAAGTATGGTCTAGTCTATTTGATTTCTCACAAATCTGAAGCATTTAGTTGTTTCAAGATTTTTATGAATTTTGCGGAGAATCAACATGATCGAAAGATTAAGGCCTTACGAACAGATCGTGGCCGTGAGTATCTTTCTGATAAATTTAATACTCTGTGCCAAGAAAAAGGAATTGAACATCAGTTGTCCATTCCTTATACACCTCAACAAAATGGGGTAGCAGAAAGAAAGAACAGAACCCTTCTTGACATGGTTAGATCTATGATGGCTGAGGCAAATTTGCCTATATCATTTTATGGAGACGCGCTCCTTACCGCCGCATATGTTCTCAACCGAGTCCCCTCTAAATCTGTCGCTACCACCCCTTACGAAATGTGGACAGGTCGAAAACCCGATCTAAGCTACTTAAGACCGTGGGGGTGTGCGTCTTATGTCCATTCTACCTCTAGTTCTTTCGGTAAATTAGGACCGAGAGGTAGAAAGAGTGTCTTTATAAGATACTCTGATGTATCAAAGGGATACGTTTTCGTAGGTGAACTCGAAAATGGACAAGTGACAGAATTTGAATCACGAGATGTCACATTTTTGGAAAATATTTTTCCAAAATTGGGAGACGTAAGTAGTGATCTTACGTTATACGAAATTGATGAGGCAGAATCATCTGGATCGCTCCAACCGAGTGGGAGAATTGTGGAGGAAAATCAAGTTTTTCCACCATAAATCGATCCGGTAGTTCACGATCCTAGTGTCAGTACATTTCCAAATTTCAGTGGGAGTATGGATTATCCCTTTAGTGGGAGTACTATTCCTGGTTATGATGAATATATTAGAGATGTTTATCAAAATCGTGAACTTCGTAGAACCAAAAGAACAAGCATTCCACGCAAACGATTTGAGGTTGAATGCGCTGCTAATGCTTTCTTGGCATCATTGAAAGATAACAATGGTCCAAGTGAGATTCTTTTGGCAATCCTACAAGATGAGAATGAACCCAAGAATGTTTCTGCTGCTCTATCATCTCCTGATAAAAATGAATGGATTAAAGCAATGGAAGAAGAGATGGCTTCAATGAAGAAAAACCATGGTTGGGAATTGGTTGATCTGCCTAGTGGACGTAGGGCAATTGGGAACAAGTGGGTTCTCAAGATTAAGCGTAAAGCAGATGGCTGTATCGAAAGGTATAAAGCTCGCTTAGTTGCCCAAGGATTCAAACAACAGGAAGGAATAGACTATGAGGAAACTTTCGCACCTGTTGTGAGATTTACATCCATTAGGATAATTCTGGCTATAGTGGCAAATTTAGACCTTGAACTATATCAAATGGATGTTAAGACTGCTTTTCTCAATGGAGAATTGGATGAAGAAATCTATATGATTCAGCCAGAGGGCTACATCCAAAAAGGCTGCGAACTTAAAGTTTGCAAATTGATGAGATCAATTTATGGCCTTAAACAGTCTTCTAGACAATAGTACATTCGCTTTCATAATACGATCATGTCACATGATTTTAAAATGATAGACGAAGATCATTGTGTCTATTTGAAATGTTCGGATAATAAGTTTATCATTATTACACTGTATGTAGATGACATACTGTTAGCTGGAAATGACAAGGGATATCTTAATGAACTCAAAGTTTGGTTTTCGTCCAACTTTGAAATGAAAGATATGGGTGAAGCTAATTACATTCTCGGAGTTAAGATTATGAGAAATCGCTCGAAAAGGCTATTATCTCTTTCACAAGAGACATATATCCATAAAGTAGTAGAGCAGTTTAATTGTAATAATAGTAATCCCAAGTTTGTCCCGATTGCCAAAGGCCATCATCTCAATAAAAAAATGTGTCCTATAACAGCTCAACAGAAAAGAGATATGATAAAAATCCCTTATGCTAATGCAGTTGGTTGTCTGATGTACGCAATGTTGTGTGCAAGACCAGACATTTGCTATGCTGTCGGTATAGCTAGTAGATATCAGTCTAATCCAGGTCAAGCACATTGGAAAGCAGTCAAAGAAATTATGAAATACTTGAATACGACTGCAGAATACTCACTGATTTATCAAGGTCAAGACCTGATATTGAGAGGTTACTCCGATGCTGATTGGGGTGGTGATGTGGATGAGAATAAATCTACATCCGGATATGTCTTCATGCTTGACGGAGGTGCTATATCATGGTGTAGCAAGAAACAAAAGTGTGTTTCTCTGTCAACTATGGAAGCTGAGTACGTTGCTTCTGCCGCAGCAGTACAAGAAGCAGTATGGTTGAAGAGATTTCTAAACCATTTATCCCTAACCAACTCAAATGGACCAGTGAGCTTATTTTGCGATAATCAAGCGTCAATAGCTTTTGCTAAGGATCCTAGATACCATAGCAGAGCAAAGTATATTGGCATTAAGTATCACTTTGTTAGGGATATGATTGTACATAAGGAGGTCAGCATAAAACATATGCCTACGCAAGATATGATAGCAGATCCTATGACTAAGGTTGTATCCAGAGATGTGTTCGAAAAACACGACAGATCCCTAGGTTTACGTAGACATTGATGTTTTTTGTACATGTTATAAGAAATCAGTTGTTCAATATAACATGGTTGTTCTAATAATACGAATGTGTGAATGTTTTTTTGGGAAATATTTACCTGAGCATGTGAGACAGAAAAGTAACCCACTCACACGGGTGTTTACCTCAGTGGGAGTCAATGAGTTGATTCCTTGTTGAGATGAGGCAGTTTTATGAACATCATTACATCGAGTGCCTGTTCTAAAATTTTAATGCTGTCTTGCTTAACTACAAGAGATGTTCTTGTTAAAGTGCGAGATTTTTGATAATGCATGCATCAGTTGCTGCATTGGATTTATTTTGTAAATCCAAATGGTAAGGAATAAGTGGAACTTATCATTAATCTGTCTATATAGCCTAGAGCAGTTTTTAGTAAACTAAAGTCGTTGTTCAGTAAAACATCGAGACTGATGCTCTAGTATGATGTTTAATTATGAATTACATGCGCTCATTTTTTTTTAAAAATGAATGAACATCATAGGATGTGGACTGTACCATGTTTGCATTGTCGACCAATGGATGGCAAATCATTAACTGATTTCTGTTTCCCTTGTGTGAGACCAATTTCGAAAAATATATTTTTTCAATACTCTATCCTCATAATCCTTAACGTATTTTGAAAATATGATTCTGTGCTGCTAGCTTGGAAAGTCTATGAAAAGGTCATGATTCATTATTCGACCTGGCAAGACTGACTAGAAAAGCAGGCTTTATCATGATGGAAGAAATACTTATAAAGGAAAAGGTTCTTCATCGATCACATTCCTAAGTTTCGTTGTTCAATGGTGCGCACCTATTGTGTTTAAAGTAATACAATATTGAACACGATTAAATTGTTTGAAATCACATATGCAAACAATAGAATATGAGATGAGACCTAGGATAAGGCATACCTTACATAATGAGAATGTCGAGATGCTATCATTCAAGTAGCCCGTGTGTGTGTGCTCTTGAGTTTAGCTAAGTGCACTCGATGTATGCTGGTCGCACAAAATTTTTGCTAAACATAATCTGAGACATTGTTGATTATGATCAATAATGTGTGAGTGGGAGATGTTGGACTGGCCCATGAGTCACCCATTATTGGGAAAAAATGGGTCCAAGCCCATTAGGCCCAAAAGCCATTGGGCTTTTGGGCTGACACGTGGTCGACACGTGGCCTGACATGTGGCACGCCACGCGGCGCCACGTGGGCGACACGCGGCAATGCTAGTGACACGTGGCATGCCACGTGGGCGACACGTGGCAAAGCTAGTTGATAGCTTCACCACGTGGCGCCACGTGGATGACACGTGGCGCCACGTGGATGACACGTGGCGCACATGTGTGAGCCGGATCTCCCTATAAAAGGGAGAAATCACTGGTGATTAATATGTAACTTTTTCCATTCTGATATATACACTTCAGAGAGCTTTTTCAGTTTAGTCCCTGTAGTTCTCAGATTTTGCAAAGCAAGAAAACTCGTGAAAATCGTTTACGTATCCGATCCGTTTGTGATCGTAAACCACCAGTGACAATATCTTGTTATCCGATCCTGTTTAAAGCACGCTGCAACAAGTAAGTCTTGTTATTTATTAATAAATTTATTTCATTAATTATGAGGTAATTAACTCATGATTATTCGTTAATTAATGGGCCCGAATTCCCTTCAATAATTTATGATTTTTTTACACCTTTCACGATTATTTGTCGAGTCAAACTTAGATATGTTAATCGTATAATATCATAACTTGCAAGATATTTTTTATCTAGATATTAAAAAATCATCATAATTGAAACTTTATTACTAAATATGTCAAATGCATTCAGATTTTTTTATATAAGTAAATTGCATTCAGATTGAGTGATGGGCACCACCAAATAATCTGATTACATCTCGAATCAGTTTGATGAAGAAATAAAATAATTATTAATAGGGAAAAGTTTATATTAGTACTCTATAGTTTCACATTTTCAGAATTTAGTCCATGTGATTTCGAATTGAAAATTTAATCTCATGTGGTTTACACACTTTTTCCCAGACAGGAGCTGCTAGCCCATTTGGATTTGCCATGTCATATTTAAAGACTGCGTACTATGCCATCTCGGTCTTTTTTTATCCATGCAAATGATGACGTGGCAAATCATAAAATTTTAAAATGGTGCCAAATTTATGTATATTTTTTAGAATCATAAAATTTTAAAATGGTGTGGCAAATGATGACACTGGTGTAGAGGACCCCAATGACGACGACGTCCGCGACAAAGAGAGATTCTGAGAATATGTTGTCAGAGCTATATCTGAGGCCAAGGACCTTCGAAGAGCGGGTAGTGTGGAGCTCGTAGCGTATCTCGGGGAGCACCGAGAGGACCCCAGGTCAGCCCTCAAGCTCCCGGGCCTCCGCTGGTGTGAGCCTCGCTGAGAACCCATGGATGGTGGAGTCGTAAGCATATAGCATCGACACCGAGGGGGCAACCGACCTCAGGGAGGCGTCGTACCAGTGGTGTGGTGAGTAAAAGCAGCCGGCATCTCGGATTTTGAAAAATATACACAAATTTGGCACCATTTTAAAATTTTATGATTTGCCACATCATCATTTACATGGTTAAAAAAGGCTAAGATGGTATACCATGCAGTCCGTAAATATGACATGAAAAATTCAGATGGATGTACCTGCACGGTAAAAAGTGTGCAAACCAAAGGAAAACATGAAACTATCGGGTAGTAACAAAAAAATTTCCCTTATTAATTATACACACGATCTACCAACCACCATTTAAATTAACGGATGAAGACATTGCTCTATCTTAACCAAGTATCGAGTTCTAGGCCTTAAATACAACATTGTTAAATATTTATTGAAGTAGTTTTTACCACTTTTCAAAAATCTCACTTAACTCGAATATGAATTAATCGCTTAAATAAATTTGAATAGCAAACATTATAAACCAAAAAATATACACGCGATCTACCGGATTGATTCAGCGGCGTGGTAGGGTCACGAAAGAGGACAACTGACGCTTTCCCGAAAATGAAATAGAAAAAAAAACAGCACGGTGACCCATAGTTTTTTTGGTGACCAATATATAAGATGATGGAATATCTTTTTGTTTAGAAGTATCCCGAAGACCAAAATATACACATTCTTGATCAATTAATCACAAAAGTAAATTGAATTTATTTTCGTTGCTATTTCGGTAATTGAAATACCAGTTAAGTCGATAAATTGAAGACCAATTTAAGCAAACCATATACATGCTTGATCATGGTCATTTTTCATGTATAAAGTTGAAAAATAAATTAGGTTGATTTGGAAGATTTTGGGACATCCTTTTTTTTGAAGAAAATAAGATAGAACTTTCATTAGATATGGAAATTGTACAAGATAAGGTCGTTAAGCTCGTTCGGAGGAGACAAAAGCAAATCATCATCCGCAAGGTCTCCTAGTCTAGCCCTCTTGGCAAGCCAATCCGCCAAGCGATTAGCTAGCCGAGGCGTATACACTAGTTTACACTTAGGTAAACTCAAAAAGATGGATTGAATTTCCATCGCCCAAAGTTCGTGCATCCAATCAAAATCATTGGAAAAGGAGTTGATGTAATTCACCGCAAGTTGGCAATCAGACTCTACGATTGTGGCAGAGAAAAGAAGTTGATGCTTGACGTAGCTAGCGGCAACTTGGATCGCCTTTAACTCAGCTTCTATAGCTGTTGAGGCCTCTGGAGAGGCAAGTTTGATCTTTACTAAGCATCCCGTATGATCACGGATCACCACAGCAAGGCCTGATGGAGAGGTGTGATCAATCCAAGATGCATCAGTGTTAAGTTTAAGTACGCCAATGTTGGGAGGACGCCAAGTATCAGCAGCAATAATCTCAGAGACAATAAGGGGGCTGCGCCAATTTGTATACTCCTGGAATTTCTGATGAGCTGCTCTCCAGGTCTGACGTGGATCAGGTTTCTTGCCTTCATATATGCAATCATTTCTAGCGAGCCAGACCTGCCAGCATATAAAAAAACAAAGTTAACTAGCTCAGGTTGGTTCATATTGGCTAAGTTTTCCATGATATGCAAGAACCAAGATTGAAAGTCAACATGAGTAGTATCAGTAGCAGTCATATAACCAAGAGGGGAATAGAACCAAGTTCCTCTAGCATGAGGGCAAAGGAAAAGAGCCTGAAAAATATCCTCGTTCACAGCTTTGCAAATACTACAACTGGGATCATCAGTAATGTTTCTCCTAACTAAATTAGCAGCTAGACATAAGGAATTATAACCAGCTTTCCACAAAAAAGTTTTGATTTTAGGGTAAACATTGAGCTTCCAAAGTTCTTTCCAAAAGGTACCATAGTTGTCAGCATTTTGATCATGAGTATTCCTTAAAGAAAGATAACCAGCTTTAACAGTAAACTTCCCTGTTTTTGCACCAGACCAAATGATCTTGTCCGATCCAAAGTTCTTTCTGGGTTTGATTCTTTTGATGACATCGATTTCTTGTTCAGAGAACAAGTTCTAAAGTGTATTGTCATCCCAGTTGTCACTACTTCCCTGCAGCAGATCAGAAACATAAACAGGAGACGCTTCATCAGGTTTAGTAGATAGAATCGTATGTCCAGGCATCTCAAAAAGTAAGCATCAATCCAAATGTGGATGTCTCTCCCATCAACAACCCTCCATAGAAGATTAGGCTTAAGCATGCCCAATCCCTGAATAATGCTCGTCCATGTCCAAGAAGGTCTTGTACCTTGTACACCATACTCTCACTGAACTGTGCTCTCTACTTTCTCCCCTGAACTCCTCTATTTCCTTCCCTGAATTTTATCCATTTCACCTTCCCTGAATCCCTTTCTCTCTTTACCACAACATGGAGGACGACGGCCCTGACATTCCATCCCACATTACCGATCTTATAAAGCAAACAGAAGATCTCTGATTTGGTCCCGCCCTTTCTTTTGAATAGAGTCCGGCCCTTAATTCTTTTGTCAAGGATCTCGTTCTTATTGGGAAGCTTCTAATAGGAAACACAAGCTTCATGTTGTGAAGCCTAGTGTCTTGAAGTCTTGGTCCATTAAGGAGTCAGATGTTGAGATCGAAGAACTTGAGCAAAACCTTTTCTCCTTTTCTTTTCAGAGCTCCATCGTCAGGAGGAAAATTCTTGCAGCTTCCCCGTGGTCTATAAATGATCACCTCCTCCTTCTCAAGGAGTGGGACCCAGACCTTCACTGGTTGGAGGTCTCCTTCCTAATTTCTGTGTTATGGGTTCAAATCCATGGGTTGCCGCCGAACCTCATCTCTAGACAAACTGCTACGATGATTGGTGACCAATTCCAGCGATTGGTTGAAACTGATGATTTAAACTTCTCCAGCTCTTCGGTCGAAGGTGTGATTAGAATCAAGGTTGAGCACAATGTCGAATAGCCTCTAAAGAATAGTTTTGTCCTCAAGAGAAAGAATTTGCCCGACAGGAAGATTGAGTTCACGAAAGGCTCCCAGATTTCTGTTACTACTGTAGAGTTATTGGACACACCAGCAAGCTCTGTTTAAAGGTTGACGACGGGAAAGCTTTCCTCCGAAGTTTGGCTATCAATAAGCTCCCATACGGGACATGGCTTTGCGCTGATGGTTCGATAAGCAGGAGATCCCCAACCCACCAAACACCTTCTCCACGGCCTCGTCCGCAGACAATAGCCCCCAACCAAAACAATCCTCCCCCATCTGCCCAGTCAACTCCTCTTAAGAATCAGTCATCTTTACCAGGTGCAAGCTAAAGCGCCGTTAATCCTCATGGCAAGACTTCGGCAAAACATGCCCCAAAACCTAAAGAAATCCTTCCCCTTAGCAGAAATGGTTTAGTTACTAAGAATGGTGCCTTGGCCGTCCAAGGCGGAGCTAAGCCTTTTTTGTGCCCGGATTTGAACTTGGACGCCGGTGGCGTCCAGCTGGTCGAAGTTCCTATTGTGGATGGGATTTATGTGACTGCTCTGATCCAATCACATCTGAAAATAGTTGAATCATCAATGGCTAATTGTCCAATGGCTACATCCACGTCGGCTAAAATTTTGAAAGTCAAGTCGTCCAACAAATTCTCGGAGCCTAGTCCAGTCAGCATTATGACTGGGATGAATAATGCCATGTCACTAGCTACAGACAAAGTCTTAAAAGAGCCAGAAACGACAGCTCCCAAGCTGGCATCCATTGCTCTAAAGAAAAAAGAGGATCCACAGGCCCCAATCCCAATCCTTCTTCCTAATGATCGTAAAAGGAAGCTAAGTGAAGGAAAATCTACTTCACCCCTAATTATTGGTATCCCTCCTCATAATTTCAAGAAGAAGGGCGTTCTGGCTGATCTACCCGATCCTATGAATCCTGATTGCTTGTTAGAAAGTGATGCACACCAGCTGCTCGACGAAATTCCACAGTCACAAGCCACCTTCTCTCTCCTACAAATTGATAAAGGGAAAGCTCCTCTGCTGGCCAAGGACAAGAATAAAAAAGGAACTAGAGTGCCTGGCACGTTCCAGAGGAACGCTGCTCGCAGAAGAGGCAATCAACTCCAGTCCTTTCATACTACTAACAAGGAGATCCAATTCAAGCCACGGGTGGCAGGCCTTATGCCACCCCAAGGGGTGTGACCTTTCTAGCTTGGAACTGTCAAGGCTTTGGCTAAGACTTGACAATTCGAGTCCTCCGAGGACTCATAATGAAACATAGGCCCCTGGTAGTCTTTCTCATGGAGACTAAGCAGGAAAGAAAGGTGTTAGAGAAGATGAGAATCAAAATGTACTATACGAGCAGCTTTTATGTGGATCGGATCGGCCTGAGCGGGGGCCTTGCTCTTTGGTGGAGTTCTAAGATTGATATGCGAGTCGATACAAGTTGTCCTAACTTTATTGATACTACGTGTTATATCAGGTCCTCTGGTGATCTGTGGGGTGCTACTTTTGTTTATGGCGAATCTTCTGGAGCTATCAAAGACACGTTCTGGGACTCAATGGTTGCCTTACACGGGAATTCAAATTTCCCTCGCTGTTATATTGGAGATATGAATGCCATGTCTCACCCTGATGATAAAAGGGGAGCTCTTCCTGCTACTTGGTCTCAATTGAAACATCTTCAGGGAATCATGGATAAATGTTGTCTTATTGACTTGGGCTACAAAGGTGGTAAATTCACTTGGTGTAATAACCAGCAGGGCAATGCTAGAACTTGGGAAAGGCTTGACAGGTCCCTTGTCAACTGTGAGTGGAGAGACCTCTTTCCACATGCTCAATTGATCAATGGGGAGATATATGGTTCAGACCATGCCTATATCATTCTCAATCATCAAGTTCAGACTGGGAAAAGGAAAAAGCCGTTTCGTTTTGAGGAATGGTGGTTCAAGGAATCAGATTGTAAAAATGTCATTCAATCAAGCTAGAGGCAACAAGTTTCTGGAAACCCCCCCACATATTTTTCAAACACAGCTCTATTTGTGCTACAAACCTACTAAGCTGGTCTAAGAAAAAGCTGGGAGGCAGAAAAGAAAGAATCAGTGGTGCAACTTTCAAGCTTGCAAAGTTGCAACAGAGAGTTCAATCTCCAGCTTCTCAAGCTGAAGAAAGAAGGATCAAGTCTGAACTTGCTATTCTTTATCATCAAAAGGAAATTTACTGGCACCAAAGATCGAGGATCAATTGGCTTAATCATGGTGATCAAAACATAAAAAAATTTCACGCCAGTGCCACTCAGAGAAGGCAAACAAATGAGATTGTCAAGCTTATGACTGATGATGGTCTCTGGGTGGAGGATCAAACTAGTATTAAGGCTAACATCCAGGCATATTTTAAGCAAATGTATTCTGAAGAGCATACCAGTAACGAAGATAATATCCTGTCTTGCATTCCTCACGTTTTCACCTCCGAGATGGCTGTCAGTCTAACAAAACAAATTGATGCGGAGGAGATTAAAAGTGCTGCCTTCTAGATGGGTGGTTCTAAAAGTCCTGGGCCTGATGGTTTTCCAAGTTTATTCTACCATACTTATTGGCATGTTGTAGGAAATGAGCTTACTAGCATGATTTTGGATTGGTTCCGAACTGAATCTATTCCTGCTTGTATGAATAAGACCCATATTGCTTTGATTCCTAAAACTGATGTGCCCGAATCCATCTCCCAATTTAGACTTATTGGTTTATGCAACTTTGCTTATAAGATTTATTCTAAAGTGCTAGCTAACAGGATCAAGCATTGGATGAACTCTATTGTCTCGAAATCTCAGAATGCTTTTATTAAAGATAGGTCTATACAAGATAATATTTTGATTGCAAATGAGGTTTTTCACTTTCTCAGGGTTGGAAAGCAGAGAAACACGGGCCATATGACCATAAAAATTGAATTAAAGAAGGCCTATGACATGGTGAATTGGAAGTATTTAGAGTAAGTCATGCATGCTCTTGGCTTCCCTTCGAAATGGACTAGATGTATTTTAAGCTGCATATCCAGTGTTTCGTATTCTGTCATGGTTAATGAATCCCCCTTGGATTTTTTTCTCCCTTCGAGAGGAATAAGACAGAGAGATCCTCTATCCTCTTTCCTTTTCTTGCTGATTGCTAACTCTTTCACGCACTATATCAATTGGCATCAATCCATTGGCATGAATAGAGGCATGATTATAAAAAGATCTAGTCCTATCTTAACTTACATCATGTTTGCTGGTGATACTTTACTAGTTGGAGAGGCTACTTGCCATGAAGCTCATAATTATAAGCATATTTTACAGAATTTTGTTAACATGTCGGGTCAGCCTATTAACTATTGCAAGTCTTGCATCAGATTTAGCACTAACTTGGACCAGGCCCTTAAACATAATATCTTGAACATCTTTGGCATGGCTCCTATGTCTGACCGTGAGAAGTACCTTGGTTTACCTTCTTTTTGGGGTAGATCTAAGCGTAATGCTATCAATTACATCTATAATAGTATGTGGTCTAGGTCTCAAACTTGGATGAACAAGATGTTATCTACTGCTGGCCGTGACGTTATGGTTAAATCTGTCTTGTCTGCTATCCCCACTTACTTGATGCAGTGCATTCTTTTCCCCAAGATCGTGTGCAGGAAGCTGGATAGCCTTTTGTCTAATTATTGGTGGTCTGGTGACGTTGAGTCCGGGAAGATTCATTGGGTCAAATGGGACAAAGTGACTTCGTCCAAAAAGAGTGGCGGGCTTGGCTTTAGAAACATGGAGCAATTCAACCTCTCTCTCTTAGCTAAACAAGCTTGGAGAATGCTGAACGATCAAAATTCCCTATGTTTCCAATTTTGGGACATCCTCGATAAGGAAAAGTTGCACCAGGATACATTACAATCTTCTCGCATGGATTAAGTGTGGACTGCACAACCGAGGCCCGCACCGTCCTCGATCAAAAGTGGGCCGTTCGATTGGATCAACCAAACTACACGCTAGATCGGACGACTCAATTAAAGCAGAGGCATTTTTGGAATTCTGTGTCTGCCCAATTAAATTTCGCCTCTTCCTTTTTTAGGACACGTGTCCACGCATGACTTTATTTTTTCCTAAAATTTTGCTCATTCCCTAAATGTCGCCCCTAATTAATTTTTCCCCTCTCCTTTTTTGGTTCCGGTGTACAATTAATTTTTTTACCTCAATTAATTATTACGGAGTCTAATTAATTATTTTCCTTTGATTTTATTCAATGTTATTCTTCTTTTTTCTCTTGTTCTTTTTAGGCAAGTGTTTTAAAAGCAAAAAAATTTTTGGACATATCATCACTTATTTTCTCAAATCCATGATATTATAATTTGAATATATTTGGCGAGCTTCTCGATAACTATGAAGTCTGAGAGTTGTCTCGAGTCGTAAAAATTAAAGTAATTATTTTGAATTCGAGCATTTGATTGTTGCATGTGTATGTATTATTAAAGATTATAATACTTCAAATATCTCGAGTCACATACAGGAAGTTAAAATGGCACATCGATTATGACAAAATAGCACGCCGGGTTAATATGTAATAAAATTTATAATTAATTAAATGACAATTCTGGTTATGACTAACGGATGTCCAGCTATGTCTAACGGCATGTTCGGTTATGTCTAAATGGCATGCCTGGTTAATATGTAATAAAATTTATAATTAATTAAATGGCATATCGGCTATGTCTAATGATATGCCCGGTGATGTCTAAATGGCATGTCCGATTATGCCTAAATAATTATTATAATAAAAATTAAATAATATGATAAAATGGCATGCCCGATAATGACCAAATGGCAAACTGATTACGATAAAATGGCGTGTCTGGTTACGATTAAATAGCATACATTAGGATAAAATGGCAGGCCCAGTTATGATTAAATGGCAAGCCCGGTTACGATTAAATGGCATGTTTGTCTATGTATAATGACATGCACGATTAATATTTAATAAACTTATAATAAATTAATTAAATCGCATAATCTGTTATGTTAAAATGGCATGCCCAACTATGACTAATGGCATGCCCGAGTATGGCTATGGCTGCTAGCATGTCCGGTTAATATTTAATAAAACTTATAATTAATTAAGTTATTAAGTTATTAATTAAATGACATATCTGGTTATGTTAAAATGGCATGTCAAACTATGAGTAATGGCATGTCCGGTTAATATTTAGTAAAATTTATAATTAATTAATTAATTAATTAAATGACACACTCGTTTATGTTAAATTGGCATGCCCGACTATGACTAATGGCATGTCCGATTATGATAAAAATGATATATTATATTAAAATAATTAATATTAATTAATACTTATAATAAAAAATTAAATAATCAGTTTGATTTATTTCAGTATAATATACGAATAAAGATAAGATTAAAAAAGGCAAATGGGCTGTGAACCCCCCCCCCCCCCCCCCCCCCCCCCCCCCCGCGGCTCTGCGCATGCATCCCAAATGGGAGTTAAAAATAGGTCGAAATTCAACACATTTTCGATCTGAGAATGAAGAGGATAATGAAGAAAGTGGTGGCAGCTCAAAAGATCAAGAACTACTGAAGATGGGGAGTATGCAATCCCCTTCCACCCAGAAACTCCAATCAGCGGATCTTCAACAATTTTTCGTCCTATAGGTAGAGATGCTGCAAAAAAAGAAAAGAAAAGGTAAGGCATCACAATCTTCTTGTACTAATAAATTTGCTGCATAAATTCGTGCATTAAGATTCACTAGAGACAATGAAGTTGAAGTAATGAGCAAATTGAGAAGGGATAGAATCGAGCTGGAGCACAAAAAAGTACAAAATAAACTCGAGCTAGAGAAAAAAAGGGTAGAAAGAAAGACTATGCAAATGAATCAACTTATGATGAATACATTGTTGGGTAAAGATCACTTATCACCAAAAGATGAAGAGATGAAATGCTATCTAATGTGAGTTGTGTTTGAAAAATGATGAGTTTATTTTTGTGTAATTTTAATTTATGTCATTTTAGTTGATGTCTTGTAAGACTTTTAATTGATGTAATTTCTTTCAATTTGTAATTTTAATAATGTAATCGAATTGTCAGTTCACAGCCAAGGGGGGCTGGCGCCCCCCCGGGACCCCCTGTCGTAGCGACATTATTGAAAATATCCAACATCCTTCATATGCTACTTGTCTCGTAGCCAAAAGAGTTGTCAATTCAACTTTGACTTTTTTACTATCCTTCACATGCTACTTGTCTCCTAGCCAAAAGAGTTGTCAATTCAACTTTGACTTTTTTACTATCCTTCACATGCTACTTGTCTCCTAGCCAAAAGAGTTATCAATTCAACTTTGGCTTTTTCACTATCCTTCACATGCTACTTGCCTCGTGGCCAAAAGAGTTGTCAATTCAACTTTGGCTTTTTCACTATCCTTCACATGCTACTTGTCTCGTAACCAAAAAAATTGTCAATTCAACTTTGTATTTCTTCGACGAGCATGTCTTGTTTGGGATAATATTTTAATAGAAAGAATTATGATGGCTTGTATCATCATGCAAAATATGATAACAGAGGATGAACGAGATACATACCTTCGCTATTATGATTCGACAGAATTTTTTAATGATAGACCTACAAGAAGAAGAAGTGGATAACAAGAAGAAGACGACGAAAAAAAATTTCAGTTCTCTATTGAACGCATTAGAGACCTATCCAATTATATGACTAATAGAGAACAACTCTGAAATAGAGAAGCACATAACACTCTTAAATAAGATTTGATTGAGCATATATGGCAAAATTTTGGCACTGGTAATTAAATATGTAATTTTTATTTTCTGAATTTATAATTTATCATTTCTCGCATCTATTTGTACCTCGATTTATTTCTTTCTAATTTTGTATTCCAAATTTTATAATCTTAATTTTATTATTTTATTTTAACTTTTTTCTTGTAATAATTATGGACGCATAATTTTATATATTTATTACAATTTATATGTAAACATAAATTAAATTATAGATAATATGTGGACAAGAGAGAAATTAATTATTTATTTGGTGAGTGGATTGGATGAGATCACCAATAAAGATTATAAAAGATTGGGTTGGATTGAATAGTAATTTGACGAGAGAGAAATTAATTATTTATCCAATCCGCTCACCAATAAACGTAGTCTTAGAAAGATGAAATTTAAATACGTCAATTATTACAAATGTTTCTACTTTCAATAATTAATTAGGTTAATAATCTACTTTCAAAAAGAGCCGCGCTAACTGATTAGCGTCGTTTTAATTAATTACCTAGGGCATGTTAATTTTCTCATGGTCCCAAAAATTAAAAGTTTTAGTACAAGCTATATATTGTTTGCCATGTGTAGTGACTAGCTCATTAATAATCGTGAGTAACGTGGAAGATTCATAAGATCCACTAGATATATTCCTCGGTTTCATAGATTTTAAATAATTTTCCCCAGAGTCCAGAGAACTGAAGAATTACGTGGCAATTGGCATTTATTATTAGCTGTTTTTAATTGCTTATCTAAAAAAATTGGGATAAAAATTCAGAAATTACTAAGATTTGATATAATGATTAGGAGGTACAATCGTTAATTTAGTTAATTTTTAAGTTTTGAGAAATCGAACGTGTTAATCTTTAGGATCAATTATCATCTCAAATGTGCTAGTTACATGTAATTGCCTTTCCTGGAGTTTATGTTTCTTTCCCATGGTGGTTGTACGCAAATTGTTTCATGTTCGTTGATGGATAACCGGTTTTATTTTTTTGTTAGATGTCGTTCATAGTTGAGTAATTGGGATGGGGGAAGGAGTTTATTGTTTGAGTTTAGGGTTAATCAATTGAGTTGGATGAGGTTGTTAGAGGTAAACTTAGTTTTTTGGGCTTTTTTATTTAGTGGGTGAGTTTTTTTTATCATGGGGTGAAGTTAGTATGTTTATGGTGACTTTGGAGTTATAAAATGAAATGAAAGAGAGGTATTTTTGTACTCATAGTTGTTATCTGAGATAGAAATTGATCCTATGAATTAATGAATTCAATTTTTCAAAATTAAGGGACTAATTAAGTAACGGATGAATTTTCTAATACAATATATCAATTTTTAAGAATTTCTGAAAATTTTCCCGAAACTTTAACTATTTTAAATTAGGATATGAGTAATACAAAAACATTACTCCGATACATGAGCATCGGGCAGAATATTACTCGCATAACTGGGAGAGACCGAATGCAAATAACAACGGTGCTGACAAAATTAATGGGCGCGGATGCGAGGTTGCTTGGTGGGGAACCACTAATGTTATATATTTATTACAGCGAATTAATCTAATCTAATAGTTTGTTGTGTTTGTATAACCTTCGTCTTATGGCACCGATGACAAATTTAAGACGGTACAAATTTTGGCTCAAGTGATTTTAGGTTCCGTTTAAGAGAACATGTTAGAGAAAGTCACATGAAAAATAGTAAGTCGTTAGGCCCGACATATGAATGAAAAAAACTATATACAAATTTTAATTGAATTTAAAGATTATAACAACTTAATTCTTCCATAGAAAAGTACTTTTTCCCAAAATACATGAACCCACCCCAAGGCAAGTGTCAATATTAACCTGAGAAACGTTCATAGTCTTTTTGATTTTGTTATGATGTGATTTAAACGCATCAAATTAATGACTAAGGTTTGCCCTTGACACTTTAGTAACTATAAAAGAAAACAAACACCATCTTGAAGCGACCGAGGGGAAACACCATCTTACATTTGTTAGTATAGATGTCCTAGAGACAATCGATATAAGGACATTATACTTGATGACATTCAGTTATATTATTAATGTGTATTAATAATGTTTAGCATTACATAAATGAATATAATGTTTGATTGTTTGCATATATTCATGTTTATGTTCCCATGAACTAGTGTTGTCATTGAGAATATGAGATCTCAGATGACTAAGTACGTAGTTCTTAAAGAGCCACAATCAATGATCATCGAGAATGGGATATCGATGATGCGATTGAGATTGGTGTGCGATATGCATCATATCCTTAGAGGATGTAGTGGTTCTCACAACTACGAGATACTAGGTATTTCATGATGGATGCACAGATACTTTGGAGAGTATTGGCATACCCGACCGAGAAACCGTTTGGTGTATTCTATTTACGTGTCTATGGGAATATCGGTTTGTGGAGTAGTGTAACAGTCCTCTAACTTGAGGTCAATACGCACGACATGTACGGAGTGATAGACTTTGACCATGACCAACGCTTGCACTCCTGACGGGGTAGATACGGCATGTGTTGGGTACATCATGAAGTACATGTGCGTGGTAGTTGAGCCAAGAATAGGTTCATTCCTCAAATAGACTTGGAGAGAATACTTGTCTTCTCATAACTAATTGGATCGTTAGTCATTGGCCAATGCACGTCACTTTTGGAATGGTGTCTAAAAGTGACAACATAATCAATTAGTAGAATGAGATAATATGATTAAGTTATTTGAATAGACACTTAATCATGTTCAAGACTTAATCGAGTATTCGCGAATGAAAGGACCGTATCACTGTGAGCTTCACATTACAGGTAGTTGCAGTATCCTCGCAACGTACCTCATATATTGAGATTGTCTGGTCTATTGTCTAGAGTTCGACTAAGACCATTAGTTCGACTAATCGCTTGGCATGTGAGGGCCTATGGGTCACACAGCAAGTAGTATTAGTTTACGAATTAAAGTTGGTTAAATATTGATTTGATCAAGAATATTTATTCTATAGAGAAATATTATAATTCTATTAGATAGAATTATAATTATAATTATTTAATTAAATACTAATATGTATAGTAAAATCTATTAGATGTTGGACATATTGACTGGGTCAAGAAAATAATAGAATGGGCTTGGAGGCCCAAAAGGAAAATCAATGTTGGAAGCCACTAAGGGCTTCCAACCTTGCCTCCTTTGAAACCTACTCCTAAAAGGGTAGGAGTTGGTTAATTATTTTACTATATATACATGTGTGGGTATCAAGGGTTTTAACATAGAAATTAATTAACCTAGATACAAGATACATATTTTTTCTAGTTTCTTCGATAAAGAATTGTCCTAGCGAATTCTCGAAGATTTCAACTGTCAAGGAGTTCGTAGACGAAGACTACGTGGATACCATAGTTGAGGATTCGATCTACAATGCACTGTAAGAATTCTCTAACTATGTTGTTATCTTGATTTTATGTTATACAGCCATGATCAGATTCTGTGTTGGTAAAAACTTTTATCTTCCGCTGCTACGAACCTAGGGTTCGTATTTATAAAACCCAACAACATTAATATAATCGATGAATATAGGAGTAATTTTTTTCTTATTAATAAAGTTTTTATTTAGTAAAAAAATCTATGAACATAGGAAACCCAGCTGGCCTTGGGTAGCCTTTAACCCTCGGACAGAATTTAGGGTTTTCTAGAGACAACTGGGGATTGCTACCACCCCTGCAATTATCTCATTGTTGGCCCTTTGCATTCTTTTTTTTTTCTCTCCTATGCATGACATTTTTGGTATATGTTGTTATTTGATAAATATCAAAAAAATCTAGAATGGATCGTAATCGAAATTTCAGATATAAATAATAATTGGTCCTACTACATATAAAATTTAAACCAGCAATTATTTAAATAAATCTGAACTTCTTACTTCTTGGACTTCTTCACCTGCCCTTCTCAATACTTTTCAGTTTTCTCCTTATTTTTCTTGGATAAGTTTCGCCCAAGAGAACTAAGCACACAAGGTCCAACAATACAAAGCCCATGAACTTATAGACGTCATCATCAATGGTAGGCCGTCCACGTCGGCTGTCTTTGTCACCCGAGACTAGAATTCAAGATTTTTTTCGTTGAATCCAAATACGAGATAATTTGGACCGACTAGTTATATTAAATATCTGCAAGTAGCTTGTAAAGAGGCGACTTGTCGTAACAATTAATGGCAGAGGACCACGCAATTCAGTCTCCAAGACGGAAGTAAGATCGCATACACTTGGAAAGGGTACACCTTTGTCCTGAGAAATGGGAGCGTATTCGTAATAGGGAAGACAATGAAAAAGATGACACACGTGGGGGACCCAAATCAGTTTCTTATTAACAAACAATAAAAGTTGCGCCACTACGTACGCGGAGCTCCATTCGAAATTAGTACGGTCATAAATAATGTTTCAATTATCCCATCGTAATAAACAAATCTCGAATTAAAATTATTGAGAATGCAATTATAACTATCCGATGTCATTGTGAAATAGCTAAATCGTTACCTCTCTCTGGAAAAGAAATCCTGATCATCCGGATTCAGGTCCATATCCTGATTAGAATTGGTTTTGAATTATTATTGTATTTTGCTGATTTTCCACATGCGTTTGGACACTATCAATTCATCTTCCCTCAAATTATCGTGCGTGGTTGGAACTTGGATCTAATAGATCAATGTGATGCTCATTGATGAGGAACGGGTGATCATTGTTCGTAATAATTTGAATAGCTAAAACGCATCAATTTGTTTAACAATCTGGTGAATTTTAAACAATGTGTGGGTGAGATTCTTTAAAATTGTGTTAAACTTAGCAATTTCATTGTAGAATTTTCGAACAGTTTGTACCCCATAATGTTATACCACACAATTTTAACCTCCCTTCTCTAGCATTCAACTATGGGTCTAAATTGAGAATTTAATAGAGCATTTTATCAACTATATAAACATTAATACAATAGCATAATCTGTCCCAAGTGAGAATAGCATAACAGAGCGAGGATGCAACAACCGATTATTACAAGTGACATGTGTATATAAACATCAAGATCTTAAAACACCCCAATTAACTTGATGAAGCTGGATTGCTTTTATTTGGAGCAACACATAAACATAAAGACTGCAGCATCTAATAATTAATTAGATGTAATAATCATCTGGAGATATTGGATGCTACCCAAGTAAGGGACAGGTAGTAAGATCGGATCGGGACCCGCTAGGAAGACGAACATGTGCAGGCTGAAGGTGCAAGGCGAACATCCGAGCGCGGCTGCTCGGGTGCCCGAGAAACGACTCATAATCCTCACCGTCGTCCACTAGCCCGTTGTACGGATCTTCGTCTCTAGCTTCCTGTTAAGTTTAATAGTAGCAACCCACTTGTTAGCTTTATCTCAATATACTCAACCGATCATCATCGCCAGTGTTGTGTTTGCAATGGTGAAAAGAAAGATGAAACAAAAGCAAAGGAAATCTAATTTGGTCTAAACTTAACTTGGTCTAAACTTAATTAACAAAATTCATCTCAGTTTCTTTCCATAGCACATTTAAGTGATTACCCGTTAGCTTTTAGGGCAGCATAAGCATGTACATGAATGTTTAAACACCCGTAACAAATTGCTACGAGAGATATAATACACACAATATGTGTAGTTCACAACTCTCAACGATAAGAGAAATTTTTGGGTTCGAGCTCAGGCTCAATAACATAATTTGGGTCTAACACCCAACATTCGCCCAATTGTGTATGTAAATGGAAGGTTATGCATGATGAATGTTGCTTACAATTTCTTGTAGGAGTTTTCTTTGCAGATCTTCCCCACTCTTTACCTGCAATTAGAGGTATGAAAACAATCATAACTGTAAATAGCGAGACTTTTCGCTATTAATTTTTTTTGAGTGATTTCCTTTACGAAGTAGTTCATTTCTCATCTACCTTTTTTTCCAACTAAATTTTGTGATTTATGATTTTTTAGTAAAATTTTTGGTTGCAACTGCGTAGATTAGTACGGGGTGAGTTATCTCTCGAAGAGGGTGTGAGAACTCATAAGTAGGGGTTTTCACAAGTAAGGGTTGGGTAGATTACCATAGAGATGGATGGAACATTGTAGATACCAGTAAGATTTTCTTTTCAATATTTTTTTTTAATAAAGCATATTTACCTAAAAAACTAATGTAGGGAGATTTAGTAACAACTTTTCGAGCTTAAACTATGCAGAGAAAATGGTCAAACAGGAGTAGATACCTTCCTCCTGGTAGTGTCGATCTGATTGGACAGCACCTTATACTGTCAACAAAATTCGAAGGGAAAAAGAATCAAATTTAGTACAATTCTGGCCGAGATTATCTTTCTGTACTAATGTTTGTTTTTTTTTTAGGGGATGTTCTAATGTTTGTTGACTGTACATCTTATGAGACAGCTTTATTTTTATGTTTCAGACAATATTTTGTATGTAGTCGCATACCTTTTGAAGCAGGCATAGCTTGAATGTGAATTTTGGGTTTAAAATCTTACAATTACACAAGATATTATTAGAAAAATCACCCTAAACAGAGTCTCACAATGTTTGACTTGATATAAATATTAAAAAAGTGCAACATTAAACATTTCGATACAATTTGTAGCCATGATAGTTGTTTATCTAGTATCTAAAAAATTGTATTTTGATACAGTTTAATGTAATATTTTGGTATTTTTCTGAGATGCAATACAACTTTTACCTTTTAAAAAATTTTAAACATTTGTTTTTTTATAAGCAACATTAAACATTAAATATTTGTAGCAAGCCACTGCTACGGAGATGAGGCATAAGTGCTTAATGGTACGTTTGATTCTTAATTATTTCACTGAATACTAACATGAGAAAGTATATTAGTTTTGTAAAGATTGAAACTAATTGCTCACCTTGCGTTCGCGGATGACACCTACAGCGTTGTCCATTTCTTGCTCTAGAGAGAACATTTCTTCGAAGCCTAAGGAGTTCAAACTCTCCCTTATCCTTTGCCTATAATATATAACATTAACCTTTAATTAATTACCAATCAATCACTCCAATTTCCAAACACAACGAGAATAAAGGGAAACAAATTAGCTATAAGCTGTGTTTAGCGACAATACAAACACTCAAATAAATCGATTTATCCGGATTCGAATCGGGTAGTATTTTAGAAAAGTGACAAACATCTCCAAATAATTATTAATACTAATAAAACAATAATTTGCACTAATTAACCTTATATGACGCCACAGATTCTTGTTGACATCTTGGAGCTTCTTCAAGGTCTCTTGCATTCTCTAAAGCCCAAATTAACACAAAAAGCTTGTAAACAATTACACCAGAGAGAAATAAACATTAATCCTAAACCCAAAGGAAAATAGAAAAGATAGAAAATAAAAAGCTCTAGCTATATATAAAAATATGTATACCTGGTACTGAGTGTTCCATATATCAACCCCGAGAGCCCTCTGGTACTGATCGAAGACCTCCTTGGTCCTATAACCATCAAGCCAAGTCAAAGTCAACCGATCAAATTAACAAAATACACTATATAACAACTGATTAGGGTTTGGGATCGAGAGAGAGAAGGGGTGGTCTTGCGTGGAAAAGATACAAGATTGTCGAGAAGATGAAAAACATATATGCAGTAGTCGTCACAATGTTGGCCTAACAGAAAGGAAAAATAAAATGACTATGCTAAACCAAACCTAGGGAAAAACGGTAAAAATAACTAAACAACACTAAAGTTGTTGTGTTAGTGATGATGTATTCTTGTACCTGAGCCTTTTTTTTATAGAGAAATTTTGACCTGGCATCGGCCTCCAACAGGTAGAGTAGGTAATTAATTTTTTTTTGGGTTATACGTATCTGAATTTCACTAGAATGAATAATTTAAGTCCGAACTAGATGGAACAACACTTTCATCAGTTTATCTAAGTTAATGTTACGTACGTGATGGAAGGGCTAATGTAGTCGTGGAGCTTGTCGGAGCTAGAGAGCATGACAATGGAGAGCTTGGCGTCGCAGAGAACGGTGAGCTCTCCGGCCTTCTTAAGAGGCCGTTGCGCATCTTGGAGTAGGTCACCTGCCTGTTGGTGGAGTTCTCTATCCTCTTGATCTGGATCTTTCCTCTCGCCATTTTCCCCCCTCTCTCGAGATCTTCCTCTTTTCTGCTTTCCTTTAGCTTCTTTCAAGCTTCTCTAGTTCTTTTTTTTTTTTGGTAAATAGCTTCTCTAGTTCTTTAGGGGAAGGGGAGCGAGGGAAAAAAAGAGGGGTTAGGTCCGTTTGGCTGGGAAAGGAAAGAGTTTGCCGAATTGGTTAAACGCTTTGCTGTTGTGAATAAAACGTAGGTACGGCCTCTCTTTATCGCGGCCACGTACACATATACGAACCAATTGTATTTTTGTGAATATAAGTGAGAAATAATTGGGAAAATTACTCTCAAGTCCCTCGAATTTACTTAAATATACTCAAAAGTCACAAAATACATTCCGACGTCCCTCGTGTTTGATTTTATTATACTTTCAGGTCCGTAAATGAGTTTTTTTCTTTTTTTGTCATTGAAATGACTAAAATACCCTTATAATAAAAAATAAAACAAAAATGCTGACATCATGTGTTCTTCTATCTTGCTCTCCCCTCTCTCACTCGCTCTCTCCCGTTCTCTCTCGCTCTTCCCTCTCACGAGCACAACCGGTCGAGGAGGAGGTTCCCCTCTCTAGAGAACGAAGACCCTGAGCGGGCGACACCGTCTCTGGCCTCGTCCACCAAACCACCCCAACCACCCTCAATCAACAATATCTCTGGCCTTGTCCACCAAACCACCCTCGCATCGACCCCCACGCCGTTGTCCTTGCCCGCCCCTGACCCGAATATGTAATTAACTGAATAATTTGAGTTAAAAGAATTTGAATTAACCGAGCGATGCCTCCGTCTGAGCGACACCTCCGTCTCCGGCCTCCGTCTGAGCAACACCTCCATCTTCTGGGCGATGCCTCCGTGTCCAAGCGATCCAGATCCGAGCGATGCCTCCGTCTCCACTGTAGCCACCTCCGCGACATCTATTGCCTCTGTCGTTTCGTTAGGAGGCCACCTCCATCTCCACCGTAATCGCCTCCTCCTCAATTATAAATTAATTGTTGAAGTTATGGATGTCCCAAAGAAAGATGAAGGAAGACGGAGGAGGAGAAGAGAGATGATGTAAGCAATTTTTTATTTTATGTTCTAGGGGTATTTTGGTCATTTCATTGACAAAAATGAAAAATGAGCTACTAATGTGCGCCAAGGACCCGAAAATATAATAAAAGTAAACTAGAGAGACGTCGGAATGTATTTTGTGAACATGAGAGACTTTTGAGTATATTTAAGCAAATCCGAGAGACGTGAGAGTAATTTTTCCTAAATAATTCTTAGGAAAATTTTGCAATTTTCCAAAAAATTCTAACTTAAATTTAAATTAGTTGACGTATTATTGTCGGAATTGCGAGGCAACGGAGACCACCGGGTATTTGTTATAAAGTACTTTTCCGTCCTTCCTATTGTCAATTATTGACCAAGTCAAACTTTATAATAAATATTAAGTCACTTTTTTTGTGGTAAATTTTAATGGAAAATCATTTTATATGGTCTCCTTCCTTGTGAATTGTGATTTTTAGGAAGATGCAGATGCATTGCTAGGGCTTAGGTGGTCACGGTAATATACGGAGGATTATTTAGCGGACTCATGGGCTGCTTTCTTGGGAAGGGGTACGGGCTAGCGATATATAGAGCCCATTGTCCGGAAAATGGCAGGATTATTAACGTTGTTGAGTTACCAAGTAACGTTATTTTTGTCGATAAAAAAAAAGTAACGTTATTTCATATCCTTGAATTTTTCTAGGATTGAAGTCTAGTTACTTATAATATGTTGGGAAATCGGCATAAAGTAATACACCAAGTCCATGAACGGGGAAGAACCAGTAGCCCGGCTGCTCTACTTAGCCAATCACCACCATATAAGATATCTTGGAATTCAAGAGATAGAACAAAAATGTAATAGATCGAGAGTTTGTCTAATCTTTTTTTTTTTTAGGGATTGTCTAATTTTTTTACAAGTAGTTCTATCTCTCAATCGCAGGACCATGTTCAGTACTATAGACAAAAGCGAGATGACGGTCAGTGTTGATGATAGTAGTGATGTCGCTGAAACTCTCTTTTGTCAAATAAGGCTAAACGGTTGGCCTTCAACTCTACCTCACTTGTCTTTTTTTTATATAAATAAAAATTTTAAGACAATTTCTAATAAATCTGAACAATTTGATTTTTTTTGAAAATTGTATTTCATAGTCAAATAATGTTTAGCTTTATTTAAGAATGAGCCAAAGTACATCTAAATTAACAGCACATAATGTGTATAAATTCGAAAAAGTCTATAGTTTAAACTCTGATAATCTTAATAAAGCTATAAAAATTTCACCTTTAAAAAACGGCTTTCCTAATAATCTTCGGACAAGTGATTTTGGTGTACGAGATGAGATTTTTTGTCGAGTACTCGTTGCTTCAGCCGCTTTGGTATTTTGCTTGGTTGAAATTCCCGCTCGGCCCATGACGGGTCGCGGGCCGAATTCAGAACCGCATCGGAAAACTCATAAGTCCTTTTCCGGAATGGGCCATCTTTCCAGACGAATGGCCCACCAAAGAAAATTCTACTACCCGAATGAAATTAAAATCGCTGAATATCAAAATATAACTTGAGTTGCATATAATATTAAAGCAATAAATAGCAAAACCCCATAGACAAATTAATTGAAACTTTTCCATTCGAAAATGTCAAAACTAACTCCGTGCTTTAATGAACAAACGGGGAGGAGACAGAGACAGAGACAAATAAAAATATATAGTTTCCCCCAACTGCTCGATTGCGACCGATCTTAGTACTAAGTGGAATATCGAGTATTGCACACGAGTCCAAAATTATGCAGATTAAACCACTTACCCCAGCAATCTCTCGCGATTCTGAGACTACTTTTTGAAAAAGTTAGTTGACCAAGCAACCATTGCGCTCGCGAAACACATCACAACGAGTTTGAGCACCTTAAACTGTGAGTTTGCTAATTCGACCGCCTCCTGTTCAGCAAAGTTGGCTTTATCTTCAAGAAATTTCCTTGATTTCATTGAACATGTCAGTCTCCCAGGTCATTAACTGGTTACGTATCAGCTCCCGTTGTTTGTTGGTGCTAATCTCCACTCAAAAAGTGTAATTGTTAGTCTGATGGGTTTTAGGTTATAAACATTAGTCAGCTGTATTTCTGTTTTTTCTCATATACTCAAATTGCTACTTGATACAATTTTGAACCCAAGGTTTGACTTGCTATAAGTTTTCTGCATATTCATTCGCTACCACCTAATCTCCTCTTACGAATCTCGTCATGCTATGGCCTCATCAGCACAAGAGATGAAACAAGTGGCAGTAAGTATTTCAATTACCCAACTCTGAAAGACCATATTTGTGGACAAGTTTAAATTTTCCAACTAGCCAATGCCATAATCAAAATTGTGGGATCTATATCTATAAGCTATGAGAACAAGGGTGTCCGGATCTCAAAGAAGGGAGACACTTCACTGCTATTCCAGGTCAATCTGGCAATTCTTGTGTGTTAAACTCTCGTATCAAGCTGGCCTTACCAGGTTTGAATCCCTTCTTCAGCATCTCATCATGAAGTTTCGTCGATGTTCTTAGCCCCGTGGCTCGACACAGCCCGCAGATGATAGTCGTCAAGCTTCCGTTGCCCAGTACTTCAAGTTCCGTCATGTAATCGAACACACCAACCGCATCTCGAACTCTGCCTTCTTTGACTAACCTGTCCAGAAGCATGTTGTAAGTGGCCAGGTCCAGGCTTGCTCTCAGTTTCGCCATTTTGTTATGGAGGGACACTGCTTTGTCTATATGACCACTAGAGCAGTAGTGCTCAACCAGGGAGCAACATCATAGTGCATCTTGCAGTTACTCTTTAGCTAGAATCATGTCCAACAAATCTTTGACTTTGTTCCACCTGTGCTCGCTACATTGTGACGAGATGAAGTTAGATAGGCACGATGTACCACAGTACCAGGACTAAATCCCCGGTTTGGTCTAAACTTAATTGACGACATTCATCTCACTTTCTTTCCATAGCACACTTCAGTGATTACCCGTTAGCTTTTAGGGCATCATAAATTGTCACGAGAGATAGAAGAGTTAGAATACACACAATATATATAATTTAGTTAAAAGGATCCACATGGCTCAGATAATCATCGATATAATATATGTAGATGTGAATTTACATATGTCATACGCTTCTCAAACTTTCTCACAACTCTCAACGATAAGAGAAATTTTTGGGTTCAAGCTCAAGACTCAGTAACATAATTTGGGTCTAATACCCAACATTAGCCCAATTGTGTATGTAAATGGAAGGTTATGCATGATGCATGTTGCTTACAATTTCTTGTAGGAGTTTTCTTTGCAGATCTTCCCCACTCTTTACCGACAATTAGATGTATGAAAACAGTAAATAGCGAGTCTCTTCGCCATTAATTTTTTTTAGTGATTTATTTTACGAGGTAGTTCATTTCTCATCTACTGTTTTTTTCTACTGAATTTTATGATTTATGGGCTTTTAGTAAGACTCTTGTTTGCAATCTTGTACGTTAGTACGGGGTGAGTTATCTCTTTGAGAGGATGTGAGAACTCACAGGTAGGGGTTTTCAGGGGTTTCCACAAGTAGGGGTTGGGTAGATCACCGTAAGGGGTCTGGATTGAGCACGGAGTGAAGGAATCGATTCCGTACGGTTTGGAGTGAAGGGGGACCGCAGTGGCAAGCGTAGTTATGTGATAATGGCAAGTGCAGTTATGTGATAATGGCAAGCGCAGTTATGTGATAATGGCATGTGTATTTTGTGACAGTGGCAAGTCCCGTTGATGATAATGGCGCGCGTAGTTTTTTTCATTTTGGTCCCCCATATTTTAGCATTTTTGCAAAAACGTCACACTGGCATGCGTAGTTATGTGATAGTGGCATGCGCAGTTATGTGATACTGGCATGCGCAGTCACGTGATAATGGCATTTGTATCCGGCCTGCGTTTGTGCGTGGCTTTTTTCATTTTGGTCCCGAAATTTTAGCGCGTTTGCAAAAAAGTCCCCGCGTGTCTTCATTCCGAACGGTTCGGAATCTGAGCATTCCGTGCCCAATCCAGACCCCACCGTAAGAATAGGTAGAACATTATAGATACCAGTAAGATTTTCTTTTCAATGTATTTTTCTTTTTTTTAATAAAGCATATTTATCTAAAAAACTAATGTAGGGAGATTTAGTAACAACTTTTCGAGCTTAATATGTGCAGAGAAAAATGGTCAAACAGAAATAGATACCTTCTTTCTAGTAGTGTCGATCTGATTGGACAGCACCTTATACTGTCAAACAAAATTTGAAGGGAAAAAGAATCAAATTTTGTACAATTCTGGCCGAGATTATCTTTTTGTACTTATGTTTGTTGACTGTACATCTTATGAGACGGCTTTATTTTTATGTCTCAGACAATATTTTGCATGTACTCGCATACCTTTTGAAGCAGGCATAGCTTGAATAAAAATTTTGAGTTTAAAGTCTTACAATTACAAAAGATATTATTAGAAGAATCACCTCTAAATAGAGTACCGGAGATACTCGATTTGATATAAATATTGAAAAAGTGCGACATTAAATTTTTTTTTATAAGCAGTATTAAACATTTGTAGCAAGCCATTGCTACGGAAATGAGGCATAAGTGCTAAATGGTACGTTTGATTCTTAATTATTTCACTAAATACTAACCTGAGCAAGTATATTAGTTTTGTAAAGATTGAAACTAATTGCTCACCTTGCGTTCGCGGATAACACCTACAGCGTTGTCCATTTCTTGCTCCAGAGAGAACATTTCTTCGAAGCCTAAGGAGTTTTAACTCTCCCCCATTCTTTGCCTATAATATATAACATTAACCCATTAGTTAATTACCAATCAATCACTCTAATTTCCAAACACGACGAGAATAAAGGGAAACAAACTAGCTATAAGCTGTGTTTAGCCACAATACAAACACTCAAATAAATCGATTTATCTAGATTCGAATCGGGTAGTATTTTAGAAAAGTGACGAACGTCTCCAAACAATTATTAACACTAATAAAACAATAATTTGCACTAATTAACCTTATATGGCGCCTCAGATTCTTGTTGACATCTTGGAGCTTCTTCAAGGTCTCTTGCATTCTCTAAAACCCATATTAACACAAAAAGCTTGTAAACAATTACACCAGAGAGAAATAAACATTAATCCTAAACCCGAAGGAAAATAGAAAAGATAGAAAATAAAAAGCTCTAGCTATATATAAAAATATGTATACCTGGTACTGAGTGCTCCAGATATCAACACCGAGAGCCCTTTGGTACTGATCGAAGACCTCCTTGGTCCTATAACCATCAAGCCAAGCGAAGTCAAAGTCAAAACCGATCGAATTAGCAAAATACTATTGCATGGTAAAAATACGGAAGGAGGCCAATATTGATTCGGGTAGCGTAGATGACATGGCTGGGATGACCATTACAAGAGAGAGACCCATTGTGGGCTACCAGAAAGCACGTGGACGACAGGACGTTGATACAAAGTGTGCAGATGACAGATTGACTTATCGAGAAATGACTTTTGGAGCCGGAAGTGCGAGTGACAAGACGACTATTGGAGGGACGACCACTCGAGGAGAACATGCGGATGACAAGCTCATTTAAGAATGAAAAGCTGCTGACCATTTAGTTTAGTTTAGTTTAGTTTAGTTGTAGTAGTAACTTTGGGCCTTGAAACATTAGAAGCCCATTTTGGTTGGTTAGCTATTTGTAAGTGAAGTATTTAAGAAACAGAAAAGGAACGATGGAGGGGGATTGGAAAAATTAATGAAATATTACTTTTCTATCACCTTGAATAGCGATTCTTCGGATTTTCGAGTTCCTAGAATTTTACTTGCATCAAATACACTATATAACAACTGATTAGGGTTTGGGATCGAGAGAGAGAGAAGGGGTGGTCTTGCGGGGAAAAGATACAAGAATGTCAAGAATATCAAGAACAGATTCGAAATGTTCCTCACAAGGTTGGTTTAACAGAGAGGAAAAAAAAGTGACTATGCTAAACAAAACCTAGGGGAAAACGGTAACGATAACTAAGCAAGACTAAAGTTGTTATGTGTTGCATTGATGATGATGTACTCTTGTGTCCCAACCCTTCTTTTATAGAGATATCTTGAAATAGCATCAGCCTCCAACAGTTACAGTAGGTAATCAGTTTTTTTTTTTTATACGTATCCGAGTTTTACTAGAACAGCTAATTTAAGTCCGAGCTAGATGGAACAACTCGTTTACCAGTTTATCTAAGTTAATGTTACGTACGTGATGGAAGGGCTAATGTACTCGTGGAGCTTGTCGGAGCTAGAGAGCATGACAATGGAGACCTTGGCGTCGCAGAGAACGGTGAGCTCTCCGGCCTTCTTGAAGAGGCCGTTGCGCCTCTTGGAGTAGGTCACCAGCCTGTTGGTGGAGTTCTCTATCCTCTTGATCTGGATCTTTCCTCTCGCCATTTTTCCCCCTCTCTCGAGATCTTCCTCTTTTCTGCTTTCCTTTAGCTTCTTTAAAGCTTCTCTTGTTCTTTTCTTTTCTTTTCTTTTTTTTTGTAATAATTTCTCTAGTTCTTTAGGGGAAGGGGAGGGAGGGAAAAAAAGAGGGGTTAGGTCCGTCTAGCCGGGAAAGGAAAAAGTTTGCCGAATTGGTGAAACGCTTTGCTGTTGTGAATAAAACGTAGGTACGGCCTCTCTTCATCGTGGCCACGTGAGTTATGAAACTCCACCCATACGAACCAATTGTATTTTTGTGAATGTCAGTGATAAATAATTTTTAGGAAAATTTTACAACTTTTTCAAAAAAATTCTAACTTAAATTTAAATTAGTTGGCGTATTATTGTCGGAATTGCGAGGCAGCGGAGACCACCGGGTATTTGTTATTTAGTACTTTTCCGTCCTTCTTCCTCTTGTCAATTATTGACCAAGTCAAACTTTATAATAAATATTTAGTCACTGTTTTTTTTTTTGGTCTGCAAATCCTATTGTTTTGAAAATGAATTTTATTTCGTAAATTTGAATGGAAAATCATTTTATATGGTCTCCTTCCTTGTGAATTGTGATTTTTAGGAAGATGCAGATGCATTACTAGGGCTTAGGGGGTCACGGTAATATACGCAGGATTATTTAGCAGACTCATGGGCTAGAGATATATAGACCCGTTGTTCAGAAAATGGCACGATTATTAACATTGTTGAGTTGCCAAGTAACGTTATTTTTGTCGATAAAAAAAAAAGTAACGTTATTTCATATCCTTGAATTTTTCTAGGATTAAAGTCTAGTTACTTATATTATGTTGGGAAATCGGCATAAAGTAATACACCAAGTTTATCCGGATGGATAGTAGTCCATGACCGGGGAAGAACCAGTAACCCGGCTGCTCTACTTAGTCAATCACCACCATATAAGATTTCTAGGAATTCAAGAGATAGAACAAAAATGTAATAAATCAAGAGTTTGTCTAATATTTTTACAAGTTGTTTTATCTCTCAATCGCAGGATCATGTAATATAGACAAAAGCGAGATGGTGGTCGGTGTTGATGATAGTACTGATGTCGCTGAAACTCTCTTTAGTCAAATAGGGCTAAACGGATCGTCTTCAGCTCCGCCTCACTTGTCTATTTTTTATATAAATAACAATTTTAAGACAATATCTAATAAATCTGGACAATTTGATTTTTTTTTTGAAAATTTTATTCCATAATCAAATAATGTTTAACTTTATTTAAGAACGGTTCTGTTGAGCCAAAGTACATCTAAATCAACGGAACATAATGTATATAAATTCAAAAAATTCCATAGTTTAAACTCTGATAATCATAATCATGCTATAAAAATCTAACCATTAAAAAACGACTTTCCCTAATAATCTTCGGACAAGTGATTTTTGGGGTACGAGATGAGATTTTTTGTCGGGTACTCGTTGCTTCATCTGCTTTGGTATTTTGCTTGGTTGAAATTCCCGCTCGGCCCATGACGGATCATGGGCTGAATTCAAAACCGCATCGAAAAACTCACAAGTCCTTTTCCGAAATGGGCCATCTTTCCGGAAGAATGGCCCACCAAAGAAAATTCTACTTCCCGAATGAAATTAAAATCGCTAAATATCAAAATATAACTTGAGTTGCATATAATATTAAAGCAGTAAATAACAAAACCCCACAGACAAATTAATTGAAAATTTTCTATTCAAAAATGACAAAACTAACTCCGTGCTTTAGTGAACAAACGGGAAGGACACAGAGACAAATAAAAATATATAGTTTCCCCCAACTGCTCGATTGCAAGCGATCTTAGTACTAAGTGGAATATCGAGTATTGCCACGTGGGACGACGGCCTGAACATAAAACTCAAGATCTAAAAACTAAAAAAAATCTTTAAAAAATTATTTCTTATCGACTCGGTTTGAATTATAACTAATCAATTTAATAGTATATGTATATCAAGTTGGTACAAAAAAGAAAGAAAGAGAGAGAATCACAAGTGTCATCCCTTTCTCGGTAATCGTCACATACCCAAATTCGTTTGCAAGAGGCATTAATAAACTGAGAATCTCGCTGTACCAAAACAAAGGAGTTCTTTATTTTTTTTAGAAGAAAGACAAAGGAATTCATGAAAACGAAATAGCGTAATTCCAGAATGTGAAAACAGGATCTCGCGGTGATCATCTTCGGTGACGTTTTCTTGGGTATCGTATGGATGAGAGGGAAGAGGCCCAAAACCTGGCCATTATTAGAATTCGATTCGTGATTTGATTCGATTCGATTTAATTCGTTCTCAATTTGATTCGATTTGGTCACAATTTGATTCGTCCAAAATTCGATTCGAATTTGTCATGAGACGAATTGAATACTGTCTTTGCAGCAATTTTATGGAGTTTTTGGCTTGCGAAGAACAAGGTAATTTTTGACAACAAGGAGGCGAGATTGGAGCAGGTGATCCAAACGGACATCATCCTATTTTTGGGCTCACTTGTCCGTTGCTAAGATGAAGTTTGCTTTTTGATAGGCTGTGTATTATGTAGTTGCTTCCTAGACGACTACCCTGTTGGGTATGGAGCCTGAGTACGAGTTAAGTGCTCGGGTGGCTCGAGTGAAGAGTCGTGAGGATGGTCCAAGAGTTGATCGATTGGATTCGGAGTCCGGGGACGCTCGGAGAATCAATCGAGTCAAGAGTCGAGTGAAGACATTGAGGACATCCGAGAATCACGTGGCTCAAGTAAAGAGCACAAAGAGTCGAGTGGCTCAAGTGAAGAGCCTCGGGAGTTGATCGATTTGATTCGGCACTCAAAGACGATCGTGTGGAATCAATCGGATCGAGAAACGGAGTCCGTATGCGAAAATGGCGACGAGACGAAGAAGAGCTTTGTGAAGAAGCTGAAGGGTTGGCGTACGCCAACGACTGTTCATCCGAAAATCTCTGGATTCCGATTGGCGTACGCCAAGTACTTGGCGTCCGCCAATCAGCCCAGAAAGTTGGCATTTTGGTGGACCAAAATGCCCCTCCCGACTCCAAATAGTCCCCTAGGCTTGTGGGACTATAAATACCCCTCCATGGCCTCCAAGAAGGGGTGGCAAAAGGATTGCCCACTTCTCCAAAGAGAAAGAGAGAAGAGGGAGGAAGAAAAAAGGCTCTCCAAGTGAAGGAGAGGCCAAGTGCCCAAGAGCTCTCCAAGTGAATGAGGGTTGTCCATGGCAAAGAGAGAGGAGGAGAAGAGGAGAAAGCTCTCCAAGTGATGGAGAGTGGCCCATGTCCCCCTAGTTGCCCAATCCATGTGATGGGTTGCCCTCCAAGTGAAGGAGGAGATGGAGAAGAAGAAGACCCGAGTGAAGGGTTGCCTCCGAGTGAAGGAGGTGGGTAAAACCCAAGTCGAGGGCCTTGCCGAGAGAGGGTTTAGCCACTCCAAGTGAAGGAGGTGGTGCTCTCCGAGAGAAGGAGAGTTAGCCCGAAGAGTGGGTGGAGCCCTAGCCAAGGGTGAACCCAAGTGAGTGAGCTCCTAAGAGTGTGGGTAGCCACGGCGAGAAGAGGAGGAGAGTGAGCCCAGCGTAGGCATCCATTATTGTAAGAGCGAGTGATGCTCAAGCTGTAAGTAGTGGAATCTCTCCTGGCTTGGACGCCCCCGGAGGTAGATCATTGAGGATCGAACCGGGTGAACAAATTTTTGTGTCCCTCCTTGTGCTTTCTTTGTGCTTTGTGCGTTGTGCTTCTCGTGGTATCATGGTTTGCTCGTATGTGTTTCCGCTTGCGTTGATTGGGTCCACGGGGATATGGGTTATTTTCTCCAACATACCCGGTTTGCAATCTGTATTGGAGCCAATTTTAAAGGAGTAATAAAAGTTTACCTTCCAAAAAAAAAAGATTTCTACAATTCGTCAAACTGGCAAATTGAATTCGAATTTGAGTATCAAATTCGATTCGAGTCCAATTCGTGTAAATTCGATTAATATCCGTCCATATTATGTAATTTTTTTAAGAAAGTAGCAAGATGTACTTATATTACTATCTAATTATGTCATCAAGTAGAGCAAATGATACGTAGACAACTTAATTTGGTACATTAAATGGAAGTCCAATCTTTAATTTATTTCTTTTTCGAAAAAATGTTCAATATTAAATCTAAAATTTGAAATATATTTTTAAAATGCGAAATTTTTGAATTTTTTTCAAAAACATTACGAAAATTTTGAAAGTTATCAAAAAAAATTGGTAGTTTTTGAATTTTTTTATTCAATATTAGAATTAAAGAAATAATTTGATTCGAATTTGAAGAATCATAATTCGTATTCGATTCGACTTTGGACGAATTGAATACGGTTTAAGGTTTTGATGAATTCAAATTCGAATTCGAGCCAATTCCATTCAAATTCGACCCAATTCGAACCGTGATCAGGTCTAACCAAACCCCTACATATAAGAGATTAAGAGAGAGACATCGCATTTTTTAGTTCGATATTTAGAGTCGAATACTATCAATTCATATTTCTTCGACTTCCATCGGAGAGAGGTGGCCTTTAGGCTCGTCAAAAGTGCTGCATTTTTTTTAACCTTTCAAAAAAGTAGGCACGTGATTACTAGTCCTTGTAACCTTTCTTGGGACATAATTGTCCATGTAACGGTCAATACACCAATTATATGCTTATAGGGAAACTTTCTACGCCTTCTACGAATCCAGTCCTATACCCCAAAAAAAAACCACCAAATCCTCGATCCTCATCATGTCTCTCACATGCAAGGCCCAGTTGGGCCCCCACCCTACTTGCCTAATGGGCCCACACTCACGATCCCAATTGTGGCCCCCAATCATGTCCTCGTGACCCGATGATGCTTTAATAATCAACCAACTAATATAGATTCGAATTGATAAAATTATTTCAACAAATATTTAACTAGTTTTCAGTAGTCTGAGAATTCTTAATTAAGCTAGATATTTGTTGGTGAGTACGTAGCTATGTAGTCTAATGGCACAATATGTTAAAAATTTCGAAGAGATTTAGAGTTCAAATCTTAGCAAAAGCTTATTTTAAAAAAAAAATACATAGTATGTATGAGGCAGTTCTTTTTCATGGCAAATGTGCAACCATGATTGGATCGCTTGGCCACCGAGACTTGATCTTGTACATAGCATTTTTAGACTTTTTACTACTTGGTTGTATATATATATATATATATAATTTAATTAATCCATTTATTAAAAAAAGGTATGTACGAAGCAGACAGAAACTGGAAACATAACTACGTAGGATTTTGTAGTCTAAAAGCTAGGAAAGAAGCCCAGTAATTTTTCGAAAGGGGGTTAATTTCTCCGACAATTTCCTGAATAGGGTTCTCGGGAAATGTTTTTCTTGTCTGGGGTCGAGCCAGAAACCGCTCGGCGGACAGCGGTTTAGCCTTCAACGAAACCGCTGCGGGAGCAGCGTTTTCTATTGAAATCGCTCCAAGGGGAGCGTTTTCTGTCAATGGAGCGGCTCGGCCGGCTCGGCTGGGCGGCCCGAAATTCACTATGGAAGGAAGGAAAAAATTTATACTTTGTTCGGAATCGAACCCGAGACCTCCCCTTTTCAGATAAGGGGCGTAACCAACCGAAATACAGGAACTCACTAATTTATGATTTTGTAATAAATAATATATTACGTAAATAAGGGTTGTATATTATATAAATAAAAATATTTGTGATATAAATAAATAATAATATATTGTCAGAAACCGCTCCACCCGGAGCGGTTTTCTTTTCGGCGAATTTTGGTTTCTGGCCAAAAGTGAAACCAAACCCCAGACAAGGAAAACATTCTCCGAGAACCCTATTCAGGAAATTGTCGGGAAAATTAACCCCCTTTTGGAAAATTACCCAAAGAAGCCCTTCTTCTTTATGGTCTCCGTCTTTGTGCCAGACAAGCTAGCAATGTAAGAATTTTGCCCGATTTGCCTAAAGTCTTATTTTCTGATTCGATTTGAACGACTACAGTCTACACATGGCTATGGATCGGTCTAGGAATGATAATGGATAGGGTAGGGTAGGATATTAGTATAACCTAATCCATATCCTAGTTTTTGGAGTTTGATCTATATCCTATCTTCGACTCTACAAAATTTTTATTGTTAGGCCCAAACCCTATCCTCTAGAAAACTCAGATTCTACAAGATCTGCAGAGTACGACCCTTTAACATTCTATCTTTTTTATAATTACGTTACAAGATATTTTTATTATTCAATATAATCCAAATAAAAAGTAAAAAATTAAAGTCTATGTAATAAAATTATAATCTCGAGTTAAAGTTAGAGTAAACTATAATCAACTGGTTTAAATAGATAATTGTTGACCACAACATAAAATAAAATACATACGACTACCTCGTCAATCAAAAACTGAAACATATAAGCGTTCTTGCATAATATAAAATTTTAACTTCAAAATAATTTTCAAGCGACTTCTGAATAAGTCTTCTCGATCATCTTCTTGCTCTTATAATCTAACTATTCTCGGTAGATTCGGCATCTAACCAAAAAAATTAATTACTTAATCAGTCATATAATATTTGACATTTCAATTTAAAAAATAGTATTATATTATTTTTTTGTTCACTTATTTTTTTACGGTTGTATTATAATAATCTTAGTAATATAATAAATATGGATCTAAGTAGGATCTAACTAGGATCTAAGTAGAGTATAATCTAATTAATGGGTCTATGGGTAAGGTCTGGGTCTGAGTTTATATGAACCCTATCCAGACCCGGACCCTATCTAAATAGATATACCCAAACTCATACCCTACCCAAAATCCGTAGATACTAAGATTTATAAGGTAAGATCTGGGTCTGATCTACAGGGTCCGAGTCTTTTTGCCATCTCTAGATCGGTCGGTACGGGGGTTTTTATATTTAGGTTTTCTTCCATGTTGAGAGGACCCTATTCGTCGCCGAACTCAAAAGAGGTGGTTCCACTGGGTTCGTAATTTTCCAAGAATTGACATGACAGGTAACCATTTCATATGGATTAAAAAGTTGGGAGAGAAAGCAAAGGTATTAGAGGGGTAGATAATTTGACGAAAGTTTAGGGTTTATATTTTGGCAAGGTAAATTTTGGGCATAAAAATTTATTTAACAAAAATGGGGCAAGAATTAGTTTATATATTGTCAAAATTACTAGTAAGAAAACATTTTTTTTTCAGATTAACTCACATTTGACAAAATTATGAATATAATTCGAGCGAACATATTAACTCACATTCAAGATTTATAGTTAGTTTTTGGTTCGGAAAAAGGGTTCAGTTCAAGATCTATAGTTAAGCTTTTTAATACAATAGTATAACCGTGATTGGAACTATAGAACTATTAAGCTAAAATATAGCCATGTTTTTTTAGGACAAAATATAAAGGGTAAATTACTCTCACGTCCCTGAAGTTTGGTCACCTTCCCCCTAGGGTCCGTGGCTTTTGGAAAATGATTGTCCCGTCCCTAAGTTTTGATGATAATAGACTCTCAGGTCCCTGGCTGACGTCATCGACTCTTTTTTCATTTTTGATCATGAAAATGACCAAAATACCCTTAACTTTTGACCAAAATACTCTTAACTTTTTATTTTTGGTTAAGAGTATTTTGGTCATTTCCATGACCAAAAATAAAAAAAGAGCCGATGACGTCAGCCAGGGACCTGAGAGTCTATTATCATCAAAACTTAGGGACAGGACAATCATTTTTCAAAAGCGAGGGACCCTAGGAGGAGGGTGACCAAACCTCAGGAACGTGAGGGTAATTTGCCCAAATATAAAATATAGCCATGTTGCACACAATATTTCGTTTTAGTACGTATCTTTTCATAAACAGTAGAGCACCTGCAAGAAGAATCATAAACAGTAAACCTAGCTCAAAATTAATTAAGATTAGCTATAGGGCCTTGATAATTTTGTTGGGAGTATCTCACCAGGTCGAAGAACACACGTGTTTTGACTTTGCTATCATGCAATGGGATCGTGCGAGCACAACAATAGGTACGAGATTAACTCGCTCTGCTACCATGTTAGAATTTCTATATCCAACCCAAAATTTTAAGGCAAAGAGTTTGTGAATTTTTCAAGCTTATAAACGTGTCCCTTATGTTAAAAAATTTCAAGCTCAATGGATTAATATTTAGGTCTGGATATAAATGTTGAAATTGAATGATAATTCAATATATGGTCCAAGTGGCAAGGCCCAAGGCGGAGGCCTAATGTCAAGGCCCAATAAGGCCCAAGGTGGAGGCCCATTATGGTCATTTTGCCATTACCACATCGAAAACTGCAGGCTAGCCTCCAGTGCCCAACGTCTATATAAAGGCCCCTGCTCTCATTTATATTCACTCCACTACAATTGTATATCACTTCTTCTAGCTTTTGTAGTATATTTTCTCTCCAGTATTCAAAGGTTCGCTGAGACTTCAATGGTCGTTGTATTTCGAACTTGATGTGTAAAGTCGTTATATCTAAGAGATAATTATCGTAGTTCGTAAGTATTGAACGATGTACAACGGTAAGTCTCGACACATCCGTATGAGACATAACACTGTTAGACAATTGATCTCTGGTGGTATAATTACCATTGATTATGTGAAGTCGAAAGACAACATAACTGATCCTTTGACGAAAGGAATCAATAGAGATCAAATGTATAATGCAGTAAGAGGAATGGGGTTAAAATCTACACATTAAAAAATGTTTATAGCGGTAACTCAACCATGATGAGTGGAGATCCCACAAACTTGGTTCGATGAGACAACTAAGTTATGGATGGTTTAGATGATCACTTGGAACCCATCCCATTCTCAGAAACTGTCGAAGTACTAACCTACAAAGGTGTGGTAAGGTTAAGCGTCTACGCTTTTAATGATTTCTATACCAGATAAAGGAAGAGTATGGCAGGATACTCTTGATAGGAGATCACCTATATAAGTGTGAAGTAAGGCCGCTTCAAATGGAACAAACACTTATGAATCCGAGATAAGGTCCATGGCCAAAACAGACACAACGTGAGAACCAAAGGATATTAGAGTTATCATTGTGTAAATGTCATTGTCTTGGTTTACATAAAAAAACTGACCAGTTCAAGACATCGCGTTCACTGAGCAACAAGTAAATCTTGTGGCATCTTACTAAAGAAGGTTCAAAGCCATAAATTACCTATCTCGATGCAATGATAACTCGTCGAAACTTTTCTTAAAGTGTCAGCATGCATTAATCATCATTCATGTGGAGAATTGTTAGAATTGAATGATAATTCAATATATGGTCCAAGTGGCAAGGCCCAAGTGGCAAGGCCCAAGGTCAATGCCCAAGGTCAAAGCCCAAGGTGGAGGCCCAATAAGTCCCAAGGTGGGAGGCCCATTATGATCTTTTTGCCATTACCACATCGAAAACTGCAGGCTAGCCTCCAGTCCCCAACGCCTATATAAAGGTCCCCCTGCCCTCATTTACATTCACTCCACTATAATTGTATATCACTTCTTCTAGCTTTTGTAGTATCGTCTCTCTCCCTCTCGAAGAAAGTTTTGAGTATTCAAAAGTTCACCGAAACTTCAAAGGTTGTTATATTTCAAACTTGAAGTATAAAGTCGTTGTATTTTGGGGACGATTGTTATAGCCCATAAGTATTGAATACAGGGCAATCTCGTCTTACGGAGAAAGAGTTAAACTCTTGCCTCGACTTAGATCCTAATCAAATACACCATAATCCTCCAGATTACAATAATAAAGATATGAACATTATATCAAAGTAGATTGATCACATAGTATATTATTGTACTATATGACCAATCTGCTAGTCATTCAATTGGGAGAGGTTAGGAACCTTTTGAATTTTGAATTCCCTCATCCTCCCTTCTTCCCTCTTCCGCCCCCATCTGGTTTAATCGATTCCCCCCAATTCTACTATGTTAATCAAATTAAATCCTAATCCTTGACAATCCCAGACCTCTCGTGTTCTCAGGCTCCACTGATGTCCTCATCCACCTTCCATTGGTGACAAGGTTGTGGGTGGTGGTGGATCCAACCCCCTAAGACATTATGTCCAAAATTCCTTCTCAGTGAAGCTCTGATTCAATTCGGGTGTTCTTTGACAAGCAATGCTCAGTGATTGATGCATATGTTGCCTCCAAAAGGTCAAGAGGTCCTCCAGGTTTGCTTTCTTTAGGATTCCTCGTAAGTAAGATGTCAAATTCTTAATCCTCCAGCTAAATGGCTCTCGGGTGGAGCAAAAATGCTTGTTCGTGGCAAGGGCAAATTTGCCCAAGGAAATGAAAATGGCAACTCGACTTCGTATGGGTCCCTGCCCATGGTGGTTTAAACACATAGTTCCCATTGGGTCTAACGTATTTTGTCATCAATTACACACATCACGGAAATTTTCTAAGAGATCATCCATCCCTAAAACTTTGTAGGATAATATTAAAGTTTTTTCAAGATGCATGCCAAAATAGTAGGTGTAACTTGTTGATATAAATAGTCAAATTAAATTACTTAAGCCGTTCAAACAGAACAAATCATTTATGGAGTATCACAGGGTTCTCCTCGTCTCGAGGGAAATAGTTAGCTGAGAGATTCGAGCGTGAAGAGTTAGGATGAGCTGGTTTTCTCACCTCTTGTGGAGCTGCTTGGAGATTGGTTGAGGAGAAGCTTGGTTACTATCTCAATTGATGTTAGGCAAGTAACTTGTTTAACTTGGGAGTAAAAGGTTGTCATATCAGAGCGTTCGGAGGGGATGCGATCCTTATCTTGTTTGATGTGATTGAGAATTTGGAGGTTTGGAGCAAAAAATTAAAACCGTTCTTCAAGTCCGTCAAGCCTTGGTCACCGTGTTTCAGCCATGTTTAGAGAAATGTGTAACTTCAAATTAGGGGAATTTTTCTGCATGTTTGGTCGAGCTCATTTCTTGAGTGGTTGGTTGAAAAGTCGGGTGATTTTGTGGCTGCCTATAAGCTCTCTTCTAGCCGAAAATGTTTTGATGTTGCATTAGTGCTTATTTCTTTCACAACTTGGTACAAATCAATAGAAAAGTTAATCTCTGAATCGGGTCGCACTATTATGCTATCAGTTTCGATGAAGTGAACGAATATTGGGTTATGGATATAACAGATTCAGAATGGGCACTCGGGTGCTTCTCGACCAGTGAAGTTGTTAGTGATGAGGATTCTCGACTGTGTGCGGTTGTTGTGCCATCTGGTGTTAATCTGAATTTCTCTGTTGTAGCTGGGTGTCCTATTGCTCCTAGATTTTCTTCTCTTTTTTTTTTGCCAGGTGGATGTACTGCTGTCATCTAGGGGTTCTGGTTTGGGTGTTTCTGCACCTGGAAGTCAAAATTTTGATGACTTATTATATTTTTTATATGGTGTGTGATGTTTTTTGTTCCAGAATCTAGATTTGTGATCTCATAATTATTTGAGATGTAAATTGATTTGGAGGACTAATAAGTTCAATTTATTTAGGGATTAATTAACTAAGACACGGACTTCTTAGTACATTATGGCAAATTTTAGGGAGATATGAGTTTTTTTTCCTTATTAAATTTAGAAGTTAACGGAGGGGACCTCACTGAAGAGGTCCCTGGGCTTTAATTGATGGATATTTTGGTCGATGGTGGAGTACGAGAACGAGAGCCACCACGAATTCCTCTCTTCTTGTTGCCTTTAGAGCGTCGTCGGTCGAAATCCTCCATTGGAGCAAGATGAAGGACGGGAACGGTTGGTCGGGGATGATTAGTGTAATCCGGAGACGTGAGCTACCCATGAACCCATGAAGATGGTGATTTTGTTTGTCTTGGTCGGGAACGGTTGGTCGGGGACGATTTAGGGGGTAGGAGGTTGGTCTTGGTTTTGTGTGTTCTGTTTCAAGAATTGGGTTGTTGGATGGTTTCTTGATTTCATGATTTTGATTTCAATTATTTTTTGGATCTGATTTTTTAATTTTTTGAAGATGGTGTTCATATTTTTTGTGTTTAAAGGTTGAAAAAAAAGATTTTTTTTTGTTTTTAGTGTAAGGACATTTGTGTCATTTTATGTGGGTCTTTGCCGGATAAAAATTTCGATTCCGGTTTCGGGGGTCCCAGTGTACACTTTTGCCAAATTTTTAATCGATTTTCGAAAGACAGAGGGTGAGCACTGAATAGACCAAACACCAGGGACTATTAGTAATTTCTTCTTGAAATTTCGCCGCCTGGTGGTTCACACGAAGAGTCCAAAAAGGTAACAACAAGAAACGAGCGACAGCGACCCCCACAAGAGTTAAAATTACATTTATAGTCACTCAAATTTAGAGGATTTCAGGGTCACTTTTCTTTATTTCTTTTCCTTGATGATCACTCATCTAAATTGCAAAACTGAGGGAAATTCAGAACAGGTACTACAAGTTCTACTAATTTCAAGATAAATAAGTGAATTAAGTATGTTGACACCTGACGTAATTTATTTATTTTTAAGGGCAAATTATTTTCACGTCCCTGTACTTTGGTCACCCTCCCCCTAGGGTCCCTGGATTTTGGAAAAAGATTATACCGTCCCTAAGTTTTGATGATAATAGACTCTCGGGTCCTTGGAGCCGGAATATTCTATATTCTCCGGCGAACTCCCACCTGAAATGACCAAAATACCCCCTCACACTTAAAAAAACCCCTCCTTCATCCTCTTCATCTTCTTCCTCCCACCCATCATCTTCTTCAACTCCTCTCTTCTTCCCCAGAAATCAAAATCAACCCAGAAATCAAAATCAACCCATTCCTAAAACTCAATAAAATAAAATACCCCACCGTTCCATTCCACTGCGTCCATATCTCTTCCCATCGGCTCCATAAACCGACAAACTAACCATAATAATACCCAGTTCTTTTCTTCTCCCTCCTTCTTCTTCTTCTTCTTCCCCTGTTAGGAAACCTCCTCGTCAACACAAAACCAAAAACCCACCGACATAATTTCAAGAAATTAATAGGGAGGTAGAGAGAGAGAAGATGACGAGGCGGCAGCATCACCACCAGGACCAGCAGACGCGGGTTCTGTACGAGCTTTCTTCGCTGGTGCTAAACCTTTTGCGGGTTCCGGTGCCGTTCTACGAGGAGCCGGCGTCGGCGAGGAGGAGGTCGGGGTCGGAGATGACGGGGGCGGGGTTCGCGTCGCTGATGCTTGGGGTGTCGGTGGCGCTGATGCTGTGCGGATCAGTGACATTCTTGATAGGGTTTCTGAAGATGTCGTGGGTGCTGGGCCTCGTCACGCGCTTCTACGTCGCCGGGATCATCTCCGCCATCTCCGTCCTCGGCCGCTCCTTCCTCTGCTACACCCTCGACCTGACTCAATCCCACCAGATTCCTAAATCGCTCCTTCCTCTGCTACGCCCTCGACCCGACTCAATCCCACCAGATTCCTAAATCGTCGTCTCCACTCCTCGGTGAATCGCAGCTTTTTAATTTCTTGATTTTGGGAAAATCTTGTGGAATGGCAGAGGGGGGAGATTTTTTTGTTTGGTAGAGGGTAGTATTGACATGGGGAAGGATGGAATGGGGAAGGATGGAATTTTTTATTAAATTAAAAATGAAGAGCATTTTGGTCATTTCAAGTGGAGTTTCGCCGGAGAATATAGAATATTCCGGCTCCAGGGACCCGAGAGTCTATTATCATCAAAACTTAGGGACGGGATAATCATTTTCCAAAATTCAGGGACTCTAGGGGGAGGGTGACCAAAGTACAGAGGCGTGAGGGTAATTTGCCCTATTTTTAATGGTCTTGCATACTCTGCAAATAAGCAAGCAAATGCCAGACCTTTGATATTACGTGTTTGGTTGTCTATTTAAAATATTACGCTCAGGAGTAATCAGACAAAAGAAATGGATAAGGCGCTTGACTTCTAATAGGTGGGTTCGAATCCCCACTAGAGCCGTGCACGAATCATTTTCCCTGAAGCGCTTCTAAACAATAACAATATCTAAACAATAACAATAACAATAACAATATCTAAACAATAACAATATCTAAACAATAACAATAACAATAACAATATCTAAACAATAACAATAACAATAACAATAACAATATCTAAACAATAACAATATCTAAACAATAACAATATCTAAATGGTTCAGAGGCTATTTTTGTTTGTCCATGACAAAATGCACACGAGTTCAAAGATGGCAAAATTATACAGAGTTCCAGAAGAAGGAACTCATAACACACATGCGCAAAATCAAACCACTTACCCTGGAGAGCAGCATATCCAAGGACGGGTGAAACAACCAGGAAGCCGAGAAGGTACTTGAGTATGTGCAATTTCGCACCAACAGCTTTAGATTTAAGATCAGGATAGGAATTCGACACCTTCATCACAAGCAAGGCCCTCTCCCTGTAACATTCCGCCAGGTATGTGTGATGAAGCTTCAACACTTTGGCCACACGTGAGTTGTAATCATCAAGTAGACCCATCACTATCAACCGGTGCTGAACATTTTTTTCCCCAACCTTAGCGGCAAGCTGTCTCCCTTGTCAGAAGAAAAAAAGAGAGGAAAGATTTTAACGAGAGCCTCACAGATCGTAGCCTACTGGCGTTGATGATCAATACGCTTAAGTTTCAACCTTTGGAGAGTCGTCGACGTCGACATGGTGATTTGAGAAGACAAGAGTTTCTGGTTGGTGGGGGGGAGTGGGGTTGGGGAAGGGGAGGAACTGGTTGAGAGGACAAGAGTTTCTAAGAGAGCAACGGTGGACTAGGATTTTCTCTTCTATTATAGGCTACTGAAAATTGGGCCAGATAGACCCAATAACCTGGATGGCTCAATGTTCCCTAAATGGCATCTCAAGGTCCCCTAAATGCTCATTTGGAATTTCTTGTCCGTTTTTGTTTAGATTTTCTCTACTGAGGCTGTTTTTTCTCCAGCTAGTAGGTCTGAAGGCGTGAATCCCATACCCGATCTTCCAATTATCCATGTAAACCACCTTATTTATCGCCCAGAAGCACACCACCATCGCTACAAGCATGGTCACATGCTGGGCGGTGAGGTTTTTAACCCGAACCACAAAATGAGTTTTATTGCAGAAATCAGACACAAGTGGCATTCGGCAACTGATTTTGAAAATAGGTTAAATAAAATTACGATGACCCATACCCATAAAGATAGCAGTGTAGAGCTCTTGAAAACAATACCACACCACTTCCAGATATGACCCCATAAAACTGCCATTCTCTTTGATCAGACATGCTCGAGAGAATATCTTGCTCCATACAAATCTTATAAATGCTGAGTGATGAAAATTACAGGAGGACAAAGAAACCAAATTCGACAACAGATAAGGAGAAAAAAATGCAACAGACAAGACGGCACTGTGGCATGTGCAAGTAATTTGCTAAAATGTTTAGAAAATGTGTAAACTTCCTAGCTGTTTGATTGCTTAACATCTCGAGTTCAACAAGAAGGAATAAGTTTGCAACTATGGGGCATCTTATTTGATTAAAGTGCATAGTGAGATAAAAGAATCGCACATTGCCAACTAGCAAAATACGCCTACTCATCAAATCGAGAAAATTCTTGGCCAATGCAATTGAGAACAGGTGCCCAGAATTCAAACTATAAAATCTAACCAAAATCAAATACAGAAAAGTATGCATACTCTGAATCAGACTGTTAAATGCAAGCAAAATAAACATCTCAGTGGTTGCTCCAAAATTGTTAGATGTGTAAAATGAGAAAAATCAACAATGAGATTACCATTGCATTTGATGCCATGAGTTAATAGAATTAGAGGAATGGTGTTGAATAGGGCACGCCCAAGTGCTGATACTGGCTCAACTATCAAGGCTAAGTTGAAGATGAGCAGGGTCATCCAAACTACCACTAACAAGAGGACAATCCGAAGAACAAAGTTTTACTTGATATAAGAACCAACCATGCAAGTATTGGGCAGCCATATCAGCCTTGAACCACAATCCAAATAAAAATATAAGCAAGGTTAATCAACAGAATTAAAGTGACATAACAAGAATAAACAATCAAATAGCATACATCCTTCCAGTATGTTTATGAACATAGGAGAAAATAACCAATAATTTGTTCAAGAATATAGAAGTGTCTCTATGGTGATGGGAACATAGATAATTTTTATTTGATAAAAGTAATTGTGGCGATACAAAATCTTACAAATGTTGGGTGGTGGAAATTATAGGAGGACAAAGAAAACCAAATTTTACAACAGATAGGGAGAAAAAAATGGAATGGACAAGATGGCACTGTGGCATGTGCAAGTAATTTGCTATGATGTTTAGAAAATATGTAAACTTCCTAGGTGTTTGATTGCTTAACATCTCGAGTTCAACAAGAAGGAAGAAGTTTGCAACTATGGGGGATCTTATTTGATTAAAGTGTGCAGTGAGATAAAAGAATTGCACATTGCCAACCAGCAAAACACGACTACTCATCAAATCGAGAAAATTCTTGGCCAATACAATTGAGAATATGTGCACAAAATTCAAAAGAAGAAATCTAGCCAAAATTAAATGCAGAAGAGTATGCATACTCTAAATCAGACTGTTAAACACAAGGAAAATAAACATGTCAGTGGTTGCTCCAAAATTGTTAGATGTGTAAGATGACAAAAATAAACAATGAGTTTGCATTTGATGCCGTGAGTTATTGGAATTAGAGGAATGGTGTTGAACAGGGTACGCCCAAGTGCTGATACTGGCACAATTATCAAGGTTGAGTTGAAGATGAGCAGGGTCATCCAAGCTACCACTAACAAGAAGAAAATCCAAAGAACAAAGATCTACCTGATATAAGAACCAAGCATGCAGGCATTGAGCAGCCATATCAGTATTAAACCACAATCTAAATAAAAATAGAAGCAAGGTTACTCAACAGAATTAAAGTAACATAACACGAATAAACAATCAAATAGCATACATCCTTCTGGTGTGTTTATGAATATTTGAGTAAATAACCAATGATTTATTCAAGAATATAGAAGTGTCTCTACGGTGATGGCAACATAGATAATTTTTATTTGATAAAAATAATTATGGCGATACAAAATCTTACAAATGCTAGGTGGTGGAAATTATAGGAGTACAAAGAAAATTAAATTTTACAACAGATAGGGAGGAAAAAATAGAATGGACAAGATGGCACTGTGGCATATGCAAGTAATTTGCTAAGATGTTTAGAAAACATGTAAACTTCCTAGCTGTTTGATTGCTTAACATCTCGAGTTCAAAAAGATGGAAGAAGTTTGCAACTATGGGGGATCTTATTTGATTAAAGTGTGTAGTGAGATAAAAGAATCTCACATTGCCAACCAGCAAAACACGACTACTCATCAAATCGTGAAAATTCTTGGCCAATGTAATTGAAAATATGTGCACAAAATTCAAAAGAAGAAATCTAGCCAAAATTAAATGTAGAAGAGTATGCATACTCTGAATCAGACTGTTAAATGCAAGCAAAATAAAAATCTCAGTGGTTGCTCCAAAATTGTTAGATGTGTAAGATGACAAAAATCAACAATGAGATTACCATTGTATTTGATGTCGTGAGTTATTGGAATTAGAGGAATGGTGTTGAACAGCGCACGCCCAAGTGCTGATACTGGCACAACTATCAAGGTTAAGTTGAAGATGAATAGGGTCATCCAAGCTACCACTAACAAGAGGACAATCCAAAGAACAAAGATCCACCTGATATAAGAACCAAGCATACATGCATTCGGCAGCCATATCAGCCTTAAACCACAATCTAAATAAAAATAGAAGCAAGGTTACTCAACAGAATTAAAGTAACATAACACAAATAAACAATCAAATAGCATACATCCTTCCGGTATGTTTATGAACATATGAGAAAATAACCAATGATTTGTTCAAGAATATAGAAGTGTCTTCACGGTGATGGCAACATGGATAATTTTTATTTGATGAAAGTAATTATGGGGGTTAGGGTTTGGGGAAGGGGAGGGAACTGGTTGAGAGGACAAGAGTTTCTATGAGAGCAGCGGCGAACTAGGATTTTCTCTTCTATTATAGGCTAATGAAAATCGGGCCAGACAGGCACAATAACCTGGCTGGCCCAATGTTCCCTAAATGGCATCTCAAGGTACCCTAAATGCTAATTTGGAATTTCTTGTCCGTTCATGTTTAGTTTTTCTTCACCGAGGTTGTTGTTTCTCCAGCTAGTATGTCAGAAGGCGTGGAACCCGTACCTGGTCTTCCAATTATCCAAGTAAATCACCTTATTCACCGCCCAGAAGCGCACCACCATCGCTACGAGCATTATCACATGCTGGGTGGTGGGTTTCCTTACCCGATCCACAAAATGAATTTTACAGCAAAAATCAGACACAAGTGGCAATCGGCAACTAATTTTGAAAACAGGCTAAACAAAACCACGATGACCTATATGCATAAAAGATAGTAGTCCAGAGCTCTTGAGAACAATACCACACCACTTCCAGATATGACCCCATAGGACTACCATTCTCTTTGATCTGACATGCTCGAAAGAATATCTAGCTCCATACAAATCTTACAAATGCTAGGTGGTGGAAATTACAGGAGGACAAAACCAAATTCGACAACAGATAGGGAGAAGAAAATGGAATGGACAAGATGGCACTGTGGCATGTGCAAGTAATTTGCAAAGACGTTTAGAAAATATGTAAACTTCCTATCTGTTAGTTTGCTTAACATCTCGAGTTCAACAAAAATGAAGAAGTTTGCAACTATGGGGCATCTTATTTTATTAAAGTGTGCAATGAGATAAAAGAATCGCACATTGCCAACCAGCAAAACACGACTACTCATCAAATCCAAAAAATTCTTGGCCAATGCAATTGAGAACATGTGGACAGAATTCAAAAAATGAAATCTAGCCAATATCAATTGCAGAAGAGTATGCATACTCTGAATCAGACTGTTAAACGCAAGCAAAAAAAATATCTCAGTGGTTGCTCCAAAATTGTTGGATGTGTAAGATGAGAAAAATCAACAATGAGATTACCATTCCATTTGATGCCATGAGTTATTGAAATTAGAGGAATGGTGTTGAACAGTGCACGCCCAAATGCTGATACTAGCACAACTATCAAGGCTGAGTTGAAGATGAGCCGGGCCATCCAAGCTACCGCTAACAAAAGGACAATCTGAAGAACAAAGCTATACCTGATATAAGAACCAAGTATCCACGCATTGGGCAGCCATATCAGCCTTGAACCACAATCCAAATAAAAATAGAAGCAATGTTAATCAACAGAATTAAAGTGACATAACACGAATAAATAATTAAATAGCATACATCCTTCCAGTATGTTTATGAATATAGGAGAAAATAACCAATGATTTGTTTAAGAATATAGAAGTGTCTCCACGGTGATGGGTACATAGATAATTTTTATTTGATAAAAGTAATAATGGCAATACAAAATCTTACAAATGTTGGGTGGTGGAAATTATAGGAGGACAAAGAACACCAAATTATACAACAGATAGAGAGAAGAAAATGGAATGGACAAGATGGCACTATGGCATGTGCAAGTAATTTGCTAAGACGTTTAGAAAATATGTAAACTTCCTAGTTGTTTCATTGCTTAACATCTCGAGTTCAACAAGAAGGAAGAAGTTTGCAACTATATGGCATCTTATTTGATTAAAGTGTGCAGTGAGATAAAAGAATCGCACATTGCCAACCAGCAAAACACGACTACTCATCAAATCGAGAAGATTCTTGGCCAATGCAGTTGAGAATATGTGCACAGAATTCAAAAGATGAAATCTAGCCAAAATTAAATGCAGAAGAGTATGCATACTCTGAACAAGACTGTTAAACACAAGCAAAATAAACATCTCAGTTGTTGCTCCAAAATTGTTAGATGTGTATGATGAGAAAAATCAACAATGAGATTACCATTGCATTTGATGCCATGAGTTATTAGAATTAGAGGAATGATGTTGAATAGGGCACGCCCAATTGCTAATACTGGCACAACTATCAAGGCTAAGTTGAAGAGGAGCAGGGTCATCCAAGCTACCACGAACAAGAGGACAATCCAAAGAACAAAGATGTACCTGATATAAGAACCAAGCATATAGGCATTGGGCAGCCATATCAGCCTTGAACCACAATCCAAATAAAAATAGAAGCAAGATTAATCAACAGAATTAAACTAACATAACAGGAATAAACAATCAAATAGCATACATCCTTCCAGTATGTTTATGAACATTGGAGAAAATAACCAATGATTTGTCCAAGATTATAGAAGTGTCTCCACGGTGATGGCAACATAGATAATTTTTATTTAATAAAAGTCATTATGGCGATACAAAATCTTACAAATGTTGGGTGGTGGAAATTATAGGAGGACAAAGAAAACCAAATTCTACAACATATAGGGAGAAGAAAATGGAATGGACAAGAATGCACTATAGCATGTGCAAGTAATTTGCTAAGATGTTTAGAAAACATGTAAACTTCCTAGCTGTTTGATTGCTTAACATCTCGAGTTCAACAAGAAGGAAGAAGTTTGCAACTATGGGGCATCTTATTTGATTAAAGTGTGAAGTGAGATAAAAGAATCGCACATTGCCAACCAGCAAAACACGACTACTCATCAAATCGAGAAAATTCTTGGCCAATGCAAATGAGAATATGTGCACAGAGTTCAAAAGATGAAATCTAGCCAAAATTAAATACAGAAGAGTATGCATACTCTGAATCAGACTGTTAAACGTAAGCAAATTAAACAGCTCAGTGGTTGCTCCAAAATTGTTAGATGCGTAAGATGAGAAAAATCAGCAATGAGATTACCATTGCATTTGATGCCTTGAGTTATTCGAATTAGAGGAATGGTGTTAAACAGAGCACGCCCAATTGCTGATACTGGCACAACTATTAAGGCTGAGTTAAAGATGAGCATGGTCATCCAAGCTACCACTAACAAGAGGACAATCCAAAGAACAAAGATGTACCTGTTATAAGAACCAAGCATGCAGGCATTGGGCAACCATATCAGCCTTGAACCACATTCTAAATAAAAATAGAAGCAAGGTTAATCAACAAAATTAAAGTAACAAAACACGAATAAGCAATCAAATAGCATACATCCTTCCGGTATGTTTATGAACATAGGAGAAAATAACCAATGAGTTATTCAAGAATATAGAAGTGTCTCCACGGTGATGGCGACATAGATTATTTTCATTTGATGAAAGAAATTATGGGGGTTGGGGTTTGGGAAAGGGGAGGGAACTGGTTGAGAGGATAAGAGTTTCTAAGAGAGCAATAGCGGACAAGGGTTTTCTCTTCTATTATAGGCTACTGAAAATTGGGCTAGACAGGCCCAATAACCGGGCTTGCCCAATGCTAATTTGGAACTTCTTATCCGTTCATGTTTAATTTTTCTCCACTGAGGCTGTTGTTTCTCCAGCTGGTATGTCAGAAGGCGTGGATCCCGTACCCGGTCTTCCAATTATCCAAGTAAACCACCTTATTCACCGCCGAGAAGCACACCACCATCGCTACGAGCATGATCACATGCTGGGCGGTGGGGTTTCTAACCCGATCCACAAAATGAGTTTTACACCAGAAATCAGACACAAGTGGCTTTTGAAAATAGGCTAAATAAAACCACGATGACCCATACTCATAAAGATAGTAGTGCAGAGCTCTTGAGAACAATACCACACCACTTCCAGATATGACCCATAGGACTGCCATTCTCTTTGATCTGACATGCTCGAGAGATTATCTGGCTCCATACAAATCTTACAAATGCTGGGTGATGGAAATTACATGAGGATAAAGAAACCAAATTTGACAACAGATAGGGAGAATAAATTGGAATGGACAAGATGGCACTGTGGCATGTGCAAGTAATTTGCTAAGACGTTTAGAAAACATGTAAACTTCCTAGCTGTTTGATTGTTTAACATCTCGAGTTCAACAAGAAGGAAGAAGTTTGCAACTATGGGGCATCTTATTTGATTAAAGTGTGCAGTGAGATAAAAGAATCGCACATTGCCAACTAGCAAAACACGACTACTCATCAAATCAAGAATTTTTTTTGCCAATGAAATTGAGAACATGTGCACAGAATTCAAAAGATGCCAAATTCAAATGCAGAAGAGTATGCGTACTCCGAATCAGACTGTTAAACGCAAGCAAAATAAACATCTCAGTAGTTGCTCCAAAATTGTTAGATGTGTAAGATGAGAAAAATTAACAATGAGATTACCATTGTATTTGATGCCATGAGTTATTTGAATTAGATGAATGGTGTTGAATAGGGCACGCCCAAGTGCTGATACTGGCACAACTATCAAGGCTGAGTTGAAGATGAGCAGGGTCATCCAAGCTACCACTAACAAGAGGACAATCCGAAGAACAAAGTTGTACTTGATATAAGAACCAAGCATGCACGCATTGGGAAGCCATATGAGCCTTAAACCACAATCCAAATAAAAATAAAAGCAAGGTTAATCAACAGAATTAAAGTGGCATAACATGAATATACAATCAAATACCATACATCCTTCCAGTATGTTTATGAACATTTGAGAAAATAACCAATGATTTGTTTAAGATTATAGAAGTGTCTCCACGTTGATGGCAACATAGATAATTTTTATTTGATAAAAGTAATTATAACGATACAAAATCTTACAAATGTTGGGTGGTGGAAATTATTGGAGGACAAAGAAAATCAAATTCTACAATAGATAGGGAGAAGAAAATAGAATGGACAAGATGGCACTGTCACATGTGCAAGTAATTTGCGAAGACGTTTGGAAACATTATAAACTTTCAAGCTGTTTGATTGCTTCATGCATTGTTGTCCAATTAGTATAAACCTGAGAGTGATTCTCCACGGGTTCTCGCCACCCAAACTCGCCTCCCACCTTGATTACCCGACTTGCACCAACCTAGCTGTCACCTCCACGGGCCAACGAAGCAAAAACAATCACAATGTTGAAGATACCCACAAGAGATCCCATATTGGCCATGAACATGATCAAGCTTTTTTTGCCTTTGAAGATTGGTACCTTGTTGGGGATTTGGAGCTTTAGCGCACACGCACTCACACACACATATATACATTTATGTATATATGTATATATATATATATATATGATGATACAATGAATGGCTCATATTATATTTATATATATATAAAATATGCATTACTAAGGCTGAGCAAGCTGGCCAGATCGGGCCGAAACGGAGCTGGATCGAGAAAACTGAAACCAAAAAGTGGTGATATCACAAACCGGACTAGAACAGATTCTATTTTGATTTGAAACTGGAATCGAACCAGTGGTCTGGTTCAAATTTGAACCTGATTAGAGAACCAAACTCTGCAGAATACAACTTCAAGCTTGTTAACAGAACAAAATACAATGATCCAACAACTTCAACATCATTACTAGCTTCAAGTTCTGGGTGGGGTATTCCTTCGTATTATTGACATAGGAGAAACATAATAGTTTGTTGTCTGAAATTTTAGAAAATGACGTCGATACAAAACCTGAAACTAAATTATCCACACACAGAAAGCTAGACATAAGAACAAGATCTAAATGACCAAAACAAAAAAAGGGAAATTATGCTAGTTCATGTTGTTTGAAAAAATCCTCTTTTTAATCCCTTCTTAATTTGATGACCTTTCTCGATCCTCCTAGTTTGAATTAATAGTCTTTTTTAATCCCTGGCGGAACTAAAATGTATCAGGACATCCTGGGGGAACTAAAATGTATCAGGATCTCAAGCTTAATTTTTGGTGGTCCGGCATGAAGAAGAAAATAGTGGATTATGTGGCAAGTTGCATGATTTGCCAACTAGTCAAAGCAGAGCATCAGCGACCAGCTGGCCCCTTACAGCCATTAGAGATTCCACAGTAGAAGTGGGAGAGGATTACCATGGATTTTGTGACTAGACTTCTGAGGAATATGCAAGGAAAAGATGTGGTATGGGTAGTGGTAGATCGGCTTACCAAATCCGCTCATTTCCTGGCATATAAGACAGGGATGTCAATTGAGAAAATGGCAGAACTTTATATAAGGAAGATAGTGCGACTGCATGGGATTTCAATAAGCATCACTTCAGATCGGGATACGAGATTTTTTCCAGATTCTGGAGTAGTATTCAAAAAGTTTTGGGGACGAAATTATAATTCAGTACTGCTTTCCATTCTCAAACGGATGGACAATCTGAGAGAAAAATACAGACCTTGGAGGATCTGCTAAGAGCTTGTGTATTAGACTTGGGGGGAAACTGGAAAGGACATCTTCCTTTGATGGAGTTTACATACAATAACAGTTTCCAGGCAAGCATAGGGATGGCCCCGTATGAGGCTCTGTATGGCAGGAAGTGCCGCTCTCCCATCAGTTGGAATGACATAGAAGAAAAGGAGATCCTTGGCCCGGAAATGTTTAGGGAGCTAACCGAGAAGGTGCCGGTGATAAGAAGTCAAATTTAGGCAGCTCAGGATCAATAAAAGAAGTTTGCCGATCGACACCGTAGGGAAATAGAATTTGGAGTCGGAGACCATATGTTCTTGAAGGTTTCACCTACCAAAAGTATTCAGAGGTTTGGAATGATAGGAAAACTAAGTCCGTGGTATATCAGACTATTTGATATTATCGAGCAAATAGGAAAATTGGCATACCGGTTGGCTTTACCTCCGACTTTAGCAAGAGTACATGATATATTCCATGTGTCAATGCTACGAAAGTACATCTCGAGCGAAGGACAAGTAGTGCAGGAGATTCCTACAGAGATCCGCCCGGATGTAAGTAATGAGGAAATGCCATTGAGAATTATGGATTTCAAATGGCAACAACTCCACAGAAGGACAATTGAATATGTCAAGGTGCAGTAAAGTAATTACACAGAGAGGGAGGCCACATGGGAACTAAGCTCAAAAATGAGGGAGAAGTACTCGTACCTCTTCGAACATACAAGTAAGTTTGAGGACAAACTCTCTTTAAGGGGGGAAGAATGTAAGAATTAAGAAACCTATTTGACATATTTTAATAACTTCGAGGGGCTTATGGAAATTTACGTCCAAACCCTTAGGGTTTTTGCTTTGAAAACTACCTTAAAAGGGCCTGGTCGCCTTCCCCTTTGTCACACCAAAACTCACAAAATTCTCTTCTCTAATGTGAAGGCGAAGAGCACAACCCGACCCAACCAAGCACACTAGGAGAATACGAGGTTATTCAGGAGCCATCAGAATCAGATGGTAAGCTATTAACCTCATTTTTCTCAATTCGATTTACCTTAGCTTAGCATAAAATACGCATGGACGTGCTCTCCTGTTTTTTCAAAAGGTGAGGAGATCAGTACCTTAAGAGAGGCGGGGGTTTTAGGCTAGGCATTTGGGAATTTCGAGAGAGGAGGGGAGACTAAGGATTAAATCAAGTAAGTGGATTCTTTCTGAGTAGGCTTGATTTGGTGTTCTGTTTAATTTCAATTTTGTTGATAATTCTGTAATGATCTGAAAACTGCTATATGTTCTGTTTTGTTCTGATATGCAGGATTGTCCCATACCTATTGGGCCTCGTGGTTTGCACATATCGCCTAAGGCGCTACCGGGTAACCTGGGGTATGTGTGATCAAATGGACGGGGAGTATGTGGACTATCTGGACTCGTGGAGGGGATACCCTTCCGTCTATTGGGCCCGCCTTGCGGGAACGGGGGTATTTATATGTGCCCCACGAGGATCTTGACATGATTTATGTGGACTCCGGAGCTCCGTTCTATTAATCGTTCATGTTGATTCGAGTTGGTTTATGTTCGTTTGCAAGTTGTGCTGATTCTTTGTTACTGTAATCACTGGATTTATGACTCACCACAAGTGTCTCTGTATGTGTTTTCAGATCGTGGGACTACGGATTGGGAGTAGGATTCGTAGAGGGGACTGCATGCATTATAGGGTTTTTCAATAAATGGCCGGAGCCTTGCATTTTTCCGCTTTGAGATATTTTAAATCGGATATTGGATATTTTCTCGTATTTAATTTTACGATTATTTACCATTTAATAAATCTGGTGCCTTATGAAGTATTTAAATCCTCGGGCATTTGTCACTTCTATTTTCGAATCGTGACACCTACTATATAAAATTTAAACCAACAATTATTTAAATAAATCTAAAATTATTACTTTTCGGACTTCTTCACCTGCCCTTCTCAATACTTTTCAGTTTTCTCCTTATTTTTCTTGGATAAGTTTCGCCCAAGAGAACTAAGCACACAAGGCCCAACAGTACAAAGCCCATGAACTTATAGACGTGATCATCAATGGTAGGCCGTCCACGTCGGCTGCCTTTGTCAGGCGAGACTGGAATTCAAAATTTTCTTCGTTAAATCTAAATACGAGATAATTTGGACGGACTAGATAGATTAAATATCTGCAAGTAGCTTGTAAACAGGCGACTTGTCGTAACAATTAATGGCAAAGGACCACGCAATTCAGTCTCCAAGACGGAAGTAAGATCGCATTCACTTGGAAAGAATACACCTTTGTCCTGAGAAATGGAAGGGTATTCGTAATAGGGGGAATCGGATTCAGTGCATAGGTGCAATTTTAGTATGTACCGTGCATACTAAAATCATGACCACTCATTATGAAAAGTAAATTTCCTTTTTAATCTAATGGCTCAGAATTCTTGAGGTATATAATTAAATTTTTCTAGCATGTAAATCTGAAAACTGAACCAAACAGGAGAGAGAATAGTAATTAATTCCCCACGTCCTTTGCCTTCCGCCCATTAGGAAGGGAAAATAAAAAACACACGAGAATAGTAATAATTATTATGTACAATATGGATGCCATATTTCTTCCATGTTCTCCCATGTTCCTCCATGTTCTCCTCCACCTCACCTCCATGTTCTACTCCATGTTTTCCTCCACTTTACCATAAAGAAAGTTTAGTGGGTTATTGTTTAATGGATGTAATTGCCTATAAATAGCATTGTAATTGTACACACATCCTACACCAATTAATGAGAACTTCATTCTCTACTCTCTTCCTTATTATTCACTATATTCATATGTTTAGATTATAGATAATTTATAACACGTTATCAGCACGAGTCTCTACCAAGTTCTCAATAATTTCTTGAGAAGAATTGAGCTTAATTTTGTAAGTATTCTTACAATTTATAATTTTTCATTCTTGTTAGATTCTCATATAAAATTATTCATTGTTGTTGGATTCTCAATGTTATTGAAACATATGAAGTTTAGTTCTGGCTTATAAATAATTTTCTCAAAGGAAATAATTTTGTAAAATTTTCTTTGCAAAAATTGGATTTATTTGGTAAAGATTTTTCATGAAAAAAAAACCTTATGTTGTCCTTTCATAAAATATTTAGAAACTTCCGAGGACCTATATGTAATTATCCTGTGCACGCGGATTGGGATTATGCCCTTATTCGCACACGCAAAAAACTTCCAGGGACTGAACTGTAAGTTTGCACATTGAACATCGAATTTGTCCTCGCTTGCACACGCATCAAACTTATAGGTACTAAACTGATATTATGCACGCCGAACAAAAAAGGGAAGGAAAGGGACACAATTACGGATTAGTACTTTATATTTCCTCATATTTTCAAATAAGGACAGAATATCATTTTAATCATTGGTTTCATTATATTTGTGTTATGTCTATATAATAATTTTATCTCAATTATATTTATCTATGATAAATCAAATCTAATATGTTAGAGAAAATATTCTCTAACATTTTGGTCCCTGGATTAATTGCAATTGGATTTCTGGACTAAAATTTAATAGTTATGCTCCATTCCCTGAAGTGAATGTGATAAATTTTAATTATAGAGGCCCGTCCAACTGGTTATGCTCCATTCCCTGAAGTGAATGTGACAAAATTTTATTATAGAGGCCCGTCCAATTGGTTATGCTCCATTCCCTGAAGTGAATGTGACAAAAATTTAATAGGTCGGGGTCGCGGTCGTGGACGTGATAATGGTCGTGGAGGATATGGTTACCGTGGTGGTAATTTTAAGAACACGGCTCGCCACCTGAAGTGGGAGAACAAAGAAAAGAAACCACGAAGAGATGGTGATAGTGGAATAAAAATGGAAAATTCATGTCATCGTTGTGGATGCAAAGGCCACTGAGCTCGCACCTGTTGTGCACCAAAGTATCTAGTTGAGCTTTATCAAGATTATGGCTCTGGCATTATGAACATGGATGGTAGCCCTGAATTTGGCCTCAATGACTTCGCTCATTTCGGATATTATTGATTTCCTTATTGAATAGCAGTTTAATATCCATGTTCTTGTTCATTTCTTAAGTATATTTCCTGGCATTTTCCATTATCATATTTTCGGTGCTTAATTTTAAGGTAATGTCTCCTATAAATTTTTTCTCATCATGTTTTCGTTGCTTAAATTTAATATAAATATTTCTTTTATTATGAAGAGTATAGAATTAGCACGAGTTGGCTCATCTACTCGAGAAAGAGATCTGTGTTTAGCAGATAGTGGTACAACGCACACCATACTTAAGGATGATAAATATTTCCTTCATTTACAAATGCAAAAGGCAAATGTTAGTACTATATCAGGTACTACGAATTTAATTGAAGGCTCCGGAAGAGCTAATTATTACCTGGAGGTACAATTTTTTGCATAAATAATGCATTATATTCTCCCAAGTCTCAAAGAAACTTATTAAGTTTCAAAGATATACGCCAAAATGGGTATCATGTTGAGACAACAAATGAAAGAAACAAAGAATATTTGTCTATTACAAATATTATTTTGGGTAAAAAGTGCGTGTTGGAAAAGCTACCCGCTTATTCATGTGGTTTATATTATATGTATATTAGTGCAATGGAGGCACATGCAACAGTAAACCTGAAGTTTACTGATTTTGCAATTTGGCATGACCGGTTGGGCCATCCCGGGTCAATAATGATGCGAAGAGTTATTAACAATTCATGTGGACATTCTTTAAGGAACCAGAAGATTTTCCTATCCAATGAATTGTCATGCGTTGCATGCTCTCAAGGAAAATTAATAACCAGGCCATCACCAGCTAAAATTGGGACTGCATCCCTCGGATTTTTGGAACGTATATATGGTGATATATGTGGACCTATTCATCTACCATGTGGACCATTTAGATACTTTATGGTATTAATTGATGCATCAACTAGATGGTCACATGTATCTTTATTATCAACTCGCAACCTGGCGTTTGCGAGATTACTAGCTCAGTTAATTCGATTACGAGCTCATTTTCCAGATAATCTCATTAAGACCATTCGTCTTGATAATGCTGGTGAATTCACTTCTCAAACATTCAATGATTATTGTATGGCCATTGGTATAAACGTTGAACATCATGTAGCTCATGTTCACACTCAAAATGGTCTTGCCGAATCATTTATTAAACGGATTCAATTAATTGCAAGACCATTACTAATGAGAGCGAAACTCCCTATTTCTGCTTGGGGACATGCTGTTTTACATGCAGCAATGTTGATTCGCATCAGGCCAACAAGTTATCATGAATTCTCCCCATTACAATTGGTTCATGGTCAGGAACCAAATATTTCCCATCTAAGAATTTTTGGATGTGCGGTTTATATTCCAATTGCTCCACCACAACGCACTAAAATGGGACCCCAAAGAAGGTTGGGAATATATGTTGGGTTTGAATCTACATCGATAATAAAGTACATTGAGCCACGTACTGGAGATATATTTACGGCACGTTTTGCCGATTGTCATTTCGATGAATCAATATTTCCAACATTAGGGGGAGAAACTAAGCAGCCTGAAAAGGATATTAGCTGGAATGAATTATCATTGTGTTATTTAGATCCTCGCACAAAGCAAAGTGAACTTGAAGTTCAAAAGATAATTCATCTGCAGAATTTAGCTAATCAGTTGCCGGACGCTTTTGCTGACCCAAAGAGAGTGACTAAGTCACATATTCCGGCTGCTAATGCTCCTTTTAGAATTGATGTCCCTGAAGGACGATCAATTATTGTCAATGAAAATAAGGCACAAATTAAACGTGGTAGACCTATTGGTTCCAAAGATAAAAATTCTCGTAAAAGAAAAGGAGCAAAATATCAAGATGGTCAAATCGAGGATATCGTGACTCCTGAAGAGTCCCCAGTCAATATTAATATCAAGGAAGGGCAGACTCTAGATGAGTCGCTTCCAATGAAAGATCAGGTACCTGAACATTGTGATAATCATGAGATCTCAATAAATTATGTTATGACTGGAGAAAAATGGAACCAAAATAAAGTTATCGTCGACGATATTTTTGCCTACCATGTAGCGCTAAATATTATGGAAGATGAAGAGGATCTAGAGCCAAAATCTATCAAGGAATGCATGCATAGAAAAGATTGGCCAAATTGGAAAGACGCAATGAAATCTGAATTAGATTCACTTGCGAAACGTGAAGTTTTCGGACCTGTAGTCCGCACACCCAAAGAGGTGAAACCCGTAGGATACAAATGGGTATTTGTGCGTAAACGAAATGAGAAAAATGAAGTCGTGAGATATAAAGCACGACTTGTCGCACAAGGTTTTTCTCAAAGACCTGGTATTGATTATGAAGAGACATATTCTCCTGTGGTGGATGCAACCACGTTTCGATATTTGATAAGTCTGGCAGTACATGAAAAGTTGAATATGCGTCTTATGGATATTGTTACAGCCTATTTATATGGTTCACTAGATAGTGACATTTATATGAGAATCCCAGAAGTATTCAACGTACCAGAAGTACGTGATTCTAGTCAAAAGGGACTATACTCGATCAAATTATGTCGATCTTTATATGGATTGAAACAATCAGGGCGTATGTGGTATAATCGCCTTAGTGACTACTTATTAAAGGAAGGCTATAAGAATGATCCAATCTGCCCATGTGTTTTTATAAGGAGATTCGAACCTGAGTTCGTTATAATTGCAGTTTATGTTGATGATCTCAATATCATTGGAACTCCTGAAGAGCTCCAAAAGGCAGTTGATTGTTTGAAGAATGAATTTGAAATGAAAGATTTGGGAAAGACCAAATTATGTCTCGGATTGCAAATTGAACATTTTGGAGAAGGAATTTTTATGCATCAATCTTCCTATATAGCAAAGGTGCTGAAGCGTTTCAATATGGATAAAGCGCATCCGTTGAACATTCCAATGGTTGTAAGGTCACTTGATGTGAAAAAGGACCCTTTTAGACCTCGAGAAAATGGTGAAGAATTTCTTGGTCCTGAAGTACCATATCTTAGTGCAATAGGTGCACTAATGTATCTCACTAGTCATACACGACCTGATATATCATTTTCAGTTAATTTACTAGCAAGATACAGTTCTTCACCTACAAGAAGACATTGGACTGGAGTAAAACAAATATTGCATTACCTTCGAGGTACAATGGATATGGGTTTGTATTACCCTAGTATCTCAGAGGCAGAAGTAATTGGATATGCAGATGCAGGATATTTATCTGATTCTCACAATGGTCGATCGCAAACCGGATACTTATTTACATATGGAGGTACTGCCATTTCATGGCACTCCATGAAACAAACTATAGCAGCCACCTCATCTAATCATTCTGAGATTTTGGCTATTCATGAAGCAAGTCGAGAATGTGTTTGGTTGAGATCTATTGTCAAACACATTCGAGAATCTTGTGGATTACCTTTTCAAAAGGTAATACCTACGACCTTATATGAGGATAATGCTGCATGCATCGCACAATTAAAAGAAGGATATATTAAAGGTGATCGGACAAAACATATATCACCAAAGTTCTTTTTCACACATGATCTTCAAAAGGATGGGGAGATAAGTGTTTAACAAATTCGTTCAAGTGACAATTTGGCAGATTTATTCACGAAATCCCTGCCCACTACAGTTTTTGAGAAGCATGTTTGTAATATTGGTCTGAAACGACTCAGAGATATCAAATGATATAGACATGAGGGGGAGATATTCAAATGATATAGACATGAGGGGGAGATATCATTTTACACTGTACTCTTTTTTCTTAGCCACGGTTTTGTCCCAATGGATTTTCCGGGTAAGGTTTTAATGAGGCAGTAATTTTTATGATGATGTACTCTTTTTCCTTTGATTAGGATTTTTCCCACAGGGTTTTTCCTAATAAGGTTTTAATGAGGCACATTATTCAAATGGCATCCAAGGGGGAGTATTATGTACAATATGGATGCCATATTTCTTCCATGTTCTCCCATGTTCCTCCATGTTCTCCTCCACCTCACCTCCATGTTCTACTCCATGTTTTCCTCCACTTTACCATAAAGAAAGTTTAGTGGGTTATTGTTTAATGGATGTAATTGCCTATAAATAGCATTGTAATTGTACACACATCCTACACCAATTAATGAGAACTTCATTCTCTACTCTCTTCCTTATTATTCACTATATTCATATGTTTAGATTATAGATAATTTATAACAATAATAACCCTCTATGCACCGAATCCGGGCCCGTAATAGGGAGGAAGACTAGGAAAAGGACAACACACGTGGGGGACCCAAACAGTGAAGTATCAGTTTCTTATTAACAAACAATAAAAGTTGCGCCACTACATACGCGGAGCTCCATTCTTTGAAATTAGTACGGTCATAAATAATGTTTCAATTATTCCATCATAATAAAGAAATCTTAAGTGAAAATTATTGAGAATGCACTTATATATATTAGGTGTCATTATGAAATAGATAAATCTTTACCATTCTCTCTGGAAAAGAAATCCTAATCATCCAGATCAGGTCCATATCCTGATTAGAATTGGTTTTGAATTATTGTATTTGCTAAATCTCAAATTATTGTGCGTGGTTGGAACGTGTGTTAGGAAATCACCACACAAGAGAACAATAGCGCGCAAAGAAAATGATATAAGAATTACGTGGTTCGACCTATTACCTATGTTTACGGGGGAGAAAGAAGAATTTTTATTGATGAGATCTGAGTCGCAAAGCCATAAATAATCTAGGATAATATTTTTTTATATAGAGACAAATTCGTTTACATCAAGTAACCTATCTATGTCGACATAGGAGTCCAAAATAAGAATCTGATACAAAATAGAAAGTTACAGCCGCCAGCCCTTGCGGGCGCCAACCAATTTGCGATCGCAAGTTGCCCTCTGCTTGCAGCTTCTGTATCTACCTACTGGCAGTTGCCGAAAAACTAGCGGTTGTCAGTACCTTCACATTCTCGACCACCCAACAATCTACAACTTGGCAAGAATTCACCCCTTACGAAGAACCATGAAGATTCACCTGAACTTCAACAAATTTCATCTTGATGAGACACCGACCCATGAATAACCATGGGAACTTATGAGACCGAACCGACTCCTCCGAGTCTACCTTGAACTATAGATACACCATCATCAATAAAACTATCTCAACTTTCTCTACATCCTTTGTTCAATCACTTGGAGACAACTCCCAAACTCTAGCAATTCCCGAGCTTGCTTGGCGTATTTCCTCTGACCTCCATTGAACCCCAACATATAAGTTCACCCGCCGAAGCAACCTTGTAACAAATAGATGTACCCCTCTATTTTTTGTCACCCCTATGCTCCGCAACCTCGAATTATTTCTCCGTTGGACCTTTTTGCCTCTAACTAATGCTACTTGTCGTAGCATACAATGGGCAACCTTTTGTTCTACCAAGTAGAACCATCGACATGTCATGAACTCCACTGTTCGACCTTGAGTGAGATACCAGACTCACCCATAGTGTTACCAACATTGCATTCCCAATGCCCAACCTACCCAACATCTTTGACGTTGACGTTCCTTTAGACAACCATAGTAGGGCTTTGTTAACAATACTTCTCCTAGACAACCATGACTTCTTGCTATTCATGCCTCCACGAAACAAGCATACCTTGCTAACCATGTCTCTGCGAATTCCAACTGCACTCAAATCATTCATATCAAGCCTTTGCTCCATCTTACAAGAGCCTTTCTCCTCTCCATCGGAACCCAAAGAAGTGAGTCCGCCTACAACTGTAACCCCCCCCCCCCCCAACTAACATGTAGGTATTTCTTACATCCCTTTTACCCTTCAACACTACCATAACATCCTTCTCCATCTCAATTAGCCTGCCTACAACCTTATGTTTGTACCCAATATAATTCAAGGCTCTTAATGAGATCAAATTCCTCTCCAACTTCAAAACATGCCTAACCCCACACAATTTCTCTTAATACCATCCTACATCTTGATTCAGATATCACCATTACCAGTGATTCTACAAGTAGAACCATCACTCATAGCCACCATACCTGAACCAACGAACTTGTATGTGTCGAACCACCCTATTTTGGGCGTCATATGAAAGGAACAAGCGATATCCGAAATTCAAGAATCAGAATACTTTGGACTTGACAAAATAGAAAGACAGTCACCATCCGACCCGTCCGAGAATGAGGCCATATTCATGGATACCAATCCTTATTCGTGGTTCCGAGTTCTTCCTAGACAATTCTTCTTCAAGTGTCTTTTTCCTCTGTACTCAAAGCAAAATTTTTTTACCTCCTTGACCTCGACATGGATCCTCCTCCATCTTTTCCTTCTCGACGACCATGACCACCCCTCACAACTAGCCCTTCTATTCGTTCATCGCCAGTTTTTTTTCTTTGATGAAATCCTAGTTAAGCACTTGTCATATCCTCCAATAACAGAGATTCCTTCTCCCAAGTTAGAGTTGTAACCAAACTCTCATAGGAACATGGTAAAGAATTCAGCAACAACAATGTCTTGTCTTCATCCTCGAACTTCACATCGACCCTTCTCAAATCACCCAACAATTGATTAAAAATATTGATGTGCTGGCTCAAATCTGAGCTCTCCATCATCTTAAGCCTATAAAACTTTTGCTTAAGATAAAGCTTGTTCGATAGAGACTTTGACATATAACTATGCTCCAATTTCTTCCAAACCTTAGCTGACGACTCCTCATCCATGATATGATACATCACATCATCCGCCAAGTATAAGCGAATCGTCGCTACTGTCTTGGCCTCTATTTCTTTCCACTCTTGATACTCCATCTTCTCAGGCTTTTTCCCCAAGAGTGCACTCACCATTCCTTGTTAAACCAACAGATCTTTGACACGCTTTGCCGTAACCTGAAATTCGATGATCCATCAAACTTCACAAAGTCAAACTTTGCATTGTGACCTGCCATCCCTAAATCTTAGCTCTGTTAGGAAATCACCACACAAGAGAACAATAACACGCAAAGAATACAGACACAAAAGTTGTGTGATTTGGCCTAATACCTACGTCCATGGGAAGAAAGGAGAAATTTTATTAATGAGATCCGAGACACAAAACCATACATGACCTAGGATAATATTTTTTTATATAGAGATAAACCCTTGTATATCAACCAACCTCGACCTTGGAGTCCAAAATAAGAATTCGATACAAAACGAGAAGTTGTAGCCGCCAACCCTTGCGGGCGTCAACCAACTTACGGTCGCAAGTTGTCGTTCGCTTGCAGCTTTTGTATCTACCTATTGGCAGTCGCCAACAAACTAGCAGCTGCTAGTTTCTTCACATTCTCAACATCCCAACAACTTGGATTGATTAGATCAATGTGGTGCTCATTGATGAGGAACGGATGATCATCGTTCGTTATAATTTAAACAACGTGTGGCTGAGATTCTTTAAAATTGTGTTAAAACTTAACAATTTCATTGTAGAATTTTCGAACAGTTTGTACCCCATAATGGTATACCACACAATTTTAACCTCCCTTCTCTAGCATTCATCTATGGGTCTAAATTGAGAATTTAATAGAAGCATTTTATCAATTATATAAACATTAATACAATAGCATAATCTGTCCCAAGTTAGAATAGCATATCAGAGCGAGGATGCAGCAACCGATTATTACAAGTGACATGTGTATATAAACATCAAGATCTTAAAACACTCCAATTAACTTGATGAAGCTGGATTGCTTTTATTTGGAGCAACACATAAACATAAAGACTGCAGCATCTAATAATTAATTAGATGTAATAATCATCTGGAGATATTGGATGCTACCTAAGTAAGGGACCGGTAGTAAGATCGGATCCGGACCCGCTAGGAAGACGAACATGTGGAGGCTGAAGGTGCAACCCGAGCGCGGCTGCTCTGTTGCCCAAGAAACGACTCATAATCCTCTCCATCGTCCACTAGCCTGTAGTACGGATCTTCGTCTCTAGCTTCCTGTTAAAGTTTAACAATAGCCAATGTTTTAAAAATTACACTCTGACTGGCAGTCCGACCGGTCGGACTGCTACCTGGGACCAAACTCAGAGAATTTTTTTGCATAAAACCCAACAAGTTGTCCGACCGGCCAAAATCTGATCAGACTGTCCAGTCAGGTGCTTCCGGGTGACCCGGTTCGCCCGGATCAGAAAAATTTTTGTTTATTTTTTCTATTTTATCGGATTTAATTTAGAAACAAAATCCCAACTTCCACGCTCGGAGCATATACAACACTTTTGGATCACAACAAACTTATTTTTTAAACAATTCTCGATAATATGTCAACTAAGTTAAACGAATTAGAATAATATGTCGAACAAAAAAACTTGCATAATCATCTTTTTGTACTTCTAGACTTGTTTAATTTATGTTTGAAGACTTTGTTTGGATAAATTGTATAACACATTTGTTAAATATGTGAACTTATATAGTATTTTATCATTTTTTAATATTAAATTTATTAAACCTAATTTAATAATATTAATATAAAGTAGAAGTTCTGGTCGGACTGGCAGTCTGACCAGTCCGACTGGGCGAACCAGAAAATTTGAAAATTCCGGGTCGCCTTTCGGGTCAGTATTAAAAACATTGACAATAGCAACCCACTTGTTAGCTTTGTCTCCGTATACTCAAGAGATCATCTCGCCAACGCTGAGTTTGGAGCGCTGGAAGGCAGAGAAAATGAAAGCAAAGGACACTTAATTTGGTCTAAACTTAATTGACGACATTCATCTCATTTTCTTTCCATAGCACACTTCAGTGATTATCCGTTAGCTTTTAGGGCATCATAAATTGTCACGAGAGATAGAAGAGTTAGAATACACACAATATATGTAATTTAGTTAAAAGGATCCACAGGGCTGAGATAATCATCGATATAATATATGTAGATGTGAATTTACATATGTCATTCGCTTCTCAAATCCTCTCACAACTCTCAACGATAAGAGAAATTTTTGGGTTCGAGCTCAAGACTCAATAACATAATTTGGGTCTAATACCCAACATTAGCCCAATTGTGTATGTAAATGGAAGGTTATGCATGATGAATGTTGCTTAAAATTTCTTGTAGGAGTTTTCTTTGCAGATCTTCCCCACTCTTTACCTACAATTAGATGTATGAAAACAGTAAATAGCGAGCCTCTTCGCCATTAATTTTTTTTGAGTGATTTACTTTGCGTGGTAGCTCATTTCTCATCTACTTTTTTTTTCTACTGAATTTTATGATTTATGGGCTTTTAGTAAGGTTCTTGTCTGCAATCTTGTACGTTAGTACGGAGTGAGTTATCTCTCGAAGAAGGTGTGAGAACTCAAAAGTAGGGGTTTTCAGGGGTTTCCACAAGTAGGGGTTGGGTAGATCACCGTAAAAATAGGTAGAACATTATAGATACCAGTAAGATTTTCTTTTCAATGTATTTTTCTTTTTTTTAATAAAACATATTTATCTAAAAAACTAATGTAGGGAGATTTAGTAACAACTTTTCGAGCTTAATCTGTGCAGAGAAAAATGGTCAATTAGGAATAGATACCGTCTTCCTGGTAGTGTCGATCTGATTGGACAGCACCTTATACTGTCAAACAAAATTCGAAGAGCAAAAGAATCAAATTTTGTACAATTCTGGCCGAGATTATTTTTCTGTACTTATGTTTGTTGACTGTACATCTTATGAGACGGCTTTATTTTTATGTCTCAGACAATATTTTGCATGTACTCGCATACCTTTTGAAGCAGGCATAGCTTGAATGACAATTTTGAGTTTAAAGTCTTACAATTACAAAAGATATCAGTAGAAGAATCATCCCTAAACAGAGTATGGAATGCTCGATTTGATATAAATATTGAAAAAGTGCCACATTAAATTTTTTTTATAAGCAGTATTAAACATTTGTAGCAAGCCATTGCTACGGAAATGAGGCATAAGTGCTAAATGGTACGTTTGATTCTTAATTATTTCACTAAATACTAACATGAGAAAGTATATTAGTTTTGTAAAGATTGAAACTAATTGCTCACCTTGCGTTCGCGGATAACACCTACAGCGTTGTCCATTTCTTGCTCTAGAGAGAACATTTCTTCGAAGCCTAAGGAGTTCAAACTCTCCCGCATTCTTTCCCTATAATATATAACATTAACCCATTAGTTAATTACCAATCAATCATTGTAATTTCCAAACACGACGAGAATAAAGGGAAACAAATTAGCTATAAGCTGTGTTTAGCCACAATACAAACACTTAAATAAATTGATTTATCCGGATTCGAATCGGGTAGTATTTTAGAAAAGTGACGAACGTCTCCAAACAATTATTAATACTATTAAAACAATAATTTGCACTAATTAACCTTAAATGGCGCCTCAGATTCTTGTTGACATCTTGGAGCTTCTTCAAGGTCTCTTGCATTCTCTAAAGCCCGAATTAACACAAAAAGCTTGTGAACAATTACACCAGAGAGAAATAAACATTAATCCTAAACCCAAAGGAAAATAGAAAAGATAGAAAATAAAAAGCTCTAGCTATATATAATACTGAGTGCTCCAGATATCAACCCCGAGAGCCCGCTGGTACTGATCGAAGGCTTCCTTGGTCCTATAACCATCAAGCCAAGCGAAGTCAAAGTCAACCGATCGAATTAGCAAAATACACTATATAACAACTGATTAGGGTTTGGGATCGAGAGAGAGAAGGGGTGGTCTTGCGGGAAAAAGATACAAGAATATCAAGAACGAATCCGAAGTGATCGTCACAAGGTCGGCCTAACGGAGAAGGGAAAAAATGTGACTATGCTAAACTAAACCTAGGAGAAAACGGTAAAAATAACTAAGCAAGACTAAAGTTTTTGTGTGTTGCACTGGTGATGATGTCCAAACCCTCTTTTTATAGAGATATCTTGATCTAGCATCGGCCTCCAACAGGTGCAATAGTTAATCAATTTTTTTTTGTTATACGTATCCGAATTTCACTAGAACAACTAATTTAATTTTGAGCCAGATGGTGCCAGACGTTCACCACTTTCTAAGTTAATGTTACGTACGTGATGGAAGGGCTAATGTACTCGTGGAGCTTGTCGGAGCTAGAGAGCATGACAATGGAGACCTTGGCGTCGCAGAGAACGGTGAGCTCTCCGGCCTTCTTGAAGAGGCCGTTGCGCCTCTTGGAGTAGGTCACCAGCCTGTTGGTGGAGTTCTCTATCCTCTTGATCTGGATCTTTCCTCTCGCCATTTTTCCCCCTCTCTGTCGAGATCTCCCTCTTTTCTGCTTTCCTTTAACTTCTTTAAAGCTTCTCCAGTTCTTTAGGGGAAGGGGAGGGAGGGAAAAAAGAGGGGTTAGGTCCGTTTTGCCGGGAAAGGAAAGGGTTTGCCGAATTGGTGAAACGCTTTTTTGTTGTGAATAAAACGTAGGTACGGCCTATCTTTATCGCGGCCATGTACGAACAAAATGTATTTTTGTGAATGTAAGTGATAAATAATTCTTAGAAACATTTTACAATTTTTTTAACTTAAATTTAAATTAGTTGACTTATTATTGTCTGAAATGCGTGGCAATGGAGAATCGTAGAGGACCACCGGGTATTTGTTATTTAGTATTTTTCCGTCCTTCCTCCTATTGTCACTTATTGACCAAGTCGAACTTTATAATAAATATTTAGTTGCTGTTTTTTTTTGTCTGCAAATCCTATTGTTTTGAAATTGAATTTTATATCGTAATTTTGAATGGAAAATCATTTTATATGGTCTCCTTCCTTGTGAATTGTGATTTTTAGGAAGATGCAGATGCACAACTAGGGCTTGGGGGGTCACGGTAATATATGGAGGATTATTTAGCAGACTCGTGGGCTGCTTTCTTGGGAAGGGGTACGGGCTAGAGATATATATAGCCCATGGTCCATAAAATGGCAGGAAGCCCACCGTCAGAATTATTAACGTTGTTGAGTTACCAAGTAACGTTATAAAAAAAGTAACATTATTTCCTATCCTTGAGTTTTTCTAGGATTAAAGTCTAGTTGGGAAATCGGCATAAAGTAATACACCAAGTTCAACCGGATGAATAGTAGTCCAAGTCCGGGGAAGAACCAGTAGCCCGGCTGCTCTACTTAGTCAATCACCCACCATATTAAGATTTCTAAGAATATAAGAGAGAGAACAAAAAGGTAACAGATCTAGAGTTTGCCTAATCATTTTTACAAGTAGTTCTACCTCTTAATTGCACGATTATGTTCAGTAATATAGACAAAAGCGAGATGGCAGTCGGTCTCGATGATAGTAGCGATGTCGCTGAAGCTCTCTGTAGTCAAGACCGATTGCCATCACTACTATTGTCGAGACCGACTGCCATCTCTAGTCAGAGAGCTGAAGCTCTCTGTAGTCAAATAGATGGCTAAACGGATGGCCTTCAACTCCGTCTCACTTGTCTGTTGTTGTATAAATAAAAATTTTAGGACAATATCTAATAAATATGGACAATTGATTTGTTTTGAAAATTTTATTTCATAGTCAAATAATATTTTGCATTATTTAAGAACGGCTCTGTTGAGCAAAAGTACATCTAGGCTAACGACATAAGATATATATAAATTCAAAAAAGTCCATAATTTAAACTTTGACAATTATAATCATGCTATAAAAATTTAACCTTTAGAAAAACGGCTTTCCTAATAATCTTCGGACAAGTAATTTTGGTGTACGATATGAGATTTTTTGTCGAGTAACCGTTTCTTCAGCCGCTTTGGTATTTTGCTTGTATGAAATTCCCGCTCGGCCCATGACGGATCGCGGGCCAAATTTAGAAGCGCATCGAAAAACACACAAGTCCTTTTCCGGAATGGGCCATCTTTCCGTACGAATGGCCCACCAAAGAAAATTCTACTTTCCGAATGAAATTAAAATCGCTCAATATAAAAATATAACTTGAGTTACATATAATAGTAAAGCAATAAATAGCAAATTTGATAGGAATCCAGCAACCAAGAGAACAAAATACGCAAAGAACACGGACACAAGAGGTAACGTGATTCGGTCAAGTGCCTACGTCCACGGGGAGAAAGGAGAGTTTTTATTGATGGATCTCAGTCACAAAGTCATACAAAACTCTTGGGTAACACGTCCTTATATAATAGACGAACCATTGGTGTACAAGAAACCTATATGTCGTCCTAGGAGTCCAAAACAAGAGTCCGAGCAAAATAGGAAATGACTGTCAACGCCACCTAACGGTCGCTAAGTCCCTAGTGGCCGCTAGGTCCCTAGTGGCTACTAGGTCCCGAAATCCACACCTACTGGAACACCCCCTAGCGTTCGCTAGGGGACTAGTGGTCGCTAGCTCTGCCCGACTTTTTCACCATTACTTTTTCTCGATACTTCCCAACAATCTCCACCTTGGCGAGAAAACAACTCTTGCAAAGTATCATGAAGCTTCACCCGAACTTCAACAAACTCAATCTTGATGAAACACTGCCCCATAAAGAACCATGAGAACTTGAGAAACTAAACCGACTCCACCTCGAACCATAGATAACCACCATCAATAAGACCATCTCAACTTTCTCTCCTCCTTTTGTTCAATCAGTTGGAGCCAACCCCCAAGCTCGAGCCTCCGAGCTTGCTTGGCATATTCCCTCCAATCTCCATCGAACCCTAACTAGTAAGTCTGCCTGCTGAAGCAACCTTGCGACCGATAGATACTCCTCTATTTTCCCGGTCAACCCCATGCTCTGCAACCTTGAACTGCTTTTCCACTGGACCTTCTTACCTCAAACCAATGCTACGTGACATAGAATACAAAGGGCAACCTTTTGCTCTACCAAGTAGAACCATTGACATGCCTCGAACTCCATAATTCGGCCTTGAATGAGATACCCAATCTGTATGTGGTGTCACCAACGGCTTCGTATGCCCAATACCAAACCTACACGTCCCTTTAGACAACCATAGCGGGGCCAGCTAACAATGCTTCTCTGAGACAACCATGACTCCCTGTCAACCATGCCTCCACGGAACAACCATGCCTCCACGGAACAACCATAGCTTGTTATCCATGTATCTGTGAATCCTATCTACGCTCAAACCATCCATGTCAAGCCTTTGCTCTCTCATACGAACCAACCTCATATGACCTGAGCTTTTCCCCTCTCTATCGGAACCTAAAGATGTGACTCCACCTACAACAGTGCCCCTCACTAACCTGTAGATATTCATTGTATCTCTTTCACCCTTCAGCACCACCAAAGCATCCTTCTCCACCCAATTAGCCCGCCTACAACCTTATAGCCATACCCGATATAATTCAAGGCTCCTAATGAGATCAAATTTCTCTCCAACTTCGGAACATGCCTAAGCCCACATAACTTCACCATGACACCATCTCATATCTTGATTTGGATATCATATATGTCAGTGACTCTACAAGTGAAACTATCACCCATAGTCACCATATCTGAATCAACGAACTTGTAGGTGTCGAATCATCCTCTCTTGGGCATCGTGTGAAAGGAACAAGCGCTATCCAAATCCAGGAATCAGAGTGCTTTGGACCTAACAAAACAGAAAGACAGTCACTATCCGACCCGTCCGAATAAGAGGCCACATTCACAAAACTCGATCATTTCTTCTTAGATAATCCTTCTTCACGTGCCCTTTTTCTCCGCACTCAAAGTAATTTCTTTTGAACCTCCTTGACCACGACTTGGATCCTTTCCCGTCTCTTGCTCTACTATGATCACTATGGCTACCCCTCACAACGAGCCCTACTATTTGATCATCTCCGGTATGAAATCCTAGCAAAGTACTCGTGATCTCCTCCAACACCAGGGGCTCCTTCCCCCAATTTAGAGTTGTAACCAAATTTTCGTAGGACCCTAGTAAGGAATTCAGGAGCAACAATGCCTTATCTTCCTCGTCGAACTTCACATCAACCTTTCTCAAGTCGCCCAGAAGTTGACTGAAACTATTAATGTGTTAGCTCAAATCCGAGCCCTCTTTCATCTTGAGCCCGTACAATCTTTGCTTAAGATAAAGCTTGTTCGACAAAAACTTAGACATATACCTTGTCTCCAATTTCTTCAATACCTCAGCTGGTGACTTCTCACCCATGACGTGATACATCACATCGTCTGCCAAGCACAAGCAAATTGTCGCCACCTCCTAGGCCCCCATCTCCTTCCACTCTTGGTCCTCCATCTTCTTGGGCTTCTTCTCCGAGAGCGCGACGACCATCCCTTGTTACACGAGGAGATCCTTGACACGCCTTTGCCATAACCCAAAATTTGATGAACCATCAAACTTCATAAGAGCAAACTTTGCACCATCCGACATCCTCCAACCTTAGCTCTACCAATTGTTAGGAATTCAGCAACCAAGAGAACAAAATGCGCAAAGAACACGGACACAAGAGGTAACGTGGTTCGACCTAGTGGCTACGTCCATGGGGAGAAAGGACAACTTTTATTGATGGATCCGAGTCACAAAGCCATACAAAACCATTGGGTAACACGTCTTTATATAATAGACAATCCCTTGGTATACAAGAAACCTATCTAGGTCATCCTAGGAGTCCAAAACAAGAGTCTGAGCAAAATAGGAAATAGTTGTCAGTGCCACCTAGTGGTCGATAGGTCCCTAGCGGCCGCTAGGTCCCCGAAATCCACACCTACTAGAACACTTCCCTTGCGTTCGCTAGCTCCGTCTGACTTTTCCACCATTGCTTTTTCTCGACACTTCTCAATAAAATCCCCATAGACAAATTAATTGAAAATTTGCTATTCGAAAATGACAAAACTAACTACGTGCTTTAGTGAACAAACGGGGAGGAGACAGACAAATAAAAATATATAGTTTCCCCCAACTGCTCGATTGCGAGCGATATTAGTACTAAGACTACCCACAACAGCAACCAATCTCAACCTAGGTCACGGAATAAAATATTAATTTCTCTCCCATCTATTTCCAACCCAACCCAACTAAATATTTACTACCCACAAGAACAACTCATCCCAACCTTGGCCACGGAATAAACAATTCATTTCTCTCTCCTCCACATATTAATCTACTATCTTTTTTGTTTATATAAACTTATAACAATTATACAGAAATGATTAATTCGTAATACGAATTAAAAAATGATTAAAATTTTTAATTAAAACTAACAAAATTAAAATTATATTAGTTGCAATTCAAAATTAGTACTACATAAATTCGGTTATAAATACGTGGCTTAAATGATAAATTATAAATACGAAAGAGATTATTAAAAAATTAAACTAGATTGCCAAATTTTTACCAAATATGCTTAATCAAATCACTTCTAAGAGCGTTATGAGCTTCTCTATTGCAAAGTTGTTCCCTTGCAGACATATAGTTTGATAGGTTTTCGATGCATTCAGTAGAGAATTGAAAAGGTTCTCCATCATCCCCTCTTTGTTCTTCATTTGTTCTTCTTCTAGGTCTGTCATAGACGAATTCTGTCGGATCATAATAATAGAGGTATGTGTCGCGTTCATCCTCTACTATCATATTGTGCAATATGATACAAGCTATCATTATTTTTTCCATTAAATCCTTGTCCCGCAGAAGACATGGGTGTTTAATAAATACAAAACGAGCTTGTAGAACTCCAAATGCTCGCTCCACATCCTTTCTAGCAGCCTCTTGATGCTCAGCGAACAACTTATGCTTTTGGATTGTTGGAGATGTAATCGACTTGACAAATGCAGCCCATGAAGGATATATCCCATTAGTGAAATAATATGCCATATCACTTTGGCGACCGTTGATGATGTAATCGACTTTTGGTGCTCGGCCTTCCAAAATATTACTAAAAATAGGAGATCGGTGAAGTACATTAATATCATTGCATGTACCTGGTATTCCAAATAAAGCATACATATCCATAAATCGCATGAGCTTCTCTCTCAACATCGGCGTCAGTCATTCCGCTCCGTTTTCGACTATATGCTTCTTTGTAGAACCCATCCACTTGTTTGCATTTGCATTGATTCGTTTCCAACGACCTTTAATTGATGAAACATTTCTTTCATGGATCTCACCCGGATTTTCTAATCGAGCTACCTCGAACAGTTCTGCCACTCGATTCCAGACAGAAGTTGAAGTCTGATCTTTTTCAGTGACGCTATATTAGCTAACGTATATCCAAGAAGACATGAGGGCAGTGTCTTCTTTAACACCCCAACTAGTTGGTGTCGCCTTTACAGTCCCTTTGTTTCTAAGCTCATTTTGAAACTGAGGTCGTGGCAAATTTGGACTTATTTGGTATTGGTATGGAGGAATTTGAGAAAGATTAGGCGATAACTGAGAGTTATAAATAGGTTTACTATAAGAAAACTCTCATGAATTTGGATAAGATGGAGGATAATAAAAAGAACCACACGGTTGATAATTTGGAGGATTAGTATCATTAGGATCTATAGTAGAAAAATTTTAATTATAGTGGGTAATTAAGGAAGAGACTAATGTAGTGAAAGAAGAGAGAACTTGAAATTTGAAATTTGTGATGAAAATATATCAACATTGGGCTTTATTTATAGAGAATTGAAAAATACGAATTTTCATATTATTTAAAATATTTTGGTCATAAATTAACTTGAATTTTCAAATAAAAAATATTTTGAACCAATTAAATTGTGTCAAGTGTTAGTAAGGTAAAAAAAAGGGGCCAGGTCGCCCACGATGATCGATCGGCCAACAAGTACCCGTTATGGGTAACCTATGTGGAATATCGAGTATTGCCACGTGGCCTGAACATAAAACTCAAGATCCAAAAACTCAAAAAAAATTTCTTATCGACTCGGTTTGAATTAAAACCAATCAATTTAATAGTGCATGTATATCAAATTGGTACGAGGAAAAAAAAAGAGAGAGAATCACAAGTGTCATCCCTTTCTCGGTAATCGTCACATACCCAAATTCGTTTGCTAGAGGCATTAATTAACTGAGAATCTCGCTGTACCAAGACAAAGGAATTCTTTTTTTTAGAAGAAAGACAAAGGAATTCATGAAAACGAAACAACGTAATTCCAGAATGTGATAACAAGATCTCACGGTGATCATCTTCGGTGACGTTTTCTTGGGTAGGGTATGGATTCCTACATCTAAGAGAAACATCTTATTTTTTAGTTCGATATTTAGAATCGAGCACTATCGATTAATATTTTTTCGACTTCTATCAGAGAGAGGTGGCCTTTAGGCTCGTCAAAAGTGGTGTATTTTTTTTTTACATTTCAAAAAAAAGTAGGCACGTGATTACGAATCCTTCGAACCTTTCTTGGGACATAATTATCCATGTAACGGTCAATACACCAATTATATGCTTATAGGGAAACCTACGCCTTCTACGAATCCAGTCCTATACCCAAAAAAATAACCCCAAATCCTCAATTCTCATCATGTCTCTCACATGCAAGGCCCAGTTGGGCCCCCACCCTACTTGCCTAATGGGCCCACACTCACGATCCCAATAGCGGCCCCCAATCTTGCACTTGTGACCCGGGAATGCTATGGATCTGTACTAACCAAGTGACTAATATAGTTTCGAGTTAATAAAATTCTCTCAACAAATATTTAAGGGATAAGTACTATTTGAATCATGTGGTTTACACGGATTTTGCGATATGATTCTGAGGTTTAAAAATGACTTTTTGGTAGTTGTGGTTTCACAGTTTTGGTAGTTGGTACCAAAAAAGTCGTTTCTAAACCTCAGGATCATATCGCAAAATCTGTGTAAACCACAGGATTCAAATTGTACTTATCCCAATATTTAATTTGCTTTCTCAGTGGCAAAGTCGAGACTTCTTGGTTAAGCTAGATATTTGTTGGTGAGTACATAGCTATGTAGCCAAAGTGCATATAGCCTAACGGTACAATACGTTAACAAATTCGAGGAGGTCCACGGTTCAAAATTCAAATCTTAGCAAGTGTAAAAAAATTACTTTAAAAAAAATACATATGTATGTACGAATCGGTTCTTTCTCATGGCGAATGTGCAACCAGGATTCGATCGTATTTTAAAAAAACGTATATACAAAGCAGACAGAAACTGGAAACATAACTACGTAGGATTTTGTAGTGTAAAGGCTAAGAAAGAAGCCCTTCTTCTTATGGTCATGGTGCCGGACAAGCTAGCTCTGTAAGAATTTTGCCTGATTTGACTAAAGTCTTATTTTCCAATTCGACTTGAATGACTCTTCTCAAAAAAAAAAGACTTGAATGACAACAGTCTACACATGGCTATGGATCGGTCGGTATGCAATTTTGTGGCGGGGGCTTTAATATTTAGGTTTCCTGCCATAATGGTATGTCCCAGTTCTGACAATGGCATGCTTTGGTTACGACACTGACAAGTTCAATTATTGATAATGACTCACGTGCTATGACCATGGTACGCTCAGTTATCGATAACGGCATGTCGTTGATTCCCTGCCGCGCGAGTGAATTTTTTTTATTTATATTCCCGTGTTTTAACATTTTTTCAAAAAAAAAAATCCCGCATGTCCTTCTAAATAGTTAGGAATGGGCCTCTTCCGAACCTAATCCAAACTCTATTGAGAGAACTCCATCCGTCGCCAAACTCAAAAGAGGTGGTTCCACCGGGTTCGTAACCATTTCATATGGATTAAAAAGTTGGGGGAGAAAGCAAAAGTCATTAAACCTATCGGTACAAGAGGCAGATGATTTGACGAAAATTTAGAATTTAAACTTTGGAAAGGTAAAATTTTTTGTAAAAAAATTAACTTTAAAAAAATAAAGTTGGGGCAAGAACTAGTTTATATATTGTCAAAATTATCAGTAACGAAATATTTTTTTATCAGATTAACTCATATTTGAGCCGAACAAAATTATGAATATAATTCCAGCGAACATATTAACTTACATTTGAGATTTACAGTTAAACTATAATATTATTTTTGTTAGTTTTTTGGTTCGGAAAAAGGGGTACAGACGAATCAATTAAAATCTTATTAATTCAAGATCTATAGTTAAACTTTTTAATACAATAGTATTACCGTGATTGGAACTACAGAACTATTAAGCTAAAAATATAGCCATGTTGCACACAACATTTCGTTTTAGTATGTATCTTTTCATAAACAGCAGAGCATGTGCATGGAGAATCATAAACAGTAGACCTAGCTCAAAATTAATTAAGATTAGCTATAGGGCCTTGTTGGCTTTGTTAAAGTTTCCTGACTATTTTGGGTTCCTCAAAGTCCGATAAAATGGGATCGTACGAGTATAATGATTGGTACGAAATCAACTCGCTTTGTTACCATGTTAGAATCTTCATATTCAACTCAAAATTTTAACATAATAGTTAGTAAATTTTTCATACTTAGAAATTTATCTCTACTCTTGTACTAAGCAAGGTAGGATTCTCTCTCTCTTTTTTGAGAAATTGATTCTCTTTCTTTCAAAAAGCATATGTTGGCGTCTTAATTTCATCAAATCATCGCCTAGTTTAGAACAGACTTTATGCTCGTAGCTAGACAAGTCTTGAGGCTTGAGACCGGCATATAAGCTTAACTATGATTTGTAACTGGACAAAACTAAACTCGTCAAACACCCCTCAAATCTACTACGTTAGTCTAATAAATATTCAGATAACGGTTACTTGGATGGCTATTGGGAGCTCCATCGGTGAGGATAAGAAGGCTAACTAATTATACTATTCAATGTCAACGTGCAAGCTATATTTATTTTGCGACGTATAGGTATATAGATTCCACGGAATTCACTTTCCGGGCTAGAACTTTTTTTTCACGGGTTTAATATTATTTTCTTCGAGATCGCCAGAGCCATTATTCCAAAACGAGAAAGTTATTTTAATAAATATTTAAATGATTATTGGTTAATTACGTAAAAGTTAAAACTACATTTTTTTCATAAAACTAACTAACGCATCAACTAATTTGGATTTAATATATGCCATATATACATATTCTTAGCACAACAGTTGATATCATTTTTCTTACTAACTTCCAATACATTTGTATTACTATCTAAATTCGAGACATTTATTAAATTACGATGGCTGTTGATTGCTTTATTAATACATTCTGAATATTTTTAGCGTGTGGCTTTCATGAATTATCCTTCTTCTTTATATTTTTAAAATAAGACCCAATTTAAGTCATTGGAATGCTATATACGAGGCATGAATTGCATGTTTTTCCTCATCTATCAGGGTGCAATCTTTCAGTTTTTTTTCTTAAGAAGGGTTTATTTCCCTGACAAACCCCTGAATGGGGTTCTCGGGGAATGTTATCCATGTCTGGGGTTCAGCACAAAAATGCTCAAATTTTGAGCATTTTTTAGCATTTTTGTGCGCAAGAAAATGCTTAAAACTGAGCATTTTTAGTGAAAAGCCGACGAAAATCTGACACGCTCTATCGCAAGAGAATCTTCGCCTCGGCTCGGCTTCTTCCAAAAACTGCTTGGATTTTAGCATTTTTGTGCTAATTTATTCAGGTAATAACTCTGCCTTTTTTTAAACTGACTTACTTGCTTTTTTTTACATTATAATCCATACTATTGACTTACTAATGTGTTATTTTATTAGGTTGAAGTGGATGATACTGGGGATGGCAAAAAAAAATTTAAGTCTACTAATGAGAACGTGGTCAAAGTGTTCAAGAAAAATGGCGAAACTTCGTCAACTTGACAATACAATCTCTATATGTATTCAAATGTGTGATTTGATATTGTTTACATATAATGTATTGCTTTAATGTTCCTTGAAATTGTTGTAATATATTGTGTTGTGTTATTTGAGACTATAATTTTTAAAATTATGCAACCATTTTAATTGTTAACATTTTTTGCCAAAAAAACTTATGCCAAGTGAGTTTTTAATATATCATGTTGTGTTATTTTAATTCTCGCCAAAATTTGGCCCAAAACACCACACAATAAGGCATTTTTCTTTAACCCACAATAAACCAAAATTTTTAAAGTTTCTGCAGTAGGTTCTCAATTTTTTGCCAAGCTGGACCCATTATTATAGATTTTAATTGCTCAATAATACATACTACCATATATACTATACATGTAAAAGTTAAAAAATTAATAAAATCTGAGATTTAATGAGTCAAAAATTTGAGATTAAAATTTAGGATGTTAAAAATTATTTAAAAACTATTATTACAAATTAAATTAGAAAATATCGTTTGACCTCAAATTTAATTAGAATGTAAAAAAGCAAGCAAGTCAGTTTAAAAAAAGGCAGAGTTATTACCTGAATAAATTAGCACAAAAAGGCAGAGTTAACCGCTAAAATCTGAGCGGTTTTTGGAAGAAGCTGAGCCGAGGGACGAGCCGAGGCGAAGATTCTCTTGCGACAGAGCGTGTCGAATTTTCGTCAACTTTTCACTAAAAATGCTCAGTTTTAAGCATTTTTTTGCGCACAAACTAAACCCCAGATAGGAATAACATTTCCCGATAACTCTATTCAGGATTTTGTCAGGAAAATAAACCCCTCTTAGGAAAAAAAACCCAACCTTTCCGCAGATAGATTTCGAGCCATTCGCCCTCCATCATTTTGCTTTAGAACGTGGAAAAAGTACCCTCCTCTGATATTATAATTAACTTTGCAATTTAGTTGAGTGGTTAAGTTCGCACGGCTCAAAAATATAGTTAGAAAGTGAATTCTGATCAATTCGCAAAATTAAAATTTATAATGTTATTAACAATATCTAAGTACTGAACCTAATCTTAAATGAGATTTCTTAATGTAGACAGTAGAGCAAGTAACTCACTCCAACATCCTAAATCCCAAATGAGATTTCTTAATGTAGACAGTGTGTTATGTCGTGCATATCCTCTGTTTCTTAGGTGTGTTGTTGAATGGTAATCCTCTGAGTTGGTTCTCCCCTACTAGAGGTATTCTTCAAGGTCATCCTGTCTCACGTTTTTTTTAAAGAAGAAAGCATAAAAAATTTATATTAAATGGGAAAATCGTTATACAAAAAGATATCTAACTCAGAGGGATAAGAAGTAGTCCAATGCAAGGGCAAGGAATACATTGTGAGAACAGGACAATGCGCATTCAGTTTCAAACCAGAAATTAAATCCCTAATTGGAGCACAATGGGTAAACCTAGAGAAAGCCTTGGCCACTAACATGAATAAGTAAGGTAAGACAGGGTTACTAAATGTATTGCCTTTTTGTACCGTGTACCACTTTCCTAGGGTTACTAATAAGGTAGTCGATTGGGCTTGTAAACTTGCTAGATTGGATTGGACTACACCTCCCCGTCCTTATTTTATCGGATTGTAAAGTTGCTATTGATTATATCAATGGGTTAACTAGGTCGATAGACTGGCGGGTTGAGAATTTAGTTATTTTGATTGTAATGGCGATTAATCAAGCCCCTTTATGTTCACTCGGCTATACTCCGCGGAGGGTGAATGAAGTGGCCAATTGGATCGCGACTCCGTATAGGGAGAGATTTGGTTCGCCCTATTGGGTACGACATCCGCCCTTGGAGTTACGAGTCATTTTATGTATTGATTTCCCAACGTAATGTCGATGAATACAAATGGTTGTTGTTTCTCAAAAAAAAAGTAACTCACTCCAACAGACATTTCTTAAAAACTTTAATGGTTTGATTTATTATCCGTATCATAAAACTGAAATTTTTTTTTTGTTTTGAGAGAACTCAAAAATTAACTTAAGCTAATTTCACGATGACAAGTGTTATGGTATAAAATTTGACTATTAAAAAAAAGTAATTTTGTGATTGGTAAAACGTGAGAAGTTTATGAGTTACATATGAGTTGGGACAAAATAAATTTTAAAAAAAACTCGTATTAATGTGCAAAAATAGTTGTTAACATCATGAGACTGTTACAAATAATATCAGACCAAGGTCGGGCCTTACACACATTTGAAACTTTGGTGCACAAGATGGCAATCAATCAATCAATCAAAGCTCAGTCGACTCAAAAAGAAAAATATATCAAAGCTCAAGGAATTGAAGCAAATCCTGATAACGAAGGAGACGTCAGGCATAGCTTGAGCGAGATATAAATCCCAGACTCCAGGCTTGACAAGATATCAGGTAAATTTCAAATTACTGCTCACTTATATTTAAAAAAATTCAAATTACTGCTCATTGGCAGAGCCGAGAGAGAGAGAGTGAAACGAAACAATAAAATGGGGCAGACAGCGGGAGAGTCAACCGGAAGAAAAGAAAAGAAAAGCACACGGCTCGAGAGTGAATGACAGCGCAGGAGGCACAATTATTGAGAATCTCGTGCACATCATTCACTCTCTCCTCAATTAAAACAAGAACCTTTTTACAGAAAGAATTAAAACAAGAACCGCCTCCTTCTCAATTCTCATCCCCACTTTTGATCGTTACGGTAAATTTTTACGGCCAATTACACTTATCAGATATTGTTTTTTAGATTTTTTTCGAGTCATGTAATACTTAGGTCAGATACATGTCAGCTTGTTCCCTACTTTTAATACATTTAACAAATAAATCGGCAATTCAACTTTTAGATTTTTCGAATAGTATAAATATTGACAAATCTGTGTTTTCCTTAACCGAAGCTCAAAATTTGTTAAATAAGTTAGATATATTTTATAGATTATTGATTAAAGTGTTGCTATAATTTAACGTATAGAAGTTATTATTATGATGTTAATTTTTGACATGTGTTTTGAATAATACAAACAGTCTATGGTGGATTGAAATTATGTACAACGAAGATAGTTGGTTATTTTATTTGGTTTATTTATAGCATGTTACATATGGAAGTGATGTAATTAGCAGACAGAAAGTTGCAAACTTGATAGTTATTTGGACTTTTTGTTGGATAAAATGGCATTTAGTTTCTTGTTGCAGCCGACACTTGTTGCAATTGATGTCGGACTTGAGTCGAAGACCGAGTTTGGACATTTATAATCAATTTGGATTTTATCCAAACGAAATTTTTTATATGTAGACTTTTTTTTTAGAAGGATTTTATATGTAGATTTCTATTACACCAGAAAATAAACAATTACATATTTATAACTAGGTGTTGAATTCTTTCTAGGTAGAACTTGTTCAGAATGGATCTTAACATCAATGACATTGAAGATTTATAACCAAAATTGAATGTTAACTTAAAGAAATGGATAAGAATTTGGACCATACATAATTCAATCTGATTGATTATTATCTCTATTCGAACCCAATAAATTATAAATGTTGGCAAAAACTGATCATAAAATTTTATTATAGATATATCTGATGATTCGAAATCAAAATAATTAGTTAAATTGTAATAACACTTTAATTGATGCATATTTAATATAATGTATTTTGAAAGACTCGAGAACTTTTGATAAAATAAAATAATGTTCTCAACTAAAACGTATCTTTAATTTTGCAAGAAAGGGCTAATCAAAAGATAGAAGCTCCTCGTGTTACCTTTAATTTCTGGGATATTTTTGCATGATTGATGTAAACAGTAAAAGCAAAAGACTTGGGGTTTATACTTTCCGATGCCGAAAATAGGAAAAGCCAAAAGGTAAAAGTTTTTAACTTTAGCCGCGGAGAATACCGGGTAATATATATGTTTTGCTCTCCTCTTAATTGATTATCCCTAGGAAATTAGGCACCGTCAACTTTCTTTTACCCACATAACGCATAAAGGTTAATTAACCAGATGTGTTTCGAAATTACGTTACTTTCTCCCCGAGCAACTGAAAGTTTGAAGCATTTTGTGTATAGTTTTTTTTTGTCAGGCTTTGGATATGTGACGTGATTTTTGGCCCAACTAATAAAATGTATTTCCCACATTCAAAGTGAAAACCACAAATATTTCAGAAAAATCAAGGGTTAGATTTTTTTGAGAAGGGTGGCGCGAATCTTATATTAAAATACGAGTTACAAAAAGAAAGAAAAAATCATAAACGTACAATGCAGAAGTTGAAACAGAACACGAAACAAGCCTATCGGAGACAGAGAGACATGGGTGGAGGCGAAGGGCAGATGAAAGGCTACGAGAGCTAAGCGTTCAAGGCGAAAGCTGCTGAGACAAGCTACGTCCAATAACCACAAAGTCGCGTCATAGACACAAGGTCGTGTGCATTTGAATACATACAAGATGCACGCAAATGAATGACAAGTTCGAATGAATCTGATCAAGCCAAGGCTATCCACCTATACCAACAGTTAAGGTTTTGAGAACCGAACAGATCTCACATCGAGTGAAGATCGACCGAAGTAAAAGCAGAAGCAGATAAAACAAAGCCAGAACCCAACGAGACCATTAAACAGAGGTGGCTTGAGGGTTAAAACAACACACAAAATAACTAAAAGCACACACGAAAACCAACAACAAAAGCACACAAATAAAATGAAAACCAACAACAGCCGGGGGAGGTCGGTGGAGGCCAACCCCCGGGACCACCGGTGGCTTCAAAAGGGCCCAGCAAGAGACCCGATTAGGCAAGCGATTGGCGGTAAGGTAAGCGAGCAGCTTGTCGCAGGTCGATGTGGAGCAACGGTGGAAAGAAGGCGACGAGATGAGGTGGAAGTTGATCGATGGGCGACTGCGATGAGCTGGAGGCGGCAGACGGTGAAGATGCAAAAGCAGATCGATGGGCGACGGCGACGAGGCAATGGTGCGGCGGTCTCGGTGGGTATAGATCGACGGTGGATTGAAGGCGACGGTGATGAGGTAGAAGCGGATCGATGGGCGATGGGGGACGAGGTGGTGGTGCAGCATTTTCAGAGCCGAGCAGTTGAGCGAGGCTAGCTGTTGGCGGTGACGGCAGAGAATGGTTGAGCGGTAAACGGATGGCGATGAGGGGCGACGGCAAGGCGAGTAGACGACGAGGGGGGAAGCGAGTGGTTGGAGAGAGACGACGGGATCGGTGGCGAGCGGACGGCGAAGAGAAAGAAACGACAGTGAGGGGAAAAGGGGACGGCGGGCACACAGACGACGATGAGGTGACGGGAAGCGGGGTTATAAAAACCTAGAAAAGTTTCACTCAGGAAAAAAAAATAGATATTACTAGGGAGAGAGCTCCACTCCTTTTTTTTGTTGGAAGGGAGAGAAAACCGAAGGGTTAGATATTGATGTACAATATTAATGGTACAACTGGTAATAAATTTAGATTTTTCTTAAGGAGATTTGGGTTCATAATGCTCCATTCTTAATACTATAAATTAAAAATATATTTCTTGTTTATAATACCAGGTGTTCGGATACTCATGGACCGACTACTTTAGGAGGAATATTTGAAAGGTGCAAAAATTCTTTCAACAAAAATTTAACATTATTGTGTTTCCAAAACTCGAACTCAAAATTTATTGATTAAATCATAACAAAATCGTCATTATTGAAAACATATATTTGTAGAACGGATTTATCAGCATATTTTTGTCGTTCGGAACATTTCAGGAAACCCTTTAGAATAAGTGATGCCGACAAGTCATTCAATGAATAAAAGTCCGCCATTGGGGGCGAAATATCAACGATTTGATTTTGTTTTTTAGGGAGGATACATCGTACATATCCAGGAGAAATCTTTTCCTGTATTTTCTTTTCCAACAGAGAAAAATCGTCCACAAGAAGCGTCGAGTTCGGTCGGGGGAACAATCAACCATTCCCCGAGAAGAGACCCAAGTCCATAGTTCTTGCTTACCCAATCAACAACCTGGTTAAACATTCTAGGAACTAAAGACAACGTACTATTTGGTAAATCGACTAAAAGTAGCCTAAGTCTAGTGACAAGCGAGTCGACTTGCCCAAAAACTCGAGAGGTAGGTGTTGGGTTTGGAGCCTGAGGATGATTCCGGAGTTGATCGGATTGGGTTCGGAGCCCGAGGACGTTCGAAGAATCAGTCGGGTCAAGAGACTGAGGTGAGAAGATGAGACGACGAGGCAAAAGGAAGTGAAGCTGGCAGCCCGGCAGGGCGCCGGAAAGCTGGCGGCCGCCAATCTCAGTTGCCCCTCTCAAACACGCAAAAGTTATAGATGTTGGACGGTTTTGCCCCTCCCGACCCCAAATGGCTCTCTATATTTTGTGGCTCTATAAATACCATTGTAAATCTCATTCTAAGTGTGTGTGAGTTGTATCCAAGTGAGTGGGAGGCCAAAAGTGTGGCTTTGCTAGTAAAGAGTCAGTGAAACTCTAAAGAGTGAAAGATACTGAAAATCTCTCTTGGTTTGGCACACCCCCAAACGTAGACCTTCGGGTTGAACTGGGTGACAAAATCGCATGTGTTCGTTCTTTCTCGTGTTTGTGGCTTGCTCCCGTGTTGTGTATTGCTTGGGGCCCCTCGTGTTTTCCAACAGTATGATCATTCACGAAATTGTACGCCAATAAACAATCGGTTTCTACCATAGTTTGCACTCCAGCAAACTTCTGAGAGATGAGCTTAAGGGCAGGTTCTATAGCCAGCAGCTCCGTTTCCAATGGTGATTGCACCATCCTCAACTCTATCTGACCTTCGAGAACGAGGCCAAGATAATTTTTAGCAACCACAGTCAAGCCAGCTGGAGCCATCCATGAAGTCTGGAGAACAACGACATTGCTGTGCTGCTACAAATTACAACATAGAACTTGCAAATATTCAGCTTTGAAGTAAGAAGCCTCGTTCAAGGTTATAATCGGATCAATAACGTCACCTTAAAAAATGATCTTGTTCATAGCAAGCCAAATACCCCAACATAAAAACAAAGTCAAGGATGTAATCTCCAAATCCGCATGAGACTGCAGCAACCTGGACACAGAAATAAACCACTGCCCAAAAGTCGAATGAACAACATCATCAAATCTAAACCAAATAGGACTTAGGAGCCACGTTGCCAAAGAATGGGGACAAGTAAACATCATGTGAAGAACAGTTTATTTTGCCTGAACGCAGATTTGACATTGGGGGGGATTGAGAAAGACTTCTCCTAAACAAATTTGCCGCAACAGGGACCCCATTCCTGATGAGCCGCCAAAAGAAATTCAGCAACTTAGGGGGTATCTTCAATTTCCAAAGTCTCTTCCATATCCCCGGATCAAAAGGAGAAGAGTTAGTATCCACGACCTGCAAATTCAATGAATCAAGATGAGAAGACTTAAACATTTGATATCCTCGTTTGATCGAATACTCACCATTGTTGCTATGCTTCCGAAGTAGAGAATCAGGAACCTGCAAATGACTTAAGCAAATGTTAGAAATCGCAGTTTAATCTTCTTGAGAGAAAAAAATAACGAATGAGGTCGAGCTTCCAGCTCCTATTGGAAAACGATATCAAGTCAGCAACATTTGATAAAGAAGAGGGGGCGAGGACCCTCCTAACAACTCTATAATTCGAAAAACTTGGTATCCAAGGATCTTGTCAAATAGTCTAACCTTGTTGGCCAGTGGTACATTCCCTATTTCTATATACGTAATCTCGATACACAATCGTTATCTTCGTAACTAACACTCGATAGGTATTATGTTAATGAATCCTATTTCATTTTACAAGAATCGGTATGTCAATTTTTGCGGCCTACAAAAATTGAAATTTTTTATTTTGGAACAAAACAAAATTCAATATCATCTAAAACTCTTAAAGTTACACCAACTCACCTAAATTAAATTTGTAAAAAAATCCTTCTCATGGTGCCGGCCTCGATATCTGCATAACTATTTTTTTGTTACACTCAAAAAGTTGCGTGATCTTTCCATTCCTAGGCTGCCCGCCACTAGGGGAAAATGAGAATCCATGACATTAATCAAGACGCAAGTGTTTTCATCAAATTTTGACGCGCCTCTGTGACACTTGAATAACAACTAATTTATGTTAAAAATTTACACAATCAACACCAAATTTATTATAATAAATATGTTATTTTTTATATCTATAAATAGTTTAATACTCTCCTAACTAGTTATGATTTCTAAAAAAACTCGTCGATGTTATTACAAGATGGATAAGATAATATGGGCAAGTCAACCGTTAACAAATTGAAAACTTCGTCTTGCCTCGGGCCCCTAACCAGACACTACTTTTCTTATACTGGAATTGCAGCTTTTAACATTTTTCTTTTGGTGCTCGTTAATTATCGATCCATATCTCCTCATCATTATTATATTAAATAAACAACTTAATTATAGCCTATGTCCAAATAATTAAATTCTTTACCTTAGGGCTAAGAGTGCTATGCGGCTGAGTGTATGAACGGTGGGGACCAAAAAAGAGGCCGCCAAGTCCGTACCTATGTGGGGGATTATTAAATTATACACTACCGGAAAAAATCAAATTATTATTGGCTAGTTAATATTATGCGGTTCACGTTATGGTTTGCGCAAAGAAATATTCCTTTCCTTTGCCACCAATACAGGTTTTCTATGTTGCCTGCCAGTAGTAAATTCCTACTCAAATTTAGGGGCAAATGACATGATCCAATGTCATTGGGTGTGTATAAAAAATTATTACAAACTACGAGCTAGCAAATGTCAGTATTTAGGGATCATTCTTCTCATGATTTGTAGTTTCATTCACAATAGTTGAATACATTAATTGGGATTTTGATGACCTCAACGCCGAAACTTCGTAGTGAAAGTTCATCACTCATGTATATATAAAGATTAATAAATTTTATTTATAAAAATTACAATATTCTCATAACAAAAGTCGATTTCGTTAACATGTGACTACTTTTTCTTTTGGTTATGATGTGACTACTTTTGTCCTGCAAAATTCCGCATTCCACATAATAGCAGATCGTATAAATATATATTTTTTGAAGGGTGGCATAAATATATCATGTCAGGAAATTTTACCAGAGTTGGCGCTTGCTTTTTTCGTTCCGTAGTTTTCCTACTGAATTTTATTGCGTTAGAATTTTAACAAAATTACAATTACATCCTCATACGAAGAGATTATAAAAAATGAGAGGATTCTACGCTAGGTACATATATGTATTATGTAATATGGTTATGATCAATAAATTTTAACTTATCCAGAAAAAAAAGACATTTTACAGGATTAAGCTCTTGAAAGTTTTAGTATTTGGTTTCCTAAACGCATAGTATATGGTTTATAATTTATTGGTGCATGATTTTATCAATAAACTAACCATCCCGGACATTCATTGCCGTCAGAAGATGGTATTTACAGTTAAAATTGTTCTACGGTATACTCGCAACATCTTTATTATTGATTAAAAAAATATTCAGACATCCACTTAATACGCTAATTTAGATCCAATTTAAATCGTACAGTACCTTCAATAGTAGCCTGTTTTAATTCTAAAATTTAATACTACCACGTGTCCTGTTTAAGACTTCAATTATCTCAAGATTGAGTTTCCACCAGAAGAAATTATCTCAAGATTAAGTGGTACGACTTTGAAAATCAAGGTTCGTGGTTGACTCATTTCCGTTTTATACGATTTGTTTATAGCCTAATCAAATTTATCTCAATATCCAGAGATTTGTTTTCCGGGTAATACGAGTCAATGCGTAAATGATTACACACGGAATATTAAGTGGACTACGAGGCATTGACAGGCAAGACAAACCTTCCAGCGCCGAACAATATATTTTTATATGCTAGAAGCTGAAAAGAATATACTAAATGTGTATTCAACTTCGTTTTTACTGAACCTGGATTCAATGTAATTCAGGAAAACTGTTTGTAAATTTTATTTAGATTTTTCAAAATTTTGTACCTAGACACTTGCATCAGTATTCAATAACGTATGTTGATATTCGACCTAAACTTATTCTTTTCTCGGTAATTTTTCTTAAGTATACATAAATTGTATTTTTTTTCGTAATTTTTGTATAGTAAGAAGAGTTAGCACGTGTTCTCTTAAAAAGAAATTCATGTCTATGTGTTATTTAGAGTATAATATTATCGGATCTTATTTTTAAGATGATTTTATTAGTAATATATTTTTACATTGGTAATAATTGAACTTAAATTTTTTTAATTGATCCAAATTTATTAACAATCGTACTAACTCCCCTTTTTTTAAAGGTCTGGATTGCATAAATTACAAAAAAGGAAAAAAAAGGGGGGATGGACGGAGAGAGGCAAAGGATTAAAGGAAAAGAAGTAAAGAACAATCTCAATAACAAGAAAAGGTCAAGTTTCTACCAAAAAAAAAAGAAAAGGGTCAGGAAAAAGTTGTACGCGGTTTTCCCGGAGAAAGGACGAATAAGCAAAAGCTGTTGTGTTGCCACGTGGACAAGGTCCTGACCGGAAGATCAAATTCTAACGGCCAGGATGGTGGAAACATCCTCGAAAGGATTCATCGAAACTGGAAGAGAACTGTAGAGAAGTACCCAGGGATTGGATTTTCTTGCCCCCCCCTCGCCCCTCTCTTCTCCCCATTATCCTTATAATTTCCCCCTTTTAATTAATTGCATATCTCTGGTGTAAATCAGAACGACAAAATGAACTTGTCACCAAAATTAAACGGTGAAGATATTATTATAGTTTAATAAAATTTTGAGTTTGAATCTTCATTAACTTAGCGTTAAATATTTGTTAAGATATAAAAAAATAAATGAACCAGTAAAAGAGGAGAAGAGAGTAGGTTTGTCTTAAATGAGGGAGACTGGAAACAAGCAAAGAAAGTAAAACGGGATGGAGAGGTGGAAGAGGGTCGCAGTTTCCATGGCGGCGTTGCAGGGCTCTAATTCTGTGCCATTATTTGCTTCGAACAACGAGACAATTTTAAACGAGAGAAAAGAAATAAAATCCCACCCAAAAAAAAGAATTCAGACCAAAAAAAAAAGAAAAAAGAAATCCCACCAGAGACAAGAAAACAACAGCGCAGCAGATAAAACCCTTTCCTCCTCCCCTTCTCCTCCACTCTCTCTCTCTACTTTAGTCTTCTCGATATATTCTCCTCTCTCCAGTAGAACCAAAACCCAGAAACCATTTTTAGTTCCAGTGTTTCCCTTCATTAATTAAATCTCTTTTTTTTTAATCTTCCGGAATAATAAACTAGAAAACCCTAAAAGCTGGTGGTAGGAAATTTCTACCCGGCAGGAGCAGGATCGCACTCAGAGAGTCAGTTGTCCAGAGCCCAGATCAACTCGCAATTAACACTCACTGAAAGGTTATTTTATTTATTTAAAAGTGGCAACCGGTCGTCGGGGAGAAAGTTGGTTCCTGATATGGATGTGAGATCATTATGGCTGGGTGGTTCTATCTAGGTGGTGGAAGGGAGGGCTCCTCCTCGAGCAACAAACAAGAAGACAACAAAGAGAAAGAAGAAGCAAACAACAACAACAACGAAACGCTGCCGTTTCCTTACAGGCAAGGGACCGACGAGATCTACAACAAGGGACGGTTCGAGATATGGCCACAATACTACCATCAGCAGGCCTACTCTACCTCGTTTGGGGTGGGTCCTAGCTCTTCTTCGATGAGGCAAGCGGGAGGAGGGGGAGGAGGAAGCGGAGGAGGAGGAGGAGGAGGGATGAATTGTCAGGATTGTGGGAACCAAGCGAAGAAGGATTGTTCCCATATGAGGTGTAGGACTTGCTGCAAGAGCCGAGGGCTGCACTGCCAGACCCATGTTAAAAGCACCTGGGTCCCCGCGGCTAAGCGCCGCGAGCGTCTACATCAACAGCAGCAGCAGCAGCAGCAAGAGCAAGATGATCATCATCATCAGCCGTTTCGAGGCGAGCCCTCGAAACGGCTTAGAGAACTTGGAGCTTCGACGTCCTCTCTACCTGGTGCTGGCCCCAACACTACCACTCGTTTAGCAACTACAGCTTCAGGTAATATGAAGCAAAGAGTGGGGTTTTTTGTTTTTGTTTTGGATTATTGTAGGCGTAGACAAAGACGAAGACCAAGACCGTAGCGTTTGAATGTGTCTTTCCTCTCTCTATCGCACTACTGTTCCTGAGTAAACCTGACCAATGCAAACCCGGAAAAAGAAAAAGTCCCATAAAATTATTAGCTGAAATAAAATAATTCCGTTCCAAATGCATGCCCTTGCCCTTGCTAGCTAGCTAGCTACTTGGTTGAGTATAATTTGTGCTTAAACATTTTATGTTCTAGGGTTGGAGGTGGGCCACTTCCCTCCACAAGTCAACTCGTTGGCGGATTTCCGGTGCGTTCGGGTAAGCGCAATGGATGACCCTGATGAGCAGTTGGCCTATCAAGCGGCTGTTAACATTGGGGGCCACTTGTTCAAGGGAATTCTCTATGACCATGGACCCGAGAGCCGCTACACTGGCAGTGGCGGCGGAGAGGGCTCTTCGTCCGGTCCCCAACCGCTAAACCTCATAACCGGAGGAGCTACCACTTCCGGTGGTACCGCGGCAATGGCTAACGCCACGTTCGGCGGCTCATCGGTTGGTGCTAGTGGAGCTTTTATTGACCCTTCCTCTTTGTACCAAGCTCCGCTCTACATTGCCGGTACGCAATTCTTCCCACCTCCGAGGTCCTAAATCCTAATTACTAGGACCTAGCTTTTGGGATTTTAGAGGGAGAGCTAAATATAATTGCTACTTGCTTAGCTAGTGTAGAAGGTGCATTGGAGGGCATCTTCTTCTATGGGAATGATCATGAAAGTCTTGTTTAATTAGTCATTGTTATTTTTGTTTTGGGGATGAATGTAGTAGCTTCATTTCATGGCTTTTAGGAGCACCATTTGAAATCTAGAAATGAGGGGCGGAATTTAAATGGATGTTGTAATTTGATGACAATTTATTTCTAATTTCATTTCACATTTCCTGGGTCTATTTTGCTCTATCCAATGACCTTTTTATTTACTGGTTTCCTGGCTTTATAAGGAGTTATTTCTTTCTACTTGCACCAAGTTCAAATTTCATTGAATGTTTCATTCCATATTTTTTAGCCGGAACAGCCTCTTCCCGTTTTATCCGTTTGCTTGCTGGATTAAAAAGAGGAAGAGAACTGGGTTTCGTGTTTGGTTGGGAAAAGAAATGAAGCAGCACCTTTTTTTGGAACATATTTTTTTATTTTAATTAAGATGGTCTTCTTCACGACATCACTGGATTAGGCTTGTCCTAGTGATATCTAGCAGGAAGCTAATGGTCCAATCATGAATATAAGAACCAAATTAGATAAACGAGACTAATTCCTTTCAAGTTGCTGTTTGCGAACATACTTGTCTATGCGAGTAATTGACGATGTTGATAGGAAGTTAGGTTACCTACTTGACTGCGAAACAGTTGTTTCTAGCTTCTTTTTTGGGTAAATGGAAGAGAACTCCGCAAAGAAAAACATCCGAGAAGAACATGTCATAGCTGTCTGAGGAGTAACTATGTCTAGAAAAAAAATAATACTAATGAATGTAAAAATACATCACAAGTAATTAAGCAAAAAATAACATCTTATTACTTGAATAGACGTGCAGGGATGACGACCTAATATTTGGTCCGGCAATTAAATGATCCGGCAATTATGTGCATGTGATATTTATGTACGAAGTTGCTATAGACCATTAATAATCCTCAAACCTTCTAGAGCCATAACAAGAGCCATAACAATAGGCAAAGTGCATGTTAATAAGTGTAAATAAAGACTATTTGTTATGTTGGTGTACTTGGGACTTTGAATGTGTTAAGGGCATTGAAGCTTCCCTCTTTAAATTCCATATGATATAAATATTGTTTTCAAGGATAAATTTTCAGAGATTTTTTTTGGTGAATTTAAGAATTGATTCTCAATAATATTTTTCACATTCGTAAAGTTCGAACCAAGACCTCTTTAAAGATTCAAAGTTGCTTAGTACTTAGATTAACGCTTATTCGTATATTTTAATAGTGTTAATCTGATTCTAAATTACACCCATCAGATTTTCAAATTCATGCCACTTGAGCTGCATTTCAAGGCATTACCTACATTTTATATGTGTAGTAATTAATGCTTGTAGTAATTCCTAAAAATATGGATGTGAATTTGATTTCCTCTATTTTTTATGATGGTAAAAATCTTCTTGGTATTAATTAGTACATAAATTTTACAATCGTGTTCACTTGGTATTATTAGCTGTTCATCGATCTCGTAAGTCTGCTCATGGTTTCGAATTCTGGCTGGAAGCAAGAATTGAACGCACCTGGAAGGCGGTAGAGCTTCGTTTGAGTCGTATTGCGGACAATAATATTGCATTGTGTATGAGAAATTTCATCCCAGTATCTTATTGCCGAAATATTTACGCAAGTTCCTTTAGGAAAAAAGAAGAAGAAATCTTTACACAAGTGAACGATGAATTTGCATTTTTTTGTAGAACAAATTGTGTCTGCATATTTACCGTGTTTCCAAAAGCGAATGCTTCTTTCTTTAGGTTAAAATTCTAGTATTCGGAGACAAACACTAAAAACCTTGAACCAACTCATCGGTCGAATGCTTCGCTTTCTGATATGTGCATTTAGTTCAACTACAACTTTTTTTTCTTTCTCTGATAATAATATTCTCTAGAACAAACCCTAGGGTTTGTGGGGTATTTTACGGTTTAGGTCATGGGAAGTTTATGACGATATAGGTCTGTGCCAAACGCATGCGTGCATGTACACAAAAGCTTGTGGTCCTTCCGAAATTTCACTGCCAGCGACAGACAGGCTCGCCAACTACGCGTATATCGGGACTAGGCCTACATATTTTTTTGGGCAGCCATTAAAATAAAGTCAATTTTTTTTTTGTAAATAAAAATTGTATTTCACTAATAATTTATCGAAGTACAGTTTATAGATAATGCTTATTTAAGCAACACAAAGATAAACACTATCTATAACTGACACCAAAGTATCTCCAAAAACTAAATATACACCAAATGTACACCAAGAGAAGGATAAGAATACCGTCACGCAGGAGCAAATCAAAGAGGATCGGAGCACCAAAAATCTCGTGTTGTGTCCTTAATCAGATGAAATTTTTTTGACGTATCTTTTGAGAAAATCTCGGGCTGCCTCCGAGATAAAGTCGATTTGCCACACATTTGATTTATATTGATTGTCCATTGTTATAAATGCACAAGATTTGCTTGAATGGCAATTAATAAAATTCGATAAATATCAAATCCCAATGCTAGTTGTTATAAATGAACAAGATCCGCCAAATTCACAATCCCTAGAGATTTATTTATTTTTATCAGGAGAAACGAAATTTCATCATAGGATTGTTAAGAATAGCGTTGATCAAACATTGGCTCATTTTTAACTAGTATTTTTTTATAGGTATATTTTTATAACTAATCATACGATTCCATTCAAAATAACTAATTATACTATGGGCACACAATCCACTTTACTACTCTATGGTATTGCGATTTTGTATTTAACTATATCGTGACTTAAAACGCATATAAGATGTCCAACTTATTTTCAATTTTTATCGGCAATAGATCCAGGAAAACTGTCAGCGATTTTATTTTCGAAACGACGCAACTTCATCTCCAGCGTTAGTTCATGGGATGAGTTTTTCTCTCCTAAAAAAAGGCATATGAACCTGTGAACAGATTAAAGCCCATCAATCTTATAAATGGGACCATATTTCGGCCCATTCTCACAGTCGGTGGAGATCGATTCGCTAGGCAAAGAAAAGAAAAACCAAAAAAAGTTCATAAAAAACAAAGAAAAGTCAAATGTCAGGACAAATCAGGACACGGTTGGCGGGTGGGATCTCCCTCTCCTCTGGCGTATAAGAAACTCAAAGACCGCGAACTCCGAAAGCCAATTGAATATATGACCATCCGGCGACTCCCTGACCGGCCGTACATCTCCAGTCTCCGGCCAGCCTTAAGGCGCCGACGATAGTATTATAATACATATTCGGTTTTACTTTTGCGTGGGAAAGGAAAAGAAGGGAGAAGAATGGGGGACGGGAGAAGTCGGCCGACGATGGATCTGCTTCGATCGGAGCCAATGCAGTTGGTGCATCTCATCATTCCAATGGAATCTTCTCACCGCTCCATTTCTTACCTCGGCGACCTCGGCCTCTTCCAATTCAAAGACGTTAGTTCCTTTCTTTTCCTTTTTTTTTCCTCCTCCTCTCCCTTGGCCGAATCGCTCCGATGCCCTAGGCATCGCGTTTCTCTTTCGTACGCGGCTTGATTCTCGTAATCGGAATCGGATCTTCGTATCGGATCTGCGAGTACGGAATACGTTTCGGATTTTGTTGTTGATAGAGATGCGGTTTCTTAACTGTGGCTCTTCTGGTGGTGCAGCTCAATGTGGATAAGAGCCCGTTCCAACGTACATATGCCGCTCAGGCGAGTTCGCATTTTTTACGCGTTGGCGATTCGAATGTTCTTTCGTTTCTAGCTACATTGTCAATTTGATTAGATCCGTCTTTTTACGGCTGTTTCTTTTGTTGTTCCTCGCTGTGTTTCGAATGGTTAGATCAAACGATGCGCAGAGATGTCAAGGAAACTTCGGTTTTTCAAGGAGCAGATGACCAAGGCTGGCTTGTCGCCCATGGCGAAGTACAGAATGATGGATGATTTTAATTTAGACAGCTCGGAGGTCGGTTTATTTTCCTACTCAGGTTCAGAGTTTTTGCTTTTCGACTGTCCAACTTAGGATTTTTCTGTTGTTAGATGAAACTCGGGGAACTTGAATCAGAGCTGATCGAGATGAATGCAAATAGTGAAAAATTACAGCACGCCTACAATGAACTCATGGAGTATAAGCTTGTTTTGCTAAAGGTATGAGACTACTGAGGGTTCTGGCATTGACTTCTGATGGATGCTTGTGTCGTATGTTATTTCTTTACAATGAACGTTTGCTCTCGACACAGTTGGTAGCTGTGTTTTACTGGGGGGCTTATAGACCGTCAGTGTACACTGTCCTTATAATCATAATACTGCAGTATGATAAATTTGTGGAAGCTAATTTGTAGGTCGGTGAGTTTTTCAATTCAGCAGAAAGCACTGCATCCGCTCTTAGGAGAGAATTCGAAGGGCGTAATAGCAATGCAGGATCCATTAACAGTCCATTACTGGTTGAGCAAGTACTAGTTCTCTCCTGTTCTCCTCCTCCAGTTTCGGGAGACCATTATTTTTTATTGGTTTATACTTATAGTTCTCATGGGTGCTTCGTTTATTTAGGAAATGATTACAGATCCATCAAAACAAGTCAAATTGGGTTCTATCAGTGGCCTTGTTCCTAGAGAAAAATCAATGGCATTTGAGAGGATATTGTTTCGTGCTACTCGAGGCAATGTGTTTCTTAAGCAATCTACGGTCGAAAATGCTGTTATGGATCCATTGACTGGAGAAAAGGTCTATACATGGATGTCTTTTTTCTTTCTTTTTTGAATTAATGATGTCTTTTTTCTCTGGTATACCTTTTTCAAGCTTGGATGTGTATGACCCGATATCTAAGAGGTACTAATTACAGATGGAGAAAAATGTATTTGTTGTCTTCTTCTCCGGAGAAAGAGCAAGGAACAAAATTCTTAAGATTTGCGATGCTTTTGGAGCTAACCGTTACCCCTTCATTGATGACATAAGCAAGCAACTCGAGATGATAAAGGAGGTGCATATTTAACCTTTCACCTTGCATTTAACCTTACAGAATTAGCAAGATATGGATGGCAGATTATAGAATGATGGTTTATTAGCAGTCATGAATATTAGAGGCAGTATCATCTTGTTATATCTGTTGGGATTACTACATCGTTAGTTGCGAGTGTGGTGGGCTAGTTTATAACTGTGCAAGATCTACCTACTCATTACCTTAAGGTTTTGGGTAGGATATGGAAATTCCTATAATGTCTTCTAGTTGATATACTCCCTCTTTCATCTGCTATAAAACTATGATAAAATTCCAGGAACAACATATTTTCCTATCTTAGAAACAACTTCTCCACTCCTTTCTCCCGCCTGTTAATTAGTGATTCAGCGCAGTGCAGTTCTTTTGGGGTTATGGGATCTTGTTACATGCTTAATATTCCTTCATGTATCATGCATTTTGTTCTCATAGCGGAACATTTAGTAAACTTGGCAGTCCTTTAAATCTAAAAGTTGGTGTGCGTTACAGATTCGTAAGCTTTCCTGTTTATGGATGGATGTGCAAAGGGAAACAATAGGCAGTCATATATTCTGGATATGTCTACTCTTTTTTACTGTATTTCATATTTTCCAACTGCCCTATTAGCTTCTCTACTCTCGTATGATTTCGAAGACTCACTTGTATATATATTGAATAGAATTACTTGCTTCCAGGTGTCAAGTAGGCTGTCAGAGCTTAACACAACAATAGACGTTGGATTGGCTCATCGAAGCAATTTGTTGCACTCTATCAGCCTTCAGTTTGAGCAGTGGAATCTTCTGGTTTGTTTGATTTCGACTTATTCCCGCGGGATACATGTCTCTGTAGTAATAAGAAAAAAAATCTTATGATGTGATGACTTCTGGTTGGACTGGACATAGTTTCCTTGACCCAATTATTCATGGATTGGAGAACTCATGAATAATGCTTCCTTTGTTTCCTTGTTGTAGGTGAAGAAGGAAAAGTTCATCTACCACACTTTAAATATGCTCAGCATAGATGTCACAAAGAAATGTCTGGTTGCCGAAGGTTGGTGTCCGGTTTTTGCAACTGATCAGGTTTGCCCTTTCACTTGCTTTCGTGCTAACTCATGCGGTTGTTATAGAGATGAAGTTATTATACTGTCTGTTGTTGAGTAATTAATTATGTCTTTATTTTCAGATTCGAACTGTCTTGCATAAAGCATCCCTAGACTCCAATTCACAAGTTGGAGCCATATTCCAAGTGCTGCAAACAAAGGAATTACCTCCAACCTTCTTTCGAACCAACAAATTTACTTCTGCGTTTCAAGATATTGTTGACGCCTATGGGTGAGTTGTTTGTTACTTTGTATAATCGATAGGATAAATGATTCCACTATTGTGGTTATATTACTTTATTTTGATTTCCCTTGGTCAAATAGCTGTTAGTTTTTCCAAGCAGTTTTGAGTGGCACATACAATCGTATTTTTTTGAAAGGTACATACAATCGTATTTACTTTTGTTTTGCTTCACGTCATCTGAATGGAAAGCCGTGACAGTCACGGAATCAAGGAAAGGAGATGTGAGCTGGACTCTAATGTTTCTGTACAGATTGACAGACCGATATGCTAAAATCATTGTCCAGACTGTCATTACACAATTGGATTAAATTTTGTCAGCAAGTTTTTTTAACCTAAAAATACAATTAGCAAGTGTAATCCCTGTTGCTCTTCTCGAGTACATTCCAATTAGAGCAGAATTGATTTGCTGTTCCCGTTTCATTTTGTCGTCTGCATCATGTTCTAGCCAGAAAAGTAGTAGTTGACATCCCTGATCAATTTTATCTCAGGATTGCCAAGTACCAGGAAGCTAATCCAGGTGTATATACAATTATAACTTTCCCTTTCCTGTTTGCTGTAATGTTTGGTGATTGGGGCCATGGCATTTGCTTGCTGTTGGCGACACTATATTTTATCTCTAGGGAGAGGAAATTGTCCAGTCAGGTACTGTGAACTCTCTAGCTGGTGATTATAACTGCAAGTTTACGTGCAATTCTTAGTTTCTGGATAGTTGAGATGATCTTGCTTTTGCAACCCACAGAAGCTCGGGGACATCATGCAAATGGCGTTTGGTGGCCGCTACGTAATTATGATGATGGCAATCTTTTCAATCTATACCGGATTTATCTATAATGAATTTTTTTCAGTGCCATTTGAAATTTTTGGGCCCTCTGCATATGTTTGCCGGGACCTTTCTTGCAAGTAAGTAGCCAAATAAATTCATCTATTACACTTGCAATTGCGACTAGTATTAATTGATCATATGGTATGTAATGGAACTATGTTGCAGGGATGCCTCTACAGTTGGGCTAATTAAGGTTCGTGATGCCTATCCATTTGGTGTAGATCCCAAATGGCATGGTACCCGAAGCGAGCTACCGTATCTCAATTCACTGAAAATGAAGATGTCAATTTTATTGGGAGTTTCCCAGATGAATCTTGGAATTGTAATGAGCTACTTCAATGCAAAGTTCTTTGGAGACAATTTAAACATTTGGTAAGCTCTAATATTTGGTTTCATTAAGGCTTGTTTCTTACATGTCTGCAGCATGACTTCAGTTAATATTTGGGAAAATTGTTCTCGCAAAATTTGAACAAAAACCTTGCGGTAGATTTGATGACGCATAACAACAATGTTATCTTCTTAATGAATGGAATTTTCTCTCATTAGAGTTGGGGCAAAGAATTTGTGCTTAAATCTCTTTCGATTGCCTGTTCTCTGTCTTGGCAAAAGAACTCTTTTATAACCCTAACTTTGGCTGATCGTCTAATAAAGACAGCTTGTATGCAGGTACCAATTTGTTCCACAGATGATTTTCTTGAACAGCTTGTTTGGATACCTTTCTTTGCTCATAATTATCAAATGGTGTACCGGTTCACAGGCTGACCTGTACCATGTGATGATATACATGTTTCTTAGTCCTACTGACGATCTTGGTGACAACCAGCTTTTTGCCGGCCAGAAGTTTCTTCAGGTTCATCTCTATTTATTCATAAATCAGTCATTCCTAGCTTTGATGAATTAGACATATTAACATCCTTGAGCTACTTGCAACAGATTGTGTTGCTGATCCTGGCTCTTGTTGCGGTGCCGTGGATGTTGTTTCCAAAGCCATTTCTCTTGAAAAAACAGCATTTGGAAGTATGCTCTATGCTTTCCTCTCTAATTGTTTGAGATTATCATTTCATCCAGACGTTTTTAGTAATGTGTGACTTTTAACTTGATGGTCAGAGGCACCGAGGTCAATCATATGCACTTCTTGACGACACAACAGAAGATCATTTTGAACTGGAGCAGCATTATGATTCTCACAAGCACGAGGAATTCGAATTTAGCGAGGTCTTTGTTCACCAAATGATCCACACAATTGAGTTTGCTCTGGGAGCGGTATCTAATACAGCTTCATATCTACGCCTATGGGCACTGAGGTTGGTTTTCAACTGCTTTGAGAGACTGGATTTCTTGATAAAATTGGTTGATTTGAACCAACAATTGACCATGACTAAGCTTTATCTTCCTAAAATTAATAGATGTATGCAGAATGTACTTGCAACTTGTTCGTCTACCGAAGCAAAGAACTAACCGAGTTCCACTTTGTTTTCTGGAACTCTCAGTCTAGCTCACTCGGAATTGTCAAGCGTCTTCTATGACAAGGTTCTACTACTTGCCTGGGGGTAAGTCCTTTTGTCTATGGTATGGCATTGTACCTATCAATCTTTTGAAACCAGGAGTTCATTTCCTCAACGAATGGCTGCAGGTACAACAATTTCGTCATTCGTACCGTTGGCATACTTGTGTTTGTATGTGCAACTGTCGGTGTGCTATTAGTGATGGAAACATTAAGTGCATTCCTACATGCATTGCGTCTTCATTGGGTGGAGTTCCAGAACAAGTTTTATGAAGGAAATGGATACAAATTTCACCCCTTTTCATTTGCATTACTCGGCGAAGAAGAAGAATGAGCCAATTCCATTGTCGAAGACCGATGATCATTTTCATTATACCGATTCTTCTATAGAAACTCACAATTCTTTCGTAACTGGACCAAAGAGGGCAAAAGGCAGCAGCAAGATAACCGTCTTCGATCTGCAAAAGATGGTTCATCGCCCATGCCTTCATGTCGTTCCACAGTGACACTTTCCGCTATTCTCACTGTGATTCCCGTGAAGACAGTCAGCTGGCTTGGCCGTTGAGGTCTCTGAAATCACGAACAGGGCTGGTCTTAGCAGCTCTACTGTTGATAATTGTAGTCATTTTTTGTTATTAATATAGGCATTCAACCATTGAGTCCTCTCCGACAAGCTTTTCGGGCTTATTTTTTACGTAATTGACGACAACAGAGAGGATAGTAGAAAGTTTATCCATAACTTATACAAATAGTACGATATCAATTCAGAGGTTCTATATGCAGCACTTCTCCAAGCTGGAGGACATCACAGAACAACAGGGAGATAAACAGTCTACAAGCACACTTAATATGTACACCACAGGCATCGGGATACAATGGAGATACCGGGAACTACTCGCGGTTAACGTGAATGGCAGCAACGGTTGAGACCATACTGTCAACCCCACAGATGTTTCGGCCCTGGCAGATCCTGTAATATCCGTTCTCTCCCCAGTTCTCTCCCCACGAGTTCTTGATAATCCAGAAAGGCTTCTCCTTGAACCTGATAGGAGCGTACGCTGCAGATCCATACCCGACGAGAAGGACACCGTGATCCTGATGCTTTGAGCAGATGTAAGGGCAGGACACGCCCCCGACATATGTCTGCATGAAAACTGCATTGATACCAACTGCAAGATACAACAAAGCAAAACATAAATTTTGGCGACCAGTAGCTAAAGGGTCTGGAGAAAACGTAGGTGTCACTTGTTACCTGCAAGGGGGCCATTCTTGACCAAGTTTGCTGCAATTTGATCCTCATCAATCGAAACGACACTGAAGTTAGAGACGGATGCAACGACTTTGCTCTTGTCGAACTTGCAGACTCCATCTCTTCCCGTGTAAGGGTAGTCTTCCTCCCGCTCAAGTCCACCGGCCTTAAGAGTGTACTCGAATGCCGAGGTCATGAGACCGCCATTGCACCCTGCATCGCACGCACCGCGTTCCTCAGGGTCGCACTGTGTCCGACAAGCCAGGAGAATTGAGGTCATGCGATAATAACGGGCCACGAATCAAACCACTCGAACACAATGATAATGAATTGGTGATACACAAGGGATATAAAGAAAGGTAGCGAAGGGAACCTCGTGGTCACAATCCACAAGCTGCTGCTCGCTAAGGCTGACCAGCTCCCCTGTCGCCAAGTAGTGAGCTCCTTCCAGTGCCCCTGTCGTACTAAACGACCAGCACGATCCACACGAACCCTACACCAACCAAAATTTAACGAAACAAGTCTTCCGATCACCAATATTGTTCTAATTTAATTAAGCTATTCAAATTAATATACACTTTTTAAAATCAACGTCGAACGAATAATTTGTGAAAAAAAAATTGAAAATGGGATATCTCGTAATAATGATCACTTCCCTCTCGCATGGATGTTTTGTATCTATTGAGCAAAAACATGTTGTAATTGAGTAAACAGCCCTGGGCCGATCCATCGGATTTGGCTCGGAAATATAGCTTAGTTGGTAGGGTTTTGTTCTTGCAATTGGGTCGTTACAAATACAGGTTGTGATATTTCCTTTTGGATGCATTTTATTTGGCAATTTTCTGGATATTAAATACCTTGGATGGATTACTTTTTATTGTGGCATTGAGAATTTTGTCGCCTCTAGTATTCCGACTTAGTATTAAGATACTATGCAGCTCAAACAACTAATCATATACATATCAAATTCAAGTAATTATCATTTTAGGTAGATGTTGATTTTATTTATTTATCTACAATTTAGCATAAAACTCTTTCATATAAATACGAGATTGTAGTAAAAGAACTCGTTAAACCGTAATAGTGAAAAGAGAACCTGATCAAGTATGTATCATGTGTATACCTGGTTCTTGACGTTACTAACGGCGCCGTGATCGCGCCAGTCAAAGTCCGTGGGGAGATCATTGGTAGGCAATATAGGAGCAGTGTGAGCGTCCACGGGCAGCCGGAGCGGCCTCTTCTTCAACCCCAGGAACCGTCCCCGGAACTCCTCCGGCGTGAGGTCGGAGAATTTGGTAACGCCGTGGACGGCGGAGGGGTCGAGCTCCTGGTGCCTCTTCGCGCGGCGCAGGTTCGCCCTGAAGACACGGAACCTGTAGTCGTGCTCCTCCTGGGACTCGTACCGCTTCCCGAAGCTCGCCTGGAAGCTCGCGAAGTGGTGGTGGTCGGCGTCGTGGCTGTCGTCCGGAGTAGCCGATGACGACGAGACGACCTGTCGGATTGGGTTGTCGTCGAGGGTGTGGGCGAGCGTGGACGACAGGAGGAGGCCGAAGAGGAGAGGGACGAAGAAGAGACGGTCCATGTTTTTTGATTGGGAGATATTTTTGGTGTTGGGTTGGTATTGGGTGTTTGTGTTGCGATTATAAAAGACGGAGTGAGTGGGGGAATGCTTTTTTGTTTTGTCTTGCCCATTGTGAGCTTCCACACTGTTCAATTCATTCAGCGGAATAATTTAGATTTAATTTTTTTGAAAACAATAATTTAGATTTAATACATTCAAAACTTGACAAATATTTTCCATCATGTTTAAGTTAAACTAATTAAAATTTTAAGATTTAGATGTGAAAAATCTTTTTATTTTAATTTAAAAGATATTTAATAGGGATAGAGGTTGTTATAGGGAATAATACCTCAATCTCCTCTTTCTTAGAATATCCTATTAAAAGGATGAGCGGGACAAAAATCTACCGATAAATAAACACACAGAAAAAAGAAGGAACGCTTCTTAAGCTGTGGAAAGTCATTGTGCTTCCATCATACAAACTTCCATGGAAAATCTTGTCAAGAACTCGTCAGAGTGGAATCTACTCTTCAAGAGGTATTTTAGTTATTTAATAAATTTTTATTTATTAATTGATTTTTTGGTAGAAATAGAGGAGCTGGGATGTCCACTAATCTTTATTAACCACGTGCTTCGAGAAAAGCTAATCTCCTTTAAATCATTTACATAACAATCAGTACAAAAACTGAATGGAGTATCAGATATAACATAATCATAGTCTAATGTCAAAGCATGCTTTGAGAGGGAATGTGCCACTTTATTCCCCTCTCTGAAAGTATGTTGTATCTGTGTCGTCCAATCCCGATCAAGCAGTCCCCGTGCTCGGTTGATCAAATTGACCTATGGGTGATCTCACCCCACCTCGCGACCGACACAGAGAAGAGCCAGGGAGGAGTCGACCTCTACCACTACCTGCCAAAAATCTCGGTTCTATGCTAGCTCGAGTCCCAACACAAGAGCACAAAGCTCCGCTACCAGGAAAATGCTTTGAAGGTATGTTGTATCTGTGTCGTCCAATCCCGATCAAGCAGCCCCCGTGCTCGGTTGATCAAATTGGCATGTGGGTGATCTTGCCTCACCTCGCGACCGACACAGAGAAGAGCTAGGGAGGAATCGACCTCTACCACTACCTGCCAAAAATCTCGGTCCTATGCTAGCTCGAGTCTTAACACAAGAGCCCAAAGCTCCGCTACCAGAAAAGTACAACATCTGATACCTTTAGCAAACCCCCATAAACAATATCTTGCTACATCTAAGATAATTCTTCTAACACCATAGATTCCCGTATTAATTGATTTGGTTTAGTTAATTATGATTATACGAAAACCCATCATTACTAAAGAAAACCTTTTCCATTTATTTATTCAACTCTGGACGTTGTTCCATGAACTCCCAATCCTAAAAATCTCGTTCACCCCGTAGCTGTCCTGTCCCTGCAATTAGGGGGCCCTACTTTCCTTCATTAATGTACAAATGGAATACCGGTCCAACACGAATTTTTCTAATTATACACTAGTAGACTAATTCAGATATAAATTTTTCTTAAAAATTCTCAATTTTTGGACCTGATTCGTATAACTTCAATCGGCTTGGTAAGGCCCGGCTTCCGGTTGTGGAGTTTGGAGCGACGCCTCCGAGGTGGGTGATCGGAGCTTGGTCCATTGGTTCTTTACTGGTCGTCGGGGATTTTAAAAAAATCTTCAAAAATTAAAAAATTACAATAACTTAGTGGGAATGTGGGATGGTGACTGTATAATTAAAGACACCCATGAATTAAAAAAAATAAACAATAATATGATCAGAAAAAAACTGTCAATCAAATATCAAATTTGTCAAAATCTAATGGCACAATAAGCCAAACAATATCGATTTTGGGATCTTTAGCTCAAATTATCAACCTTTCTTTTTGGACGGGATTGAACTTCACCATCAGAAATGAGGGTCTTAATCGTGAATGATCTATGCCAATGCGTCAGCCAGAAATAAAGTTAACCGGCCGCCGATTTTTTTAAGTACAGATTTTATTAATCAAAACAAGAAATATACCATAGAATGTAAAGAGTAAGTTACACAGGCGTAAGTTCATCTACAACGTCTTGGTTTATATATGAATTTTGTGACGTCAAATCAGCGTAATCATTTCCGTACGTAGTATAAAATAGAATGAGTTATAAAAGTTCCCGCCGGTTGCAATTTCATCGTTCTAATAACAGACGAAATGAGCGATCATCTCGTCAGAAAAGCACCAACGGGATAATATTCATATCACAATCCATATGATAACAGGAATGGACAGGGTCCAATGAATCAATGTGGGGGTTAGGTTATGTCGCTCTAACTCATCTTTCATGTTATTTTTTAAATATTTTTTTGGGGTGGTAAATGTAAATATTATTAAAGAATTTACACTTTTTTCCTGTCGTTATTTTTTTATATACGTAATGACTTTTATTTATAAACCAAAATACTTCCATCAACACGCAATTGCGTGGAACCCTATACATCATTGTTCTATCCATGTCTATTGCATCTCTTCTACCTTGAAAACCCAAAATCTCACATCTGGCAGAACATACTGTCAAAACTAATCCTAAGAAACAATAACAGAACAAATAATCCCAATAAGTAACCAGCAAACAGAGCACATATTATTGCATATTCATTACATACAATTTAGGTGAACAACATAACACATATTCATCAACATCACCGTATTGACTAGGAAAGCAACACCACAATGATCACAATAACAATAACAGGAAGATCGACAACATCAAGCTAAAAATGATTTAGGTGTTCGGTCCAACTGTTGGGTATGGAGCCTGAGACGAGTGGTGGTGTTCGATTAAGCTCGAGAGGCGTAACACTAGTGCACTCGTTATGGGATCGACCTGGTGTGAAGACGAAAGAGGCGAAGCGGTGCGAGAGGATAGCCCCGTTGAGGGCCACAATCGTGGCCCATAGACGCCACGGTCGTGGCGGATCTTTGTGACGGATCATGAAGAGGGCCACAGTCGTGGCCCCTAGGCCACGGTCATGGCTCAAGCTGGCAGCCCAAAAAAGTCTATTTTCTTGGACAAGTTTGCCCCTCCTTGTGCATTTACTCACCTAGGGTTTGTGCCACTATAAATACTCATTTAATAATCATTCAATGTAGTTTCAAGAGTGATAGGAGAGAAAAGAGAAATCCTAGAAGAGTGTGGGTGCCAAAAGGTGTGGCCTTTTCTTGTAAGGAGCAAGTGAAGCTCTAAGTGAAGATAGTGAAATCTTCCTAGCTTGGTACGCCTCCGGACGTAGACATTCTCGTCGAACCGGGTGAACAAATACTTGTCTCTTGTGTGTTCTTTTCATTTGTTCTTCTCGTGGCTTCGTGGCTTGCTTGAGTTTGGTTTTGGATTGCGTTGGGTCCGTTAGCTTAACACCAACTAGAAATGGTAAAATGTTGAAGGAAGAAGCGACAATAAAAGTATCTTCGACTATAAATAGAAACATGTTTCGAAAAAACCAAATAAAGTGGAATTTAAATAGCATTTATTTTTTATCATACATGATGTAAGAGCTTTTAAGGTCCTGCATTCCTTATGGTAACCATTTCAAGACAAACAGTGGTGCAACACAAGAACGAGTGACATACGTAGCATTGTCATTGCTCGTATGCTGTATCCAAATTTCTGACCAAATTTTTTATTTATTTCACTGTTTGTCTTGAAGTAGTTACCATGGTCTATCAAATAAGGAATGCAGGACCTTAAAACTCTTACATCATGTAGGACAAAAAATAAATGCTATTTAAATTCCACTTTATTTATTTTTTCTCAAACATGATTCTATTTCTAGTTGAAAATACCCTTCTGGCTTCGGTCAGTTGCATATTCGGCCAGCAAGTCCTCCTCTTCATCGGTCAAGCCTTTACTCCCTCCCTCCAACGAACTATGATGATCGAAACGGAAAGAAATTCTTGGTCATTGATGCGCAACATTAGCATATATATTAAATCATCCAGCTTTTACGTACAAACGATATTAGCAAGTTTCATTATATATATATATATATATATATATATATATATATATATATATATATATATATAATTAAATTCTGTGTGAATCATGCACCCTAGAGCACATAGAAAAATATGCAATCCTAGGTATACAATAACCTTTATATATTATGTGAAAGTATGTGCCTAATTCGTTTGGTGACAATACAGTAGCAACCAATTACATGTAATAGCCACGCATAGTCATAGATATGTCCCCCTCCGATAACAAACCACGTCCACAACTCTAACAATTATAAAAATATTAAAATATGTTTCATGCGATTCACCCATGATATCAGGTCATTCGTTCATATTATATTCCAATATTATTAAAGCGTTGAACGGAAGAACACGAAATCAATATTCTTAAGCAGACGGATCCAAATCATGCGATTTCCTTCAGTCGGATTACAAGCAATGATGCTATGCGTTTTGCCTCAATAAATCATGCTATAAAGTATCACACTGCAACACATCGTAAGCTTAGGTTTACAAAATCACGTTACATAATAAGACGGAAACCGACTTACCTCTTCTCACACCTCAAAAAGCCTATAATAGAACCAACCAGTTCAATACTCTATAAGACAAAATCCAAGAACTAAAAGGAGAGGATTTGACCAGGAGGGGAGAGAGCATCTTACCCTACCGTGACACGCTCCGTCTCCGGGTCACCTTCCCACGTTTCACCTTGTAGAAAGACAACATGCAGTTGTATGGGGGGATAGGATTTTAGAGAAAAGAACAACCAACGTCCACTTTAAATAGGATACAAGTTAACCTAACCCTAGGTCAAACCCGGTGGAAAATTACCGATTAATGTCCATCATTTTAGTAGTTTCTGTTATCTAGATATTTGGTTGTTGGGTAATTTAATTTATATATTTGAAAAATTAATTATCTAGAGGAAAATTGAAAAATTATCTAACAACCAAATCTATTTGAAATAGTAGTTTCTAGTATCCCGTATAATATTTTCTACGGATACTACTGAATATTTCATTTTTATTTGAAAATTTTAAGATTCTACTAAACTAAAAAAATTAAGTGATTTTCTTGTAACTACTATTTAAAATTAGAGTGAGATGAGATGAGATGAGATTACGAGTTATAATATACATACTAATGGATTATTGAAAAAAGATATTAGGTACTAAAAATAAAAGTGCCGTGAACTCTTCTCCTTGTTTTCATGGTCACTCACTCTTCTAAAGGTGTTTCTGAAAAAAAAAATCTCCTAAAGGTGAGAAAAGATTACGGCTTGAACAATACAATTTTTTTGTTCTTTGTTGTTTTATAATTTTTATGTTTACTAATTAATATTATTAATTGGTGATGCATACATGAATCTAAATTTCTGTTGCTAAGGATCACATCGAACTTCCAAGGTAAAATTATAATTTTTATGTTATGTTGATATTAGTTTTCTCTTCATATTGAATATATAAATAAATTGCACGACATAAATTAATTACTGATGCAGTGAAACGTAGATAGAAGATTGTGAATCGAAACTCTTAATTTTTAATTATCAATAACAACCTACTAGAGAAGAAGTCATATTTATAAAGTTTTCGGAGTTTTAAAAAAAAATTCTCACACAATTAAGAAAAAACACAAATGTCAAAAATCCGTGTAAAAAATTACTGCTTGTCGTTTGTAATTAAGTTGTACAAGCATCCAAGAATGCGCGAAGAATCTGTCTAATCTTTTGGAAGTATGTTTCTAATTTTTTTAAAATTTTTATTCTACACATATATTTTTTAAGTCATGGGTACTAAACTAAAATATGACCTAATATTTTCCAATTATAAAATTTTGTATATTGAGGTTGTATTGTATAAGTTTTGCAACTTATTGCATTAGATGATTTGTATGATTTATAGTATGTATTAACAATTATACTTTGTTATAATAATATATATGTCAGAGAAAATAAGGTAGATGTAATTATGAATGGTTCAAGAGCTAATTGGATACAAGGATAGTTTAATTCTTTTGTTGATATATGCGTTAGAGGAACAATCAACACGTTTAGAGCTCGTGGCATGTAGAGAAATAATGGTTGACATTATATCAAGAAAGAATTAATATGTGCTGATTACGATTATAAACGATGTCAATTAATAAGCAAACGAAATTGGATGAATCACACAACATTAATATTTGTTTTCCTTTTATATATTACAATATATTATTTGTTGTAATTTTTTAGTAAGTGTAACTATTAATGTAGGAAAATATTATTTGGTAGATTATGGATATCCACAAATGGATGGATTTCTCGGACTATCTAAATGTAAAAGATATCATTTAGCTGAATATCAACATGGTCGTCAAGCAAGAGGGCATAAATAATTTTTCAATCAATTACACTCTTCTCTTAGAAGTTGTATTGAAAACTTTTGGAGTATGGAAAACCAGATGGAAAATAGTACGTGTCATGCTTTCATTCTCATTTAAGACACAGAGAGATATTGTTATTACTACGATGAACCTTCATAATTATATTGGATTGAATTCCTCAGAAGATGCAATTTTGATAAGGTTTGCTAAAAATTCATCATTCACGATGCCCAATCAATTAGGTGATATTGATCTGAATCGACAATATGAAACTAATCAAGATCAAGGATATCTCACATGCATGTATTAAGAGATCAAATTATTTTTAGTTTGATGTAATTATAAGAATTAGAATAAATGATAATGTAATATTCTCTTAACTAGAGGTGAGTTCGGTGCGATTTTTCGGTATTAGTGTGAAAAGTCACACCAAACCGCACATTTGATTTACAAAAAATAGACACCGTCGGTGTGGCGGTTTCATTTAAAACCGCAGCTTTGCAGCTTGGTGCGGTGCAGGGTTTGATTGGATTCGGCATTGCGGTTTAGAACTGCTGATAAATACACGCTTAAATTTTAAAGCCCATTCCAGAAATCATAATCCAACAAATTAGACAGTAAACATTCCGAATGCAAGATGTTCATACTAAGAGATCCTAATCCAGCAAATTAGACAGTAAACAATATAATATAAGCAAGGAAAATTTCACCAGAATATCAACACTAAGAGACTCAAGATGTTCATACTAAAGTTCTCCAAGTTGGCAGCAAGCATATCCTCAAAGAAGCTAATTTAGTAGGTCTGGTGTGCGGTACAAAACCAACACCGACGCCGCCCCGAGTCGTGCAATTTCGGTGTCAAATCGCACCACGATACTGCTTTAGCTTTGCGGTTTCGATTTTTTGGTGTGGTCTGGTGTGGTTTGGCACGGTTTGTATTTTGTTTCGGTTTTAAACCTACCCCTACTTTTAACCAATATTTTAAAAACTACGGTCGGACTGACAGTCGGACTGGTCAGCCAGCTATCCAGGTCGATTTTCCCCTAAAAATCAGAATGCAGTTCGACCGGTTAAAATCTCTTCGGACTGCCTGAGCAGATACTTCCTGGTGACCCGGTTCGCCCGGATAAGAAAAATTAGTATTTATTTTTTCTATTTTTCTGATTTACTTTAGAAATAAAATCCCAACTTCCACATTCGGAGCGTTTACATCACTTTTTGATCACAAAAAACTTATTTTTTAACAATTCTTGATAATATTTTAACTAAGTCAAACGAATTGGACTAATATGTCGAACCTGAAAACTTGTATAATGATCTTCTCGTTCTTCTAGACTTGTTCAGTTCATGTTTGAAGACTTTGTTTGGATAAATTGTAGAGATAATTACTGAGAGGACCCCAGGGTATAGTCAAATAGACTCTGAAGACCCTGTAGTTTCCCTACTAATTGCTGAGCCCCTATAGTTTGGTTAGTATTATATTTTCGGGTCCCTGACTCAAGTAAATGACTTAAATACCCTTGCAATTAAAAAAAATCAATTTTGAGAAGAACGGCACGAAGAACACATCCGCGGCGTCGAGATCTGAAACCCTAACCGCCTCCATCCCCCCGTTCTCCTCCCCCCACAGCAACGACACCATCATCCAGTACTCCACGCTGTGCTGTTTTCGGAGCCCCGTGTTGGGGGGCCAATGCGAGAGGTTGGCAGCGGTTACGGGCACATCGTCGGTGTTGCTGTGGTCCATCATTGCCACGTGGAACCTCCTCGGGAGGTCGTACAAGTAGACCCTGAGGGGCGCGCAAGAGAAGGAGGAGGGAGGAAGGCGGTGGTCGGAGGAGGAGGAAGGGGAGAAGAAGAAGTAGGATCTGATGTCGAGGGAGCCGATGTAGACGGAGTCGGTGAAGACGAGGAGCGCCACGAACGCAATCGAGAGTGCCGCTTTCCCGTACATTTTTTCCCGTTCCGTTTTCGGGTTGCTTGAGGAGCTGATGCGGTGGGGATATATGTAAAAGGAACGGGTGGAATGGCTTGGAATTGGAGATGGCTTTTATTTTATTTTTTTCTCGACTGTTAGATTCTCTCGACAGGAACGACGAAGATGGAGGCCGAACCACGAAGAAGAAGACGAACATGGAGAAGACCAGAAGGGCATATCGGTCATTTTAAATATAAAATAAGAAAAAGTTGATTAATAACATCAGCCAAGGACCCGAGTGTATAATAATAATCAAACTACAGGGGCTCAGCAATTAGTAGGGAAACTACAGGGTCCTCAGAGTCTATTTGACTATACCCTGGGGTCCCCTAAGTAATTATCTCTAAATTGTATAACAAAGTTGCTAAATATTTGAATTTATGTTAATTTAATTTAATTAAATATTATTTAATTATATTAATATAAAATAGAAGTAAGAGTCCGACCGGTTGGACTGGACGAACCAAACATTTTAAGAATTCTGGATCGCTTTCCGGTTCAGTTTTAAAAATATTGCTTTTAACATGTTGTAATAAATATTGATCTGGTTGTTATTCTTATTTTATTCTCCAACCAAATATAAAAAATTAATATATTCAATAAGTTAACCATTTGTACTATATCAAAATATTTATTTTTAGATTAACTCAAAAAAATATTTATTTTTGAAATATAAATAAGACAATTTCTCCTGTATCAAAATATTTATTTAAAAATATAAATAAGTAATATATTAAATTATTAATATTTTGATTTAAATAAATAAGTTAGATTATTTTATTTAAGCTTAAATTATAAATAAATAAATAATTTAACCAAAAATATATATTCTTTGATAGTTGATTTTACCAAACACACTCTCGTTTAATTATGACAAAATGAGGTTAGCACATATTTAAATTAACGTTTTATTCACAATTGATAGACCAGATCCGGTGCTATTTGCATACACGAATATGAAATCCGGATTATAATATTATGTCGTAAGAGCTATCAAATATTGAAATTTTAGAATCCCATCCCATGGGAGTTTCCTATCTTGTTTTCCATGACATTAATCCTATTGGTCCAGAATGAGAAAACAAAGATTGCCAGCGTGGCACAAAATCTCCACCGCTAATACCCAGAACTCCCCAAAAACACAAAAGGAAAAGCAAAGAAACATTTCAGGTTCCCGCCCATAACCCTCCCTTCCCATTGGCCCACTCTCTTATCACGCGGATCGCGATCCGTGGCAAAACCCATAAAACAATCACAGCCGTTGGATTAATCTCAAAAAAATCCCCTTTCCCAATTTCCCCAATCCCTTCCTTAAATACCCCCTTCATCTCCTTCCCACTTCACCACCAAATCCCATTTGATATTCCTATTTCCATCTCTCTAAATCTCAGCCTATTCGAAATGGCCCGCACCAAGCAAACCGCAAGGAAGTCGACCGGCGGCAAGGCCCCGAGGAAGCAGCTGGCAACGAAGGCGGCGAGGAAGTCCGCCCCGGCCACCGGAGGAGTCAAGAAGCCCCACCGCTTCCGCCCCGGGACTGTCGCCCTCCGCGAGATCAGGAAGTACCAGAAGAGCACGGAGCTGCTGGTCAGGAAGCTTCCCTTCCAGAGGCTGGTGCGTGAGATCGCCCAGGACTTCAAGACCGACCTCCGCTTCCAGAGCTCCGCCGTCGCCGCCCTCCAGGAGGCGGCCGAGGCCTACCTCGTCGGGCTCTTCGAGGACACCAACCTCTGCGCCATCCACGCCAAGAGGGTCACCATCATGCCCAAGGACATCCAGCTGGCAAGGAGGATTAGGGGCGAGAGGGCTTAAGGAGATTGAAATCGTGTGTCTTCGGTTGTTGATATCTGGTTCTCTGTTAGGGTTTAGATTTCCGGCGTTTCTGTTGTTTAGAATTTGGGAATATGTTGTTCTGGATCCTATGTTGAAAGTTTAGATCTGCTCAATCTAAACCAGCTTAATTAAAATCGTCTTTGTTTTCTCACAACTTTTCATATTTCTTGTTGCTTTCTTTATTTAGCGAAAATCATATGTTTGTTTAATGAACTTGTAAGCCGTCTACCGCCGTTACCAGTGGATTTTTTGTTGACCAGAAAATTCGATGTTAAATGGAGCTCCCTCTCGGTTGTGTAAATATTTATTTCAAAGTCTTGAAATTTTATATTCAAGAACCACGTATATTTCATGTATCCAACTCCAAACAAAGTTTAATTCGATATTTGATCATCTAAATTTTAATATAGAAAACTAGATAGATTTAGATTCTTTAGTATATCATGTGTTTTGAAATGGTTGGATATAAAGTCATGTTTTAAAACTTATCAAGATCCTTTTAAAAGTAAATAGTCTAAATATATATTTTTAAAATCATATTTTGATCCATTTATTTCATCTTAGTCTACTTTTATTTCATCTTGATTTAGTTGATTGTATTAAATTGAGAAAATCTAACTTGTCATGCAATTGTTTATTTAATTATGTTTGATTTCTAACAAAATATATTCAAACTTGGTGATCAGAGTCAAAAAATTTCGTTTGGATTTTAGGCGATTAGCAAAGTGGCATACCAATCCTCAAACTCGGTACGCTCGATTGTTTGATCCATGGGACTGCAATGTTTAAAAACTTGTTTTGCCCTCTCGAAAAATGACAACTTTGAAATTGTAAGAACATACTTCGATGAATTTTAAATCACAAAATTATATGAGTTAAATTGCAAACAATTCGACAAATCTTGAACTAAATCTAAATATACTTATAAAGTAAATCTAGATTTAAATGGGATGATACGGTTGTGAGATCTGCCTTGTTAGGTATCCAAGTCCACATTAGTGGTTCTAGGGGTGTACTTTCGGAATATCCCGATCCCAATTACGAATACCGAATATTTCGAATACCAAAATTAAAAAAAAATTATACCAAATTCGATTTTAATTTGGTACCATACCGAATACTAAATTAAATTCGAGATCGGGATTAGAATTTACCTATAATACTGAATTTCTTGAAGGAGGAGGTTTTTTTAGGAAAGAGAGGTGTTTGTCGAGAGAGAGAACTCCGTAGGTTTTCTTGAGAGAGATTTTTTATTTATTTATATAAATGTAAAATTATATTTTAGCACTTCAGAATTTTTGGTATTTTGGTAAAATATATGTATTTACCGAATTTCTACCGAACACTGAAATTCACTGAATTTCTCTAAAAACTTATACCGAATTAAATCCCAAATTTCGAAGTATCGAATATAAAAAATACAGAAAATCCTTAATAGAGAATCCCGTTTGCACACCCCTAAGAGGGTCCGACATTCTCACTGTAATAAGTAGCAATAAAGCTGGCTCGAGAGCTAGTGGCCGGTCTAACACGGGTAATTTTATTCGGCCTAATCTTGATGGTGACTTGCTTGTGCTTGAGGTAAATAAGGATCGATCGGCTAGCGGAGTTAATTATGGAGCTCGTGCTCTCATCGGGAGGTTGGTGAGGCCGAAGGGCAGCAAGCCTTGTTCATCTTATGAGCTGCGTTGTTCGGTTGTTAAGGCTTGGTCGATTCAGGATGCGAAGATGCTGCCCCTGCGTAGGGGTTATTTTGGGTTCAAGTTTGCTACCGAGAAGGATCGGGATACGGTTTGGAGCTCAATGGTTTGGCGCATTCCTCATGACACTCTCTATATGCAGTCGTGGGTTCCTTTCTTCCGTCCGTCCAAGGTCCATGCTACTCGTGCGGAGGTTTGGGTTCAGTTGGTGGGGTTGAGTATGGAACTTGTTGAGCCCGATATTATTTTCGGTTTTGACGCATCAGTGGGTGATCCTATACGTGTTGACTCAGGTGCGTTGAACAAGGTCAATGGGGCTTCCGTCTGTATTGTTATTGAGATTGATATGACCAGGCTACATTGGGACCAAATTTGCTTATAGCAGGATGATGGTAGTTGTCTTGTAGATGTTGTATACGAGGAATTGCCAAAATTTTGTGAGCACTGCAAGGTGCTTGGACATGCCTCCTCTGCTTGTCGCAAGTTGCACCCTATGGAGGAAGTTCTGGTGGTGAATCAGAACTTGGTTGAAGGGTGCGGTTGTATGTCCTTTTCCCACGGCTCTTGAAGTCGAGGGGAGTATTTCTCTGGCTTTGACAGCTTTGTTATAACAATTTGCTTATCAAGAGGAACTTGTTTTACCTGAAAATTCTGAATTAGAGGTTGAATCGGATGAGCTTGTTTTATTGAAAAAATTCTAAATTTGAAGTTGGTCTTTCTGAGGAATTAGAGGAGTGTGCTACTCTCGCTTGGATTACTGTTCTAGAGAATTTGGTGCAGCATGATGACCGGTTCATGGATAATTTGGTGCCTGCTTTTGACCGGCTTGTGGGACGGGCTTCAGCGCTTCCTTCTCTGGATTCCATGCCCATATCAGGCCCAGCAGGTACTGAGGTAGTTTTTTTTCTTATGATCACGAGGTTATTCCAGAGTCTCTGAAGGGCTCGAACAAGGCAGGGGACGTTATAGAGCAATCGTCTTTGACAGTAGTGAGTGGGATTATAATTGAAGAAGTATTGGACGACTCACCTTCTACAGAGCAGCAGGCTACTCGGCCGTTGGTTACGGAACCCGTGATGCCAACTTCTTCGACGGTGACGGCAAACCCGAAGGTTGCTGAAGGCTCGACTTCGGGCAAGGCTGGCAAGGATAAAATGCGCTCATCAAAGGGCTCTAAACATAAGGGTTTGAAGCTGAATTTTCTTGGCAAGGGAACTCCGATATTACATGGCTCTACTCCGTTTATCTTGTGTCATGCTTCAGCCTTGCCCTCTACATAACCCATGTCTCTCCTGGGTCAAGAAGGTAATAATATTGTTGTTTTCTCGGACTTGGATGATCTACCAGCTTCATTGAAGTTCAAGGGGTCGATTACGAAACAGATGAAGAACAATTGGTCGGACGCGGCCGAATATTTCGACCTTCCGCCTGCCAAGAATACTCGTTTTCAAGCGAGGAAGAGAACTAGGAGTACCTACACTGGTGAAGATCTACGCTAGTCAGAGTATGATATTGATTTTTGATGCGTCTTGGCTGATTGGTATCGCCCTTGACTACCTGACTTGTGGGTTTGCTTGGGTGAGACACTAGATATGGTAGCGGGTTTGTCACTTTGGCTACCCGTTTAGGCCTTGGCTCCGCTTTTAATTTCTTTTTTCTTTTTCCTTTTTCTACCATTTTTCATTCTCATTGTGTAATCTTTCTTTTTCTATTAATAAAAGCTCTCAATTTTAAAAAAGTAGTAATAAGGCTGAATTATTCACTTTTTTTTGTCAAACTTAATGAACCAAAATTTTTCGGATCATTTTTTTAGTCCAATCATCTGGTTCGATCAGAAAATGTCCGGTTCGTTACAGCCTAACTTATATTTTAACTCGATAAACTTTTCGATTCGCGTTCGGACCACGTCTTTAAAAACAATGAGTAATAACCTCCCTCTCCCTCTATTCTGAGCTTTCAACTACTAGAAAGAAAACCGCAAAGAAAGAGACCAGCGAAACTAAAAAGTCTCTCTGGTCAAACATCACTCAAAATCCCCAAAACAAGAAAAATCGCACGCGTACTAGGCGAACGAGATGATGAACAGGCACAAGAGGGAGCGGGAGAAGGAGGCGTCCAATTCGGACAAGGACGAGGACCACCACCCGACGAGCCAGAGGGGGGCAAGTGTGGGTATCGGGGGAGTGTTGGAGACGGCCAAGTCGGAGAGATCGGTTTGGCTCATGAAGTGCCCGCCGGTCGTGGCGAGGTCGTGGCTGAGCCAGGCGTCTTGTTCGAATGTGTCGGATTCGTCTCCCTCTTCTTCCGTCGCTAAGGTTGTCCTCTCCATCGATCCTCTCCACGCCGACGAGCCCTCCTCTCTCCAGGTAACTCACTCATAACCAGGATTAGGTTAAGAAACCCTAGGGTTTGTAATTGAACTCGCGAGCTACTATCGTTCGTACTAGATTTGGCATCTCTGCCTGCTTGTGTGTTGTTTTTAGTTTTGGAATTGCGGTTATTAGGTCAATAACATTGGAAATGGGGTTGCTTCGGAAGCTTTTGTTGTGCTTTTGGTGTCGGATTCCGGAGTTGGAGCCTAGAATTTACAGCGAATAATTGTGCCTTTTTGGTGCTGAATGAACGAACAGTTTTCCATGGAGATGGCAGGATCAGAGATGGGGAATATACCTAGGAGTTACGCTCTGAATATGTCGAAGGACTTTGTTCCTATGTGCATCTTTTCCGAGGCCGCTTCTGGTGAATGTTCTTAGGCCTTTCCTGTCTATGTTTTCTTCTGGATTTTGAGCAAATATGTTACGTTCTGAGATTAGTCATGTCAGCTTTTGCTTGTGTTCGTTGGACTTGGACTGTTTGATCATCACTCGGACCGAGTGACTCGGTAGATTTCATTTTGCCAGAATTTGCAGTGATCAGGCTGTTGAGATAGGAATGGTAGAAAATGACTTTGAGATGTAGTGGAACTGTGATTCATGGATTCTGCTTATATCTACTGTATGGATATTTGGCAATTGCTAGATACTCTATTAACCAAATCGGTATAGTCTAACATTTGCTGTTGAGAGGTGTCAAGATCGTATAGCTGTTGTAATTTTACTCAAAGATCTTCGAATCTTTCCACTATTCAGTTATATTCTGTTCTTGAGCATGTTGTTAGTCTGTGGGAGCTATGGTATAGTCCAAAGTTGCATATTTCTTATAGCTTGCTTCTGCACATTTCTTCTTACTGTTCCCAGTTGTCATCCTCGGTTCATCCTCGTTGTTATTATTTTCATCTTTTTGGTCTGCTCGAAGAAGCTAATTCTGAGACATTTTCAGCTTCAGGAAAGGTCGCTGTGGAAGGTAAAGTTGAACATAAGTTTGACATGAAGCCCCATAATAAGCATATTGAAGAGTATGGCAGAATGTGTCGTGAGAGAACTAACAAGTCAATGGTTAAAAGTAGACAAATTCAGGTGAGATGTTGTGGTGTTGTTGCACTGATTGAATATTTTTACAGTATTGTTGTTGTAAGCTGTGTTACTCGTGATCCTTTCAGGTGATTGATAACGACCGTGGAGTGCACATGCGACCCATGCCTGGAATGGTGGGCTTAATTTCGTCTAACTCAAAGGTGAGCGGTCAGTCTCTCTGGGCATGAAAATTGTGCCCCAGCTTGCATCATTCTGCTATAGAGAATACTGGACTAAAATCTCTATTGTACAATTAATATCCAGGAGAAGAAGAAAACAACTCCAGTTAAACAATCAGAAGTGAAGAGGACTAGGAGAGATCGTTCTGAATTGGAGGAAATAATGTTCAAGCTATTCGAAAGACAGCCGAATTGGGCTTTGAAGCAACTTGTCCAAGAAACAGATCAACCCGCGGTAAGCTTTTCATTCCTTATCCGCTGCATCTTTCTTATCCCAGTGTCGCATTGAGTAGCGCTGAATCTCATGTTATCCTTTAAGAAACATTAGTCGCAACTCCCAAGCTATGCACTACATGACAACACGAATATATGTCAGGGTCATACTTCCTTTTTGCTCCGACTGATTCAACTTCTGCCTTCCGATATTACTCCGCATCACATTGGCATTTTGTTGAAAGCTTTTAATACGGTGCTGGTTCGTTGAATTGATGGGTTTTGATTCCTCTGTTGCAGCAATTTTTGAAAGAGATACTCAATGACCTTTGTGTGTATAATAAGCGTGGAACGAACCAAGGAACTTATGAACTGAAGCCAGAGTACAAGAAGACTGTAGAGGATTCTGCTGCTGATGGATAAGAGTTGGGGGACACACAAGAAACATAAACTGTAAAACTCCTAATCTGATTGCTTAGGGTTTCCATGCTGAAATTCCATGTACAATATGAGCCCTAACATAAAACCTTCTGCATGTAGATGTAGTCTAATTTATTACAAACACGGCTCATCATTTTGACTTTAATTCGTTGACTCCCGATGCTCAATTAAATCATCACGAGATTCGTATCTCCAACGCCATGATTGGAGGACGATGTTTTATAGATACATCAATTCCACGCTTCATTGTACCATCAGGTTTTCGTCCATTGCAGAAAATCTCCCACTGTTGCCTCTGTAAGGGTCATGGCCGTAGTACAAAACAATTGAAATAATCAACATGTATTTTTTGGTTCAATAAATTTGCCACACTTACAAATAATGTTTAACAACTTGCCATTAACCAATTTGGTAACCATTACGTGGTTGGATGGATACGGACTCGGATGCAATTGGCAATTGGGCTGCGGCAATTGTGGACATTGACCACGGTCATGTTCGTTAAATTAGTTATGCTTTGAGGCATATGTCGATAGCCATTTGTCTACAATAATGGCAGAAACATATGTTGATAGCCACGTTCAACGTAATTTCAGCGTCAGTCGCCCACTAGACCAACATCCGTTATTATTTTCTATGCCTACTTGATGCTCCATAATTCAAAAATGTCATACCAAGATTGATATCTTTTCCTAAGAAATCAATCTTATATTTTTGTTTCGGTTGAAAAAGTATCTAAATATGAATCAACTACTTTTAATTTGAGACAAGTTGAACGATAAAAGACGATATTTTTTTAATTAAATATTAAAACAACTTCATTTATGAAATTAGGCCCAAAATCTTAAATTAAACTAAAACAACCCCCTTCCACTTCCCACTAACCATTTCCCGATTTCTTTCCACAAAAAGTTCGAGAGCTAGGCTCATGGAAGTTGTACAGATTCTTTTTCCATTTGAACAGACCATGTGATTGGATTAACGTCTATAATGTTCTTACCATTCCATTAATTAGATTGCATAATCGACTTCCCGACATGATGTGACTACTCATCCCAAAACTAAAGCTACTTTTTTTTAGAATGAAACTAAAGCTAATTTGGAAGGCTCTTCTTACTGACGCCCGAAAACAATTCACGTACCATAAAAAAAAACACATGCTCTAATGGTATAAAAAAAGGTAAAGTGAAGAGTCACCGAATTTCAAATTCTGACTATCACAAAAATCTGCTTATAAAAAAATAATTCACGCACTACTTGTAGAAGGTGCACTAATGTAATGAAATTAGTTTTTTAATCCGAAAATACGTGTTATATGAACATTTTTGACTAATTCATATTTTGACCAGATTTAATTACAAAGATAAAACACATTATACTAAATTTTAATGCGATTATATTTCATGGATGAAATTTAAGATGATCACCTAATTGACAACTTCCCGTGGTGCAACACGGTCCAGATACAACGGGGCTCCCACCTCTACGGTGCCCCCTTCCAAGGGATTTGAGACGTCTTATTTTCAAAGTGCTCATTTTCCGGTTAGGTCCCATTACTAGGGGAATCTTTGTTATGGTTTGTAAGAAACTTTAGTTTCCAAGGAACGACCGATGTCGCCCGGCGTGACTTGTCACTCGCTGATGCGTCGTCCAGTCCACTAACTCTTCCTGTCAGAATCATGGTAGCCCATGATATAAGATAGGATCTTGAAAATGACCACCTAGGAATCTTCTTTCTCGTGCATGCAAGACTTTTTTTTTCCCTTGAGCTCAAAGATTCCCTTCCACCTCCTTTCTTCGTTTCCTCGACACAGCTTTACTACTGGGCCCTGGCTCAATCAATTGAAATGAGACTGAAACTTGTACCATGTATTGCTCGCTCAACTTGGACTTGGTATGCCCTTTGGGCTCTCAAGAGTTGAGTGCACCAAAGTTGTGGGGGCCCTTCCGGCTGAATGGTGCCAATTGAATCCGTATTTTTTTAAATAAATTTTATTTCACCAAAATATAAATAATTACATATTTACATCTGGCTTTAATTTTTTCTCATACGAGGTCGTGGTCGCATGTCTCATTAAAATACTGTCGCAGTTTAGTTTAATGAGAAATTTACGATAGGAAAAAAGAGTGCGAGAATATTAGTGGTTAACACCACTATTACACCAAGATAGAAGACTAAATCCCTAGAAACTCACATGTGAGTTCACCAAAATACTACCGGCAGATATATCTATGCAATGCTAATCACCAGTAGCTAAGGAATCAATGAAAAGCAAAAGGTCTTTGTTACCAATTTCCACTGAAATCTTCGACCAAACAAGTCATTCGCAGACACGGAAGAGAATAGAATGTGCAACAAGCTCCAAAATGCATTTGATTTCATCAACAATAACCCGATTTCAGTGTGTCCATAGACCACATAGAATAGCACTAAAAGGGGCACACCAAACCTTCCCGGGGACTCTCCCTCTAATCAATCCGCACCGCCAATTGAATCCGTAAAGAGAGACTTGACGTGAATACTAGAAAGAGAGGGAATAAATGGAGAGTATTTGAAAATGGACTAAGAAAAAGGACTTGTTTAGTGCCATTTGATTTGATTTAATTAATCAAGTTACGATTTAAAATTCATAAATGGACCAAACATTGCTGAATATCAATTCATACGAATTTTATTGAGTTTAACTGAAATTAGTACGGTCCTAATTGTCCTATATTTTAACGAGATTGTGACTGCAACTCAGAATCTATAGTACAATGAAATTCAACACCACCTTTCCTGTATATATTACATCGATGTACATGTGTATATATTCGACCATTCCATTTATATGATTTGGCCAAATATATTCTTTATTAAGTAATAAAATCTCCACCTTTAAAAAAAATTATGAGTACAACTGTGCCATTCATGAAAGGAGATTGCCTCAAAACGTTTGTTTCTCTCTTCCTGGCGGCTAGCTGCTACATATTTTCTTGCTATAGAATGTTTGTTTCGCTCTATTTTGTTGCCGGTTCTTGAATTTATTGCCAGAATCTTGTCAGTTGAGCCGTGATCTTAACCACATTTAACATTCGAATTTATACTCTACAAATATAGTAAATATCGTTAATATTTCCTATTTAGCCATTCCTAGTTTTATGAAGGAAAGTGTCGGGTATAGAGCTTGAGAAGCGGTTCGGAACTTGATCGAATAGATTCGGTGCTCGGGAATGCTCGGGGATCATTTAGGTCAAGAGATGGAGAAGAGAAGTCGAGGCGAAGAGGCAAAAGAAGATTGGAGCAGCCGCCAGGATTTGTGAAGGGCAACGGCCGCCGGGCTAAAATTGACCCTCGAACTTGGCGGACGCCGGGTGGCCTGCGGATGCCACCCGACCCGCATTTTGTTAAAATCTCCATATCCAACCCAAAACTTTAAGGCAATGGGTTGGTGGATTTTTCACACTTATAAAGTTGCCCCCCACTCGTGTTTTAACCGATGTGAGATTCTCAACACGCCCCCTCAAACGAGACACACCTTGGGTCGAAGATTGCATTGGCTTTGACTTCACCAAAGTGCGAGAAATGAGGGTCGTGCGAGCTCAACAATGGGCACGAGATCAACCTGCTCTGATACCATGTTAGAATCTCCATATCCAACCAAAAACCTTAAGGCAATGGGTTGGTGGATTTTCCACACTTATAAACTTGCCCCCACTCGTGTTTTAACCGATGTGGGATTCTCAACACGTTCCCTCAAACGAGACTCACCTCGGGTCGAAGATTGCACTGGCTTTGACTTCGCCAAAGTGCAGCACGAGCTTTGACTTCACCACGTGCGAGAAATGGGGGTCGTGCGAGTTCAACAATGGGCACAGAATCAACCGGCTCTGATACCATGTTAGAATCTCCATTTTGAAGAGGAAGGCTGAGGACCAAGGGGCTGAGTTCATTTCTTACGATCCCGTCAAAGGAGAGTGGAAGTTTAAGGTTAATCATTTTTAGCTAGTACTGTTTGAGAGGGCGTGTTGAGAATTCCACATCGGTTAAAACACGAGTGGGGGGCAAGTTTACAAGTGTGAAAGATCCACCAACCCATTGCCTTAAGGTTTTGGGTTGGATATGGAGATTCTAACACGTTTGACTCCAGAATTTCTGCCAGACTTTGGACAAAAATGTCCATGCGTGTTGCTTTTGCTTCCTAGGGTTGTTGGGCCTATATATACCCCGTGTAACTCATTTGTAACCCTAAGAGAGAGAGAGAGAGAGAGAGAGAGAGAGAGAGAGAGAGAGAGAGTGAGGTCATTGTGTGTGACTAGAGAGAAAAGAGAAGAACCCTAGGTGAGTGTGGGTGTCAAAGTGCGGCTTTCTCTTGTTGTGTGAGTGAAACACAAGTGCATAGTAAAACCTCTCCTGGCTTGGTACGTCCCCGGACATAAATCGTTGTTGATCGAATCGGGTAACCAAATACTTGTGCTTTTCCTTTGTGTTTTGTGAATTTGTGCTTCTCGTTATAATTGTAGTTCGTTTGTGTGCTTGTGGGTATTGTGTGGGTCCACTCGATTCCACTCGGTTCTCAACAGAAAGCAAAGCGGCGGCAGGAAAGCCGGAAAGGGTAAGAGAGGGGCTTAATAAAAAACAACCAAATTAATCAATTTCTGATAACTCTTAGTGCCGTAATCATCAAGGAAGATTCGGCTTCTGGTCAAAAAGTGGGACGACATCGATAGCCATTGATGCAAAATAGATTGATCACCGCCTTTATCTCTAATTTATGCAATACATACCAATCCCTAATTGAGAAATTAAACGAATCTGTCTAATCTAATTCTTAGTGTATCTATTTTTTTTCCGAAACCGCCCCTTCTACAAATATTCATTGGTTCGGATAATACATGTTCAAGTTAAATATGTTTACGTAAGATGACAAATCCCTTCTTATGAAATTTTAATATATATGTAGCTTAAACTCGAAACCTGTTACATGTTTATTGATCAAGTTAGATATATGTAGAAAGTAAAAAAAAATGAAATGAAACTAAGAAGTGGCGATAGCGAGTGTGTTTGGTGGAATCGCTTTATGCACCTAAAGGGCCAAGCAAAAAAGCAATAAAGGATCACCAGTAGTGGCATTTATCTGCTAGCTAGAGAGTGAAAAAATCTCAAGAAATAAAGCCAACCCACGTAGAGCTAGAGGGATCTTTCCAAATTAAGGTGAGCAATGTTTTGTACCAATCTCAAGTCCCACTTCGGATTATTATATATCAAAAAGCATTGGATCGATATCAAGTCTCATTAGTTTACAGCGACACCTGGGTTTGTTTGTTATTTTGTCCCGAAAAAGCTATCGAAATTGGAATATAAAGGTACTAGAATCATAGTCTTTCTTGGAAAAACTTGATGAAAATGGCCAAACCTAATCTATTCCCAGGTTGATCAACACCTAGTTTTGCTGAGATTGTGGAAGTGAATATCCCTTGAAAGTGGCGAGAAGACAGCTTTACATATGAAGTTTGTAGCTTGTGTTGGAATCTCCCTATCATATTTGATAGATTCTCTATACTTATAAATAATAATGATGTAATCTCAATACGTTCCCTCAAACATAGCTTATCTGGCCAAAGTTTACACGGACTTTGTTTTCGCTAACAAGCGATAAAACAAGTGTCATGCGATAACAAGGTACAAGAATAACGTGCTCTAATACCAAGGTAGAATCTCCAAATTCTAAAAAAAATTAAGATAATGAGTTGGTCAATTTGCAACGCTTATAAAAACTCTTAACAAAGTACACTTTTGTAAGTCCTAGAGTTATCAATAAAATCATCAATTATACAAAAAATATGTCCTAATTGACATTCAGGATGACAAGTAGATTTTTGATCAAGTGTAAATCAATAAAAACAACTTGTCACTCAGTAGTAGGATTCGCTATAATTGTGATCATATCGACTAAAGTGAAAGCTAAATGACGACATTTTTGCATTCCTGACTCGTGAGAATACTGCACAAAAAAGCTTAGCAACATCATAATCGCTAATGTTCATGTGCATTTTATGATTTTAAGAACATAATGCATGTTCTCGTGCATTAACTAATTATTAAGAGTGGGGTTAATATTAGTCCTTTTTGTTGTTGGTCAAGCTATGTTGACTAGTGATGCACCGACAAAAACCCTAAAGTTCACAGTGATCGTTGACCACAGTGATTAATTAACCTGGGCCGTTGGATACAATTGTGCCTTATTGATGGACATAATTTTGCTGGTTTGGATCCTTTGGAAGTGGAAGTTAAATGTGGAAAACAACAGTCAGGAAAATATGACATTCTGGTAACATATCGTACCCGGTAAGCACCACATGATGTAGAACTATAATATCTGTTGGAGATTCGAAAAAAGTGGTTACTAAAATTTTCATATCTCACACAAAAAATTGAATTAATAAATAGTTTGCATTAAAATTCCACTTTTAATAAAGTTCTTCAATAAGTCTCTCCAAACTAAATTCATTCACAGAAATTTGCATGAACTTAATTTTATCGTATGTCATAAATGAGAAATTAAATAGCAACAACCAGCAACTAGATTAATCATTTTATTATCATGTTAAATTTATCTATATATGAGATCAACTGGCCGATAGTACTACGTTTGGACCACGTAATTAATATATAACTATTTCTAAAAAAAAACGAAATATTTAGTTCCGACTTGCACAGGCGCTTTATGCACATGTAATGTTGGTGTCACCTGGAGTCACTGGGTATTTTTATTTTACAAGTTATTTAACTTGCAAAAAAAAACTTTTTTCTCTCAATTGAATAATTCCATCCAGCTTTAAGTGGAAAAAGGGAGGGATATTCTGTCGTATATATTTTAGGCCGAATGTTCTGCCTTGTATCCCCACCGTCCGGAAAAGCTGCCATCAGGTTACCTCAGCTTTCGTCTCCAAACTTGAAATACAAATATGTAATTGGGAGAATGCTATAATTTTACGTTTCAATAAGGAAAAGGAAAATGTTTTTCTTCCTGGTCACTAATAAAAATATCCTTTACTCAGTGGCAAAGTAAAATTTTGGTTAATATCGTCAACTTAATTTTTTATTTGGTAATATATTAGTGGCGTAGATGTCATTTTTTGATTCACGCATGAAAATGTTGCGATAGAATTTTACCGAATTCGATGGTCACAATTTCGCAACAAAATTTTTCTACTAAATAGGATATAACTTTTTTCAGATTTATATACAGAGTCACCCATCCATTTCAACCCAAAAGAAACCTACCACAATTTTTTTGAATATTTGAGAAATATTTGAGAAATGAAAAAAGGAAAGACAATATAAAAGCGTGGGCAATCCCGGAACCTCGACCAGACAAGTTTAGAAGATTGGCTCTTGCAAAACAACATCTATCCTAGCTGTCAGGCATGCACTTGTGTGACCCAAAACAGAGAGCACTTAAAATATCATAACTGCAATGTTATTATACTTTACTTATAAAAAAATGGGAAAAGTCCACTTTAGTACCTTGTGGTATCGACCAAAATCACTTTAGTACCCTGTGGTAAAAAACCGATCAATCGAGTCATACTTATTCCAATTAACATCAAAAAGGGCCTCGGGTAGCTGCCCGGAGCTGCCCGAACCTACCCGAATGCTGCCCGGGCCACGTGGCCAGCCACGTCACCAATTTTTGATGACGTGGCACCACGTGGACATCCATCTCCTTCCCCCCTCCTCCTCCTCCTCCTCCTCCTCCTCCGCCTCCTCCTCCTCCGCGTCCTCCTCCTCCTCCTCCTCCTCCTCCTCCGCCTCCTCCTCCTCCGCGTCCTCCTCCTCCTCCCCTCCTCCTCCTCCTCCTCCTCCTCCGCGTCATCCGCGTCCTCCTCCTCCTCCCCTCCTCCGCGTCCTCCTCCGCCCCTCCCCTCCTCCTCCTCCGCGTCCTCCTCCTCCCCCTCCCCTCCTCCTCCTCCTCCTCCTCCTCCGCGTCCTCCTCCTCCGCGTCCTCCGCGTCCTCCTCTTCCTCCTCCCCTCCTCCTCCTCCTCCTCCTCCTCCTCATCCTCTCCGCGTCCTCCTCCTCCTCCTCCTCTCCGCGTCCTCCTCCTCTGCCTCCTCCTCCGCGTCCTCCTCCTCCGCGTCCTCCTCTTCCTCCTCCTCTTCCTCCCCCTCCTCCGCGCCTCCTCCTCCTCCGCGCCTCCTCCTCCTCCTCCTCTCCACGTGGCACCACGTGGCCCGGGCAGCGTTCGGGCAGCTCCGGGCAGCTGCCCGAGGCCCTTTTTGATGTTAATTGGAATAAGTATGACTCGATTGATCGGTTTTTTACCACAGGGTACTAAAGTAATTTTGGTCGATACCACAGGGTACTAAAATGGACTTTTTCTTAAAAAAATTGGCTTCTTATTAAGTGTAATGTTAGAATTTTCATATTTGACTAAAAAATTTAAGATGAAAAGATAAAATTTTTATACTTATAAACCAACCTACCACGATTAAATTTTCAATATGAAACTTTCCAACACAGTTCGGATCAAACCCAGACCTCTTCTTGTAAGCGCTAGCTCACATGAACTTCCATATTTTTTAAATTGGTGGTCTAGAAGTTAGTACTATGTAGGAAAATTGTGATACAAGCTCGACAGAAAAACATAAATTACGATGATGGATACTGCGACATACTTCACAATTATAAGATCAAGCTGTTTAATAAGATGGTTAGTTGTTTTAGACCAGATATTAATTCCTTTTTTTATAAGTAAAGTAGATATTCTTCAAGAAATGTTCACCAAACATGATTACACCAAATGTGCCAAAGGTACCGTACCTGGAATACTAGATAACGCATATAAAAATGCGATGACAATAGGCGCTATCTGAGTACATACTCCAAAATAGCACCAAAAATATTTCGAACTTAAAATATACCCAAAAATACACCAAGAAACACACCTAGCTACAACATACAGTACCTAAGTTATGGAGGGTCGAAGAACTAGAATCGTTTCGGACCAGAAGCCGTGGACTTAATCGCACGGAGAATAAAAGAGGTATCCTCCTCCCACGACAAGCCCATAGTAATTGCGAAACGCCACACCTCAGCTTGAAGTTCTGCTTGAATCTCAGATAATGTCGGGTATATTTTGACCTAATGACAAGCCTAGATATTAATTCACGACACTGAATTAATCTCTATATAGAAAGTAGTGTGTGTTAAGATTTGGATAACCAAAAAACTACTTAACATAATGTCAAATAATATTTGACCTAGCAACATATAATATAAAAATAATATAAAAATACAGAGTTGAGACACCTAGAAGTGTAGATGACAGTGCTATGGTGACTTCCATAATTAAATATACTACAAGGTACAAACGAAGACATTTCTTTTCAGGTAGAAAGGAATCAATGGTCAGATAAAAACATCAATATTTATTTCCCAAAAGATAAAAAAGAAATACGAACAATAGTAATATTTACTCTCCCAGGGAAACAGTACTCTTTATTTTTTCGAAATTAAGAATGATGGTGGTCTCTATTGATGGGGAGCATCATGTCTCTTAAAGTAACGTTTGTTGGTATCAGAATAGAGCCCACGTCTGTGGAGAATTTCGTGAGTGGGAACCTAAGTGGATACACTCCATTACTTTTTCGATTTCCTGCTTAATTAATCATAAAAGGATCTTTAATCCATATGATTAAGATTAGCTGGTACGCTAATGACCTTGAATTTGTCATTTATATGTACGAAATCAGAGCTTAATCGAGAGCAGACCGTGAGGGAAAAGATGGATTCTTCCTGTTTCCTGCTACTTTTTTCATGTGCTATGGTCCTAACTAATGTTGCTGCTACCGGCTAATTTATGTAATAGACAACAATAATTTTAAACTTTCGGTTGCTTATGGATTTTTATTATAATCTCCCAATGGAGATTCACTTGCGCCGGAGAGTAATAAACGGTTGATCACGTAAACTCTCTCTGAAATTAGGTGACAGAATTTGGACTTGAAGATTGAGTTTGGATACACAAATTATAACATGACATACACTAGTTCTCGCGACCTTCAATCGCACATTGACAAAGTTAAAGTTTATACAATAATTTCAAATTTTGAATTAAATACAAAAATTTTACAGTTCCAAAATAATTAACCAGAACCGTAATATACATTCTACCTATGACAATTGTAATATACATACTTAAAAGTATTAACCTCGTGAGAACAAAAATATATCGATAAACCTTACAAGGATGTGGACCAACATGAGAGGTGGGTATGAATGTAAGGAATCTGATTTTTATCACCGTATTCCACCAGAGCACTTAATAATGTAGGGGAAGAGCAATTTTAGGGAACATTTACAAATTCACTCTCAATTTTTCGAGAAGATCTTTAACCAACTTCGCACATTTTGATTTATCACACCGCTTTTTTTTTACTCAACCAAAAACATAGTTATGAAAAGACATGTATACTAATAGTTTGTGAAAAAGAGACGAGAGAAAGGGAAATCAATTGAAAAAGAAATAAGAGTGAAAAATGAGACAGAAAGAAAGTTCAATTCTTTTTGGCGCCGCAGAAGACACTAAAGAGAGGGAAAATAATACAATAAGTTTCATTCAGAAATAAAATAGAGTCAACATAACACTAATTTTGTTATATTTTTTATTCATTTGAATTTCCATAAATGTACAAGTCTTGTAGTGAATTGTAAAATATAGAGTATCGGTCCAACTTCCAAATTAAGATATATCCATCGTAATCTTAATAAAAGAGAAACCAAATAATTAAATTGTGAGAGTATTATTGTAAGTTTATTCAAATCCTGAGTTTGAGTCATTAAGAAAATATCAGTTACATAGTTGTTGAGAAAATTTTGTCACCTTTTAAATATTTCATCAAGTTCAAATGGATTGATCAGTAAATAAGTCTGGATACGAGATCATACAAACCAGAAAAATTAACAAAAGAGAAATTGATGAAGCTCAGTAATTAGCCGTTGAGTAGTGGGATTTTTTCTGAAATAGGCAAAAAATATACATATTTTCCCTAAATAGGCAAAAAGTTATACATATTCCTTAAATAGGTTAAAAGATTATTTAATATTAAAATTTTTTGAAGAAGGCGCCCATGTGTCAGGGCGCCTCCTCTGCCCATGTGTCAACCTCTGAGGGCGCCTCCCTTCAAATTTTTTTTTTGAATATTTCAGTACTAATATAATTCGATATATATCCTAGTTCTAATATAATCTAATATACTGATATAATATATATCAATAAATTCAAATAAATTAAATTTACAACAATTAAATTTATCGATGTATAAATTCAGATCATTCTATGACCAAATTAACTTTTTTGAAAAATTTATCGATACCGAATTTTAATAGTTGTATCATAAATTTATCCCCAAATATATCGATATATGTAATTTTAGAATAACGCGAGTAGAGATAAATATTTATCCATAAATTTAATCGTCTAAATTCATTGATAAATATTTATTTCTACTCGCATTATTCTAAAATTACATATATCGATAAATTTACGAATCCAAAAAAAACTTATCGATAAATGGTGGATAACATATATCGATAAATTTACGAATCCAAAAAAAAACTTGGAGGCGCCAACTTTATTTGGTCACCAAAAAACATTATTTGGTTATAGAATGATCTGAATTTATACATTGATAAATTTAATTATTGTATCGTAAATTTATCTCAATACTAAATGATCTATAATATAATTCAATCATTATCATTATACTAATATAATATATATCAATAAATTTATCGATAAGTCTCTTTCAAATATATTATCGAATATATATTATCCACCATTTACCCACCATTGAAAAACCTTATCGATAATATATTCGATAATATATCGATAAATATTACAAATTCAAAACCTTATCAAATATATTATCAAAATATAATCGATATATTTTCAAATATATTTGTAACATATATTAGAACTAGGATGTATATCGAATTATATTAGTACTAAAATATTCAAAAAAATTTTTTGAAGGGAGGCGCCCTGAGAGAAAATGTATAACTTTTTGCCTATTTAGAAAAAATATGTATGTTTTTTACCTATTTTAGAAAAAATCCCGAGTATGGTTGGAGTGTGTATTTAAATGGGTGGGGTTTGGAGGGATGGGATGTGTGATGAGAGCGCATGGGCCGGGCAGCCACCTTTCGCCCCTTGTGTGCGCTATCTCTCGATGGCGGCTCATTCCGCACCCCACCACCGCTCTCTTTAATTATCATCATTAATCGCATGGCGCCAAAACACCTTCCCTTTTGCCCTTTCACCATTAATCTCATTAATTATCACTTTCTTTTCAATATTTTTCGTTCTTTTGTTTTAAAGTTTCACATACTACAAGTCAAAAGTTTCACCCCCTCTTTACTATTTGGGCTAGGTTTCAAGGACCTTTTTCACTCTTTATCTGTAACGATAAATTAAAAAAAAGTCAATATTTTCATCGTAAATACTTGTTGAGATATATTTTTCACATTTCGAATATCTTACTCAGTTCAAATTTGAATTAATCAGTACAATATTATTTTATATCAGTAATTTAAACCAAAAATTTAATTAGAGATACCGAGTAAAACTTATATAATCTTGTATCTGGTATAATCATGTTATTCGAGTAAAAAATACCCTGGGCCGTTGTTGTCTTGTCAGCCCAAGTAAATCAATAGCGTTTCCTTATAAAAAAAGTAAATCAATAGCGTAGAGAGTGCAGAGTAAACGAATGAATGTGGTGGGAGACAACCAAAAACACTTGGAAGGCTTTGACATAACCTTCTTTGTGGGACCCTCAAATAGAAAAAGGGTAGACCCTATAATGGGGCCAATTCTTCACAATTTTTTAGGCCTATTTTAATTTATGCGAGTTGGCCTAAATTTTGGGGATTTCGAAGTTATTGAATTTTATTTCTTTACAAGCAATTTTTTTTTGCAACAGGTGAGAATTGATCGACCAATTTCTGATCCTTTTTCATTTTACCCACCCCTTTATTAATAAGAAAAAAAAGAAAAGATTACAAAATGGAAGTAAGAAAAGAGAGAAAAAAGAAATAAAAAAGACTAAAAATAAAATTAAGGCCTAAAAATGTAATCATAATGATAAACTTGCTACCATATTTTGTGACTCACCATAACAAACTCACATGTAGTCCAAGATTATACAAATCAGCCAAGGTACATCAAACATTATAATTACTTTCCAGGCTCCCTCCCTCCCCCCTGTATATATACCCACCTAGATCGCCATTAGCTCTCATCATCACTCGTCGGTTAATATTAAAACCAGAACACACTAGGTCAAGCGAGCTCTAGCAATGGCTGACGCTAGTGGGTCAGTGTCCGGAAGGAGAATGTGGTGCTCCGTCCCGGAGAGGTTCCAGCTTCACTTGGCCATGTTGGCCTTGCAGTTTGGCTACGCCGGCTTCCATGTCGTCTCCCGGGCCGCCCTTAATATGGGCGTCAGCAAGCTCGTCTTCCCTGTTTATAGGAACATCATCGCCTTGATCCTCCTCCTACCCTTTGCTTATTTCTTGGAGAAGTAATTATTTCTAACGTCAACGTCAAATTTTTATTACGCCTTGTGCTGGTTTCGGGTTTGAACTTATTACACTTGTTGCTTGATCCAGGAAGGAGAGACCAGCGATCACTCTCAACTTTCTGCTTCAGTTCTTCCTCTTGGCTCTTGTCGGGTACTAGTCAGTAAAAATTGTTGACGATATTAATTTGACATAATTAATATTTGGAAAAGAAATAAGTTGGTTGATGTCACCTTTAAATTGAAAATTTTTAATCTCTGGAATATTACTTTGGAAACAGGATAACAGCGAACCAAGGGTTCTATTTGCTGGGATTGGACAACACCTCGCCCACCTTCGCATCAGCAATTCAAAACTCTGTACCTGCCATTACCTTTCTCATGGCAGCCATATTAAGGCAACCATTTCTTCCCTCCCTTTGTTCAATTACGATATAGTATTCAACTCCGGATATCAGAAATCCGGGATTAATATTTCAGGATAGAGAAAGTGAGGCTGGACAGGAAAGACGGTATAGGCAAGGTAATAGGGACAGTGTGCTGCGTGGCTGGGGCCTCGGTGATAACATTATACAAGGGCCCGACCCTGTTCGGCCCAACAGCACCGCCGTCCGACGTCCCCGCGCCGACGACCATGTTCGGCTCCTCGCTCGGCGACGCCTCCGGGAAGAACTGGACCCTGGGCTGCCTCTACCTGATCGGCCACTGCCTGTCGTGGTCCGGTTGGCTCGTCCTCCAGGCCCCCGTCCTCAAGAAGTACCCGGCTCGCCTCTCCGTCACCTCCTACACCTGCTTCTTCGGGCTCCTCCAGTTCTTGGTCATCGCCGCCGTCTTCGAGAGGAACGCACAGGCTTGGATTTTCCACTCCGGGGGCGAGCTCTTCACTATTCTCTACGCTGTTAGTAGCTCACACCACACCTTAGTCGGGTCCAGTAGGTCCGGATACGAGATGGATAACTATTGATGGTGTTTCTTTGTGTGGACAAAATGCAGGGAATAGTGGCTTCAGGGATCGCCTTCGCTGTTCAGATATGGTGCATCGACAGAGGTGGCCCTGTCTTTGTTGCCGTTTACCAACCTGTCCAGACCCTCGTTGTCGCCATCATGGCTTCCGTCGCTTTAGGCGAACAGTTCTATCTTGGAGGGTACGTTCCCCTTGCCTCCGAATTATTTTAGTTTAATCGAGAATTATAAAACCAAAACATATTAGGATTTTTTTTACCAATAAGGTGTCTACCGGGACACTTATTAACAAGATGAGGTCCGAAATTAAAGTATTTCAAATCTGGTGTTTACATTGGATTACAAATATTTTTGTCAGTAGATACCATTATACGACTTTTTCTGCTGAAATAACCACAATTCGATTTTTTTCTTTGTACTCAATCACAATACGACTAAAAGTTACGATAGAGAAAAAATGTGTATTGTGGTATCACAGTACGACGATAAATGGCTACGTGGACACTTGATCCCAAAAAAATTAATTCTAGATTTCATTTTGGTAAAAAGTCACGCCTGATTGATAAAAAATCTAATATATTGGTTAACAAGAAAATTCCAAACGGATGCAACCGTGCGAGACTGTGACAGTGAGACATGGACCATCCAATTCGGACCTAATTTTTAAGTGATGGGGTGTGACTCGTAATCTTGTCGTGGTTGTGGATGGACAGGATCATTGGCGCGGTGCTGATTATTACAGGATTGTACCTTGTCCTCTGGGGAAAGAACGAAGAGAAGAAGTTTGCTTCCAAGCAGGTGGTGATCCCCTCCACCCCGGACCACGGAAACACCAGGCCCCATCATGCCCAATCCAAGGCCTCCATTACCCAACCACTCCTCCCCCAGTCAACGGAAAATGTTTGACCACCATGTCCCCAACTCCCAACTCCAGAGTTTGGTCTGGAAGAAGAACTATGAAAAGTTATTTCGGATTTAATTACTCTTTTTTTCTTCTGGTTTTTCCCCCTCCTCTTTTTTGTTGTTGGTTATCATGGATTTGTATTTTTATTAAATTAGTAGATTAAGTAAAGGGAGACTTTCATGGTGAATGAATTAATGTCACTTGTATGTGGGGACTTTGAGGCATGAATTAGACCTTCCCCGTGCTTTATATATTATATGGTTTGTTTCACGAGGGGTATATATAATTATATATGTATGAACAAGCAGGATTAAAACAGATCCCAAGATCCCACTGGTCGCATGCTTTAAATGATTAGGTCCGACTTATTATTATTGTATTAATTTTCACCTTTTCTAATCTAAAGTATAATTTTGTCAGTTTTTAAAATTTTTATTTAATTCAAATTTATATTAATTAGTATAATATATATTCGGATACCCTTATGAGCTTTTGGGGATTGTGATAACATTTTCTCTCGATTTTTCTGCATTCAAGTATGATGTGAATGGCATCCTTAGAATAAATTAAAAAAAAAAATTCACCCTGAAATAAATTAATCACGATACCCTTTTTTTTACAACCCCACCCTGAAATAAATTTAACGTGAATGGCATTTTTTTTAATAAAAAAAATACTTCAGCCTGAATTTTTTTTAAAGAAATTTAAAATAAATTCACCCTCGAACGAAACCCATACACCAATTTAATTTCTCTCAACTTCAAAAGGCCACGCTTCTTAGCTCCTTCCCCTCGTCACCATTCGCCGGCGCATCAACCACCGCACTCTCGTCGGCGACACTCCCACCGCCGTCGTTCCTCCCCTTGTAACGCCACGAAACCCACAAATAAACAAAGAAATTAACCAAATTAATCCCGGCCAAGACCCAATAAAAATTATCGAGCTTCCCCTTGTTCAAGTCATTCCTCAGCCACCCCCTCTCCTCCCCGCCAGTAGTCCTCCCGATGACCGTCACGATGAGCGTGCTCAGCCAGCTCCCGAGCCCTATCGTGCTCAAGAACATCGCGCTACTGATGCTCCTCGTCCCGTCCGTCGCCTCGTCGTAGAAAAACTCCAGCTGGCCCACGTAGGTGAAAACCTCGGCGGTCCCGATGAGGAAAAACTGGGGGAAGAGCCAAAACACGCTCATTTTATCAGGGGTAGAACCGTAATTGTCCCTGCGCCGCTTCTCCACGACGGCGGCCGAGGCCATGGCGAAGATCGACACGAACAGGCCGACGCCGATGCGCTGGAGCGAGGTTATCCCGCGGCGGTGGCCGGTTATCCTTGCAAGGGTGGGGACGACCAGCCGTTCGTAGACGGGGATGAGGATGAGGGCGTTGACCGCGGAGAAGACCGGGGTGGACCCCGCCGGGATGGTGAAGTGTGGGCCCATGTTGCGGTCCATCTTGTCGGCCTGGGTGCGGAAGGTGGTGGAGAGCTGGGAGAAGGAGATGGCGAGGGCGATCGTGGCGGCCCATATTGGGAGGACCCTCACGAAGGATTTTAGCTCTTCTACTTGGGTTACGGTGCAGAGTCTCCATCGGCTGGTCGTTGGAGTTGTTTCTGGGTCCGTTACGATCGCTGCCTTGTCCAAGAATCTGAAACCATGAACACATATAATGTCAATAAGGGGATAAAGACAATTACAGCTTCCAATCCATTCGTCACTTTGCAGAAATATTCATAGCGTGAGGAATATTCATTTCTTACTCTATTATTACATTGTGATTTAAGGTATGTTAATTCTGACTAGGTAAAGTATAAATTTAAGGACACTTTTAGTAGTAAGGCTTCAGATAACGTATGAATTTTATTTTAGATTATACTTTGCATCATATTCGACCATTTTATTCATAATATATATATATATATACTCTAAATTTGATGTATATCGTTAAATTTATATTTTTTATTGAATACTGATGTATAATGTAAGAAATGTGTGGAATATTTGATTTTTATATGAAAAATTAAAATTTTACGTGAAAAATTTGCAATTACAAAATGGTAAATGGTTGGACCCTATGAATTCGATAGTAAAATTTTTATAGATTCATGTTATAATCTCCGTATCCAACCACAACCTTAAAGCGATGGGTTGGTGGATTTTTCACACTTATAAACTTGCCCCCCACTCGTGTTTTAACCGATGTGGGATTCTCAACACGCTCCCTCAAATGAGACCCACTTCGGGTCGAAGATTGCACTGACTTTGACTTCACCAAAGTACGAGAAATGACCCAAAATCTTAAGGCAATAGGTTGGTAGATTTTTCACACTTATAAACTTGTCCCCCACTCGTGTTTTTAACCGATGTGGGATTCTCAACACTCTCCCTCAAATGAGGCCAACCGGGTCGAAGATTGCACTGGCTTTGACTTCACTAAAGTGCGAGAAATGGGGGTTGTGCGAGCTCAATAATGGACATGAGATCAACCCGCTTTGATACCATGTTAGAATCTCCATATACAATCCAAAATTTTAAGGCGATGGGTTGGTGGATTTTTCACTTATAAACTTGCTCCCCACTCGTATTTTAACTGATGTGGAATTCTTAACAATTCAAATATAAGATATAGATATAACTCTTCAAACTAGAGCATGGATATATCGAAAAAGGTTATGAATTATGGACTCACCGGAACTGTGAGGTATGGGCCAACTTCCTTGCGCCTGCGATATCAGAAGCCGCGGTGCTAACTTCATATAGATGGGCCTCCTGGCCGACCACGACCCCTCTCGAATGGTTCCTTGCAGAGGACACAATAACCTGCAGGAACCTCGTAAATGGGCTTCCCATGGGCTTCTGGAACCGGTAATAACGGACCCCAAAAACCAAAACAACAACCGACAGTATCATGAGCCCAGTGGGCACACCAAAGCCCCAGGCCCATCCTTTGTGGTCTTGTATGTAGACCATGAGTGTGATCCCCACTATAGCTCCCATGTTGATTGCGAAGAAGAACCAGTTGAAGAATGCGTACTTCTTGGGGAGCTCTCTCGGGTCCGCCTCGTCGAATTGGTCGGCCCCGAACGACGAGACGCACGGCTTGATCCCTCCGGTTCCGATGGCGATCAGGGCTAGTGCGACGAAGAGGATCCCGTCCTGGCTGCTTGTCGCTTTCTCGCAAGGCTTCGCCGTGCATAGTGGTGGCCGTAGGCTTGCTATGGATGCTTGTAGCGTCAAGAGAACCATTCCCTAAAAATATTTGGTCAATATAGGATGTTAGCCTAACACTCATTCGGCAAATTGAATTCTGAACTTCCGTCAATTCCTCTACGCTTTGTGACTTACCACTGCGTAGATGCAGGAGAAGACGACGATGGTCAAGAACCGGCCAAGATAGGCATCGGCTATAAACGCGCCAAGTAGCGTAAGGACATAGGCGGCTCCCACCCAATCAGTGACATGAGTGATCGCATTTGGGAGTGATTGATGCATCTGAAAGAACAAGTAAGCCACCATGTTTACTGCTATTGCGAAGAATGCCAACCTCTCAGCCATCTCATTCGCTGCAAATACACGAGATTTGTTAGAACAACGGAAACGTAAACATGAATCTAACAAGAACTAATCTAGCTCGCACCTATCAGGAAAGGAGAGGCTCTCCATCCTCCGGTAGTTCGCTTGTCGGCGATTCTTCCCTTCATGTCAACGCACCCATTGCTTACCAGATGATCCGTTTCGGTCGATTCTTCCTACATATTACACTTTGTTCAGTCGAAACTACTCGATATTCGGATATATCTTTACCCTTCGATAAAACGAAAAGGAAATAGAAATCAGTGGTTGTACCATTTGGGTTTTGAATTGCGAATGTGATTCGAATTTCTCCATGGAAGGTTCCATGAACGAATTTTCAAATTGGTCGCTAAAAGGATCGGCTCTCTCCATTGGAGCTTGGATACTGAAGGACATCTCTACTGGGTCATCAACTCTCTTCATCGTCTCGGCTCCAATCAATTTTTTATCAACCACTTTTGGAATTTCCAAGCTAATTTAACTTGGCTGTAAATATCTGGAAGTTTGGTGCCCCATATATATAAGGTCACGCCAATGCATAAATTATGATAAATTATTAAATATGAAAAAATTGTTACCTGGTCTTCCATTAAGAGACAGTGACCAATACTGTTTTGGACCCAAGTAAAGTCTCATTTTGGACTCATTAGAAGAAATTTCCACTTCTCTGGCCGGCTAATGGAAGTATTTTGAAGTGGTTTTCCCATTAATTCTGGGATGTCCACGAGGCTGCGTGTAGGAAATGATTACAATAAAGCAAGTGCTGGCTCGATCGATGCATCTAATTTTATTTGTTGGGTTCTGTTCAAACGCCGTCCGAGCCAATTTTTAAGAACTAAAATGACCAAAGAGATTCTGCTGGCTTAATTAATTTGTTGGGCTATTTTATTGGAGTAGATTCCCTTTAAAAAATTAAAAAAATGGATTCCTTAAAGGAGGATAAGTATAGTGTCTTCCATAATCCTTGTACCGTGTGTAAGTATGTAACCTAATATGTGCTTGCCGCCCTCCCACTCGTTGAAAGGTTCAGTGGATTTTTTTGGGTTGGTATATTATTTAGTGTCGAATATTAACTGATTCGACTACTCCAAATTTGAACCAGTACGATCTACAAATAGTGACAGAACTTTTATACTACTACATTTTCAATCAATCGAGATTTAAAATTAAACAAGTAGATTTTCGGGAGGTTCATTGAAATGTGCTTATATGAGCTCATTGTTTTGGGCTCAGACCCAAATTCAATGGGTTTTCGAATTATCCTGATGAAGCATATCATTAGGCCGGCGTAGTTTTCCGGGAAATGGGCTTTCAACTTGGCCTCCGTACCGAAGTTTGTCTCTCAATTGGGCCTTCATATTCATCACCAGCCCAAAGTTCTGGGCTACCAAGTGGGCCTCAGGACCCATATTTCAAGAAGAAGCTCGTGGGCCGCCGGTTTGCAGGGAAATCAAAACCAGACAGAATGATCGATATTTTATTTTTCTTTCGACATCAATGCGATTGATGGGCGAAACTGGATGTTCTTTTTACAAGGAATGGATATTCCAATCTAGCGGACAGGTGGCTAAATATTCAGTTAGTTTGACTGACAGTTAGATACTTTACGTGTCCGAATTGGGACAAATTCCCGTTGGCCCAACTCCGACCCTCTTCGTTATGATCATTTCATCTTGCTGCAACTAGACTCCTCCTCCAGTCTTACTTACGACGAGAACTTGGTATTGGTGGGGGAGTTGGGGTTTAGACAGAAGAGGAAATAATGGAAGTGACGTGGAGGGACTTGGTTGTTCCTCTTCTTGCAGTGGAATTGATGTTGGGTTTCTCTCAAGTATCTTTCGGAGGAATAACAAGTAGCTACGTGAGAACAGCCAACTTGTCACTTGACATGCCTCTGGATGCCGATGTGTTTAGAGTCCCACCTGGCTACAACGCTCCTCAACAGGTTAGTAAAAGTCCCTATATAAGTAGATGTACTGTTCAAGACGGATAGGATTTCGTTTGAGTGAGCATGTTGAGATCACGGCATCATCAGGTGCATATTACTCAAGGAGACTATGAGGGGAACTCGGTGATTGTTTCTTGGATCACGGAAGACGAAATCGGATCGAGTACAGTTCTCTTCTGGGCTGAGGATAGCGAGGATGTTAGTAGCGCGGATGGCATTGTTACAATGTACAAGTTCTATAACTATACTTCCGGTTATATTCATCACTGCACCATCAAGGATTTGGAGGTAATATATGGTTTTGTGGATCTTGTGCTGTTAATATAACTTGAATCGGAGCGTTGATTATGTAATTCATGGCAGTTCGATACGAAGTACTATTATGAGGTTGGGATTGGAAACAGTACAAGGCGATTCGGGTTTACGACTCCTCCTGAAGCTGGCCCGGATGTCCCTTACACCTTTGGCCTTATAGGTATTAACAGTTTTTTGACTTCATGGCCTTATAGGTTATCTGTTCTGAGTTGATTTAGCTTTTGATCAGGTGATCTGGGTCAAACATACAGTTCGAACAGCACGCTTACGCATTATCAATCCAATCCGGTGAAGGGACAGACACTGCTGTACCTGGGAGACCTCTCTTACGCGAATGATTATCCTTACCATGATAATGTAAGGTGGGATACATGGGGCAGGTTCGTCGAAAGGAGTGCTGCTTATCAACCATGGATCTGGACAGCGGGGAATCATGAACTTGATTTTGCTCCAGCTCTTGTAAGTATTAGTTGCTAGTGTGGAATGTGTCGAGCTGTTGTACTTGCGTATAGCGAGTAGCGTGTTTCAGGATCAGCGCTTGAACTTCGATGGCGTGCTGGTTGCAGGGCGAATCCATGCCGTTTAAACCTTATACACATCGCTATCATGTTCCTCATGAGGCATCAGATAGTACATCTCCTTTGTGGTACTCCATCAAGAGAGCTTCGGCGCATATCATTGTCTTGTCTAGTTACTCAGCAATTGGTAAAAATTTGCAACTCTGGCTCTCCAGAACTTTATTCAGTTGCTCTGTATTTATGCAGATTGTGTACTAAATTACTAATACCATTTATCTTGAATTTCGATTTCGGATCCTGAAGTGTACTTGGTTACACAGTATATACCTGCTTGCAGGGACATCCACTCCCCAGTACACATGGCTGGAGGCTGAGTTGGCTAAGGTGGATAGGACTGAGACGCCGTGGTTGATTGTACTCGTGCATTGTCCGTTGTATAACAGCTATGTTCATCATTACATGGAAGGAGAAGGCATGAGAGTGACATATGAAGATTGGTTCGTTGAGTACAAGGTTGACGTTGTCTTTGCCGGCCATGTTCATGCATACGAAAGATCCGTAAGTCCAAATTTCTCTCCATTCGGCCATTCCTTTAGAAAAATTCTGCAAGTCAGCAAGTGTTTTGGACTTCTCTTCGTGTTGCAGGAGCGCGTATCGAATGTGGCATACAATATCACAAACGGGCAGTGCACTCCCGTAGAGGATCAATCCGCCCCAGTTTACATTACAGTTGGAGATGGAGGAAATCTAGAAGGACTAGCTACGAGGTATGCGGTCTAGATGGTGCCGTCACATTTTCGATGTAATTGACAGGATTCCTTATGTGGCTAACTCGTTTCGGTCAAATGCAGCATGACAGAGCCACAACCAAGCTACTCAGCCTACCGCGAAGCGAGCTTTGGGCACGGTGTTCTTGATATCAAGAACAGAACTCATGCTTACTTCGCTTGGCACCGCAATGACGATGGATACGCTGTCGAAGCTGATTCCGTGTGGTTGCTCAACACATACTGGAGTAGCTCGGATACTTCTGTAGCCGAGTCATGCAACAAGGTGCTGCAATACACAAAGCAAATTGATGGAGCTATGCTTCGGGTAGCTGCCAAATGAACTCGAGCAAATTGATGCACAAAGCTTCATCTTTGCAGATATGCTGGATGGTCGTCTGCAATCTGAGCTAAAGAATTTTCCACCTTTACATTACAATGCCAAAAGAACTGCCTTAATTTTTCACAAGAATGTGTATAATTACACCTTAGACCTTAGTTTCAACTATGTACTTGTGTCAAAACATCTTGTATCATTATACCAAATATTTTTAATGAATCAATTGATCTGTTGCGTTTGGTGACTACATTGTTGAAAGAGTACTAAAATTTGGTAGGAAGTATTAATAATACTTTCAGAGGAATTTGAGAGATGCCACCATCCTTGTTGGAATCGATGCATAATGCACCGGAATTATCCATTAGCTAAGTTTATCCAAAGTGCAAAATGAAAATTTTAGAAAACCAATAGTATCCTAATTTAACGATCGAGTAATTACTATCTCCAAAGGCTATTTGTAGTACATATATATTTGAATCATCGTACAACGATAAACTTCGAAAATAATAATGAAGTTATCCTTCATCTGCAGAGGATGGAACTAGAAATTATTTTTAAAAAAGTTTTAAAAACATGAACCATCGTTCTGATCTGTTTTGACATTTAGCATAAAAGATAGTCTGTACAAAAACATATCCCATCTCGAAAAATTAAATTCGAATAATTTTATCGGATCACGAGAAGTACAATATCCCAATGCTGAAAGAGAGTCCCAAACTCAAAAAATATATGGTTAAAACATGTCATGGACCACTTGTCCTCATCACAACTCTGTTCAAAGAGATTCCCATTGGCCGTCTCCTCCTCCGAAGTGGAAAAAGATCTGGCGATGGCGACACATCATTTGCCATGAGCAAGAAACATTTAATTAAACTTGATCCGTCTAAATAGTAAGAAATCGAGATCCATTTAATTAAGTCAAATTTAAATTTTACCTAGTCCCGGAGTAAAAAAAAAACTGTCGAACTAATACTAGTATATATCCTTTCTTCCCATATACAACAAACCTATACTAATTGGTTACATTTTTACACCCATAACTTTGTTGCTGCTACCTACCAAATATATACGACTTTACACTATCGTGTAAATTAAAGAGATGCACACAACAAAGTATAAAATTCACAAACACAGAACAAAGAGCCACGAAAGAACCCACAAAAACCCAACGTGGCTTTTCGCGGTGGCCTTCCTCCATAACCCTATCCTACTAATATATACACACCTAAACCCCAAATAAGACAAGACATACGTGTATCTTCTCACAAGCACCAAGGTGTCCCATAGGCGTCGACCCAGCCACAACCGTCCATGATGTTGCTGGCGAAAATCTCGGGTTCCGGGTCGTCCATAATCGGCAAGTCCAACGACATTGCGGCCTCGACCCAGATGGACTCGTCCACCAACGTGTCGAGATTCGCCCACAGCTCGCCGAGGCCCTCCTCTTTGGTGATCTCTTTCGACTCGAACATCGCCTGGCAAGTACTCGAGGAGGAGGACGACGACGAGGAGGAGTACTCCATCGACTCGTTCGTTGAAGACGACACGGGCGAGTCGTTGCTATACACTGGAAATGGCACCAAATCATTCGAAAACCCTAGGTTATGCACGAACTGGAAATTATTGGCGGGAGTTGTGGAGAAGAACTTGTTGTTGCTCGGGTGCAACTCGGGGAGGTTGAGCTTGGCCTCGGACCCGTAGAGCTTACGCGCGGCCGCGTCGTACGCCATGGCGGCTTCGTGGGAGGTGTCGAAGGTGCCGAGCCAGAGGCGGGCACCTCGGTTGGGCTCCCGAATCTCGGCCACCCACTTCCCCCACGTCCTCTGTCGGACTCCCTTGTAGCTACAGTTAGCGTTCTCGGGGCCTCCTTTGCCTCGCATGCACCCCTTCCTCGAGCTAGTTTGGGCGGGTTTCTTACCACAAAGCTTCAGCTTCTTGTCCATGTCTTAACGACCAACTTTGTTGGAGGGTCCCGGCGGGAGGGTGGCTTTTTATACAGCGTTAAGAAGGGGGGGTTGGGGATAAGCGCGGGGTTTAAGAGGCAGAAGGGGGGCTAAAACGTGTCAGTAAATGGGGCTTTGGCTGATACTTGGCGAGGGGAATCCTAATCATCGTGTCCTAGCTCGAAAAGCCTAGTTATTTCCCCATAAGACACACATGCACAATGCAGCTTTGCCTTTAACTGTGAACACGTGGCAAGCAGTGACCTGACTACTGTGGCTACCCGTAATATTTTATTTAATTTTGCCCTGCTTTGTGACGTATAACTTTATGATGTATAATGATGTGTTGTAAAATTTATTTGGAACATCATGAACAAAATTTAGACAAACTCAACACCACGAACAATTGCGAGAGTTTAGAGAATATAGATCGGGTAGAGATAAAAAAAGTTACGGAAAAATAGATTTGAGAGTTGTACTGAGTGTATTCAGGTAGATCCAAGTTACAATAGATCAGCTAATATCATCTAACCAACTAATAAAGATTAAAAAAAATACGGAAAAATAAATAACTATGAATAACTATATCATCCTGAATAATTAATTCTAATCAGAACAAATATCAATAAAAACTCTTAAAAAGATCGGTAGAAAGATAAATCCTAATGTGTTTCGAGATAGAGTATAGCTTGGGCATGGATTTTGTGGGGATCGGACCAGGAAGGACCATCCCGAACCATAGATGCTGACTTTTGTCGGATTGGTATACGATGAAGTGACAATGGTACACAGTGAAGTGATAATAGCATACATTTGAAATAATACAAATGATATACTTGGATTGGAAATGACCAAAGTTCAAATCATGGTTGTGATAAAAAATTATACTTTTGATACGTGTGAAGTGGAGAGATAATAGTATACATATGAAATAATAAAGATTTATAGTAATGTGATAATAGTGTATATGTAAAATAATAATGGTATAAAAATTCAAACTCTAGTTTAAAAATATTATACTTAGTTAAAATTATTTAGAACGAAAACCAAGTCTAATTATGCCGAGACCATCCCTTGCTAATTATATTAACTAATGAACATGTAAAATTATATGTATAGTAAAGGGATAAAATCATTTACTATTGGGGGCGGGTGTGGTGTTCGGGGTTGAACGGTTGGGGATAAGAACCATTCGTGGGCTTCCCTCATAATAACCTCATCCATCCATCCCGAGACAAATATGGTTTCGGCTGCCCTAGAATACGTGCGGCTTCCTTACTCTTCTGAGGTGGTCCGCCTGATAAGCCAGGGTTGACCACGGACTTTCATTCCCCGGGCCGAAAGGGCACATGAAAAATATGACGAACTAATTATTTTACTAAATTGAAGGCATGCAAGCAGTCCTCCAAAGTAGATGTGGCAATCAAAATCCACATGCCTTGTTCCCATCCCATCCAACCTTACGGACTCGAAGGAGAAATATGCGCAAGGATAAGGAATTCTGGTGTTCGGATGATTTTTAATAAAATCTGATGATCTAAATAAAATTTCGTCCGTAGAAATGATTTTTATGTTTTCCCCGCTCAATCCAAAATTAGAATTCCGAACCCAAGTCAAATTTCCCTGCCTTGGGTTTCAAATCCGATTACCTTTCTTTTCGTCTATTAATGATGGTAGACTTTTTCTGTATCGATCGGAGATATGATGGTTCTTTGGAAATTGAATCTAACTTGCCATAATGTCCTTAATATAGGACGAAACCTCTCATTCATTGTTCGTGGTCCATTACTTGCACACTAGGAGGTCCTCGTAGATTCATAGCACCAACTACCAGAAAAAAATTACCATAACCGTTTATTTTAAAGAGAAACTACAGAAAGGAAAAGAAAATACGCATTTTGCATCTTTACAATTTACCGCTCAAAATATAATTCTCGGTAATATATGATTTAGGACAAGGGTATATACCGATTAACATATATCATGCAGCACAACCAAGTCCAATTTCCTCTCTAGCCGCCGGCAAGCAAGCCCTTTTATGTTTAGTATCCAGCATATGTCAATCTGACAAGAGATGTTGAAATTTTTTTGACGTTAGATCAATTTGATAAAATAAAATTATGGTAGTTAGTCTCTGTAATTCGTGCAGTTGCTGAAAGTTGCGGAGCGTCAGAATCGGACTTGGAGTGACCAGACTTCAAATCCGAAGACATAATAATCTCCTATATACATGTGTTGGTTATACTTAAAGACTTCGAGAAGGACCCGAGCAAGTACCTGGGTAGATATAATTGATTTCCAGTTGGCATTCGGTAGACTTGTTGCAGTAGTAGACAATTCGGATTCCAGATCCGCGTCAAGGAAAGATGCTTTATCCTCCGAAAGGGATGGAGCGAAACAAGTTTATCTCTTTCATCGCTTTGACTTTGTCAATTCAAATGGTCTCAGGATCTCCGAGGTTCCAGTGACGTGCTAAAGTCCTTGCATTTTCTTAAGCCAGCGCGCATCTCCTTCAGCAGTTCATTTACATTTATGCCTTTCCTGAAGAAAGCCAAAGAAGATAGTGTAAAAACGACACTTCCAAGAAGATATTAACCGAACCTCTGCAAGCAATGAAGTTAATGAGAGTAAATCTCCCATTTACTATAACTTGGATCTAAAATGTCAAAACCTCAAACTTCCAAGACAAAGATGACTTTAAGGCTTCCACCGGAACGTGTAGGAAGCTGGGGGATTTGGGTTGGAGTTGTTTTTGTCAGAATACTGATAAAATTTATTTCACCTCACACAAAAGCCAAAGATCAAACTGCTATACTGGATTATATAACAAGAAAAAGCCAGATATGCGTTTCTTAAAATGGTGTTCTCGGAGGTTGTCCAAACGAAACAAATCAAAGCGAAAACAACTGATTTTGGGCAATCAACTGAGACAGGATGTGAAGTTATGAATTAACTTACAGTACACTAACGCCAACAACAGCAAGAGGGCGCGGGTAGTCCTTTAGCTCTTTGTCTTTCTCGTCTTCGTCAGGAATTTGAGAGCGCGATGCACTCGCACTTGTCGAAACAGTGTCTCGCTCAGAAGGAACCTCATTCTGACCAATTTTGGATATTTCATCGGCCAAGGTAGAAAGCCTATCCATTGCCTGAGTATCACAGCATACAATTGAAATTAAAGATTAACATCTACGTTGCTGACAGCTCAAATATCAAATTTTCATCGAAATCAGATTTCAGAATTGAGATAAATGTCATAGGTGGCTTACACTGGGCAGGTCAATCTTGTTTAAAACCACAACGTGCGGCCTTTCAAGATACTCGGGGTTGTACATTCTCAACTCCTGCAAAGTCGACATGTCAGCTGATCTCGGAGGAAAAGAGAAAGACGTACATACACCAACACAAGGACCAAGAAGATTCACAAACACAATCAACAAATTCACACATAACAATAGCCTAATATGTATTCACAAAAATAGGTGCTTATCAACTAAATAAATGTCATATTATTCCACATTCATTTGACTGTTTCTCAACCTATCAAGTTATGGTACTTGCAAGGCATTGAGTAATAGATACAAAATTCTAGTACCTGCTGCATCCATCCGAACAGGAAAAAAAAAACAATAACAGAACTTGATGAACCTCAAAATATCCATCAGCCTGTGATTCCAGTTCACAAGCATCAGATAAACTATACAACATATCTTAAAGGATTAAGCATAAGCTAAGACATACTTCTTTGACAGTTATGTAGTCATTCACAGGGTTCTCAGCAGCTGCATCAACAACATGGACCAACAGCCGAGTCCTCCTAAGGTGCCTCAAGAAATTACGACCAAGCCCCTGAAGAGAAGGTACAAGTTAGGCAGCTAACAAGGTGTAAGAAGGTGGTCATCCACTCAATGATATAGAAGAAACATAATACCTTCCCCAAATGAGCACCTTCTATGAGACCAGGCAAATCTGCTAGTGTAGCATCAGATGCATACATCTCTGCACCCAACGTTGGGTCTCCACTGAGTCGCCCGAGGTTTGGCATCAAAGTTGTAAAAGGGTAATCAGCAATGTCAGGTTTCGCATGTGTAATGGCTGCCAAAAGAGTTGATTTTCCAGCATTTGGAAGTCCCTAAGGAAGATTTATAAAATACCAAAAAAGATTTACAAGCTGTTGGTCTTCTCAGATAATGCATAATTTAGTCAAGTAGAATGCTTTTGTGCACACATACCACCAAGCCGACATCAGCAACAACTCGTAAAATTAACTCCAAAGTAACCGCTTCTCCTGGCTGACCATGAATTAAAATCTGCAGAAATTTTAATTACGAAATGTAATTCAAAGCCCGACAGGTATCATTCATACATATGTATAAAAAGAATTGATGTTTAATATCATGTTCTGAGAATCTTGGTCAGGTACTCTCAGATGAATGAAACACATAATAGAAGAGCTTGCAATTGCATCCTAGGAGAAGACATCTTCTCAAAGATTCTTACTGGTATAACCCTTAAGCTTGGTTTGAAAGACCACAGGTAAGAGAAGGTTGCATCAAATAAACTAGGTTTGACCAAAGTAATACATATAAAAAAGATAGCGGGACGTTACATCAGCAATCACCCTCTCCCAAGTAAGCTTTCAGGAATAAAATGCCAAAAGACAGTCAACTAGCCTACCTCAAACACCAACTCTAATTTGGAACATGAGTAGCTAGGATCCGGATCTAGGTCAGTTCTCCAAAGACACACCGGGGGCAAACAAATTACAAGAATGCATTCTAGTCTGCCAATTCAACTTACCTAAAAGAGGAAAATAGAAAAGAACTAGATGGTAAACCGAATAAGGGAAGGACAAACAAAGACAAGATATCCTACAAGAGGGACTCGTCCAAATATGACACCAATGACTATCTAGTAATCAAGCAAGGAAAAAGGCTCTTGTCTTACCTTGTCAGAGTCATCCCTCAAAATATTCGTCGTTAAAGCCATCAGCTTTTTCTTTCTGTGGTCCGGTGCATCCACCAAGCTAATCTGCCAAGTACACCAAAATTATAAACTCATTCAACGAACCGCCTAAAAACACTAGCAACTACGTCCTCCCGAGTTCGATTACTTACCCCGCCTTGCCCTCCCCTAGCAACAAGCACCTCGTCCCCATGTCGCCCCAGATCAGCCAACAAATTCCCTTTCTTCCGCCTCACCACTGTACCTGTACCCCCGAAGAAGCATTTCATCAAACACCATAAACACATTTCAATTAAAGTGAAAAAGGAGTCCAGAAACCTAACCTACAGGGACGGGGATACGCAGCGCGGGCGCAGGCAAGCCGTTGCGGAGGCCAGCGCCCAAAACCCTAGCGGAGTCCACATTCCCGCCACGCTTCCCGCTGAACCGGCTCTTGCTGTGGAGCTCCAGCAACGTGTCCTTCGATTCATCTGCGTAGACCACCACGTCGCCCCCGTGGCCGCCCATCGGGAGGATCAGCGACCCGTCGAAGTCCCTCTTGTAGGGCCCGCTCTTATTCTTATCAGCAGCCTTGTCCTTCTTCTGCTTCTTCTCCCGTCTCCCGACCGGAGGCCTGTCGTTCGGGAGGGACAAAACGGTGCCGTGTCCACCGTCACCGGACCGGACGGTTAAGATCGCCTGGTCGAAGTACTTGTGCGGCTCTTTGGCCAGAGACGACGGGGTAGGATTGGGAGGAGCTGACTCCCTTACCCTAGCGACTCTACATTCGATTCTCGTTCGCAATACGACGCCGCGGAGGGGGCGCTTGTGGGAGGTGTAGAAGGTGAGACGGCGAGGGGTAGTATTGTCATTTTTGTTGAGCGAGTGGAGCGCGTGGGAGAAAGGGAGAGTAGTAGTGGATAAGGAGGAGGCCATTCCCGTCCTGTGTAAAAGGAAAGAGGGGGAAGATGGGAGAAGGAAACTTCGGGGTTTTTCTGAGGTTTTAATAATATATTTAAAAAAATTTTGAACCGATATTCTCTTAAGTAAATTCGAGTCCAGACTAATTTTAGTACGTAACTATGGACTTTTGAGATTGGGCTTTGTATATTTTATCGAGGAGCAATAAAGATGATCATAAATTAAATATGATTAGATTTAATTTTTAGAAAATTTGATTCAAATACAAATTCTAATTCAAATTTAAATCCATCTTTAAAAAAATCGAATCCAAAACAATTAATCCAAAATTCGTCAATTCTCCAGCGAATCGAATCCGTAGTCGCTCATTTACGCTTCTATGTCCATTTCGTGTTTTACGTAATGTTCTTTAATTTATCTCAACTGCAGAATCTTGAATCAAATCTAAATCACACTCTTAATAATGTATTTTATATTTGTAATACTTAAAATTCAAAATTTATTTAAGTAAATTCTCTCTCTCCAAATTTGTTTAGTCGCCGAATGTTGAAAGATCAAACAATTAAAAATCGCTACCTCTTGTATCCCAAAAAATACCAGTTCAAAAAATATGGCCAAGAATAGTTTATTTCTAGCATATCCATATGATACATTAACCAATAACAAGTCCGCGCACACATATTACAAGCAGCCTCACCATGAACAGTTTCCTTAACCATTTCCAGGAGGCCATTGGCAGCAGCCAGCAGCACAGCGTTTGATCTTTCTTTTTCCAGGAAAAAAAAAGACTTGTATTGTTGGATCGAACCAAGCGCAGCTTCGATGCCCGGGTTCCATTCTTTGATATATTGGATCAGCAAGAACACCACAGATAGGCAAGCAATTCGATGTCCGAATAAACCGAGGCGTCAACTATTGCAGTAGCAATCGTCAAAAGGGCATAAACCACATAGCTCACCTACTGCAATACCTGACCAACAAGTGTGAGAGCCTCCTCAATAACATCGCACTAAGGCATCGGTTATCGATTATGGAAAGCTATGCATGAGCCAACGACGGAGAGAAGATGGAAGCTGGCTTACTTACCTGTCAAACCTTCTCCCTGCATAGAATCACACCAGTATCTACCCAATAAGAAAATCCTTCAAGGAAAAAAGCGAAAGCCCATCCTGCAACGTCGAAAGAAGTCAGGAAGACATCCGAATATGAAGAAGAAAGGATATGCACAGGCAATATATAAAAGAACGGCCACGTGTACTCTACCTTGCTGCAATCCTTATGTAAGCATTGCCTTACTACAGTTGTCTGTTGTATCAGCCTCTCCATTGCAGTATAGCTGGGCTGATTTGAGTGTGCTGGTAATATTATTCAGTAATCAGCGATAAGTCAAAGATTTGAACGAGTCCACCAACAACCATATTTACAAATGAGCCAAATATCTTTGCTGGGTGATACATCAGAATTGCAACCAATAAAGGGTCAGCATACCAAGAATGGCCCTGTTCAAATTGTCTGCAACATGTTGCCGATACTCCATGCTAAGGAGATGAAACATTGGAGACTTCTCTGGTTCCTCGTAAGCAAGCAAAGCCATGAAGTCCTGACGGAAAAGCATAACTCAAATTGATCGACCAAATTAAATGCAGAAGACCAGTGACATGGGCTGTGGTGGAAGAGGATGGTACCTGAAGTTTTTCGACATATTTCTGCATCTCGCCAAAAGGCCCAAGTTTAGCCTGAGCAAACTGCAGAGCTTCTATGCTGGCAAATTAAAAAGGTTCCGCATTGAGAAAAAGGAAAAAGCCAAAATCTTTAGTAATTCCTAGTTGGCGTGACTGACCTCTTCCTGCTGCAGATAAGCTCTACAAAATGAAGACTCAGGAGGTCAAAATGCAAGTCCATATTGTTCGCTAGTAAGTCATGCACCGTCTCTTCTGTCAGTTCAATGGCCTTAAGCACATTGCCTTGTAATGCATAATTCGAGATCCCTAAGCACAAAACCGCTATCAGTAATCAACACTAGCAGCTTCAACCGGCTTAACAAACTGAACATATTTCGAGATAAAAGAGCGCGACATCAGCAAAACCAACATGTCTAAAAACGAACATTCGCAGAGCCGAAAAACGCAGAACTTTTAACATACTTTTCCGGTTCTCCATATCGTCGGTACTATCCGGAGGCTGCCTCATCCCGGTACAGGCGGCGAACGATTCCACGGTCTCCTCGTAGCAATTGTGAACCAGGTACGCTAGCACAATACTGTGAATGTCACTGTCCTTGATCGCCTGCGAGCACACGCATCAAATTCTCCTTCACGAAAGGCGCCGACATTGTGAACCAGCGGAAAAAGGGGAACACAAACAAGTAAACTGGACAGAAACCCTAACTTACGATTTGTTCGCACTGGCGGGGGTCGACGTCCATGATTCTCTGTCCGGGAACGGGAATATTCCGACGGATGAGACTGGGCGGCGAGGGCGGGACGTCGAAGCTTCGAGGCCCGAGGTGGTCGGGGAATGATCCGATGGGTTTCGGATTCTATCGGGTTGGGTAGAGATCCATTTGTTTTTCTTTCCCAGTTATCGTCTTGTTTTTCTTTCTTTTCGGTATCTATGATCACCGGCTATCCCAACACTTAATGAATCAATTAATTCAGGTTTCAATAGGGTTCCATAATTCAAAAAAATGATAAAATTCTACTTACAAATAATTAATATTGCTGTATTCTCAACGATTTAAATTTGAGATTTATTAATTTAAATTTAAATTAATAAATATTTTAATCGTTGACAGCTGGGGATGATTGAAAAACAGTTGGGTCAACAATTTTCTAGCGCCAATCGCATAAATCTAGCGGCAACGCTCGAGTGAAGCAGTTTACACAGATTATTGTGACGGATACATGCATTACGGATTCTGTATCCTTCTCAAGTAGGGATGGCAGAAATACTCATTTCATGGTCAACAATATTATGTTGATTATGACTGGGTTTAGGATAGGGTATGGGTCCATGTTTAGAGGTAGGGTCTAGGATAGGGTATGAATCCATAGCTAGACTCTGTGGGTCGGACTCTACCCTTACATTTTTATCCTATTTTAGACTCTAGTTAGACCTTGTTAGACCGTAATTGATAATATATATAATATACTTTACGGTTAATTTTAACATATTTATTATGTTATTCCACAACTAACTTAGAAGATGTCGTGAATGATGGATCACTAGAAGCTGACATGCTATATTTTTCTTTTGTTGAATTGTTTATGTACTTCAAACTCTAAAAAAACCTTGAACTATTGAAATTAAATTACAAATTTTGATGTTTCATCAATTTTCTATTGAATGTTGATGTGTAACGTAGTAGATGTCTTGAATTTATTTAAATTTTATATAAAAATTAAATTTTGATTAAAAATTATCAAAACGCAGAACGTTAAAGGGTCGGACCCTGCAGACCCTGTAGACCCTGGGTCTCTAAGAGAGTAGGGTATGAATCTAACAATAAAAAATTGGGAAAAGTCCACTTTAGTACCCTGTGGTATCGACCAAAATCACTTTAGTACCATGTGGTAAAAAACTGATCAATCGAGTCATATTTATTCCAATTAACATCAAAAAGGGCCTCGGGCAGCTGCTCGGAGCAGCCCGAACCTACCCGAACCCTGCCCGGGCTACGTGGCCAGCCACATCACCAATTTTTGATGACGTGGCGCCACGTGGACATCCATCATGTCGTGAATGATGGATCACTAGAAGCTGACATGCTATATTTTTCTTTTGTTGAATTGTTTATGTACTTCAAACTCTAAAAAAACCTTGAACTATTGAAATTAAATTACAAATTTTGATGTTTCATCAATTTTCTATTGAATGTTGATGTGTAACGTAGTAGATGTCTTGAATTTATTTAAATTTTATATAAAAATTAAATTTTGATTAAAAATTATCAAAATGCAGAACGTTAAAGGGTCGGACCCTGCAGACCCTGTAGACCCTGGGTCTCTAGGAGGGTAGGGTATGAATCTAACAATAAAAAATTGAGAAAAGTCCACTTTAGTACCCTGTGGTATCGACCAAAATCACTTTAGTACCATGTGGTAAAAAACTGATCAATCGAGTCATATTTATTCCAATTAACATCAAAAAGGGCCTCGGGCAGCTGCTCGGAGCAGCCCGAACCTACCCGAACCCTGCCCGGGCTACGTGGCCAGCCACGTCACCAATTTTTGATGACGTGGCGCCACGTGGACATCCATCTCCTTCCCCCCCCCCCCTCCTCCTCCTCCTCCTCCTCCTCCTCCTCCTCCTCCACGTCCACGTCCTCCTCCTCCTCCTCCTCCTCCCCCTCCCCTCCTCCTCCTCCTCCTCCTCCTCCCCTCCTCCTCCACCTCCTCCGCGTCCTCCTCCTCCTCCTCCTCCCCTCCTCCTTCGCCTCCTCCGCGTCCTCCTCGTCCTCTCCGTGTCCTCCTCCTCCTCATCCTCTCCGCGTCTGCCTCCTCCTCCTCCTCCTCCTCCTCCTCCCTGCCTCCTCCTCCTCTCCACGTGGCGCCACGTCATCAAAAATTGGTGACGTGGCTGGCCACGTAGCCCGGGCAGGGTTCGGGTAGGTTCGGGCAGCTCCCGGCAGCTGCCCGAGGCCCTTTTTGATGTTAATTGGAATAAGTATGACTCGATTGATCAGTTTTTTACCACAGGGTACTAAAGTAATTTTGGTCGATACCATAGGGTACTAAAGTCGACTTTTTCCTAAAAAATTTGTAGGGTCGAGGGTAGAGTATGGGTCCATCCAAAAAAACTAGGGTATGGGTAGGGTCCTATCAATACCCTACCCTACCCTACTCATTGCCATCCCTACTCCCAAGTTCACTGCATTATATGTATAGGGAAAAGTCCACATTAGTACCATGTAGTATTGTCCAAAATTACTTTAGTATCCTGTGGTAAAAAATTGACCAATCGAATCATACTTATTCCAATTAACATCAAAAAGGTCCACGGGCAGCTGTCCGAACCCTGCCCGGACTCTGCTCGGCCAACTTGGCCAACCACGTCACCAAAATTTGATGATGTGGTGCCACATGGACAGCCCTCTCTCCCTCTTCTCTCTCTTCCCTCTCTCTCCTCCTCCTCCTCCTTCTTCTTCTTCCTCCTCTTCTTCTTCCCAAAACCCAGAAAACTCATTGAACCAAATTATTGATTTGTTCAAAACACAGACTACAAAGATCACAAATTTTTAGATGGCCCGCTGCATTTTTAGATTAGCGAAAGATCAATACTTCAATAAAACCTCAAATGCCAATTCCCAATTAAAAAATTGAAAAGACCAAATCAATAAAAACCCACCAACGTAATTGACCCAGAACAAGAGATTCAAACAATCCCACAACGAATGGAAAAAAAAACACCCACCAACTAGTGAAAAAAGGGTTTCGTTTATTTCTTCCAAACAATGGAGATCGATCGAGAAAGCAACTACCTTTGGGACCAAAGCTGGATGTGGACCCTCCTAAAGTTTTCGACCTGGATATGGAGCCAGGCGAGGTCACCGACGGAGGCCTCGAGAAGGAAAGCGGCCTTCCGGAAGTCAGCGCTGATGATGGTGACGATGCGACGGAGGATGCTCCGGCGGCGGCACTTCCGGACAAGAGAGGCGGCGCGATCGAGGTCCTCATGGCTTCGGCGAGGACTTGACGTGTTGGGCGGTAGAGCGGTGGTGAAGTGGACCAGCGCGCCGAGCCGCTCGAGGAGCCGGTCGGCGTGCTTGGAGACGACGGGCCGTCGGGTATCGAGATGATGTTGTGCTGGTTGAGATTGGCGGTAGATTCAGACTTCATTTTCTTTAACGCATCTTATTGGCTCTTTTCCTTGCTTTAATGTTTTATTTTAGTTCTTGTTCCAGCAGAAGAAGAAGAAGAAGAAGAAGAAGAAGAAGAAGAGGGGAAGGAGGAGAGGGAGGGAAGAGAGAAAGAGAAGAGGGAGAGAGGGATGTCCATGTGGCACCACGTCATCAAATTTTGGTGACGTGGCTGGCCAAGTTGGCCGGACAAGGTCCGGAAGAGTTCGGGCAACTGCCCATAGACCTTTTTGATGTTAATTGGAATAAATATGACTCGATTGGTCAGTTTTTTACCACAGGGTACTAAAGTGATTTTTGGCTATACCACAAGGTACTAATGTAGACTTTTCCCTTATATGTATTCGAAAATTACTGTACATTTTAGATGATACATATTGTGTAAAGGGACAAGCTCATTTCCTCTGGAATTGGAAATTCTCTCTTTAAATGCTCCGTACTGACAGCTTCCCCACAGAATTCTAGGTGGAATATGCAATAGATTAGGGATAACCAAGATAGCTGGTAAACTGAAAGAATGCTGAACAATTGCAACTGAGGCCGAAAATTGATTTCGAAGCCGCTAACATTACTCAACAAGCTGCAGATGTCATGGTAAACCCAGAAAAGTTCAGGAGACTGGACAACCTTACCGCAAGGCTAAACAAACTCGTCGCTCTCTAGCATCGAGCCTGCTGCATATCCCGAGGAGCTCAGCTAGACGATCGAACTGCAATGTGCATTAACAAACGAGGTAGATGCTACAGTTATACGAGGATGAGCCATTAAACAGCATCATTAGTCATTAGTCATGGTTGTTGACAGGAATGCAGCCCTCAGCATCCACGCATACATCTTTCTCGGATCGGCATCCATTTTTTTCCAGAAACACTATGGCATAACAGAGCACAAGTGAAGAAACCTCAGGGAATAGCACAGCTCTTCCGGGTGAATAGCTTGCAGTGACATCAGCGGCAGTGCGAGGTATAACAAGCAACTAAAATCGTAGAAACAGTCCCACATCCGGCAACAAATCTAACCTGAAATCATACTATTTGGCTGTGAAGTAGATAACAGTACGATAACTCTCTGGTCTCTGTCCCAGAAGAAACACCCAAGTCTGCAGAAAAACACGTTCAACACATGTTCCTGACACCGTATGAAGTAGTAAATGCACTCGAAAGCAGTATGAGCTCGGATTTTTTCACACTTGAAAAAGATCACCGTGTGCAGTAAAATCAATCATCAGTCTTCATGGAACTTAGAATTTTCTAACCATCCTTGCTCATTCGCAGTCCGCAGACGGAGGAGCGCATTCCGACTGGAGAGAAATAATCAAAGAACACCAGACGATGGCAACTGAGAGGTAACCGCTATCCAACATTCACCATGTGCCGAAATTCCAACAAATATCAAAATTCAACCACTATTCATTTCCGTGTATAACTACCACAGCTAAGAAGTTACCTCCCTAACAGACACACCATCAGGAAGAAGGGAACACGTCCTTAACCGCGGAGGCGGCGGTTAGGTAGTTGAGCGTGTCCCTGAGGGTCTCCTTCTCGCGCTTCAACCTCGCGGCGGTGTCCTCCATCTCCAGGAGCGCCTGCTGCTCCATCCGAACCCCCGCGAAGGTGCTCGCGACGAAGAACGAAAACGGCGTCGGAAACAGGTTCCTACTGAGGTCCGGCGCCTCCTTCTCCGGCTTCCCGTCGAGCCTATTCGTCAGCCTGATCACGTCCTTCATGTAGGTCTCCACCTCCGTCGCTAGCGCCTCCACGTCCTCGTCGCCGGTGGGACGGTCCTCCAGCCACGTCACCTCCGCCACCACGTAGGGCTTGGTCCGGATCAGCCTCGTCACGCGGAACCGCTCCTGTCCCTTGCATATGAGGAAGAACGGGTCGTCGGCGAGGGATTCGTGCTTCACCACCTCGCCGACGCACCCGACGTCGGCAGTGCCGAGGATCGGGTCGGAGTAGATGACGCCGAACCGGAGGTCGGTCTGGAGGAGCGTGTGCATCATTATCCGGTACCGGAACTCAAAGATCTGGAGCGGGAGGATGGCTCCCGGGAAGAGGACCAGCTCCAGCGGGAACAGCGGCAGCTCCACGACGTCGTTCGTCTTCGGGCGGGACGACGAGGACGCCCTGCATTTCAGGGAACGGTCGCCCGGTCGCCCGCTGCCAAGTGTCCGGTGCGGGAGGAGGAAGGAGTTTAGGCTAGGGTTTAGAGGCGGAAGCGTACAGGCGCAGGTAGTAGTTGTGGTGTTGATTGGGGGCCGTAGGAGAGCCATTTAGGTTGGAATTAAAATAAAATGGTTACTTCCGGTTTCGTCCCTCAATAAACGTTTTTCATTTTATGGTAACAGCAATTGGCAGAGCGGTCTGCTCACTTTTGATTTATATTTGTTGTCATTTAGTTAACTGAATCTAACTAATTGAATTTACGTTTGAAATTACAACTTTTTTTAATAAATATTTAATAGTTCTGTGTTCACAAAATTAGAATACAAGATCTTAATAGGTACAACAAAAACTCTTGTCATTTAATCAAATTACTTGTGTCTAGTCTCGTTCACTTTTTTTTGGGTGAAAATTTGTCTCGTTCACTTTTTTTTTGGGTGAAAATTTGTCTTGTTCACTTAAGTGTGGCTCTGTTCGTCTTCTAAATGCTGTTAATTATTTTAGCAGCCGTATTTTGTGTGCTATGGGGGCGAGGACAACGAGGAGTTGCGGGTGTGGATAATAAGGTAACTGGGGGAGGAGTTGTATTGTGGGTGTGGCTTGGAATTTCACACGTGGGGTCATCTGGAATTTGGAGCTTGCGTGGCACGTAGTGATTCCCATTGGATTTTTTTTTAATAGTAATGGTGAGTGTTATACACTCATGGCTGTCGTAAAACTTATGACAGAAGTTACAAACCAATCGATTGAATATAACCCGTACCAATAGCATCCAATTCTAGTAAAGGAATGCAATCGGCGGGGGAATATCTAGTACATGAAACCCATAAGGGAAGCTAAGTGGATAATTGGAAAGTCAATTCGTAACATGATTGCTTTCACGATAACGTTGAAGGACGTTCACATGCCAACAACGGGTAATAAGGTTTCGACAATTAATCACAAGGGCTGACAGCAAATATGCTTTCGCTATTCCCTCGGTCACAAATTGTGATGCAACTTGCGAGTCTGTTTCAACCACCGCTTGCTTATGGCCTCTATCCCATGCGAGTGAAATACCTTGCCATATTGCCCATAATTCCGATATTAGGGAATCACAAGCACCTGTGTTGTTAATAAACCCAACACACCAAGAGCATCGTTCATCACGAATAACATCTCCACCACCCACCAAACTAAGATTACCCTATGACGAACCATCTGTATTTAGCTTCAACCAAGACTCTTTTGGCAGCGTCCAGACCACCAGCTGTTGATGGCACCGAGCAGGTGACTGGGGGGAGTAATCGCAGCTTTCCATGCTTCAGCATACCCCATCGCCTACTGTAATGCAAAAACAGGTGGGTAATATTCCCATTGGATTTGGAGGTGCCAAATATTGCATTTTGCACATTGGAGATTGGATTGAGTGGTGATTACATAGTAGTTGTTCTCATCTATTTGTGAGCCGCCCAATGTAAATAAAAAGAATATCTTAAAGATTCAACGGCCAAAATTTAATGGCGTTACTCACATAAGTAAATTCGGTATTTGACACAATATCCTTTTCCTTTTGACTCTAAAAAAAATTCTAAATGATTCACACCTCTCTCTCTGCTCTCAGTCTCCCCGCCTCAAAACATAAAGGGCAAATTACCCTCACATCCCTGAGGTTTGGTCACCCTTCTCCTAGAGTCCCTGACTTTTGGAAAAAGATTGTCCCGTCCCTAAGTTTTGACGATAATAGACTCTCGGGTCCCTGGCTGACGTCATCGACTCTTTTTTTCATTTTTGGTCATAGAAATGACCAAAATACCCTTAAACAAAAAATAAATTTTTTAACCTTCTTCAACCTTTTACCTCCCCCTCCCGCTCCCGCTCCCGCTCCCGCTCTCCCCCTCCCCCTCCCGCTCCCGCTCCCCCCCTCCTCCCCCTCTCCCCCTCCCGCTCCCTCCCTATTATCGTCAAAACTTGAACATTTTACATCTTGTGTTTTACAAACTCCCAAAAGACTACCCTGTGTTTATTTTTGGCGGCCATTTAATTGCCGGAGATGAAGGTCAACATGGGTTTTTTTATTTAAAAAAATTAAGTCTTCTTCCTCACCCCTCTCTTCCTCTCTGTATCTATCCTCCTCCCTCTTCCATGGCCAGAACCATCGCTCCCTTTCCTTCCTCCTCACCCAAATAGAGCCAAAACAGAACCATCGTCCTCTTCACATAACCATCGCTTCCTTTCCTTCCATCTCTCTCCGATCCAACTCCCCAGAATCGCGTACCTATGATGAGATGCGACCTCGACTTTAACCCAGACCACGACGGCAAAATCGGAGGCCGAACCCATGCAGTTTTGGTCGGACCTGGAATGGGCGGGATGGTTGATGAAGCAGGGGAGTACATAAAGACGTGGAGGCTGCGGTGGTTCATGCTTAAGCAGGGGCGGCTGTTCTGGTTCAAGGATACGCCGGTGACACGCGCGTCCCGATAACGACCACACGACTTGATCCCTGCCGTGACGAGCCTAACCGTGAAGGGCGTCTAGGACGACCTCAACCACCAGCACGTCTTTGATCTGTCTACGCGCGAGGACACCGTGGAAGAGGGAGAGGGAAATAGAGGGGAGGGGGGGAGCGGGAGCGGGAGCGGGAGCGGGAGGGGGAGAGGGGAAGGAGGGGGGGAGCGGGAGCGGGAGGAGGAGGGGGAGGTAAAAGGTTGAAGAAGGTAAAAAAATTTATTTTTTGTTTTAGGGTATTTTGGTCATTTCCATGACCAAAAATGAAAAAAAGAGCCGATGACGTCATCCAAGGACCCGAGAGTCTATTATCGTCAAAACTTAGGGACGTGACAATCTTTTTCCAAAAGTCAAGGACTCTAGGGGAAGGGTGACCAAACCTCAGGGATGTGAAGGTAATTTGCCCAAACATAAATCCATATACAAGCTTTCTAAAATTCCCATCTAGCCATATGCAATACTCTTTCTTAAGCCATGTCCAAAGTCGTCGATTATAAGTTCATCCAAATTCATAACTATCACCATGCAAATGCAATTGCAGCGAAGAGAAGGGAAGATGCCATCCCTGGAAAGCCTTGGAGCGTGATTGTTGGCTACGTCTCAAAATCAACTAGGATATGCAATATTCTCTCTGTTCTCCGTCTATCGAACCTTAATATTAGTTTTGGTTTTTGGTAAAAAAAAATCGTAACGCTCATCTTGGAGTTGGTCTGCCTTGATATTTTGTAGCTACAGTAAAATCTCTCTAAAATAATATTGTTGGAACCGGAAAAAAATATCACTTTAGAGAGGTTATCAAATAAGACAGATTTACGTTTTTTTTCTCCAAAAAAATTAAAATTGAGTTTTGAAACAATAAATACGCAAATAACTAAAAATTATTTTGCCTATATTCAGATGGCCTAAAATATTAACTTATAGCATTATTCAAATGCTACAATCGATTGAAATATTTTGTTTACAACAAGACGATGATCAAAAAGACTATTTGAAGATAATCCAGAACATGAATGATGATGTAAAATTTATCAAAAAAATAAGTCTGGCATAAACTAGTATCTTAAAATATTGTTAGCGTTCATGAAGTATGTAAAAATATGTATATTTATTTAAAAAATATCACATAATATGAAAATTGGGACCGAGATTTAACACTAAAATTTTTCAAAAAATATTAGTTATTACAATAGAGAGGTTATTAAATTTTAACACTGGTCCCGACTCGGGACCGAGACTTTTAATCAATTTAGAGAGGTTATCACTTTAGAAGAGATCACTTTATAGAGATTTTACTATATTGTAGTCTTAAATCTTGTCCGTAGCTTTTGAATTATGTTTCAAGTCATGTATTGTACACGGTGAAGACATTTCTCATCCTCGAGTCTAGCCTGCCATAGATATTTTGTATTGGTATTTTCTGTAGTAATAGTCAAGGTTTTAAAATACACGGTCCGATCATTGGTCAGATTGGTCTGATCACGATGCGATAGGAATAGCGTACTGAGTTTGGCCAAAAAAATGGCAAACCTCACGAACCACTCAAATAGTGGTCGGACCAGACAGTTCGAAACAAATTTTGACCCCTTTTTTTTGGTTCGCAAGGTTGAACCCAAAAAAATTAGGGTTTTCTAGATGGTGATCAGAAAATTAGGATTTTTCAAGTTTCGGTTTTTGATTTTGGTGAGATTTTATTTTTTTAGGATTTCAAAGTTATTGTGGGTAAAAAAGAGAGAAAAAATTGTATCTATTTATTTTTTGGAAAGGGTAACAAAGTTATAGGGCTCGGTAGTGTGGTAGGGGTAATTAAAATATTAATAAAAATATAGTTATTAAAATATAAAAAATATTGATCCGACCGGCATTCTAACTTGTTGGACCAGTCAAACCGTGATCCAGATGCCAGAGCGGATCGCTCTCCGGGTCGTTTTTAAAAGCCTTGATAATATTAGTTTTTTTATTGGCATATATATGTATTTATTGTTATTTTTGTATTGGTACAATGGTATTTTTGTATTGGTATATTTGTAAAGTGACAATAGTATATTTCTGTAGTGATATTTTTTTGAAGAACTGTAGTGATATATTGGTATACACGCTACCTGATGATTTGTTTTGAATTAATTTTTTTTTATTTTTTCACAAGTATCACGTCCCTAATTTGTAGCTAGGTAGGTTTAATATATGTTTTTTTCAATTTTGTCTTCATTCTATTTACTAATGTGCCACACAAAACCTTTCTCCCTTGTTCCCACTTGACCCGGTCCCTACATTTTGGATCGAAGATGTGTTTTCTTTTTTGTGTATACTTTCCGAACCGGCGAACTCAACGAACTCAAGTTTTGCGACACACAAATTTTTTTTTGAAAAAAGTAACAAAATTTTTCGACAATATTTAATGATATTATTTTTCTAATCATTCGAACTCTAGAACTCAACATAGTGTTGGGCCCGCCGTCAGTTGGATTTTCAGGGTCAGAGAGTCCAGCCCAAAGTAGAAAGAGAACCACAATCAGCAAGCCCATGGGCCGTGATCCAAACAGCACCTCACTAGAACCAATACGGCACGTTAACAACACGCAACTTCACCTCTTCACATCACGTGTGAGCTTGCGTTGCATTATTAATCAATTGTCATAATCACAACCTTTTCCAAAACATAAAAATTAAGATAAAATAGCCATATGTTTCTATTATCTATTATTCCTTGTTGTTTTATAAATCAAGTGATTAGTCCTTGAACCTAAATTTTAATTTTTTTCCCTAACTTAATCCAAAATAATATATTTGTCATTTTAATTTAAAAAAATCAAAGCAAGCCGCAAGCAAAAGATGTTCTAGGGTTTAATTATTTCCTTGCCTCTTTTGCGTCACGTTTTTGCTGCCTGTCACTTGTAAAAAATAAAGGTGAATCGCACTTTTTCTCGAAGGTGGGCAAACTGCACTTGGATTCTTACTGGGTTGTGAACGACACCGGTAAACATTAAACGTGACATCCTCCGACACTTGGTAAGTAACGTGTATTTTAGTATTCGGTCTCAATTAAAGTTAATTGGGGCTGTTTTTATATTTTTGTTGTTAAAGTTAATTGCGCTATTTTTATGTTCTCGTTGATTTAGGTGAACCTCCTGCTTATGTTAATATGGTTGAGCTTATTAATAATCCTGCTGTTGAGTCTATTGTAGAGGATGCCATTGATCATGTTGTGTTGTTGAACATGAATCTGCTGTTGAGGTTGAAGGTGAGCCCCTTATTTATCCAATTGTTGATAAGGCTGACTTTGATGTAATAGCCGAGCAAGTTTTTAATGGTATAAGGGAGGGTGTTGAGGAGGATGATGTGTTGTTCTCGAATTCAGATCCAGCTTATGAAATATTTGATGTTGATGAATGATGAGTTACTGAATAAAGTCGTGTTCTTGATTGGTTTCTTTCTATTTTTTTTTCTATATTTTCCCTATATTTTATGGTTATTTTTCTCGTTGTACGAAAATTTAAATTTGAATAAAGGAATAAAATCAATAGTAAAGAATAGATGCAGAAGGTTGCACAAAGAAAATAAAGACCAGAAATAAATAAAGAAACAGCGGATGTCGTTTGCTTGCGGTTTGCTTTGGTTTTTTTTAATTAAAATGGCAAATATGTAATTTTAGATTGAATTAGGGATATTTTTATCTTTTTAAATAATGCATCACAGAAAAAATGGTAGAAAATTGGGTTCAGAAACTAATCACTTGATTTACAAAATAACAGGGACTAGACAATATTAGGTTATCCTAAATAATTAATTTATGCAAACAACATGGATCTATAACTATTTTACCCTTTTATTTTTTTTGTCAAATGACAATTTTGAAGTGGTTAGAATCCGTTTATAAAAACTAATAAATTTGATTTGAAAATATCACGGGCTAAATAAAACTTAGTGTTCTGATTAATTAATTTTTCCAAACATTAAAGATCTATAATATTTTATTTGCGAGATTTATTTCCTAGATAAGATTTGGGATTTCAAATAGTTAAAAATATATTAAATATATAATTGCAAAATTATGAAGATAAACCAATTCAACAAGACTTGGTCTTATCAGAAGTCATGCAAGCTAGCAAGATGTCTTAGGATATAAAGAACTACTATCTAATTAGCAATAAATTTAATTGTTCAAAAAAATCATAATTAAAAAATTTAAGAGATAGGTCTCATTAATACTCAACTATTAAAAAAAAGTTTACCTAAAAAAACCCTTAAAAATTTGAGTTGAAGTAACCCTAGCTATATATAGCCCAAACAAAACGCAACATATGGGAATGTCTCCATCTCCTTCGTTGAACCCTTTTTCTATGCTTCCGCTGATACCAATTACCAAAGAAAAAAAAAACAGCTTTCATGGATTTTCGATATCTTCCAGAAGAGTTGGCGATCCTCGTGTTGAAATGGCTGCCGCCCACTTCGGTCCTTCGCTGCAAAGTCATGGCGTCATGTTATATCCGCCCCAGGCTTCCTCGAAAGAAGTGTCCGCCGACTCTGGTGCAAGGATAACGAGAAGTCCCTAGCCATCGCTGAAGTAAGGGGAGACAGGAAGGAGGGTTTTTTCATCGATCCGTCTTACACCGTCCTAGAATCTCCAACTTTTTCGGCAACTGAATTCGGATCGCCATCCCGATTACCCGACAAGAGTTTTGATAGATTTTATAATTATTATTACGTCAAGGTGCTGGGATCTTACAGGGGAGTTATCTGTTTCGCAGATATAATTCTCGGACAATATGTCCTCTGGAACCCGACTACCGGTGAGTCGAGGGCTCTCTTCAACCCTGATCACGACCAGAACTGGCACGTCGGATTTGGTCACTATGGTGGTGACTTCAAGGTGATGAGAATATCCAAATCAAGGCGTTCATGCCACTTTCGGGCATCTATATACGAGTTGAGTTTGGATTCCTGGAGAGAAATAAGCCTTCCCATTGGCATATACAGCGAGAAACGCATTCTGACATATGGAACATGCTGGCGAGATGGTAGGATGTGTTCGTGGATGACATACATAAAGGCCGACAGTCAGAATCTCACACATGAGTGCAGTTTTGTCTCTTTCGACATGGTCAATGAGGCATTTACCACCTTCACTTCCGTCTTCCCGGTTTCATCTCGGTCCCAGGTCAAGTTGCTCACGTTAAAAGATCTGTTGGCCTTGTGTTTCGCCAATGAGAAAGGCATTGATATATGGGTTTTTCTCCAACACGGTGTTCCGGAACCGTGGGCCAAGATGTGGACGATACGACATGGACTAGAGATGCACTGGCTTCTGGAGTTTTGGAACGGTGGTCTTGTCATGACAAGCCTCGGTGAGGATCGTTTGCTCTGGTGTGATCCAAGTAATCTTCCACTGCCTCTTCCAGTTGTTGCTTTTCCATTCCAAGGGAGTTCAAGAGTGGTCGCCTTTGAGAAAACGTATGCCTCACTATATCCGGACTGGTACGGAGTATAATCTCAGTGGGTCCGTTGTTTGAATTAATTATATACATGTATGTAGAAATGAATGCAAGTTCAACAGATGATCTGGTAATCATGAAGGTATCATTGAAATTCTTCGGGTTGATGCGGATTTATTTCCCTCTGTTTATGCGGATTGTTGTTGGTTCAATCTCTTTCTATTGTTCTGCTCTTTCTTGTATCCTGATGGCATCTGACAATTGACTCACAAGTCAGCCTCGTTGTCCATCGTTGATCATAATTCTCGACCTTGCAATCTTCGAGAAGTGGAAATTCCATTAAACCATTATTAGTATGTATTGCTCAGTTAGGATCATCAGTGAGGCAACTTTAGAAATATGTATCCAAGCGGAAGACGGGCTTTGTAGAATTAGGAGGGAGAAATCATCGTCTCAGCCTCTTCTCGGTTTTCTTACAAGTAGATATTTTATTTAAAAAAAAATTACAACTACATCTCGTGTACTAATTAGCTTCCAGGTGGAACCATGTCTATGGATTGTTGCCTGAGGGAGGAGTCGAATTCATTACAACGCACTATAGTTATTAACTCAATTTTGTATCATCAAGATCACAACCTTGCTTGCGGTCGTGAATTTCAAGCTCTGCACCGAAACGGAGTTCATTACTTGGGCCGTCGTGAATCCTTGGGCATGGTGGTTGGGTTGTACGTATCTGTGTAGTTGTAATAATTTTAGGATTTTCGAGTTGTTGAATCATGGGTTTCCAATGTTAATGGGTGTTTTTTTTCTACCCTGGTTTTTTTTTTCCACTAAATTTTATAACCACAGTATGGTAGTACTTTTAGTACGAGTTGTTTCTGACTTTATTCTAACAACTGATTAGATGGAGGGAGTAACATGAGAGCCCTAAGTGCCTCTACTTTTTAATCAACGCTTGAAAATTTACCATCTGAAAACGAAAAAGCTACAAGAATTCCTTGTTCAAACAAACCTAGGAAAAATACGCAGCAAAGCACATCTTTGTGTTATTCTCTGTTTGCTAAGTAATACTTTTCAGTAAATAAAATTACACAAGTCATCCAAGCCCAGGACTCAGCCAGAGTACATCATAGACCAGAGTGCTTTTGTTCAAATCTGCACTATCTATACAAGGAAATGCAAGTGTAACTAACTATCAGCCGCAGATGATGGGAATGCCTTACTGCATTATCGCAAACATGTATAGAATTTGTAAAATGCCAAGTTTGGGTTAGGATACTTTATTTGAAGCCAATTTTACATAGGAAATGAAATTTCATTTTATTAGAACCTAGGGGGAAAAATTCTTTCCAAACATGTATAGAATTTGTAAAATTTAATTATAAAATTTGCGAGTAAACGTTCATCATAACACTATTTCAACATGTTTTTTAAATTAATTAAAGAGATATAAATCAATTCCAAAATTTTATTTTTTCAAATACAAACAATGAAAAAAATGATCTCATAACCTATTTCTTTTGCAATGTTCCATAGAAATCGAATCCCCGGAAGTTTCAATTCTAAATAAGTCGCAAGTATCTGCCCCTTACGTTTTCCATTTGACCGGAGATAAATTTACGAAAATTATTTAAAAAATATTATTGCAAGAATTATCAATTATTTCCTGAATAAGATTTGAAATTTTAAATAGGTATGCTAGTCAAAAAATATTAAAGATATTATTTGTGATACCCCGTAAATGATATGTACTGTCTGAAACGTGTTACGTGATTTGATTGGTACTATTCATACCAACAAGGTGCACCTTCTTTTCTGGCACACATCTTGAGAGAACTCCAAGGTTAAACGCATTTGGCCGGGAGTAGGATCAGGATGGGTGACCTCCTCGAAAGTTTTCCAGGGTGCGTGCGAGTGAGGACAAAGCATGCTAGAAAAGACTCGTGTTGGTCTGTGGAACCAGTCGATCGAATCACGGAACGTTACATTATGATATCGGAGCAAATACGCTCCTGGGACTGTTCTGTATTCTGTCTGGCGCAACGAGGACGTCGGAAATTTAAGGAGGGGTGAATGTGATGCCCCGTAAATCATATGTACTGTCTAAAACAGCTTAACTGATTTGATTGGTACTATCCATACCAATAAGGTGCACATTCTTTGTTGGCACACATCTTGAGAGAACTCCAAGATTAAACGCGTTTGGCCGGGAGTATGATCAGGATGGGTGAGCTCCTGCGCGTTTGGCCGAGAGTATGATCAGGATGGGTGAGCTCCTGAGAAGTATTTTTTGGGATGTGTGTGAGTGAGGACAAAATTGATGAAGATAAATAAACTCAATAGGTTTGTTCCTCATCAAAAAAATATTTCATGCTAGCAAGAAGATGGAAGATTCTCTTGAAAAATTATCATAATTAATTTTAAAATAATTACTATCTAATTAGCAATTATTTTTTGATTTGTTATTTGGTTGAATAAAATTTTAATAGTTCAAAAAATATATCATAATTAAAAAAGTCAGTGGGATCGTTCTCGGTAACACTCAACTCTTAAAAAAAGTTGGGAAGAGATCAGTCGAAGTAACCCTAGCTATATCTTTTTTTTGGTAGAAAACCCTAGCTATATATAGCCCAAATAAAACGCAACATATGTGAATCTCTTCATCTCCTTCCCTGAACCCTTTTTCCTTGCTTCGGCTGATACCAATCACCAAAAAAAAAGTTCATAGATTCTCGTATCTTTCAGAGGAGTTGGCATGGCTGCCGCCCACTTTCGCCCATGGTTTTTTTAGGGTATAAATATCATTTCACATGATAAAAAAAAAGACCGTTGATGTCAATCAGAAATCTAAGACCAACAATTTTCTAATAAATATGAATGTTAAAATTAATTTTGAAATGACAAAAATTCAACTAGTAATAACTAAGAATAATTTGCCCAAAATTAATTGTCATAATCGTAAACTTTTTAAAAAAATTACTATCATAATTGTAGGTTCCCACGGTCGGACAAAAACTAATATGAAAGCACCACCATAAAATTTGTAGAATGGTAACGGGTCCTGTCTCGTTTTTCAGGAGTCGGTGAGTCAATTTCCACCCCTTGTAGAAATGACAAAATTTTGTTTGGGAGAAAAACAAAATCCAATACCGTCTAGAACCCCGAGATTTAGGCCAACCCGTTTAAATTTTCTCGACAAAAAAAACCTAATAGGAAAGCGAACAGGAACAGCGTCGTTTTTTTACGCCCGCAAAAAGCGAGCCGTGTTCTTTGCTGACGCGTTGGAGTGCGTCATCCCCCACCCCCTAAAGGCGCGTATCACACGTCTCCGATGGCTAAACGGTAATAATCTCGAGACACCGCGTGGGAACCAAGCGAACCTCCAAAACGGTATAAATACAGGTCACGAGGAATTCCCAAAATATATCACCAAAAAATCGAATTAGCAAAAGAAATCCAGTAATCCAAAAAAAGAAAGAAGAGAGAAAGTTGGCGAAGAGTTAGAAAGGGGAAAAATGGCCGAAGAAGGACAAGTGATTGCCTGCCACACCGTTGAGGCCTGGAACGAACAGTTCGAGAAGGGCAAACAATCCAACAAACTGGTACTTGTTTTCTTCTCTCTAATTTTTCTCTAGCATTTTTTTTCTCAGAATTTTTTGGATTAAAGTTTGGAATTTCAGGAGCCTGGAACTGGAACTAGATTAATGTTAAGACGTGTTTGGCTGGCGTTGGCATTAGAATTGGAACTGGAACATAGGAATGGGAATCAAAAGGGGATGAATTATAGTTCCTGAGTTTAAAGTGAGAATTGAATTCCATTCCCTGTAACTTAAACATAGGAAATGGAATTCTGTTTTGATTTTTTTTTAAAGGTAAATTTTTGCACCAAAAGAATTACACCTTGCCAGAGTCTGAACCCTAGATCTCCGTCAAATAGTCTGAACCCTAGATCTCCGTCAAATCGTCTTACACCTTGTACCCCTGATTGTGGTTATCAGGGAATGGTTATTCGTCCTATTCCGAGTAGTCCTTGGTGATGGTGCTTATTGTCTTATGATATTTGTCGGAGTGTATTGCTTATACCAATGGTTGATGTACATTTCAGATCGTGGTGGACTTCACTGCATCGTGGTGTGGGCCGTGTCGTATCATGTCTCCTATTCTCGCGGAGTTGGCTAAGCAGATGCTTCATGTCACCTTCCTGAAGGTGGACGTGGATGAACTGAGCGTGAGCTTTCTCAACTAGTTTAGTCTTTCTGATTTCGCGATTTTACGCTGCCGTGAAAAAGTGTGCGTAAATGCGTTTGCTTGGTGAACTCGAACTCGAACTCGAACTCGATTTGATGCTAAATGCGTTTGCTTTCTGCAGTCTGTTTCCGAGGAATGGAAGGTGGAGGCGATGCCAACGTTTGTGTTGCTGAAAGAAGGGAAGGTCGTGGATACGGTTGTGGGTGCCAGGAAGGAAGAGTTTCTTGCAGCTGTAAATAAGCACGCAGCAACATCGGATGCATGATGATGCTCTTCGCAATAACGTAGTTTACGGATGCCCTAGTCGTCCTTGCATTTGCTATGGATCTTGAATCTGTATTTATGTTTGTTTATATTTCTCCTCTATGTTTATGTTGCTTAAGATGCTATCTATGGGAAGCTACATGATCCCTTTTGCTGTTTAGAAAAAACTCGGGTGTTGAATTCGCTCGTATGAGATACGAGGTTGCAGGAAATATGAACAAGCTTGGTTTTCATTTATATCAGATGAAGTACAGGCCAACCTTAATCATTATTTGCTCTCCCGTAAATTGACATGGTGTATAATAAATAATAATCTTAACTACAGTTGCAATAATTGGCTTCTCTTTTCTTCGAAATATATCTCAGCTTCAGCTCGTTCTCTTTACCAGGGAGATCTTGGATACATCCCCACCAAGTTCTTCAAGAACTACCAACAAATTCTGCCTTGGTTTAACCCATGATCTTGGTACATGATACCTGATAAAAGTAACAAGTAATCAGAAATTAATTAAAATAATAATTGACTTGCTGAGATTAATTCACGTGGATTTATGGGATTATGAGAAAAATTAATACCATCTCTGGGTTGGTTGACCACAACCAACTTGGCATTTGGGAGCTCTGTACGTTCCAGAGTAACTGCAGCTGCTGCAATCACCATTAGCAAAAGCCATCCAGTATCTCCCTAGGCTCTGCCCGTTTATCCAGACCTGACCCTTTCCCATGCTGCGCATGTCCAAAGCCAGCGGTTCGTTACCTTCGGGTTCGTCAAAGTAGGTCTGCAAGTTCGAAATTCGAAGTCAGACTACAGATAACCGAAGCTTATCCTTGTATCTTTAACTCGAGTTTTCGTGGGTGTAATACCTTGTACCATTTCAAAGGCTGTTGCCCTTGGCTTGCTGCTTGGGAAGCTTTCATCCAATCAACAGATTGGGCTCCATTTGGTGAGACCAAATTCATTGCCTCTCCCTTTAGACCTACCTGTTTAGAGAGATCAACCTGAGCTCGAATTCGACTGTACAAAAGCCGCTAAACGAAGAAAGAAACAGACCAGCACCAGACCTGGTAAGACCATTTCTGCCATGTTAAATCTTTCTTCCCCTGGTTCAGTCCATGTAGTGTTACAGGACCTTCTATTCCCGTTTTCCATGTCTCGTAATGTAGTCCGAGATTCTTCAACAACAAAGAAACAAGTAAGCAAACCGGGCAGTTCATCAGCTCCAACATACACTGTGGAGCAGGTAAAATGAACTAACCGGTAATCCAACAGCGATGCTGAGCAGGGCGATTTTATTTGTTCCTGGCCGGAGGTTAACTGGTCCCGTAAATGTGAATCGACGGTTCTCCCTGGTCCCAAATGCTGATCCTGTGGTCACAAAGTAGCTTTGCTTAGCCTAACAGGAAGAAATGCCTGCATTAAAAGCTCTTCGAACATCTTAGGTGCTCGAGAATACAGACCTGAATATTGTCCATTGATAAAGACATGTATACCATGGCCAGCAGACTGAACGGTTAGAATAGGCTTGTTACCTCCTCGAACAAATGACTCTGACGGGCTAATGTCGACGCTGTCGGGAAGTGAATATTGGAAATGTGAGTTTCATCATCTACGTATTAGATGTTTAATCAATGCATATTCGAGGTCCACGAGGGTGCAGAGAAATGGCATGAGCCTGCTCACCTAGTCAAGTACCATAGGTAGTCACTTGAATCTCTAGTGACATTTATCTGCTCCAAGAGACCGGAAGCTGCCATTCGTGAACTTTCTGATAGCGAAGAAACATCTTCATCATAAGACTCCCAAGAACCAAAGGAGGAACCAGTTGGCAACATCTGTATCTCAGAGGGTTGGACTTTAACCTAGAAAACAAAAAGCATGGATACTTCGGCTGTAAAACATAGAAACATTGAGTTCCATTAGACTGAAAGTATGTTTGAGCTCACTTTTGCAGTGTTGAATACAGAAGTTTTGCAGTCGGGAAGGATGCTTATCGACCAGGGAGGCAAATTATAGTGTCGGTTATTGAACGTCACCCTCGCAGCGCTCTTTGTGTTAAAGTTTGCTAGAAAAGCTGCACAAGATGTCTGCCCTGAAAATACAGTAGCCTGCAAAATAACCATTGTTAACAGCTACAACCCGCGCGGGGAAGAATAACTGAGACGCAAACATCGTATTAACGTGGACAGATCAGAAACATGCGAACCTGCTGATAAGTTCCCAATGCAGAGACTTTCGGATCGGCAGATAACAAAGAATTTTCACACAACTTAATAGCACTGTGAAGCTCCTTTAGATGACTGTATTTAGGTTCCCTGATCAAACCTGCACCAAAAAGAGGAATTATTAGGTGGCAGTGAAACAATAAAAATGATTATTTTCTTATTGATTGTTCTCCAACTTTTGTTTAGGCAGGTAGAACTGCCATCAAGGTAGCATACATGCTTGAAGGAAATGTAAAGCATTCTTGAGAGTGGGGTTGGACCGTCGCCTCGAATCGAATAGTGGGAACCAGAAATAAACTCGAAGTTCTTACCATACTCGTCTAATGGGGCATCATAGTCATAGCTAGTAGTAATGAAAGGGCCTCCGGCCGAGCGACCAAAGTTGGTACCACCATGATACTAAAGGTAGACAAAAGATGAGCCAGAATTTAGGATTAGCAAGATTTTATTGAACCATGAGTTAGAAAATGCCAGCATGCCAACCATGTAGTAGTTAACAAATGAGCCACCCTTTTGTATGAAGCGAGCAACTGCGAATGCCAAGTCTTGAACCGGTCGCTGATGAATTGGACCACCAAACTCCGTAAACCTTCCGTGTATGACAAAAACAGGGGGGAAGAAAGACTTAGCAGACTGAGTGTTCGCCCGGACGGTAAATTCATGTAAGACTACAATGCAAGACTTACCAACCACTCCAGGCCTCGGTCCACATTGTAGGCTTGTTTGGTTTATTGGGAGAGAAGAAGTCGCAGTAAAAACCGTTGCAGGTATTTATCTGTTAGCACGCATCATCAGCAACATAGTCCAATTCCTTGTTCTTGAGTTGACACAATTATGGTAATATCAGCAAAACTAGGAGATTGAGTTTTTGCAATTGCTAACCACAGGATCAGGTGCATCATCCTCCTTACACATCACCCATGGAACACCTGTACCTAATCCAACTGCCATCTCCGCCGCCCAGTTTACGTAAGATCGTCCAGCTTCCCCAAGAGCCCGACTCTCCGCGCCAAACTCATTCTCAATCTACAAACATGAACAACAAGAACTTCTTGTGAACCATAAGCTCGTAATAATACACGCACCAATCTCGTTCGTCGCTGAAACGTCAGCACTGCATACCTGGGAAAGGATGATCGGACCGCCTTGCGATGCAAACAGGCCTTCATTCTTCATCATCTGCACTATTTTCTGGGTGAACCCTTGCATTGCATTCTTCAGAAACCATAAAGAGGAAACAGAGAAAAACAAGAAAGGAGTGAGAACCAAATGCCAAGCCAAATCAACCCTTTTATTTGCCAAAGTTGGAAAGTTGGAACCTTGAAAGGCTCATTGTCTGTCCTGAAGCTGATACCAGGTACATACTTCAACCAGACAGGTAGTCCCCTGCCCATCACAAAAATCCAAAACATACTTCATCCTAACCAAAGTCTAACACGGCTCTAACCCGAATTAGTCGGTCCCGGATACGACCAAAAATAGAAACGTATACGCTAGAGGGGAAGAGAGGGTGTACCCGAAATTCCACTCGGCACAAACGTAAGGCCCAATGCGAAGATGTGCATAAAGCCCCACTTTATGCACCGTCTTAATGAACTTCACCAAGTCATATCTTCCCTCGAAATTATACTGCCCACAACCAGAACCAGACAAAATTAGCAAACACTTCAAAATTGAAAAATACCAACTTTCCAAAATCGAATGCAAAGTGTGAAGTTCCAAGAAGAGAGCACGTACATTGCCAGGGGAAGGTTCATGTCCATTCCAGAACACGTAAGTGTCAATTATATCCAAACCCCCGTCTTTGGCCTTCCGTATAAGATCTTCCCACATCTAATAACAAAACGAAAAATGTTAGAATCTTCATATCCAATCTAAAGTAGTTGAATTTAGCCACTTAATAAAATTATTATCATTTTTGTACATAATATTTTCAGCACGCTCGCTCAACTGATACTCATCGGACCGAAATTCTAATGCACACGGGATTACACGCTTTGATAACATATTAAAATCTTCGTATCCGACCGAAGGAGAAAGGAGAAGAGAGAGAGGAGAACAACCTCGGGGGTGCTTCTGGGATAGTGGATGGAACCGGAGATGAGGATTCTCCTTTGCCCGCTTATGACAAGGGACTTCCTGTCGTATGTTACACTGCAATGTACTAGAATGGGACCCACCAAGAGACCCATTAAGAAGAAACCGAGGAGGAGGAGGAGCTTGGAGGAGACTGAGATGGCCGCCATTGCCACCCTCCCTGAGCTTACTTCTTTGTGGGGGAGGAGAGAATAACAAGGGACAGTCGCTAGGCTACTCGTTGCCCATTACTGTAGGGGTAGTAGTTTCCGGTAGTAGGGGCACTCCATTATTATCAAATTCTATTTTAAAAAGATCTTTTTAATAGTATCTTTTTTAAGGAATCCAAATCTCATATTGTTTTTCGTTGCTTGGGATAACGTGAACATCCAAGTTTGAATTTTATGAAAAAAGCATTTTCGAAATTATTGGATAATAAGATATTTATCGACAAGTTACTGTTTGCTCTACTCGATGAATTTATTGGATAGTTTAATGGGTAAATTATCTTCAGGTCTCTGATTTATATTTTTATTACTCGCAGGTTCTTAGCTTTCAAAAATAATGTATGAGGTTCCTACTTTTTAAGAAAATATTGGTCTCAGGTCCTACTCACAGGATCAATCTTCTTAAAAATCTCCTGAAAAAATCTCTGATCCGGTGACTAAGGACCTCTGATCAATATTTTCTTAAAAAACAGGAACCTCATACACTATTTTTAAAAATTAGGAACCTGCGAGTAATAAAACTATAAACTAGGGACCTGAAGATAATTTATCCTAGTTTAATTTAAGCTGGAAAGGGTCATTAATTGGTCACGTGACCTAATGAGTATGCGTGTATTGCAAATTTGAAATATTCATGGGTGTTAGGGGCGGCTTTGGATTGCGTACGGAGTGAAGGAATTGATTCCGAACGGTTTGGAGTGAAGGGCGACTGCAGCGGCAAGCGCAAGTATGTGATAATGGCAAGCGTAGTTATGTGATAATGGCAAGTACAGTTATGTGATAATGACATTTGTTTTTGTGAACACGGCAAGTCCCCGTTGATGATAATGGCACGCGTAGTTTTTTTTTTGTCCCCGTATTTTAGCATTTTTGCAAAAAGATCACAATGGCATGTGCAGTTATGTGATACTGGCATGCGCAGTTATGTGATAATGGCATTTGTATCCGGCCTATGTTTGTGTGTAACTTTATTCATTTTGATCCCCATATTTTAGCGCATTTGTAAAAAAGTCCCCTCGTGTCTTTATTTCAAACGGTTCGGAATAGTGGCATTCCGTACCCAATCCATACCCGTTAGGGACATTGTATTAATAGTTGTTGTTAAGTGTTATTCATTAAAAATGGTGCGGAATCTCGTCATATTATTTGCTGATTTTCATATGGTTAAATAAGAAGGAATTTCTCTTGTCATAAAAAAGGGAATTCCGTGCATTTATTAGCAGGAGCGACGACGTGTTGACGAGGGGACAGGAAGGTTTCGCTTTCGTCATAACTTTGGCAGATGCCAAGGAGTTTTTAGTTGTTAATTTCCAAATAAATTAATCACACTATTTTTTAGTGAGTTGAATTTAGATTAATTGGTTCAATAATTTTGATATATATATATATATATAACACGGCCGAAAGAGTTGGAAGTGACCACGCATGAACCAAACACCCAATCACTAAAATAGAGAATCGTGTGTTCAACTGGTACTTGGTTGGATTATGTTCAAAGTAGTTAGTTACATGTTTTAATGGAAGCTATATTTAAGTTAACGATAAGGAATACCAACAAATACTAATTCACAATTAGTTCGAGTAATCAAAAATATTAAATACCTGTTCGGATCTTTGTCACTATTTTAAAAAAGTTAAAAGTCAACTTACATATTCTGTTGTTTTGGACTTTGACATACTACTATCATGTATTTTCAATTTCTCAGATGACAGATATTTTATCTAGTTAGTAATTAAGTGACATAATAATCATAGTTAATTAAAACAAATGCTATGGAATTATGTTTACTTACATGGCACACCACGTCAAAAATTTATTAACGTGACATACCACAAAATCAATTCATCCATCAGACTAATTAAAACCAAAAAATTTCCAAACCCTAATTTCACATAATTCATTCGTCTCCTTCTTTTCCTCCCTAACCCAACCCCAATTTCCGAAATAGTTGTTGCATCACTCCCTCCTATAGTTTGTGACCCTTCCACTTCCATATCGAGATATGATCCGTCGCCTTTCCATCTCCTTTCTCAACTTCATTTCCCTCATCTCCAACCCCAAGGGGAGTTTTCGTTACCGCTAGTATTTTTTTCACTTTCCTATTTCTATTTTTATGTTTCGATTGGTTTCTATTTCCTCCTCCATCTATTGACTTCCTTTACCTCCCTCTACTTTTGGGTGGCTTCTAATAATAGTGTAAAGTATGACACGATGGATTACGTGGCAATACAAATGATGTGACGTGTCATGTGAATACTATTATGTATTAATCTAACTACAGTTAAGTAAATGTCACATGGTTATTAAGTAGAGATAATTTTTATCACCAGGTCAGAGAAATCGAAACTACAAAATAGTGTTGTATCATTGGCAGAAATCAAAGAATATGTAAGTAGACTTTTATTTAAAAAAAATTAATATGTTCAAACTTGAATTAATCAGTATCTAGACATCACGTGGTATATAAAAATCCATAAAGCTGACATAGCAGTAGACATGGCAACATCCAATTTGTACCCATTATATATTTTTTTTGATATAACTTGTACCCATTATATTTATAGGTCTCTTCTTCTCCCAATGGGTCCGCCTATTGATAGCGATAAGCATATACAGCTTATGCATATGTATGTATCCTTTGGCCACGCTGAACGTGACTCCACTAGTACTGTTGTCGGTGCTTTATCCCTCCTCGATTATCATATTTCCATGTGCTAAGATAAGAGCAAACGCTAGATATTTTATTTTTGGGCTGGTCAGTTTTTATTAGCATTATATCAATTGAAATTATATTTTTAAGGTACTCAAGTTTTTTACAGAGTTTATAATTTCAACCAAAAATTGCGACAGATCAAAATTAAGATTGCATATTGCTAAAGATTTGGACACTTCAACACACATGCTATAAAATGAGTTGAACGTATATGGCTCGTGGATCAAAATGCTTGGATTTATTAAACTCTTGCTTCTACTGTGATGCAGATACTTTACCTATTTCTTTTTTTTGGTTAGAAATGAAGGAATATAATGTTGGGTTTGAATGAAAAATTCAATGCAAGCCCAATAATGGAAAGGCCCAAAGGAAAGGCCCAAAAGGGAGATGAAAGGTTGCAATCTCACATTGAATATAGTAAGGAGGATTTCCTTGTTTATAAGGAATTCTCCTCCTTGTCTCTCAACTTGATTGACTTTCTAAGAGGCTGACTCACCGCTAGCTGCCTGCGAGAACGGTGCGAAGCACCGTCCGAGAACGAGCACGCGCACGCGCATGTGCGTGTGCGCATGGCGCATTGGACGCAGGTCGCCTGGAAGGATCCAGAAGCCACCGAAGGGCCACGAGCGCAGCCAGTCAGCCTGCTGGCCGAGCGGACGCGTCCCTTCGGGGTGGCTACCTCCAGCCTATAAATAGGCCTGCCCCCTGCCAGAATTCTCATCCCAGCAGCAAGTGCACCTGAGTCCGAAAGTTCTGGGTATATAAGGGTTCGCCCGAAAGTTTCAAGATACGGGGCAATCTCGTCTTACAGAGAAAGTGTCCAACACTTGCCTCGACTGAAGTAGATCCTAATCAAGTACACCAACCCTCCGAAACAACAATCGTAAGACTAGATTGTGTACTTGAAGATGGCATCGACAAGCTCAGCACCAGCGGTCCCGGGGACCTGTCCACGCCGAAAGGCCGGCCAAGTTCAACGGTACCGAGTTCAAGAGGTGGCAACAGAAGATGTTGTTCTACCTGACGACGCTCAACCTGGTCCGATTCTTGAAGGAAGAGGCTCCGAAGGTGGCAGAAAATGAGGCAGATCAACAGAAGATCAACGCCCTCGATGCATGGAGTCACAGCGACTTCCTATACCGGAACTACGTCCTGAATGGACTAGACGACACGCTCTACAACGTCTACGCGGAAGCTAAGACCACTAAGGAGCTGTGGAGTTCGATCGAGAAGAAGTACAAAACGGAGGATGCCGGGACGAAGAAATTCATCGTCGGAAGATTCCTCGACTTCAAGATGGTGGACTCCAAGAAGGTCATCGACCAAGTGCAGGAGTTGCAGCTAATCCTTCACGAGATCCAAGCCGAAGGGATGCAACTCAGCGAGTCCTTCCAAGTAGCTGCGATGATCGAGAAGCTCCCCCCGCTCTGGAAGGACTTCAAGAGCTACCTCAAGCACGAGAGGAAGGACATGGGCCTAGAAGACCTGATCGTGAGACTTAGGATCGAGGAAGACAACCGAAAGTCCGAAGTCAAGCAAGGCAAGGCCAACCCCGAGACCACCGTGCACCTCGCCGAGGGAAAAGGTAGCAAGAAGAGGAAGAAGTCCGGGGATAAGCAGGAGAAGCAAGAGCCCAAGAAGAAAAAGAAGATCAAGGGCGACTGCTACAACTACGGCAAACCCGGACACATGGCTAAGGACTGTCGCCAGCCGAAGAAGGACGACCAAGGAAAGGTTAACCTGGCTGAAGACCTGTCCCAGATGGATCTGTCAGCCGTGGTGTTTGAAGCCAACCTGGTGGACAATCCGAGAGAGTGGTTCGTGGACACAGGAGCTACCCGCCACGTCTGCTCGAACAAGGAGATATTCTCGAACTATATCCCGATCACCGGCCGAAAGCTGTTCATGGGAAACTCTGCAACGTCCAAGATCATCGGTCTGGGTAAGGTGGTCCTGAAGCTGACCTCAGGAAAGGAGCTGACCCTCAAGGATGTGCTGCATGTTCCGGACATCCGCAAGAACTTAGTCTCAGGCTCACTGTTAAGCAAAGCCGGTCTTAAGCTTGTATTTGAGGCTGATAAGTTTGTACTGACCAAAGCGGGTCAATTCATAGGAAAGGGTTACCTAGAAAGGGGGTTGTTTAAGATGAATGTAATAACTGTACATCGCACCTTTAACGGTGAAAATAAAATTAACGCTTCTTCTTACTTGGCCGAGTGTTCTAATTTATGGCATGGTAGATTAGGACACGTAAATATAAACTCGCTAAGAAAGTTAGTAAGTTTAAATTTATTACCGATTCTAGAGTTCAACCCATCCGATAAATGTGAAGTATGTGTGGAGGCTAAAATGACCAAAGCACATTTCCATTCGGTGGAAAGAAGTACTACGCCTTTAGAGTTAATTCATACGGACACTTGCGATATGAAACACGTGCAAACTAAAGGCGGGAAGAAATACTTCATCACGTTTATCGATGATTGCACGAGATACTGTTACGTATATCTCCTAAAGGGCAAAGACGAAGCTCTTGATGCTTTTAAGAGATATAAGAATGAGGTTTAAAATCAACTCAGCGTGAAAATCAAAATGATCCGAAGTGATCGAGGAGGAGAATATGTAGCTCCGTTTGAGAAATTCTGTCAAGAACATGGCATTATTCATCAGACGACTGCTCCATAATCACCTCAATCGAATGGCGTAGCTGAACGCAAAAATTGAACTCTTAAGGAGATGATGAACGCTATGTTGATTAGCTCGGGCTTACCCCAGAACATGTGGGGGGAAGCTGTGCTCTCAGCTAACCACATTCTAAACAAATTGCCACACAAGAAAAGGGATAAAACCCCATATGAACTATGGAAAGGAAGGAAGCCTTCCTACGGTTACCTTAAAGTGTGGGGGTGCCTAGCAAAGGTCGAAGTACCTAAGCCTAAACAGGTGAGAATATGACCCAAGACCATTGATTGCATCTTTATCGGATATGCGCAAAATAGTAGTGCTTATCGATTCTTGGTGTATAAATCTGAAAACCCTGAGATAAACACGGGAATGGTCATAGAATCAAGGAACGCAACATTTTTTGAAGATAGCTTTCCTAATAAGGAAAGAAAGGAAGCAAGTCCGAAGAAAAGGGCTCACGAGACTACGCAAGGGTCAAATCAAAAAGATGATGAACCTAGACGTAGTAAACGGACGAAGTAACCAAATCGTTCGGTCCAGATTATCTAACCTATGCGTTAGAAAATGAACCCAGGATAATCCAAGAGGCATTGTCCAGTCCAGATGCTCCTCTCTGGAAGGAAGCTATCAATAGTGAGATAGAATCCATTATGCAAAACCACACGTGGGAAATCGTGGATCTCCCACCGGGCTGCAAACCTTTGGGATGCAGGTGGATCCTAAAAAGGAAATACAAAGCTGATGGAGTAATCGACAAGTACAAAGCTCGATTGGTAGCTAAAGGGTTCAAGCAGAAGGAGGGATATGATTTCTTTGACACGTATTCACCGGTCACAAGAATCACATTGATTAGAGTACTCATAGCTGTTGCAGCACTCTATAACCTCGAGATCCACCAAATGGATGTAAAAACAGCTTTCCTAAATGGAGAACTGGAAGAGGAGATATACATGGAGTAACCTGAAGGGTTTGTGGCTCCCGGTCAAGAGCATAAAGTGTGTAGACTAGTCAAGTCACTATATGGGCTAAAACAAGCGCCGAAACAGTGGCACGAAAAATTTGATAGAACAATGCTGTCGAATGGATTTCAGATCAATGAGTGCGATAAATGTGTTTACATTAAAGGCACACCTGAAGCTTACGTAATTGTATGTCTCTATGTAGATGACTTACTAATTACGGGAAGCAATAAAGAGGTTATTGTGAAAACTAAGAACATGTTAAAGAATCACTTTGACATGAAAGATATGGGTCTGGCAGACGTCATACTAGGAATAAAAATTTCTAGGAAAGCTGACGAAATTATCTTGACGCAATCCCACTACGTGAAAAGCGTGCTCAAGAAATTTGAAGCTTTTGACAAACCTTCGGTTAAGACTCCAGTAGATTTGAATCTACACTTAGCCAAGAATCGAGGGGACCCTGTATCTCAACTAAAGTATGCGCAAATTATCAGGAGTTTTAATGTATTTAACAAACTGCACTCGCCCCGATATTGCGTACTCAGTTAGTAAGCTTAGTAGATTCACAAGTAATCCAGGGAAGGATCACTGGCTAGCTCTGGAAAGGGTTTTACGGTATTTAAAATATACCATAAACCATGGCATACATTATGCTAAATATCCAGCTGTATTAGAAGGATACAGTGACGCAAACTGGATATCGGACGCTAAGGACTCCAAATCCACGAGTGGATACGTATTCACCATAAGAGGAGGAGCAGTGTCTTGGAAGTCCTCTAAACAAATGTGCATAGCTCGATCCACCATGGAGTCGGAGTTTATAGCACTAGACAAAGCTGGGGAAGAAGCTGAATGGCTCAAAAACTTCCTAGAGGATATTCTGTGCTGGAGCAAACCAGTACCTCCCGTATTGATACATTGTGATAGCATGTCTGCAATCGGGAGAGCACAAAGTATATTGTACAACGGAAAGTCTCGACATATCTGTCGGAGACACAATACCGTTAGACAATTGATCTCTAGTGGGGTGATCACCATTAATTATGTAAAGTCCAAGGACAACTTAGCTGATCTTTTTATGAAAGGAATCAATAGAGATCAAATGTACAACCCAGTAAGGGGAATGGGATTAAAATCCACACACTAAAGAACGTCCATAGCGGTAACTCAACCATGATGAGTGGAGATCCCACAAACTTGGTTCAATGAGACAACTAAGTTATGGAGGGTTCAGTTAATCACCTGAAACCTATCTCATTCTCAAAAGCTGCCCAGGTATTAACCTGCAGAGGTGTGGTAAGGTTAAGCATTACGCTTTTAATAATTCCTATACCTTGATTAAGGTAGAGTATGGCAGGATACTCCTGATAGGAGATCACCTATGTAAGTGTGAAGTGAGGCCGCTTCAAATGGAAAAAATACTTATGAATCCAAGATACGGTCCATAGCCGAAACGGACACAACGTGAGAACCTAAATATACTAGGGTTATTATTGTGTAAATGATATTGTCTTGGTTTACACCAAAAGCTGACGGTTCAAAACATCGCGTTCACCGAGCAGCGAGTAAATCCGATAATATATTACTAGAGAAGGTTCAAAGCCGCAAGCTACCTATCTCGATGCAATAATAACACGTCAGAACTTTCGATTAGAGTATACATGCATTAATCATCATTCATGTGGGGGATTGTTGGGTTTGAATGGAAAATTTAATGCAAGCTCAATAATGGAAAGGCCCAAAGGAAAGGCCCAAAAGGGAGATGGAAGGTTGCAATCCCACATTGAATAGAGCAAGGAGGATTTCCTTGTTTATAAGGAATTCTCCTCCTTGCCTCTCAACTTGATTGACTTCCTAAGAGGCTGACTCACCGCTAGCTGCCTGCGAGGACGGTGCGAAGCACCGTCCGAGCACGAGCACGCGCACACGCACACACACGTGCGTGTGCGCATGGCGCATTGGACGCAGGTCGCAATGGGCGCTTTGTGGCGCACGTGGCACTTCGCACGTGCGCATCGTCTGGAGGAGCCTTAAGTATTTTGCCCGGGTCCGGAGGCAGCTGCGCAGCTACCGAAGCGACGAGGAGCTGCGAGCGCCTTCAGGTTGGCCGCCGAAGAGGCACGACGGGCTGGAAAGTCCGGGAGACTTCCAGAAGGCCGAAGGGCTGCGAAATCCGTCACGAAAGGGCACCAACACAGCCTGGGCGCGCCTGGAAGGATCCAGAAGTCACCGAAGGGCCACGAGCGCAGCCAGTCAGCCTGCTGGCCGAGCGGACGCGTCCCTTCGGGGTGGCTGCCTCCAGCCTATAAATAGGCCTGCCCCCTGCCAGAATTCTCATCCCAGCAGCAAGTGCACCTCCGAGCATTGTTGTCTTCTCCTCTCCCCCCGTTCTTCACTTAGAAAAGAGTCCGAAAGTTCTGGGTATATAAGGGTTCGCCCGAAAATTTTGAGATACGTGTGCAACGTTCTTGGAAACGCCCTAAACAGTCGTTGTATCTTGGGGACGATTGCCGAAGCCCGTACCGCACTGAAATATACGGGGCAATCTCGTCTTACAGAGAAAGTGTCCAACACTTGCCTCGACTGAAGTAGATCCTAATCAAGTACACCAACCCTCCGAAACAACATATAAATAGGGAAATAATATAATATTACATTATAAAGAGTATTCTAATAGTAGTTCCTAAATAAAGGTCTTTTTGTGTGATGCCTATTATTTGGTGTGGAATATTTTTTTCTAAGATTGCGGTCATGAGTCTTAGTATTATTCTCTCGTGGTAAATTCCAATGAGAAAAATTCGCGAGTGAGAAATACCACCTGGAGAAGGTACTTTACCTATTACCTTATGGTGTGAACGATAAGCACCTTTAAATAGCCTCCACTACTACAGGCGAGATTGGGGTAGGTACTGTTAGAAATAACTTTTTTTAGAGAAAATAGTTGCGCATATATTAAGTAGAAAAATCCGAAAAGATTAGTATACCAAGTTCGATGGAATGGGAAGCACCTCAATTCGAAGATAAAAGATTAAGACGGACTTGACGACAAAGTCAATATGCAATAACGTTTTGAGAACGGAAAATATTGAGAAGGAAACAATAAGATAAAAGAATTAGATCATGTCTAATCTCTATTACAAAATATTCAACCTCCCAATCTCTAAAAAAAAAATCTCTTAATCGATAGTAGCCAAAATGTTGGTGATAAAAACAAAATCCACGGCAATCTGTTTTGATGATAATGGCTGGAACGGCGTTGAAGTCCAAGGCCACTAGAGAAACGGCACGGGAGAAATAATTATTGGGTGGCTGTAGCTTTTCGCCTTTTCCCTGAACTGCAATGAGAAAATGGCACGACAAGCTCCCTTTTCCTGCCAACTGCGAAGCATTAAAAATACTCTCAGAATTCGAAGCACGATGGTACGACAGTGAATTGTCCACTCTGTTATTGGACAAATGGCATTGAAAATAAAGAATTTTCCGCTACAAAAGGGACATAAGTTCGTAGCATGTCAAACATGGCCACCTTCAACGAGATGACTCATGTCGGGGACCAAACTGGGGATTTATTTATGTCTTATCTAAGTAGTCTTGCAACAAATTACCAACGCTCTAGCTCTAGGGAAACTGTGGGGCGCCTATCTTAATCGGGTGTCGATGGTTGAACTCTATAATCAATGAAACCGACGAAGATGCAGCGACCAAGATGAATGCATTGATCATATTTTCCTAACCTGCCCTTTCTCTTTTTGTATTTGAAATTACTTTGTGTTGCGGGAATAAGTGAACAAGTAACCCGAAACAGATTTGGAGTGGTCGTCCCAAGGTCAATCTATACTATGCTAAAGCTAGAGCTAGGCTACGGAAAGAAAAAGCGATACAAGATAAGTAAAGTAGTTGTGTGTTGTGTTGTGGATGTCCTTCTCCGGTACCCAAGCTCCCTTTATATAGCACGTCCTGACCTAGCTCCATCCTTCCCGTGCAAGAAATCCCGTCCCGAGTGAATATTTCGTTTCCAAATCAACCCGGCTTAGAATAGGAAAATCTAAACCGTCTTCCTCAAATGAACAGATCTCGTCTCAGATTAGGAATATACCGGTCGTGTCGACCAAGCAACTGTATCCCAAAATCTTATTGGAATCTCGAAAATCCCGGCTCTACTTAGAAAAATATAAGCCGACCCGATCCTCTCGAACCTTCCATGCAAAAGCTCATCTTAGGCCCGTCAACGCTGAAACAACTTACCGTTCTTAAGCCCAAAGTGAACTAAAAAAAGCCCAAACCTTTCGCTTATATAGACCAAATAATCTTCCAGACACCGACCGCATGAGCCCTCTAAGCGGGCTTCACCTTACCGCCCGAGCCCCTAAACGGGCTTCTTTCTATCACCCGCAGGTCCTAGGCGGTCCGTGTCTATCGCCCTACAGACCCTAGGCGGCATGTGCGGTGTACCTACCGCTCATCAGTTCTAGGTGGCTCGTGCTTGCCGCCCACAAGCCAAGGCGGCAAAGGCCTACCGCCCACAAGCCAAGGCGGTAAGGGCCTACCGCCGATCGCTTTGAAGTCCAACGTGGACTCAGGAGACCATCGAGCGGTCCAATCCGGAAGGACACACCAACCCGAACATGGATTCCCGCGCACGAACCTAGATACAAACACCTTTGCTACACATCCGGAGTATGAATTTTTTACTTTAACACTCGGACATATCACTTCACGTACCAAGGCATCCAACCAGACATCTCACTTCACGAGCCGAGACGTCCACCCGGATACTTCGAAGGTCAAAATGACCTCCGGGCTCCTGCCTCGAAGGTTAAAGTGACCATCCAGACTCCCGTCTCCGGGCTCCTGCCTCGAGGCATCCTTTTGCTTTGATATGCATTTTTTAACTTCTTTCACTCCAAATCTGAAGAAATCACCAACTACAAAGTCATAGATTTATGTCTTATCTTTCCATAGCAATTTGAATCACCTTAATCCAAGCTTCGTATCAAAAGTTATGATCATTTTACTAAGGAGTATTACCCAGGCGGGTGGGAAGCGGTATCCCGCGTTGATGTAGACTTTTTACATTGCTGTGCCTCGAATATAAAGAAGTAGTTAACTGAGAAGTTCTAGGTCCTTCTCCTATCTTTCCATGACCGAAAGAACCAACTTAATCCAATGCCCGAGTCATAAGTTACTACCAGTTTACCAAAGATAAATGTTTGGCATCGAAGGACAATAAACTGAGGTGATCTACCATCACCGGTCTCAACCAAGGAGAGACCGTCATTGGGAGACCCTCATCGGTCTTGACCAAGAGAAGACCGTTATCGATTTCTACCCAACTCAAGACCGGAAGCAACCTCTTTGAGATGACACCAATCACCGGTCATCCGACACCGGTCTCTTCGGGACGATACCGAACATCGATCACCCGACATTGATCTCTCTGAGATGACACCACCCACTTTGAGACCATACCGGTCATCGGTCACCCAGTCATTTTGAGACTGCACCGGAGAGCTCAAGATATCCTTGATAATTTGAGATTATTTTTGTACCTCAACACTTTGCACGTCGGATTGGAGTGGTTTGGTGCTGCAACTCGTCCATTTCTTTCTCTCTGGTAGAATGGATGGGTCTTGTTCAGGGTATGATGATTAAGAGGTCTGGTAAGTGTTATATGGAGTCATTCTTTGGGAAAATTGACTAACAAGGAATAAGACTATCTTTCAAGGTGAACGTTGTAACTGAGAGCTCACGCTATTTTGCGCTATGCCCAAGAATAGCTTCGGTGGTCAAACTCATCGGAGGAATTTGGATCACAGGACCTACTTTTGTACATTGAGTCTTTACGAGATCGTAGAAATTATGCATATAATTAACAAGTAGAATAAATTTTTGTACTACTTGGCGTAAATATTTGAGGTATATGGAATGAAGTTAATCTATTTACAAAAAAAATAATCAATGAAACCGATGGCTTAGTCCAAGCGATACGTTTTCCGTACTCTATCTCGGATAATAATTTAATAAATATCTATCGGTTGTATAGTTGATCTAGGTTTACTGAAAGGTCAGAATTCGAAAAAAAAACATTGAAATTTGAATTATTTGAAAATAGTGGAACATTGATATATAAGCGAGGAAGGTTTGCTAGAAATAGGACTAATGCTGAGACATCGGGAGATAAATCCCCTTGTCGAGGGATGATTTGTGAGCAAAACTTAGAACACACTTCAAGACGAGTCCCGTTGCGTACGTACATAAATTATATGACATGTCCCGTTGACATGTGAACTATGATTTCTTTGTTACTTTGCTTTCGCTGTACCCCGCTAATAATCACGTAAGAATTACGCAAATGTTGGATAAATCAAGTAATTTGCCGCCAAAGAACGGTGATATATGAAAGTCGAAAGTTCGATTTCTATCGGGTATAATTCTTGTAGTAAAATTTACCAAAGAGTAATTTGCTACTTCTCGATTAAGCTCCGGACCGGAGAGCAGCTGAATTTCCAACGGCTGATTTACACCCATAGCAATATGTTTGGCGATGTCAAACATGGCAATTTAATAGACTTTTAGGATAAATTAATTTTTATAAATCTAAGAACTATTAAAATTTTATTATTATGTGTAACATGTTGTGACGCAGTAAAATCTTTTGACCAAAGTTTTAATCTGTTGTGTTTGAATTCTCCTAATTTACAAAATAAACGAAAGTTGTTATCCCTAGTTTTAGTTTAATATAACGAACACTTTTTTTTATCAACTCAAGTAAGACGTAGGACTGAGTGATTATTATCGGACATTAATGCATAATTATTTATGTTTTAAAACTGCCATTAAAGACTAAATTAATTCCGTGTAGGCTATTCCCTTTAGCTAAAGGCGCATATCTTTATCGGTGCTTGCGTCATTGATATCCCTAATTATTTGGCTCAGCAATTAATAATTAAATCCCTTGAAAGAGCAATTAAGAATCACGTAAAGTTGCTACCTGCATAATACAAGAGACAAGCTTATGATCACTATAATAAACCTTTCAATTCGCTTTTTTTATTTTTCTACAAGCTCATGATTACCTATTCACTTTCTTTCTTTTTTTTTGTTATTTTGCAAAAATGTTATTTAATTCGAGTCAAAATTTATGGACCAGTGTACATAAGATAATAATTAATGGCCTAAATCCTGGCAGTGTCGTTACCGTTAAGCAAGGGAACACCGTCAAATCTGCCATCTGGTTCTCTCTCGTTGGGGATGATCTCTTGTGCGCCGCTAGATCTCCGTTCCGTTTACGTCGGTGAGACGCTTGTCCATCTCTCGGAAATCGAAAAACTCAGAAAAAGGGAATTTCGGAAGGCCAAATAGAAAAGCAATCACAAACCCCATCGAATCTCTCACATGCATTATTGTGGAAACAGTGAAGGACACGAGATCCAAGCCCATTTCACGTGGAACCTCCTCGATATCCACGAAAATGGTTTCTCGCGAAATAGTTCCTGCAATATCACGTGGGCTTCCTCGCAGATAGAAAAAAGTCAATGGGCTTTAAGCCCAACAAATTTAAAAGCATAAAGCATACAAGACTGAATCTAACAGTTTCTCGTCGGATAATGATTATCTGCGCAATTTCTAAAACTCTAATATTGCGAGTGAAATAATATCGAATCCTATTTCAGTGATGAATTTCGTTTTTTTTATGTGCCATTTTTGTGTGAGGTGATATGATCCGCCTGGTACACCAACGAATATTTTCTGATTTTTATGTGGTTAAGTAAGAAGGAATTTCTCTTGTCAGAAAAAAGGAAATTCCGTGCATTTATGAACAGAAGCAACGGCGTGTTGATGTTGGAACAGAAAGGTATCGCTTTCGTCATAAATTTGGCAGATACTAATTATTTTTTACATGTTAATGCCCCAAATTAATCACAGGGTCCAAAGAGTTGGAAGTAACCTACCAAAACCAATTACAATAACAAAGAATTCGGTGGAATTATCTCAAGCAATTCTTTTTTTTTTCCAATTCTCAGATTATTAAAGATAGCTGTTCAATTGGTACTTAGTTGGATTAGGTTCAACGTATTTATTAATGGAATATAAATCTCGGCTGGTGAGGAAAGTTTTATTTAAGTTATCGGTAGGGAAGGTCTATTTAAGTTAAGACGAGGATTTATATTTATTTACAGTAGGGTCGTTATAGTATAATCTATCGAGTTTGTTAAGCCTAAACATTAATGTTTAGGGTCTTTTTGTGTGTGCGATTGTTAGGTTTGGTATGCCCAACGTTTGGTGCATTTTCGGGTCTTTTTCACGAACTTAAGAATTTTGTAGCTTTGATTCTTTTGATAATATTTTGGTGTTTGTACTCAAATTGCACGATCCGATACCTATGGAGTTGTCTCTTTGATGTACACTTTGGTGGACTTTTTGGTGGAATATAATACTTATAAAAAAAGTCATTAATATTTAGGACACTCATATCAAATAGTAGCGACAAATATGAAAAACGAACTGACGCATTGTACATATTTAGGTAAAAAGACTCATGTGAAATACAAAGCACACATAAGTCATATACTCTGTTTATACTACGGTCATGAATCTAAGCCCAAAACCAACAAACTATTATACATATACTATTTTATTTATATGACACAAATCCAAAATGTTATACAATAGAAATAGATTTTTTGTAAACCAATTAGAATTGAGACAAATTCTAATCGAATCATAAAAAATGTACTAATATTAATTACTTATTGAGAAAGAACTTTATTATCAATCAAAAATTAAAACTATTCCGAACACAAATTAACTGATGCAGTAAATATCTAAAAATTATGCGATATAAAAAAAAGTTGGATCTACTAAAATAATATATGGGGGACGAGGAACATTACAAATCCATAAAGCTGACATAGCAGTAGGTGCATGGCAACATCCAATTTGTACCAATTATAGGTCCCTTCTTCTCCAATGGGTCTGCCTATTAATAGCGACAAGCATATACAGCTTATGCATATGTATGTATCCTTTGGCCACGCTGGACATGACTCCACTAGTACTCTTGTCGGTGCTTGATCCCTCTTCAATTATCATATTTCCATGTGCTAAGATAAGAACAGACGATGGATATTTTATTTTTGGGCTGGTCGGTTTTTAGTAGCATATATAAATTGAAATTACATTTGTAAGGTACTCTAAGTTATTTTAGTGCGACCGATCAAAATTAAGATTGCATATTGCTAAATTTGGACACTTCAACGCACATGCTATAAAACGAGCTAAACATATATGGCTTGGATTTATTAAACTCTTGCTTCTAGTGTGATGCAGATACTTTACCTATTATTTTTTGAAACAGGTGCAAATTTCTATATATAAATACGAAAATAAAATACAATTATATTTTATCTTATTTGTAATCCAGTCTCTTAACTAAAGTTCTCTTTAGCATATCACTGTGATGACTACTACATAGCGTAAAATTCTCTTGCCAATATCAGTAAATTCCTCTCGCGATAAAAATCCGTGAGAATAAAACAAGTTACTTCACCTATTACCTTATGGTGTGAAAGATAAATGAACCTTTAAATAGCCTCCACTGCTTTGGGGTAGGTACTGTTAGAAATAAGTGTTGGGTGGCCGTAGCTTTTCGCCTTTTCCATAAACTGCAATGAGAAAATGACGCGACAAGCTCCTTTTTTTTCTGCCACATTATTCTGATTTACCAACTGCGAAGCATTAAAAATACTCTCAGAATTTGAAGCACGATGGTACAGCAGTGGATTGTCCATTCTGTTATTGGACAAACGGCAATGAAAACAAATAATTTGCGGCTACAAAAGGGACATAGATCTCTGTATAATTAAGTTCGCAGCATGTCAAACATAGCCGAGTCTTTTTCCACAGAGGAGTTTGTATCACTGACAATTTCGAAAAAGAGATTATGGGGACATGTTTTACATGTCTAGGATTCGATCAAAAAAATCTCAAATAAGAGCATTTCAAATTGCCAAAAAATACTCAAAATAGAGCATTTTTTGGCACAAAAATATTATATTTTGAGCGTTTTTTGGTAAAAGCTACCAACTCTCTGCCCAATGTCAGACTTCAAATTGGCTCAAAAAGCCAATGGTCCCCATTTTTGTTAAAAGACAGTTGAGCCCGCTGGCATCTAGAATCATCCCAAATTCTTGTTTTTCCTTCAGCTTTGCATATTATTATACGTGGCCAATGCTAATAGAAAATGTTTGGTAGAAACACTGCCAACTAAGTACCACACAGAGAAATGGAAAACATATACTAAATACACGAAAATTAATGTCGTGGCAAACATGGCGTTCACATTTGAAAAGAAAAATAACGTTGATTAAATTCAGAATACCATATCATTAAATATTGGTTAGAGAATAATGTCACATTTTAGAAAATTTTATCTGACTCAAAATTATATCAACCAGAAAGTACATCCACGATAAAAATTATGTCACATTTTAGAAAATTTTATACATGAAAGATAAAGCTAGTAATTAATTGCGAGCCTCAATAATATGCACCGATGGTAAATTCTACCAGTTTCATAAATATTTTTATGCTTATTAGTTAGTCATAACAGTTTGTAATTAATTTTTTCCTCAGCTGGGTTAATACCAAAAAATTTTAATTATCTCCATCCAGATTAATTTAATGATCTACCAAAAAAAATATTATGTTTGAAATGAAAAAAGCAGAACCTCCGCAACTAGGTGCATCTCTTAATTTTGACATTTCTCGTTATATTTGATTAAGAAATAATCCTCTTGCCGTGTAAGGACTTTTTATCTTCTCATGATTCTCTATAATAATAATAAAACTAATTTTGTTTTCCCTATAATAATAAATCCACTGAAAAAACCTATAATAATTTGTCCCATTCATGTATTTTGATTTTTTAAAAACAATAATCCATTAAAAATTTCATGATTAAACTGAACCGTGATAAAGAAGATTACATTTGAATTCAAGCATTGCACAATTTAATATATTAGACCTTTGAATAGAAAAAAAGTCAAAAAAATATTTGGGCTCACAACACAACAATATATATATAATTTGTTAGAGGTTGAAGATACTTCCATACATATAACCGATAAAATTTACATGACCATCATCCAAGACAAAGCACCCCACATGTTTATAGCTTTTGGCAGAAACGGGAAGCCAAGCCGTTTTCAAGGAAGCCAAGCCGTTTACTAAGCTTGAGATTTTTGCAAGAAAACGCTACACTTTTGGCATTTTTTGGAATCTTTAAAGTTACATTCTGAGCATATTTTAGTCGAAACCCAGACGTGTAAAATATTTTTCGAAGACTCCATTATTATAAATGTAGTGGAGCGAATCTCTCTGTAGAAAAGACTCAACATAGCAGAGTTTTTTTCTAAGAGAGATTTATTTTTCTGACAAATCCATGAATGGGGTTCTCGGGGAATGTTATTCATGTCTGGGGTTGAGGGCAAAAAAATCAAAATTGAGCATTTTTGTGCGCAAGAAAACGTTTGAAATTGAGCATTTTCAGTGAAAAGCTGACGAAAATTCGACACGCTCTGTCGCAAGAGAATCTTCGCCTCGGCTCGGCGTCTTCCAAAAACTACTCGGATTTCAGCATTTTTGTGCTAATTTATTCAAGTAACAACTCTGCCTTTTTTTAACTGACTTACTTACTTTTTTTTACATTCTAATTAAATTTGAGGCCAAACGATACTTCCTAATTTAATTTGTAATAATAGTTTTTAAATAATTTTTTACATTCTAAATTTTAATCTCAAACTTTTGACTCATTAAATCTCAGATTTTATTAATTTTTTAACTTTTACATGTATAGTATATAGGGTAGTATGTGTTATTGAGCAATTAAAATCTATAATAATGGGTCCAGCTTGGCAAAAAATTGAGAACCTACTGCAGAAACTTTAAAAATTTTAGTTTATTGTGGGTTAAAGAAAAATGCCTTATTGTGAGGTGTTTTGGGCCAAATATTGTAGAGAATTAAAATAACACAACACGATATATTAAAAACTCACTTGGCATAAGTTTTTTTGGCAAAAAATTATAACAATTAAAATGGTTGCAGAATTTTAAAAACTCTAGTCTCAAATAACACAACACAATATATAACAACAATCTCAAGGAACATTAAAGCAATACATTACATGTAAACAATATTAAATCACACATTTGAATACATATAGAGATTATATTGTCAAGTTAACGAAGTTTCGCCATTTTTCTTTAACACTTTGACCACGCTCAAGCTACTGGCAGTCTTTTCGATATCATACGTGACTCTACAGATACATCGCGAAAAATTGAGATTAAAATTTAGGATGTAAAAAATTATTTAAAAACTATTATTACAAATTAAATTAGGAAGTATCGTTTGACCTCAAATTTAATTAGAATGTAAAAAAAGAGTAAGTAAGGCAGTTAAAAAAAGGCAGAGTTGTTACCTGAATAAATTAGCACAAAAACGTTGAAATCTGAGCAGTTTTTGGAAGAAGCCGAGCCGAGAAACGAGCCAAGGCGAAGATTCTCTTGCGACAGAGCGTGTCGAATTTTCGTCGACTTTTCACTGAAAACGCTCAATTTCAAGCATTTTCTAACGCACAAAAATGCTCAATTTTGAGCATTTTTGTGCTCAACCCCAGACAGGGATAACATTCCCCGAGAACCCCATTCAGGAGTTTGTCAAGAAAATAAACCCCTCTTAGGAAAAAAAACCCAACATAGCCACCTTCAACGAGATGACTCGTGTCGGGGACCAAACTGGTAGTCCATAGTTGGAGTTTTTTCCTAAGAGGGGTTTATTTTTCTGACAAACCCCTGAATGGAGTTCTCGGAGAATGTTATCCCTGTCTGGGGTTAAGCACAAATATGCTCAAAATTGACCATTTTTGTGCGCAAGAAAATGCTTGAAATTGAGCATTTTCAGTGAAAAGCCGACAAAAATCTGATACGCTCTGTCGCAAGAGAATCTTCGCCTCAGCTCGGCTTCTTCCAAAAATTGCTCGGATTTCAGCATTTTTGTGCTAATTTATTCAGGTAACAACTCTGCCTTTTTTTAACTGACTTACTTGCTTTTTTATATTCTAATTAAATTTGAGGACAAACGATACTTCCTAATTTAATTTGTAATAATAGTTTTTAAATAATTTTTTACATCCTAAATTTTAATCTCAAACTTTTGACTCATTAAATCTCAGATTTCATTAATTTTTTAACTTTTACATGTATAGTATATAAGGTAGTATGTGTTATTGAGCAATTAAAATCTATAATAATGGGTCCAGCTTGGCAAAAAATTGAGAACCTAATGCAGAAACTTTAAAAATTTTAGTTTATTGTGGGTTAAAGAAAAATGCCTTATTGTGTGGTATTTTGGGCCAAATTTTACCGAGAATTAAAATAACACAACACGATATATTAAAAACTCACTTGGCATAAATTTTTTTGGCAAAAAATAATAACAATTAAAATGGTTGCAGAATTTTAAAAACTCTAGTCTCAAATAACACAACACAATATATAACAACAATCTCAAGGAACATTAAAGCGATACATTACATGTAAATAATATTAAATCACACATTTGAATACATATAGAGATTATATTGTCAAGTTGACGAAGTTTCACCATTTTTCTTCAACACTTTGACCACGCTCAAGCTACTGGCAGTCTTTTCGATATCATACGTGACTCCACAGATACTATCGCAAAAAATTGAGATTAAAATTTAGGATGTAAAAAATTATTTACAAACTATTATTACAAATTAAATTAGGAAGTATCGTTTGGCCTCAAATTTAATTAGAATTAAAAAAAAGTAAGTAAGTCAGTTAAAAAAAAGGCATAGTTGTTACCTGAATAAATTAGCACAAAAATGCTGAAATCCGAGCAGTTTTTGGAAGAAGCCGAGCCGAGGGACGAGCTGAGGCAAAGATTCTCTTGCGATAGAGTGTGTCAGATTTTAGTCGGCTTTTCACTGAAAATGCTCAATTTTAAGTGTTTTCTTGCGTACAAAAATGCTCAAAATTGAGCATTTTTGTGCTCAACCCGAGACAGGGATAACATTCCCCGAGAACCCCATTCAGGGGTTTGTCAGGGAAATAAACCCCTCTTAGAAAAAAAAACCTCCATAGTCCTTATAAAAAAGGATAAATTACTTTAAGGCCCCTGGTATTTGGTAAATTTTACGATCGCCCCCCTGTATTCCAGTAATCGATTAAAAACTCCCTGAGGTTTGGTTTTATTATACTCTCAGGCCCTTCGCTGATATCAGCGGTCTAGATATTATTATTTTTTTACTTAAATGACCATTATACCCCTGTCTCCTTCAACCTAGACAGTTCCTCAGCGGACGGATTCGTCGCCGTCGCAATGGTGGCCGCGGGACTCGTTGTCGTCTCTGCCGTCACCGTCCTATATGTCCCTCTCAACGACCTCCTCTATGGCAGCCCCCTCTCTCCCATTCTCGAGAACCCGCCGTCATTCCCCTCTCTCTCCCATTCTCGAGAACCCCGCCATCGACCAGAGACCCACCGTCGTCCTCTCCTTTAACCCGCCACCAACTCTCCATCGACCAAAACTTCGACGTCGTCCTCTCTTTTAACCCGCTACTAGAGAACCTCTGTAGCTGAAACCAACAAACTTAGTAGAAGAAGCAACAATCACATCGATTCTGCCCCGGTTGGACCTTCGTCACGGTCTTCTCCTCAGCGTCCGTCTCTCCCCTCCGCTTCACCGCGAAAACCTCGATAATGAGCGGCTGGTAGCTCCCCGGCTGGTAGCTTCCAACAGCTCCTTGGTCATCGGTTAGTAGCTCCCCGGCTGGTAGCTTCCACCAGCTCCCCGGAAGGTCATCAGTATTTTTTTTCAGGTAGTCGGATGACCGCTCGGGTTCGTCAAATTTTTAATTGATTTTTATTTGACTTTGTAAGGGTGTTTTAGTCATTTTACAAGAAAAAAATTGATGACGTCAGCGAAGGGCCTGAGAGTATAATAAAATCAAACATCGAGGAGTTTTTAATCGATTACCGGAATACAAGAGGCCGAGCGTAAAATATACCAAAAAGCAGGAGCCTTAGAGTAATTTATCCTATAAAAAATTACCAACGCTCTAGGGAAATTGTGGGGCGTCTATCTTAATTGGGTGTCGATGGTTGAACTCCGTAATTAATGAAACCGATGGCTTAGTCCAAAGATGCGTATTCCGTACCCTCTCGGATAAGAATTTAAAAAATGTACGTATAAAAAAAATAATTTAAAACATGTCATCTCGGTCAAAAAAAGTTAAACATGTCCGGTATTTGTACCACACAAAAAACTGGAATTTGAATTACTTAAAGATACTGAAACATGTCTATATTAAGAATTGAGAATCGTCGGATCAAATTTAAGAAAGTGATGTTACAATATTATTTTGGGAAAAGTCTACTTTAGTACCCTGTGATATCACGAAAAATCAAGTCAGTACCCTGTAGTTTAAAACGTATCAATTGAGTCATACTTATTTCAATTAACATCAATTAGAGGCCCGGGCAGCTGCCCGGACCTGTCCGAACCTACCCGACCCCTGCCCGAACTACGTGGCCAGCCACGTCACCAAATTTTAATGACGTGGCACCACGTGGACATCCAACTCCTTCCCTCCTCCTCCTCCTCCTCCCCCCGCATCCTCCTCCTCCTCCTCCCCCCGCATCCTCCTCCTCCTCCTCCTCCCCGCGTCCTCCTCCTCCTCCTCCCCCCGCGTCCTCCTCCTCCTCCTCCCCCCGCGTCCTCCTCCTCCTCCTCTCCACGTGGCGCCACATCATCAAAATTTGGTGACGTGGCTGGCCACAAGTTCCGATACCACTTTCGTGGATCGACGTCGTCGAAAAACGAAGATCGAAGCCGTCGACGCCAGAGACACGCGGAAGGGAGAAGACGACCGCGACGGAGAATGGCTGCACGACGGCCCGCGAGGCTGCTACGGACGTGCTCGCAAGGCCACGACGAGTCGATTGAAACCGGTCTCGGCTGTCGGATCGCCGTTGTTACGCGGCGGTCGTTGACGGAGATTTGGTCGACTTCGGCGATCGCGGGAGAAGAGAGAGAAAGTGGAAGGAGAAAATATGCGAGGGGCAAAATCATAATTTCACAATTTTTTCCGAAAATATTTATACCCGGGTCAAGAAAATCAAAAAACTGGTCGAATTGGCTTAGTTTATTGGTTCGACCTAACCCGATTCATGGTCAATTTTGACTTAAGTCAAAATTGGACTTAAATGTTGGATTTTTCCTCTTTTAATTAGATAAAATCAATTTTTATTTAATTAAAATCCAATAAATTGATAAAAATTTTGAGAAATTTTTGTCAATTAGGTTTATTAAAATTATAACGATATTTTTAATAAACTTAAAAAGAAAATATTTTGGAACGAGTTTCGAGATATGTTAAATTTAACTAAAATCACATGAATTGGTCCATAGTATGATCATCAAAAGATTGAAAAATGAGTTTTTCAATCCTATTTTGGGAGAAAATGAGAATTAACCCAAAATTGAATTACAATTGTTGCAAGATTTGATGACTACTGGAGGAAGGTATCTAAACTTCTGTGCAACGGAACTTCGACAAAAGGTTCTGAAGCGCCGCTTACCGCTACGAGTGCCTAAGGATGACATGTATGTCATCGTTAAGCATATCGAGGTTGTTCACCGGGAGATGCAAGACTGCATCTGGGCCGGAGGTTATAATTATGGAGAGGACTGGCCCTCCATGTTTCGAGACCTCCTGGTCACGCTGAAAATCTAAGAAGATATGTGTGTCTTCTCGGAGCCCGAGATCAATACCCATAGAGATGCCCTCTATGGTCTGATCCGCTATCTCGAGGAGAGGGGTCTTCTCAGAGAAATGATACCTTCTCCTGTTCTGGAGCTGCGAAGCGGTTTAATCTTGAACCGCTACCTCGATAAGGAATACCATTACAATTTTCCTCCGCTCTTGATCATCTGGATTATGGAATCGATCCCGGTTCTGGCGGTGAATTTGGAATCCTTCACCGGATCGTCCTCGCACCCGGTCCCCACAGGATCGTCCTCGGACCCAGATCCAGATATGTATCTGGATTCTCCTACCGGATCGCCTGGACATCTGATGCTCGTATGATTACATGTTATATTAACCGTCCCTATATACATATGTTGTTTTTGGGGGACTTTTGTACAATAGGTTGAGACCTTGTCTGAGTTTTTGTGCATGTGTGAGCAAACTCAGAGTGTACAAATGCATGTGTGAAATATGTAATTAAATAAAGATGTTTATTTAATTGCTTCCACTTGAGTTTACTATCAATGAAATTTAAACGGTTGGAGTTTAAGATTAATACTTGAATGGTGAGGGGAAGCATGCCCGCGACCCACTTCAATTTTGAGATTAATCAAGGACTTCATATTGTTAAAAGTTATGAGTAATTAGTAAATTAAATCATATTGCCAAATCAAATTTCTAATATGTTATCATATTAAAAAATTCCTATAGAGATGTCAGTTGCTTCTAGATCCATCATAGCTGAGTTAAACCGTGAGTTAAAACTCAACGGTGAAAACTATGAGAATTGGAGGATGAAAATCCAATATGTGCTTGAGGAATAAGAGGTTCTGAAGCGCATACATGTGATAATGAATGAGTCTGAAGAAGGCACAACTGCTCAAATAAGCGAGACAAAGAAGCTTATGTTATTTGGAAGAGAAAGAACACTACTGCTCGATTGATTTTGCTAAGTTCAATGATGGATGTTGTCACCCGACAATTTCGCGTGTATGACAACGCAAAGGAGTTATGAGATGCTCTCAAACAAAAATTCGAAAAGCTTTCAGTGTCAAAGCTGCGTGCTTTGACTATAAGGTTTGACACCTTTAAGAAGCGTCCGGAGGTTGCTATGAGAAAATATTTGAGAGTGATGTCTAATATGATCAGTGAACTAGCAGAGGCTGGTCACATACTTAGCAACGAGCAGCAGATTCAAGCTGTCATCCGTTCTCTACCACCAAGTTGGGAACAGATGAAGATGAATCTTACCCATTCCGACCATTTGATAACATTTGATGATGTTGCCAGACACCTTGAGCTGGAGGAAGATCGCCTCCTAGCTATGAAATTCCACCCTGAAGCCCATTCGATTTGTACGACTGGGAGAGGTGGGAAAAAGAAGAAAGGTAAATGAAAGGGTAAGTGTAAACAAACTCCAAAGGCTGAAAACTGTGGAACCAAGTTGGATGGCTCCAAGGCTAAAAAGAACAAACGGTTTAACATTTCAAAAGTGAAATGTTTTAACTGTCAACAGAAGGGACATTTTGTAAAAGATTGCAAGATGCCCAAGCAGGTACACCTAAACTCAATTGTGAGTAAGTTGTATGTATCCTCTTGTACCCTTCTAACTGAATCACATTCTATGTGGGCGATTGATTCAGGAGCGATAGACTATGTAGCTAGAGACCGTTGTTCGTTCGTTGAATACAGGCGGTTGCCAGCTAGAGCAAAAATCATTTTTGTCGGTAACAACTCGTGTGTAGATGTGAAAGGCCTGGGCACTTGTAAATTGCACCTTCGTGGTGGTCGTTCCCTTCTTTTACATGACGTGTTGTTTGCTCCAGACATTCGAAGGAACCTGATCTCAGTTTCGGCCTTAATATCTTTAGGTTTTCGGTTGTCATTTGAGGACGACACCGTTAGATTATTTTTGGATGATGCCTATTTTGGCCTTGGATATATATCGGAAGATTTTTTGATTCTGGATATCAATCCTTGTGAAAGCCTTTCCTTAGTCACTAGTTCTAACTCATCAGAGGATGATATTAAACTATGGCATTCTAGACTATGCCACATCGTTCAGGATCGTTTAAACCATGTAGCTAAGGCAGGATTGTTGGAAAATGTAGAGAAATCTATATTACCCAGATGCGTATCCTGTCTAGAAGGGAAAAGTACTAGGAAACCTTTCGGTACTGGGGCTAGAGCCAAATTTCTACTACAATTAGTCCATTCTGATATATGTGGTCCAATGAACGTGAGGGCAAGGCAATGAGCATATTACTTTATCACCTTTATTGATGACTATACTAGATATGGTATGATAAACCTGATTTCTCACAAGTCTGAAGCCTTAAACTGTTTTATGACATACATGAGTTTTGTTGAGAATGAGAAGAACAGAAAGATAAAAGCCTTACGAACTGATCGTGGCCGTGAATATCTTTCTGATGAGTTCAAAGCTCTATGCATTGAAAAAAGGATTGAACATCAGTTGTCCATTCCCTATACATCCCAGCAAAACGGGGTTACTGAAAGAAAGAATAGAACTCTTCTTGACATGGTTAGATCGATGATGGCAGAGGCAAGTTTGCCTATATCATTCTATGGAGATGCGCTCCTGACTGCCGCATACGTTCTAAACCGTGTTCCCTCTAAGTCTGTTACAGCTACTCCTTATGAAATGTGGACAGATCGGAAGCCCGATTTATCCTATTTTAAGCCATGGGGGTGTGCGTCATATGTCCATTCTACCTCAAGTACTTTCGGTATATTAGGACCGAGAGGTAGAAAAAGTATCTTTATAAGATACCCAGAGGTATCTAAAGGGTACGTATTTATGGGTGAACTGGACAATGGACAAGTAACAGAATTTGAATCACGCGATGTCACATTTTTGGATAATGAATTTCCAAGGTTGGGGGAGGTTAGTAATGACTTTACTCTTTATGAGACAGATGCACCAGAATCATCTGGATCACTTCTTTCGAGTGGGAGAATTGAGGAGGAAGATAGAGATTTTCTAACTCAAAATGATCCGGAAGGTCGTGATTTGAGTTCTGAAAGGGAGGTAATTCCTTATTCCAGTGGGAGTACGGTATTTTCACCCAGTGGGAGTGCGACTCCTGGATATGATGAATATATGAGAGATGTTTATCAAAATTGGGAATATCGTAGGTCTAGCAGAACTAGCATACCACGCCGACGATTTGACATCGAAGGTGAGGCTAATGCATTCTTGGTATCACTAAAGAAATTTAGTAGTCCAAGTGAAATTCTTCTGGCCATCCTGCAGGATGAAGATGAGCCAAAGAATGTATCTAGAGTTTCGTCATCTCCAAAATGAACTGAATAGATGAATGCAATGGAAGAAAAAATGTCTTCTATGATCAAAAACCAGGTTTGGGATCTGGTTGACCTACCTAAGGGGCGTAGGGCAATTGAGAATAAGTAGATTCTCATAATCAAGCGCAATGCAGATGGCAGTATCGAAAGATACAAAATGCGTTTGGTTGCCCAAGGGTTCAAACAACAGGCTGGGATAGATTACGAGGAGACTTTTGCACCTGTTGTTAGATTTACGTCAATTAAGATCATTTTAGCCATGGTTGCTAACATGAATCTAGAATTACATCAAATGAATGTAAAGACTGCTTTTCTCCACGGAGAATCGGATGAAGAAATCTACATGATTCAGCCTGAGGACTACATTCAAAAAGGCTGCGAACACAAAGTTTGCAAATTGAATATATCAATTTATGGTCTTAAGCAGTTGTCTAGACAGTGGTATATTCGCTTTTATAATACGATCATGCAGCATGATTTTATAATGATAGATGAAGATCACTGTGTATATGTTAAGCGATCAGGAAAAAAGTTTGTCATCATCACTTTGTATATTGATGACATCCTTTTAGCTAGAAATGACATGGGATTTCTTGTCAAAATCAAAGATTGGTTATCTTCCAATTTTGAAATAAAAGACAAAGGTGAAGCGGATTACATACTCGGAGTTAAGATTTCAAGAAATTGTTCGAAAAGAATAGTGTCTCTTTCACAAGAGACATATATTCGTAAAGTAGTAGAACGTTTCAAATGTGATCACAGTAACCCAAAGTACGTCCTATTGGTTAAAGGTCATAATTTGGGTAAGGACATGTGCCCAAAAATGGCTAAACAACGTGGGGACATGGAGAAGATTCCTTATACCAATGTAGTTGGATGCCTGATGTACGCAATATTGTGTACCAGACCTGATATTTGCTATGCTGTTGGGATAGCAAGCAGATATCAGTCTGATCCAGGCAGTGCTCACTGGAAGGCTGTCAAAGGGATTTTAAAATATTTGAACACTACTGCAGAATACTCCTTGTGCTATCAAGGGCGTGACCTGATACTGAGTGGCTACACTGATGCTGATTGGGGAGGTGATGTGGACAAGAAAAAGTCTACATCTGGATTCATTTTCTTGTTGAGCGGGGGTGCTATCTCATGGAATAGTAAGAAGCAAACATGTGTATCCCTGTCAACAATGGAAGCAGAATATGTAGCTTCAACTCATGCTGCACAAGAAGCGGTATGGTTGAAGAGATTCTTAAGTCATCTCTCCCTGATCAACTCGACGGAGCCCGTGAGTCTATTCTGCGACAACCAGGCAGCTATAGTGTATGCTAAGGATCCTAGATTCTATAGCAGGGCTAAGCATATAGATATTAAATTTTACTTTGTTAGAAGTTTAGTAAAATATAAAGAACTGTATATGAAATACATATCTACACGAGATATGGCCGCAGATCCAATGACTAAAGTATTACCTCGAGAAGTATTCGAGAAATATGTTAAGTCACTGAGTTTACGATGGTTTCATTTGTAATCTAATTAGTTAGAATAAAAGAATTTTGTTTGGCAATATGAGTTAATTATGAAACATGTCGGACAGAGAAGTAGCCCACTCACACGGGTGTTTACCTCAGTGGGAGTCAAGAAGTTAATTCCTAGATGAGATGAGGCAGTTATTGGACATTCATAGGTGTATGTCCTATGACAGAATGCCGTCTTGCTCAAGAGCAAGTTTTCTTATGCGATGCAGGAATAAGTTGCTGCATTTAGATTTTCTATAATCCATATGATAAGATATAAGTGGAACTTATCATACTGTCTGTCCTATTGGCCTAGAGTTAAGATGAGGCTGATACTCTAGTATGGTGTTAAATGACATGTGTTCCTTTAAAAAGAAAAGTACACCATAACACGTGATCAGTATCATGTGTGCTACTCGACCACTGGATGTGATGAAAATGTTGAGTGGTTTCACAATCCCTGGTGTGAGACCAATTTTCGAGAACTGTGATTCCCGAAACCTACCCTTAAGATCCTAAACGTATTCTGGAAGTATGATCTAGTGCTGCTAGCTTAGAAAGTTCATGAAAAGGTTATGGCATAGCGATTCGACCTGGCAGGGCTAAGCAGAAAAGCAGGCTGTATCATTATGAAAGGAATATAGTTAAGGGAGAAGGAACTCTGTTAATCACATTCTGAGTTTCGTGGTTCAGGTGCACCAATTGTATTGAAAAGTACAATAGTGAATCCGAATATAATTATTTGAAATCACTGATGTGAACAATAGAATGTGACATGAGTCCTGGGGTAATAGCATGCATTATATAAGAAGGTTGTCGAGATGCTACTATTCAAGTAGCCTGAGTGTTTGTATTCTTGAATTTGGCTTAACACACTCGACGTATGCTGGTTGTACGAAATCTTTAAAAAAATCTGATAGCTGTTGATCAAGGTCAATAATAATTGAGTGGGAGATGTTGGACCTAAAAGGCCCAATCAGGCAATTATTATTGTGCCTGATTGGGCCCAGGCCCATAAGTTGAGTTGGATGGGCCGGTCAACCCGCGTTGACCAGCCCGATGCCACGTAGACACCACGTCAGCGTGACGTGGTGCTGACGCAGTTACCGCCAAAGTTGGCGGCCCATATGGCAAAGCAAGGGAATAGCTTTGCCACGCGGCATGCTACGTGGCGGACATGCAGTCCGAAGTGGCGCGTGGCATGCCACGTGGCAGACATGCGGTCCGAAGTGCCACGTGGCATGCTACGTGGCGGACATGCAGCCCAGTAGTGCCACGCGTCGTCGCGTGGCTTGCCACATGGCGCATTCTGGTGTGCCAGATTTCTCTTTTTATAGGAAAATCCGGCTGAACCAAAATGTAAGTTTGCCCACAACCACTCAATAAGAAAGAAAAAACTCTGGAATAGTCCCTGAGTTTTGATCAGATTTTATATAGAGGAAATCTCGTGAAAATCAATTACGAATCCATTAAAACGTGATCGTAATTCGACTAGAACGAAGACATTGTGGACCCGAACCTGTGGACCTCTTGCTTCAACAAGTAAGTGATTTATTATTAACGAATTAGTTGTTAATTTATCGAGTTTAACATATAATTACTCGTTAATTATGCGTTAAATCCGTCAACTAGTCTAAAAATAAAACTACAAGTGAGATGTGAATCTTGAATTCCAACACTAATTACGTAAAACCTAAGCTAAAAATTGGATCAATCAATTAATTTGCCACTTTCCCATTAAGCTCCGGAGAGCAGCCAAATTTCTAAATACTAATTCACATCCCGAACAATTTTATGGCAGTCATATCAACTGAAATTTTAATAAGAATCTGTTATAAATCTAAAAAATATTAAAATTTTAGTTATCAAAAGTTTTAATGGTTAGATCTTCGAAAAAGTTGAGATACTATTCGCTTGTGTTTGAATTCTCCTAATTTACAGAAAACGAAAGTCGTTATCCCTAGTTTTACCACTGACGCAGCAAAATATAACGAATACTCGTTTTCAGTCAATTTAAAATTTATTTTTGTTAAAGTAAGATATAGGACTGTGTGATTATTGGACATTAATGCATAAAATGTTTCAAAACTGTGAATAAAGCCTTAAAAAAACTGTGAACAATGACGAAAATAACTCCGTTTCGGCTGTTACCTATCAAGCTACGGAATTGGAACCGACCACCTATTCCCATTAGTTTTTTTTGGTGAATTATTCCCTTTAGTTTTTTTAGAAAAATTATTCCCTTTAGTTAAAGGCCTATATTAGTCTTAAACGTTGGAAAACTTGAGTCATTTTTATAAAATTTTAATCTGTCTGAATTTGGATTAGTAGACAAATTTAACAATAAATGACATAAACCTAAAAGAATCTAAAGGCGTATATCTTTGTCGGTGCTCGTGTCATGAATCTCCCTAATTATTGTGGCTCAGCAATTAAGACTTAAATCCCTTCAAAAAGCAAATAAGAATCAAGTAAAGTTTTTTTTAAGGGGAGAATCAAGTAAAGTTACTACCTTGATAATACAAGAGACAAACTCATGATCACTATAAACCTTTCGATACTCGCTTTTCATTATTATTCAACATTATTATTTTTTTCTTTCTACGATCTCATGATCACCTATTATTTTTTTTTATTTCCGATTCAATATAATAGTAATTTTTTTTTTCAAAAATATTATAAAGTTCGAACTATGACCTAGTGTACATAAGATAATAATTACCATCTTCGTTAAGAGCCTAATCCTGGCAGTGGCGTTACCGTTAAGCAAGGGAACACCGTCAAATCTGCCATCTGTTTTTCTGTCGTTGGGGAGGATGTCATTTGCGCCGCTAGATCTCCGTTCCGTTTACGTTGGTGAGACTCTTGTCCATCTCTCAAAAAAAAATCTGTCGGCAATCGGAAAACTCGGAAAATGGAAATCGGAAAGGCAAAGGGAAAAGTAATATAAAAAAAACCCATCGAAGAAGATCCAAGCCCATTTCACCATGGTTTTAAAAAACACGGTCCGACCGGTGGTCCGACTGGTTGGATCGTGAAACGGGCACAAGACCGGGTCGTTTTTAGGCTTTTGACCGGGGTCTGTACTAACCGGACCAAATCTGGTCGGACCGGCCGATTTTGAGGTCCACCCTGACCAGTCAAACCCGGTTAGTATAAAAATGGGCGAAATTGACTTTTTTTTGGTGGTTTTCGAGAAAAAAAAATTAATTTGGCAAGTTTATAAAGTAATAAATAAATAAATAAGTAGATTTATAGAGTGGAGAGATAAAAAATTAAGTCCACTTTTTTTATGGAAAATAAGTATATTTTAACCTATATATATATATTATTTAAAATATTTAAAAATAAACTTTTTTGGTCTGACTGGTGGTCCGATCGGTCCGACCGGCCGATCCAGAAAACGGTAGGAATTCCGGGTCGTAGCTCCGGGCCGGGTTTTAAAACCATGCATTTCACGTGGAAACTCATCAATATCCACGAAAATGGTTTCTTACGAATAGGTCCTGCGATATCACGGGCGTCCCCGCTAATATAAAAGGACCGTGGGCTTTGAGCCCAACAAATTAAAAAGCCCAACCTTATGCGAAGTTTTTTTTGTTGGTAAACTTGAGCCCCTCGGAAATATTATTAATCAAAATGTAGTCTATTACAATAGGAGGAGGGAAAGTCATAAGAGACCTTACATCAGCTGGAGGATCTTCTAATGCATAATGACCTCAATTGGTTTAGTAAAATTCAAGTTTGCTAACTTATCGACAAACCGATTTGTCTCGCGATAGATACAGACAAGTTGTACATTTCAATCCCACTTGAATTTCTGTCGTATTCGAACTAGTAGGCGATTTGGGATGTATTGAATCGGCTGTGACTTAATTGATGAATCCTTCGACCGCCTTCGAATCTACCTCCAGAATCAAGTTCTTGATACCAAGCACCTTCTAGCTCAAGGCTATGAAGAGCAACCATATGTGAAATTTGCCGACGCTCTTCAACAACATTTTCAAAATTATTTAATATCTAAACGTCCTCATAGACTTATTAGTTCAGATTAATGATTCGTGACAACGTAAAAATGGACAAACTCTTTTATCAAATGTAATACAGATGAACTTCCAAAGTCCAACTTGAGAATTCTCCTAGTTGGTTATAAATAATAGCAGAAATCTTATTCTTCTGTCCCTTTAAGAGCTGCATTAATAATTGACAATGATAATGTCATATATTATATAAATGGCATTATGAGCCAACGGGCATTGGGCCTAGCGGCATAGGCGTTGCTTAATTTCAATGAGGTCAAGGGTTCGATCCTTGACATTGTAACTAGGTGTAATATTTACATTCTTGTCGGTACTAATGTAATGTACTAGGATACTGACTAACTTGGTTAACGCTACACTTTGTCGTCAAGCTTGATAGCATTCCGTTCTCTGAAAGAAAGAATTTTCCACGCTCAGATGAGGCAACAAAAGGACTTCCAACTTTCCATTAACTGTATTTATGGTTTTGAATTCGCAGTCCAATCGGTCGGATCACGATTTTTAAAACTACGAGGCTGAACATAACCAGTAATCTCAAATCAAATTTTGAAGGCCACAATCTATGATTCAGATTTTCCATCTAAATCTGTAATTACAAGGAAGTGACAAGTGGAGGTAAATTAGTACCTAGACAGATATGTTCGTTGCTGTAGATGTGAGGATGCATAGGAGCCGGTGGGACAAAAATCACCTGGTCAACCAAAGTCAAACATCAAAACCCTCTTAACACCCAAGACTATACAAGGAGCCACCACTAAGCCGGTTGATTAACTTGCAGGAACTAAACTAGATGTCTCGTGTTCGAGCGCTCGAGAAGTGCGAGGCCTCGTTTTAACTTGGAAGAGTGGCGGACAGTACCATACCTCGGGAGCTTCCATGGGGTAATCCTCCGGGAAATCGATCTGGAGTTGGTACGTCTCGCCTTCGTATAGCGTCCCGGGAGCTCCATTGACATCGATCACCCATCTTCACAATTCAAGACACTCACTCATCAATCCAAGAAAGTAAAACCCAGTAGAGAGAGCTAGAAACTTCGGACAAATTACGAAGCACCGAGAAAACCTTTGAAGATCGTCGGAGACTTTGTGTTCGAAACCGGAAGGAGGGTTGAGAACCCACTCGGCCAGCTCTGTTTGGAGTCGATGAGCAGCCATCTTGCTTAAGCTCTTACAATTGAGGAAAAAAAAGGTCAGAGCAATAACTTGTGTTAAGTTCGTCGGGAAAAAAAGAAAGAAGGACTCGTTTTCTATTTTGTCGGACTCTTGTTTTGAACTCTTAATTCGATCTATCTTGTGTATCAAATATTTATATCTATATAAAAGTATGTTATCTTAGAATTTTGTAAGGTTTCGTCACTCAGTATCATCAATAGAAATTTTCCTTTCTTCTCGTAGACGTAGGCATTAGGTCGAACTACGTAATCTTTTGTGTCCATATTTTTTGAGCGTTTTATTCTCGAAGTTACTGAATTCTTAACAAATTGATGGCCAAGGAAAGGGAGAAGCAGATAGAAACAAGGAAATGGCGTAATTAGTTACCTTTGGTGATGGAGCTGAGGGGTTCGAGCTACTGCCGCTAGCCATTCTCTCCCTCTCTCTGAAGTTTTGGCAGTTAGAGAGAGGAGGAGACAAGACAGGGGTCGAAGCAAAGACGAGGCCTCCCGGTTTCGGTATTATCATTTTATTGGTTTCAGCCGTTTGATGGGATGAGAAATCATAGAGAATTTTGTTTGACTTTTTAAGCCAATGAGAGTCTGCCACGTAATTGATGCACTCACAAATATGGTTTTTTTTATATCGAACAAATAACATATGAGGCGGTGGAAGTTTCCGCCTCGGTTAATTGCTTTCGTTTCCTGCCAGGTTGCGGCGAAATTTCTTAGAAAATCCAGACCAAAAATTCATCGGTACTGAATGCGTCTAATTTCCAACTTATAAATCGATCTATGGCCAAACCCATTTAATTAAACCATCGATGTCCCAATTAATTATATACCTCCCCCCCCCCCCCCCAAAAAAAACCATTGATGTCCCGAATGGAAAAGGCCCATTCTAGAATTTAGTATTCTAAACCTTTCGAGCCCAGCTGAAATTGAGTGAGCCCACAACAATCATATTCAAAAGATCTAGCGTAATAAGCTTTGATAATAAGAGCCTGAACAATATCTGGTATTATTTGAACTTAAAACATTTTTTGGCAGTACAAGTCCCTTATTATTCGAGAAACATTGTCGTCAAGACATTGTCGTCCATTAATTATTTGAAGAATTCAGGACCAAATAAGAACTCCCTCCTCCGCGGGTTCGGCGTGGTTGATTAAGGCCGAGCTGGGAGAAGCTTGCCCGAAGACCGTCTCTTGCGCCGATATCATAGATCCTTGTCCGCTCGTGCATCCACCGTACTGGTAGAACGAAGCACGATCCACAAAATACAAACAAAAAGAAATTAAAGTAGGGATCCCCCAATATCAATAAAAAAATGTCTAAAAAGACCGAAAGGATTTTCTTTGGGCTATGAGAAAGTTATTAAACGTCGGTTGGGAGGTGGTTCCTAATGTCCACCATAATTGCCAACTTTCTTGTTTAACAGAGCGGTTGACCTAACTGGGAACTCCGGCTGGGAAGGAGGGACTCAAAGACAGCAAGTTTAAGCAGATCGAACAGGAACATTCCCGCACCCAACTCCACTATCCAAAACCTCATTACAGCCTTCAACCGCCAAGGTCTCAACGAGGTCGACCTCGTTGCAACCCGTCCAACCCGGGTAATAAATACGCATGCAAGTAACAACAGATTAAAAAATACCTCGGTCAAAATTTCACAACTGTCATTCTCCATTGATTAACAAGAGATCAAAATAAAACCAATTTTATCGGCATGTGCGCTGTGATCACTAGAAAACCACCTTAAAAAGTTACCCTGTTAAAAATGTCTTTAACTTTCATTCTCCATCAATAATAATACCAAGTTGCTCAGCGTATAATATAATAAGTTGGATCATACTAAAATCACTCGCGTATATACTTTAAGTTGATACTTGGTACGTACGAGATTAGAGCTTAAAACGACACCTAACATATATACATATATCAATGATACAAAATTTTTATGATATAGTAGTTTAGAATTTGATTTAAAAAATATTTTTTTATTAGAAAATTTTGTTAAAGTCAAATCTAACGCCGACTGAAAAATGACTAGCCGTTCACGGGCTTTTTCTTAATAAGCCCCCAACGAACAGCCTGTCAAAACTCGGTGCCTAAACAGTAGCCCAAAACGGTGTCGTTTCTTACTAATGCTCTAATACAAATAAATCCATCCATCCTCCATCGGAGAGAAAACGGTCAATTAAATTAAGGGAAAAGCCGTTAGGGCAATAACTTGATGACCAAGGAAAGAGAGAAGAAGATTGTAACAAGGCAATGGCGTATTAGTTACCTTTGGTGATGGAGCTGAAGGGCTCGAGCTACTGCCGCTAGCCACTCTCTCTCTCTCTGAAGTTTTGGCAGTTAGAGAGAGGAGGAGACAACTTGACAAGACAGGGGTCGAAGCAAAGACGAGGTCTCCTGGTTTCGGTATTTTATTGGTTTCAGCCGTTTGATGGGATGGGAAGTTATGGAAAATTTTGTTTGACTTTTTAAGCCAATGAGAGTCTGCCACGTTATTGATGCGCTCACAAAAATTGTTTTTTTTAATATCGAACAAATATGAGGCGGTGGGTGGAAGTTTCCGCGCCGGTTAATTGCTTCTCTTTCCCTGCCCAGGTTGCCGGATAATTTCTTAGAAAATCAAGACCGAAAATTCATCGGTACTAAATGCGTCTAATTTCGAACTTATAAATCCATCTATGGCGAAACCCATTTAATTCAACCATCTATAATCATATTCTCAAAAAAAAAGCCCAATTATAATCGAGCGGGCCCACAACATTCAGAATTCAAAAGATCAAAATTTTTAAATTTTATAAGAGTTGAATAATGTCGAATTCTTTGGTCAGTCACAAAAGAATGACAGAGACAAGAACTTGACATGGTCTTGGTTGATCCATAGGATTTGGTAAGACGAGCAGTTTACTTGAGACATATAAATGGTGTCCAAAGTAGCTGTAGCGTCATATCGTCAACGTCGCTGCTTGAGAAGGCCATTGCAAGGGAGCCCCAGATTGCGACTTCTCTGCTTAGGCTTTACTTCCATGACCGTTTTGTGCAGGTAAACCATAAACTTTCGATATAAAACAACAATGACTATCAAAATTATATATCAATTAATAAGAAGCTCTTCTAATTCAAGCTTTTTTTTTTTGGATTAAAATTCATATAATATAATATTTTAAATTTTTTTAAAATATTATTTACTCGATTTTAAATAAAAGGGACTAGCCGTTCATGGGCTTTTTTTATTTTATATGTGCCAACAATTGGTCTCTAATGGCCCAACGAACATCCTGTCAGAAGTCGGTGCCAAAACAGTTAGCTCAAAACGGAGTCGTTTCTACGAACAAAGCTCAAAACAAATAAATCCATCCTCCAGCGGAGAGAAACGGTCAATTAAATTAATCAAGTGAAAAATGAGGAAGCAGGCAAGCGCGTGGGCCACATCCCACAACCACAAGAGGACCAAGCAGTGGCTACCCATCGCACTCGCGCTCCTCGGCCTCTCCACGGCGGCGGTGTTCCTCACGCGATCCGCGCTCAACCCGTGCCGCCCCAGCAGCTTCCACCTCGCCGCCGAGGTCCGCGCGGCTCCCGAGCCCCGGAACCCCGCCGCGCCGAGCCCGCTCCGGTTCATGAGGTCCAAGCTCGTCCTCCTTGTCTCCCACGAGCTCTCTCTTTCCGGTAATGAATCTCGGATCCGTACTAAACTAAATCCGCGTTTTAAGCATTATTCGATTTCGTTGAATTGTTTAAAACGACGGCGTAGGCGGACCGCTGTTGTTGATGGAACTGGCGTTTCTATTAAGAGGAGTGGGCGCGAACGTCGTTTGGATCACGTACCAGAAACCGCCCGAGCATAGTGACGTCATCTATAAGCTGGAACACAAGATGTTGAACAGGGGAGTGCAGGTGAGATGATCCTCTTTCTATTTATCTTTTTTTTTATAATTATTTTTGCGAGTTTGTAAGTGTTTGTTTTCATGATTTTTTTTGTAAGACTTCTGGCTTTTATTTCTAATTCAATATAAAACGGATCGGTCGAACTGAGTTTTACGAATCTATTCTAATTTCTAACTATAAATAAATTCGTAGAATTTTAGACGGAATGAGAATTGTAATTCTTTCTATTTTTCGGGGTATAACAACAGATGAATATTTCATGAATTTTGAGTAATTTATTCCAGTTTTCAGCAATTATGTGTTGATTAATATTAACTGTATTAGTATCAGCGTCGGCTAAATAGCACCCGCTCCGCTCCATTTTTGGGTTGGCCGCGCCGCGCCGCGCCGCTATTCCGCTTTAGTAACATAGGATAAATGTGTGTGGATTTTTGAAATTTTGGTTCGCTGAGTTGCAGGTACTGTCTGCGAAAGAGAGGGAAGGTTTAGATACAGCTGTAAAAGCTGACTTGGTTGTTTTGAACACGGCGGTTGCTGGGAAATGGCTGGAGGCAGTCCCGAAGGAGCGGGTCGGGGAGGTCGTGCCCAAGGTTCTGTGGTGGATTCATGAAATGCGAGGGCACTATTTCAAACTCGAGTATGTTAAGCACCTCCCTTTTGTTGCAGGTGCCATGATTGATTCCCATGCTACCGCGGAGTTCTGGAAGAACAGGACTCGTGTGCGGTTGGGGTAAGATCTTTTCGCTCTAGCTGCAAAATGCAATGTGTTGGTAATTTTCAGCATTTTTTTTGGTTTCGATCCTCCATTCTTTTTTCTTTTTACAGTATAAAAATGCCCCAGATGTATGTTGTGCACCTTGGAAATAGCAAGGATCTCATGGAAGTGGCCGACGATGTTGTGGCCCGAAGGATACTTCGTGAACATGTTAGGGAATCTCTTGGAATCCGCAGTGATCATCTTGTCTTTGCCATTATAAATAGTATGTTCTCCTTTCCACAAGATCACAATCCTAATCTGGATCATTAGTGGTTGCGAGTTCTTCTATCTTGTTGTTTTCTGTATCAGTTATTCATATTGCATGCTGTCCCCTAAGTTCATCCTGTCTCTATGCCGTTTGATTGTAGGTGTTTCACGTGGTAAAGGCCAAGATCTCTTTATTCGTGCGTTCTATGAGAGCTTGCAACAAATTAAAGAGAAGAAGTTGCAGGTTCCATCTATGCATGCTGTAATTGTTGGGAGTGACATTAGTGCTCACCCTAAGCTTGAAACCGAATTGCGCGAGTTTGTTTCGGAGAAGAAGATTCAAGGGCGTGTTCACTTTGTAAATAAGACGCTAGCTGTAGCTCCGTACTTGGCTTCCATCGATGTTCTTGTCCAGAACGCTCAGGTTGCTATGCTGGTTTATATTCTTGACTGTAAGATAGAGCTTAAGTTTTCATTCTATCTTGTTGACAAGATTTCAACTGGAAGGATGTGGAACAATCATGAAAGGTTAAAAAAGAAAAGAAGTCTCCCTTTGATATGTGTTTCTGATACCCAAGATGATGTGCTCATTTCTTTGCAGGCTCGAGGCGAGTGTTTTGGTAGGATAACCATAGAAGCTATGGCCTTTCAGCTGCCAGTTTTGGTAAGCGTTTATCCTTGAGAGTTTTTATCTCTGGTCTAGTTTGATTTTGGGTTACGGTCTCTGAATGTACCTATAGAGCTAAAAGATTAGTTGTAATTACACGCACCTGATTTGCGTATCATTGAAGATGATCTGGTTTCTTTTGTTTTTTCATTCAATCAACGGTTTCCTTCAGGGTACTGCAGCTGGAGGCACGATGGAGATTGTCGTGAATGGGACGACAGGCTTGCTGCATCCTGTTGGAAAAGAAGGTGTAGTTCCTCTGGCAAACAACATAGTACAGTTAGCTACGCAGGTACAGAGGAGGCTAACCATGGGGAGAAACGGATATGAGCGGGTTAAAGAGAAGTTCTTGGAACACCAAATGGCGCATAGAATTGCAGTGGTCTTTAAGGATGTACTGAGGAAAGCTAATTCTTGACAATTTTTTTGCTTACAATTATGTGATGATTTTGCTTATGTTTATCCCCTGTGCCATTAGGTTATAGCCATAGGAAGCAATTCACTATGTAACATTCGATTCACCCAGGCACAAGAATAGGAATCTGTGCGGAGAAACCGTGATACGGCAAGTATCATAAGTTTTGCTCCCAACATCTGGTATTCCTTTGCCTCTTGGTGTCTGGTAACTCTAGGATTGCCCTGAATTGTTGCAGGGGACTTCAAACTACTACGTATTGCAGGCGAAAAGTGTTTCCAATATTCGTCCGCCATGGACATCGACTCTCGTTACACAGCATCCCTAAATAGGGAAAGTTTACCCTGATTCAGACTAGAAAGATCCAAGATCTGTTGACTTTGACCGGATTTAGATTCTGATCCTGACCGGATCCTGATATTTTAAAAGGATAAGGACATGGATATGGATATAAAGGATCCTGCCCGAATTTTTTAAATTAATATTAAAATAATATATATGTATATTAATTAATAAACATAATATAAAATTCTCAATTTTGACCTAACCAATTTCAATTTTTTTAGATTTGCTTGTTTGGTTCTTTGTATTGATTTATTTAATGAATCTGCCCGAATTTTTTAAATTAATATTAAAATAATATATATGTATATTAATTAATAAACATAATACAAAATTCTCAATTTTAACCTAACCAATTTCAATTTTTTTAGATTTGCTTGTTTGGTTCTTTGTATTGATTTATTTAATGAATGAAAATATCACATTTGAAAACTATCAAATGATAATTTTTTAATTAAAATTAAAAAAAGGCCTGCGGGTCGCCCTTATCCTGCCCGATTTTTTCGGACCCAGATCCTGCCCGAATCCTTATTTTTAAGGAGGATAAGGATAATATCCATAGATCATGCCCAGATCTGTCCATTGCCAACCCTATCGTAAAAAGTTTGCCAAGAAAAGGTATGCACTTGAACCAAGCGAATAGATGCACTACATATCTGATTTTTGTCCAATGTTATTACTGCGTTGATGCGACTGATCTTTCTTAATCCTGGACTTTCTTTGGCGTAGACCTTTTAGTTAACTTGTACTTGACCATCCTGGCTAGCTTGTAGAACCAGAAAGCGCTGACCAATTGCAGAGCTAATGCCATTGTCTGGAAAAGACCCAACACGTCAAGAAAATGATTTAAAACATAGGAAAATGTTATATCCTGGTCTTACCTTTATAATGAGCGGATTCGTGGACGAAGTTAGGGTCACGTAAGTAAGGTAAGGCCCACCGATCATTCTGGCAAAAGTAAATATTGCTGCAAACATCATCTGCTAAGCAAAAACATTTACAAGGCCGAAATTATAATACCTTTCGCCAGAGCACTATCGGGTCCTATTTAGGAGCGACTTTTTTGATGGTATCTTTCACGGAAGCCGGGTTTACAGAAACTTACATCAGCTGCCAAATTTAGGTCGGTGTCCCGGTACCCAAGTTCCTTGAGAAGTTCCCTCAGGTGAAGAAATGGGCTTGAGAGCTCTGTTAACCATAGAGCTGCCACCATTTCTGATCCGCACTACCAAGAATAAAGAAGTCACAACAAAATGATCAAACAAAGTTGAGAAAATTACACATAACCAAGCTGAATTGAGAAATCGGGTCGAGATCACCTGATATCCGAACGAGCGGACAAATTTAGTGAGATACCTTTCCATAGGCAAGGCCAGCTCCGAGTCCAATAATGCTAACCAAATGGTGGGCCGCGTTGTCGAGTGACACTGACCTCTCGTCAAATTGGCAACATATCAGATCGTAGACCATATACGACAAGCTGATCGCAATGGTTTGCATCTGCTCGACGGAGGGAAAATTAAGAGATCTCGAGTTCGAACTGTCCGAGGAAAAAAGAGAGACGCGGGATTGATTAATGTACCTGTTGGGGGGAAGCCTTGGAGGCGAGGGGGCAAACGGGGCAGCGCCAGTCTTGCACGGTCAGGGAAGCCAAAGTGACGGCCACAATTGCGTGGGCCGTAGAGACCAGGCGGTTTGAAAACTCGAACGACCGTTTCGGTAATAACACCCTCCTCAGGGACAGAAACGCCGTCGTCCATGAGATTACCCCGACCACAATCCTACTCGCAATTTGGCTCTGGCTAATTTCCATTAATTTCCAATGCAGATCCCTCCAACTTGTTCCGTTGAGAGTTTAAAAGAAACAGGGCTCGGGGAAGAAAATAACCAAGCTGGCATGTTCTAGCCGGGGCAAAATAAGAGTTAATGTATGGGCCCACAAATGCCCGGACAGTTAAGAGTATTGAGTGATTATAATTTGTAGGACTTCTATTTAGGGATGGCAATGGGTAGGATAGGTTAGGGTATTGATAGGACTTTACCTGTACCCTAATTTTTTTGGATGGACACATACCCTACCCTCGACTCTACAAATTTTTTATTGTTAGATTCATACCCTACCCTCCTAGAGACCCAGGGTCTATAGGGTCTGCAGGGTCCGATCTTTTAACGTTCTGCATTTTGATAATTTTTAATCAAAACTTAATTTTATATAAAATTTAAATAAATTCAAGACATCAACTATGTTACACATCAACATTTAATAGAAAATTGATGAAACATCAAAATTTGTAATTTAATTTCAATAGTCCAAGGTTTTTTTTAGAGTTTGAAATACATAAACAATTCAACAAAAGAAAGATATAGCATATCAGCTTCCAATGATCCATCATTCACGACATCTTCTAAGCTAGTTGCAGAATAACATAATAAATATGTTAAAGTTAACCGTAAAGTATATTATATATATTATCAATATGGTCTAATAAGGATCTAACTAGAGTCTAATTAGGGTAGAGTCTAAAATAGGGTAAAAATATAAGGGTAGAGTCCGATCCACATGGTCTAGCTATGGATTCATACCCTACCCTAGACCTACCTCTAAACATAGATCCATACCCATACCTTACCCTAAACCCAGTCAAAGTCAACATACCCCAGACCCGTAGGGTAAGAGTAGGGTCCGACCCTCAGGGTATGAGTATTTCTGCCATCCCTACTTCTATTGATCAATATGAGAATTTAGCTGACCTGCATTTACATTTTTTCCCCTAAGTCACCTGATATTCGGTTAATTATTGAAATTAATATATATTTGAGTTGAATAATATTTTTAAATCGTGCCAAAATTTGTTTATTAAATATTTAACAATATTTTATTTTTGAAGACTGAATTAGTTGAGCTGCATTATGTTGGGACACAGGTGTTCGCTGGAAGGTAGGTTGTTGATAGGTGGTCCAGCACTTGGTAGGTGTACGGTTGCTCCAAAATTTTAACAATTACTTTTCGAAGTTTTCATAAATATATTATTGTTAATTCGTAAGCTAACCCGCGGGCCCCACATGCATGCTTGGCACGTCCATGTGAACAACACGCCGTGGAGAACTAATTGTCTTTGTCGATGCTATCTCGGGGTCAAGTTTTTTGGATTTGTCACGCTACTTTCTTTTTTTTTTACGTTTCTTCCATATTTAGTATAAGATTTTTAAAATGGACTTCTTAAAGCAGTTACAAAACTTCTAAGAAAACAGTCTTTTTTATTAGGAGAAATTGTCTAAGGTCTCCAATGTTTAACGAAACACCTTTTTAGTCCTTACTATTTTCAGCAACTATTTTCAGTAACTTTTCTCGGTCCTTCTAATTTGAAATAATACATTTTTCAGGTCCCTGGCTCCGGCACCGAAAAATAACTCCGACGTGGAGGCACGAAAAATGACAAAAGTGCCCCTCATTCAAAATAACAAGAAAAACCAACCTTCTTCAACCTCTAGAACATCAAGAATGCATGAACACATTGAAGAATATCAAGAACACACTCAAGAACATCAATAACACCTAATAACATCCAATTAATTAAACAAAAGTAAAATCTCGCAAACTTCATAATCTAATCACCGAAAGCGACCCTAAAGCAAAAAAAATCTGAGCTTTTCGATTTGAGAATGGAAAACAACCATGACAAAGGGGGATCCGTGGAAAGCCAACCAATCGAAGCGATGGAGAATTGCTCTGAACCAGAGGGCAACAGCGGAGTTGCAGAGTACGTCGTCGAGGATGAGGGCGTTGGACTGGGCACAAACCTGCGGGCGATGGCGGCGTTGGATAGTACGTCGTCGGCATTGGAGGCAACGTTGGACCGGGAGCGGTTGGTCTCATCATGGACAGTAGTGATGGTGGCGGCGCGGTGTTTGTTCCAAATTAGGGCGATTAGGGTCAAAGCCGTTGCTGGAGCTGCCCCGGCCATACCCACCACTTGCTCTTCCCACATACTCGCCATTGCTGGAGTCGTACCAAGTTTTGGTCGAGTTGGTTGTGTGGGTTGTTCAAATCAATGATGGAGACGGTAATTTTTGCTGGCTCAGTTGGGTTAATCCCAAATTGGGTATTTTCGCTGGCCAATTTAATTGATTGCTAATTATGTACTTTAGTTAATTAATTACTTTTGGTTGTTTAATTTGATTAGATTTTTTTGTATTTAGTTAATTTGATTTTCTTAATTTTTAATTGGGGTATTATTGAGTATTTTTTTAGTGTTTTAAGGTTAAAGAAGATTATTTTTTTTACTGAGGGGCAATAAGGTCGTTGCAGGTAAAAATTCTCCGGAGTTATTTTTCGGTGCCGGAGTTAGGGATGTGAGAAGTGTATTATCTCAAATGAGAAGGACCAAAAAAAGTTATTGAAAATAGTAAGAACTAAAAATGGTGTTTTGTTAAATACCAAAAACCTTAGAACAATTTTCCCTTTTTATTATATAAAGGTTTGTTCTCCTAAAAAAATAAAACACTACTGAAGAGAGTGTTTGTTGTACCTTTTACGACTCGCTTACGAATAACGAATCTGATTATTTGGAGTTATAGAGGTGTGGTATGGTCACGTATTATTTTTTTGACTTGTGATTCTTGACATTATTTGAACTTTTTTTGTGACATTGGGTGCATTGAAACTTTTTTTTCTGAAAAATCCGCCCTCCCACTCGGGCCGATTTGCCATCCGTATCTCTTTTGATCCAAAGGATTAACTCTCACGGACCTCGTGTTGGGAATTTGACTCGTGCAGCGGAAGCGGTAAATAAAATTTATCCCGGTAATTAATAATTATCACGGTCAAAAGTAGATGAAAAAATACCACCAAGAGAGAACACCAAGATTTACGTGGAAAACCCTCTAAATACCAGAGGAAAAAATCACGGGATCAGCTCCGAAAAATATCCACTAGTAAATAGAGAAATTACAGTGGTAAAAATATCCTCACTGCCCGATACCCCGAGTTATCCCACTCTCGTGTTTCACTCGTATTTTACAGTAGAGAATTTTTACTCACTCTATTTTTACCTCAAGCTCTCTCTCTCTGGAACTTGGAAACTATCTATTTCTCTCTAAACTCTCTACTTGGAGTTTTTCTTTATTTTTTGGATATCCCTCACAATGAAAGATCATCTCCCCTTTTATAGAGAGGAATGTCATGATTTCTTAATCCACTCATCACTAATGGAGACTCCATTCATCACTAATGGAGACTAATGGAGACTCCATCCATCACTAATGGAGACTTTTATCTTCCACTTATTAGTGGGCATCATCCCATCAATTCTCCCCCTCATGCCCACTTGAGGGAGAAACTCTCTGGTTGAGCTTAATGATGAACCCCCGTGCCAGATGACCTAGCACAGAATTGGAGTTTCTCACGAGGCACTGCCTTTGTTAACATATCAGCAGGGTTCTTGTCTGTATGAATCTTCTGAAACGTCATCTCCCGCTCTTCAATGGCCATTCAGAGCCAATGGTATCGAATATCGATGTGCTTAGTGCGACCATGATAGGTGGCATTCTTGCTCAGGTCTAGAGCACTTTGACTATCACTGTAAATCACATACTCATCTTGCTCCAAATCCAACTCTTGAAGGAACCTCTTTAACCAAAGCAACTCTTTTCCTGCCTCGTTCATTGTAATATACTCTGCCTCAGTTATAGATAGGGCAACACATTTCTGCAGTTTGGACTGCCATGACACAGCTCCCCCTGCAAAAGTAAACAGATATCCAGAAGTTAATTTTTTGGAGTCAATATCTCCTGCTATATCTGTATCTGAAAAATCTTCTAAGATTAGTTCCGAGCCTCCAAAGCACAAAGACATTTTTGAACTGCCTGTAAGTATTTTAGGATCTATTTCACAGCCTCCCAATGTTATCTTCCCGGGTTAGAGAGAAACTTGCTCACCATACCAATTGCATGAGCAATATCTGGATGCATGCACACCATGGCATACATCAAACTCCCAACTGCTGAGGAGTATGGAACCTTTGCCATGTCTTTCTTCTCCTCCTTTGTTGTAGGACATACTTTCTTGCTGAGTTTAAACTGGCTAGCAAGAGGTGTACTGACTGGATTCATATTTTTTGAATTGAATCTCTCTAGTACCTTCTCAATGTATCTTTCCTGGGATAACCACAGCTTCCTAGCTTGTCGATCACGAATAATCTGCATGCCCAGAATTTGCCTTGCTGCACCAAGATCCTTCATGTCAAAGGACTTTGATAAATCTTCTTTCAACTTCTTTATCATCTCAGCATCCTGTCCAACGATCAACATATCATCCACATACAACAAAAAAATTATGAATTTACCATCATGAAATCTACGGATGTAAACGCAATGGTCTGCGTTTGTCCTGGTACAGCCATGACTCATCATGAATGAGTCAAATTTCTTGTACCACTGTCTAGGAGCTTCCTTCAGGTCGTACAAGCTCTTTCTTAACCTGCACACCAGATCTTCCTTCCCTTTCTCCTGAAAACCTTCAGGTTGCTGCATGTAGATTTCCTCCTCCAAATCACCGTAGAGGAAAGTAGTCTTGACATCCATTTGCTCTAACTCCAGATTCAAACTAGCAGTTAGTCTGAGTACTACTCGAACCGAGGTCATCTTTACGACTGGTGAAAATATTTCATCAAAGTCAATGCCTTTGTTCTGGCTGAAACCTTTTACCACTAGCCGAGCCTTGTATTTTACGAGATTATCACCATCTCGTTTCAGCTTGTATACCCATTTGTTCATCAAGGCCTTCCTTCATTGGGGTAATTTCACAAGCTCATAAGTACTGTTCTTTCTCAAAGAACTCAATTCCTCAAGCATAGCCTCCATCCATCGATCTTTGTCCTCATGCTCCGGGACTTTTTCAAAGCTCTCTATCTCCCCCTCGCTAGTGACAAGGACATACTCAGAATTGGAGTATCTGGTTGACAACATCCTCTGTCTTGTTGACCTTCTGAGTTGCTCGTCCTCTTGAGATTCCGAAGTTACTTCGCCGACCTCAGGAGTTTGCTCCCCCTGATTAGAATTCTCTTCTGATTCAGCACCCCCCATCTGCATCTTCTCCACCAGTTGTCATTGGAGAAGATTCCGGTGCTAAATGAATTCTACCACCAGCCTCTATCCTTGCCTCTGTTATTACTGGGGTTGAACATGTCTCATCTTCATAAAATACTACATCTCTGCTTCTGATGACTTTCTTTCTCTCTAGATCCCACAGTTTGTAGCCAAAGTTTTCTTCTCCATAGCCAAGAAATATGCAGGGAACTGCTTTGTCATCTAGCTTTTGTCTCTGTTCCTTTGGTATATGTACAAAAACTTTGCATCCAAACACCTTCAAATGTGAGTAAGAAATACTTCTACCGGTCCACACTCTCTCTGGGGTGTCATAGTTTAGCGGAACTGATGGAGACCGATTGATTAGGTAGCAGGCAGCACGAACTGCTTCTCCCCAGAACAGCTTAGGCAAGTTAGCCATTTTGAGCATGCAACTCACTTTCTCCACAATGATTCTGTTGATTCTCTCAGTAACACCATTGTGCTGTGGGACGCCTGGAACTGTCTTCTCATGTTTGATGCCATAGTTTGCGCAATACTGCTCAAACTCTTTTGACGTGTACTCCCCGCCATTGTCTGACCGGATACACTTCAAGGACGCACCTTTCTCTCTTTCCACCATAGCATGAAACTTCTTGAAGTGATCAAATACCTGGTCTTTGGTTTTACAAAAAATACACCCACAACTTCCATGATGCATCATCAATGAAAGTGAGAAAATATTTGCTACCACCTAATGACTCCACTTCATTGGGCCACACACATCAGAATGCACAAGTTCTAAAAAACTTTCCTTCTTTTTAGCAGTCTTGCCAAAAAAAAACTCTATGATGCTTGCCAAAGATACAATAATCACAAAATTGTAGTTTTATACCTATGGCGATTGGAACAACAGACCGTAATACTTTCATTCCCTTCTCGCTCAAGTGTCCAAGCCGCTTGTGCCACAGATTTGGTGAGGTAGAGTTCTCTACTGCGTTCACCTCATCTCCAAGCAGCTTCACTTGAGTCTTGTAAAGTGTACCAGATATCTTTCCTCTAGCTGTAACTAGATCTCCTGCAGCCAGCTTCCACAATTCATTGCCAAAATGGCTATGGAAACCAGTCACATCCAGGGCATGTATAGATATTAGGTTCAGACACAGATCATGAACATGTCTGACGTCTTTCAATGTTAACTTATGGCCAACATTTATCTTGACCAAAACATCACCAACTCTCACAATATTAGCAAACCTGTTATTCCTCATTCTAACCTTGCCAAAGTCTCCTGCTCTGTACAAGGTGAACATCTCCTTGTGGGGAGTTGCATGGTATGATACAGCAGAATCAATGACCCATTCAGTGTACGGATCACTGACCGCACAAATATCTTCTTTACAAGAAAATAATATCACCTCCTCTAGTGTAGATATGGTAGCTCTTTGGTCATTCTCATTCTTCTGCTCGCCTCCCTGCTTCTTCTTGAACAATCTACAATTTCTTTTAAAGTGCTCCTCTTTGCCACAATAGTAACACTTCAGTCCTTCTCTCGACTGGGATCTTCCTTCAAACTTGCCTTTCCCACGGTTCTCTGTGACCATGGCCTCATTGCTAGAGCTCATCATGCCATTCTCTATTCTCCGAGTTTCTTCATTCAGGATACCATCCTTGACCATAGACAATGTCAAACTTGGAGTTGAGTTTGTCAGAGAAACTTTTAGTATTTCCCAACTATTCGGCAAGGAATTTAGCAACATCAAAGCCAGCAACTCATCGTCTACTGAACCTTTACTGCTACTAGACGATTTGCAAATTCCTGGAACGTACTCAAATGCTCATACGCATTTTGTCCATCACGGTATGTGGCTGTGATAAGCCGTTTGAGCAGAAAAGCCTTGTCAATGGCATTTTTCTGCTCAAACAGATTTTCCAGCTTCTCCCAGAGCTTAAATGCATGCGTCTCGTTAGCCACGTGGTGAATAAGACTGGGGTCAATCGACTGTCGAATTAACCTACAGGCTTTGCGATTCATCTTGTTCCAGAGAGCATCTGCTATTGCCTCGTCTTTTATACCTTTTAACTCAATAGGGTCAAAAAGATCCTTGCAATATAAAACATTTGTCATCAGAGTCTTCCAGACGACATAATTTGACGAAGTCAACTTGATGGCTTTTTCGACAGGCTTGTCCTCCATCTTCAACACACAAAGATCTCAGCTACAAGGCTCTGATACCACTTGTTAGAAATTTGACTCGTGCAGTGGAACCGGTAAATAAATTTTTTCCCGGTAATTAATAATTACCACGGTCAAAAGTAGATGGAAAAACACCACCAAGAGGGAACACCAAGATTTACGTGGAAAATTCTCTAAATACCAGAGGAAAAAACCACGGGACCAGCTCCAAAAAATATCCACTAGTAAATAGAGAAATTACAGTGGTAAAAATATCCTCACTGCCCGATACCCCGAGTTATCCCACTCTCGTGTTTCACTCGTATTTTACAGTAAAGAATTTTCACTCACTCTATTTTTACCTCAAGCTCACTCTCTCTGGAACTTGGAAACTATCTATTTCTCTCTAAACTCTCTACTTTGAATTTTTCTTCATTTTGTGGATATCCTTCACAATGGAAGATCATCTCCCCTTTTATAGAGAGGAATGTCATGATTTTTTAATCCACTCATCACTAATGGAGACTAATAGAGACTCCACCCATCACTAATGAAGATTCCACCCATCACTAATGGATACTTTTATCTTATTAGTGGGCATCATCCCATCACCTCGCCCATTTCTGTTACTACCAAATTCATTATTTTGTGCCATATGAACATCTCTATATATTTAGTTGTACTCAAATTACCGACAGCAATTTACCCCAAGCAATGGCGATAACCATTTAGTTCAAAATCTCAATTGGAAGGTTTTTCAATTTACTAAATAAATCTACTGACTCCTTGTGGCGAAATAAAAGATATCATCGAAATTGGATGTAGACAAAGCCCAAAATTTGTTTTTTTAAGGAGAGGAGATTGTTCATATTCGTGGGAATAAACAGAGGCCCAAGTTCCTGAAAGGCCCAACCCTTAACCATGGGCTTGCTCGAATCACCAAAAAGAGTCCAAGTCGATACAAAAGGTCAAAGGAGGTGACCCGACCCGAATAAGTCGGCGACGAAATGGAGGCCACCCACGTCGCACTACGTCCACGGCCACCCCTCGGCCGCTTTCCGGCCAGGAGGAAACGGACCGTTCTCTGCTACGCGGGGCCCACCGACCGATCGTTTCACCAGGCCGGACACGTCAGCTTCAGGCCGGATCGTCGGAACCGGATGCTCGTGCTTGGGATGGGATTCGTCGGGCAGTTCTTTGGCCAGCATCTCAAGAACCAAGGCTGGTAGGTTACAATTAATCAATCTTTTTTTCCTCCCGTTTTTGCCCTCGTCGGAGTTAATTACTTTCGGCTTTTTTTAAAAAAATAAAAAATATTCGCGAAAAATTAGGGAAGTGAGTGGGACTTGCACCAGCGAGGGGAAGAAGAAGGAACTCCAAGGGAGAGGGCTTGAGGCTTTCCTCTTTGATGCTTATTCACCTGAGTGAGTTTTTTTGTGTGTTTTTTTTTCATTTTCGTTTTATTAATTATCGCTTGGTACCTAAAATGTTGCGAGATATTAATGATGATTCAGGTTAAGCATCTTCGAAATGGCGAAATCGTACACTCACCTTCTTGTTTCGATCCCTCCCGTACAGGGGATCGGTGATCCGGTATTCTCTTTTTCGATGATTGAATTTATCGAACTCGGTTCCATCCTGATCCCGCTGTTTCCTGCAGTTGCTTCAGCATCAGAATCTTCTAACGAGTAGTTTGTCAGGCGGAAACCTCGAATGGCTTTGCTACTTGTCCTCCACTAGTACGTTTCTTTTTTCGATCACTTGTCGTTGTGTTTGCCTGTTTGGGTGGATAAGCTGGGAACTAGAACATAGCTGATTTTTTTTCCCAGGTGTATATGGTGATAGCGGCGGTGCTTGGGTTGATGAGGAGTAAGTGTCTGCATTTCAGCCTGTGACCTTCATAATGGTTGGTTGTGCCCCCTATAGTAGTGTTAATTGCTCGCGGTTTTTTATAGCAGCTACCCAGCACACCCTACAAGTGAAGCCGCTAAGTCGAGAATAGTTGCCGAGGAGGGATGGTTGACTACTGGTGATTTTCTTGGCCTTTCCACCCAAGTTTTTCGACTTGGAGGTATTTATGGCCCTGGTAGAAGGTTGTGATGACCATCCCAGTAATTAATATATTTGATTTGGTTTGCTTATGTATATGTAGGATATCAAATACATTTTAGAACGTTAGGTGTCCGTCGATCTATTTCCCATTTCCCGTTTCCAAATTGTCGTCGTATCAGTTAGAGAAGCCTTATTCTAACTGTTAGGAGGATTGTCACTCGCAATTTTTATTGTATTGCATTGCCACTCGCAATTTTTTGCAGTGCTGTCGATACATTAATCAAGAGGGAACCACAGTCAAAAGGCCAGAAAATGAGATCTTCGAGAAAATATACATCCAGAGTTCATGTTCATGACATATGTCAAGCCGTTGAGGCTAGTATTTCCAAGCCATCCTCCAGGTACTTCAATGTCTCTTGGTTTAAGATCTAATGTGGTTGTATGGTAGCATGTATGGCAAAATACTCTACTAGCAATATGACCTAGTGTGCTTAAATGCAGTGGGTCTTTTCTGCTCACTAGTTCGCATTGATCTTGTCAAATTTCATCTGGAGCTTTGAGCAAAAATTGTTGTTTTCGCCTTTCATGATTCTGAGAAGAAAATTCACAGTGTGTAAGATCTTCTGATTGGCCCATTGTGTTATTATACGAAATTCGAAAATGATTAGTTCTCAAGTAAACATAATGAAAGATTCATTACACGAAAGACACATTGCAGGTACGAGGAATAGTAACTTCTTCTTCGTCGTCGTTGTGTCAGTAATGTAGTCAAAATTGAGCTAAAACCGATAGTTGTCACAAACCCTCGACTCATCTCCTTGTTTATAAATGATCATTTCTCACCAGATTTCTTTTTTTCCAGGAGAATTTACAATATTGTGGATGATGATCCTGCTCCACGTGAAGAGGTATTTGCATATGCACAACATTTGATTGACACGAAGTGGCCGGGCCTGGCAAAGCACGACGAGTCCCCTGAGATTGTTCCGCCGCGTCCAGTGGGTACCGGTACCAGAGGAGAGAAACGGGTCTCAAATACAAGAATGAAGAAAGAGTTGGGAGTCAGACTTCTATACCCCACTTATAAGTCGGGATTGGTAAGCATTGTCGATCAACTAGGGAACATTTTCTAGTTACTCTGGTTCCCAATCAGTGCTAAAAAAGATGTATTTATCCTATCAGATCTCATCCCACCTCTTTTTCTATTATATGATATATAATTCTACACTTTCTTTGGAGTATTTATTGTATTCGAAGATTTTGAGTACTTTATCGGATCAAGGCGTAGGAGAACAGACGACCGATTGGATCAAAGCGAGAAGCAAAGCGGAGTCATCCGTAAGAAACGACCATTTGCTCCTTCAACCGACCATTTATGGGGGAGCGGGAAATCGATCTAACCAAACCCCCGAGTCGGATTCAAAACTCGTAGCCCAAAAGCTCACAAGGGCACAAGCGTAAAAACGATAAGCGTACTCGGTTTTTATCTGAAACAAATCTTTTTTGGCATGCAAAACGACATCACTTTCTAGCTAGTAATCACAGCTTGTACACTTACCGTCCTAAGCCCTGTCCATAATCCAAACTCTTCACTGTCCTGCAAGTCAAATAAACTCCAGCTGTAGCTTAAAAATCTTCAAGCACACACACAATCCATTGCTAACTCTTCCTTTACCAATCAAATTTTCTGATTTTATATTATGTTCAAATTCAGACAATAGTCGAGCAGTGATATTAGGACATCAGATTCAGTTTTATGCAGAAAACATTTCTTTCCGATTCCGTCTATTATATTGGTTAGATCAGTTTTCTCAAAAGTCATGTGATGACTTGCTCCTGGGTCAATAATGCACACAGGACAATTATGTTTGAATGCACCTTCATATGTAAGGCAAGAGGATTTTACTTACCATTGATCTTACCATTTTCAGGCTGTGTTTGTGCTAGGTTGCTGCAGTGAGGTTGAATGATCTGTTTTACAATCTCATCAACTGTAGGGGCAGCAACTTGTTTCTGGTTTCTCAAGTGCGGAGCGTGACCGCTCTTTTTGCAGTGATCACAAAACAGTTTTGACCTATTTGAGTTGCTTCTTCCCCATCTTCCTCTGGAATTTCCTCTACAACTAGTATCAGAGGCTCCTTCTTTCTCCTTTGGTCGTCCAGCCATAATCTTCATCCTGGTTTCTTCTCGTTGAATCCTCGAACAAATGGTGTTCAAGGAGGGAAGTTCAGGACCTGTCAGGATCTGCTTGACAAGGCCATCAAAGTCGGAATTCAGACAGCCAAGCAGTTCAAAGATCTTGTCTTGCTCGGCCCATTTCAGATAGGTTGCAACATCAGCGGTTGCTGGCCTGTAGATGGAGATCTCATCCCACATTCTCTTCACCCTTCCTAGGAGCTCAATGAACGAAGCATCTCCCTGACGTGTTTCTCTCAGCATCATCTTCAACTCGAAGACACGATAGAGGTTTTCTTGTTGGCCATACGTGGCCTTGATTGAATCCCAGAGTTCTTTAGCTGAGTTTCGCAATGCAAACTCGCTGTATATCTTGGGGTCAAGAGAATTCAGTATCCAAGCCATAACCAGTCGGTAGTTGGCCTTCCAAGCTTCATACTCCTCACTGTCTGCATCAGCAGGAGGCACAATTCTGCCGGAAACGTATCCCATCATACCTTTGGCATACAGGTTCGTCTTTGCAACCTTTGACCACATCAGATAATTCCGCCCATAAAGTGGAAACGGTGTGATCTTTTGGTTGATATTCGAGTCACTCTCGAGGATGAATGAGGGTTGCAGCAGAAGAGTCGGAGGTATTTTCAGATATGATCGAGGAGGCTCTGATACCATGAAAAAAGGACGGAAGAATTAGTAACAGGTTCGAAAACTCAAAACGAAAATTTCTAGAACCAGGGAACAGATGCCGGATCTAAATCGCATATCAGAGGAACAAAAGAATCCACGCCATTGATTTGGATGAAATTTGACCTAGCTTCTACACGAGACTCGAAATAAAATGGCGAAATCAGTAACAAGAAGAAATAATGCTAATCCAACCGAGGACGGAAGATGCTTACAATTTCGAGAGTTCCTAGGATTTAATTTGGAGAAATGCCAGATCTTAAATCGCATAATTCAAAGGAACTTCTATTTGTGCAGACAGAGGTTCTTCTATCCGTTGTAATCCAGATGCCACGTGTACGACTCCTGAATTCGATTCAGGGGTTTCGAAATTAGAATTAGAGCGGTTTCCCGCTTCCCCACTGCGGAAGGGAAGGCAACGGTCGTTTCTCGTGGATACCAACGACTCCGTTTATCTCCCATCCTGTCGTCCGTCCTGTCTTTATGGTGTATTTTCCAATTTATAACAACGCCTTGGTCGAATAAAAAGCAAATTAATGTTCCAATATTTCTTCCTTATCATTTTTACTCCACACTCCTTTTCACTTTTTTCAAAGCAAAATAGAGCAATGAGATATGCTAAAATAAATAATTATTCCGTCGGAATCTTTGAAGGCTATGTCATCCTAAGGTATTGCTAAATAGAAGAATTTTATCAACATCCTTGAATCCAAAATAACAGATAGATCTACCAAATGAAAAAAATTGGGAATAACTCATTTAACCGCTCCACCATAAATTTTTTCTGCCCCTACCGGACTCCAAAATACCGAGTTGTGTCTTTATATATCGGTTTCTTTATTTTTGCATAATATCTGATATTGAGAAGAAGGTGACTCTTATATTTCTGGCTTAACCTAAGTTCTGTTCTAAATAAATTTTTTTACTACTTAAACCAATTCTTTGGTTTCTCTCTACTCGCGAAGAAACCGATAAAAAAATTAAGAGCATGACAGGAGAATGCATTTTGGTTTTTCGATACTAAAAAATGGGTACAGAAACCTAAGCATTTGGCCGGTTTGAATTTTTTGCCGTTGGATAAAACCAGCCGCCATTTTCCCAACGGTCTTCGCACCCGCGAGCTCCCTCGATTGACATGGTACTTCCACCAACCACAAGTCTATTGGAAAGTGAACTGCACAGAACCTCGTTGGTTCTTTCTCCTTTTTCACCAGGGAAGAAAAATGACCTGATAGACTCGAGATCAACCCGTTATGAATTTTGCGGCAATCAAGAAAATCGACCAATCCCTATAAAAACAGATATCTTAGATATAAAGTTCGATCCCGTTCGAACTAAAATGTAGGGCTTGAAGAATTCGAAATTGTAGATGTCCCAAGGCCCCAAACCAAGTTTTGTTAACTAGAATCACAAGTTATACCTCCAGTAAACCTGGCAAATGAACAGAGAAGCAAGGGTTACAATGAGGTGATGTTGAAATGAATCACAGTTTAGCAGAGATATAGTGAGTTTCGAGGAAAACGAAGAGAATGTTGAGGACTATGTTCTCACCTCCAGCAAGCTACGTGTGTTAATCTTAGCGATATCTTGACCAAAATCCCTTCTTCCGCCGAGTTTTGCTTTCCGACAAGGATCTACTCCATCGGGACCCAAACGAGAAGTGCCGTTTCAAGAAAGGTTTCGTTGAGGAGCTTGCTGCAAAAGTGCTGGTTCCAACCTCGGGAATTTCTCCTGAATGTGCAGCATGGTTGTAGTGGTCACCAAAGTCACAACTAAAATAACTGTCTGTGACCCGACCTTTCGGGATCCTGTGACCTTTCCCCTTCAATTTGGCTACAGTTTTTGAAGCTTTTCCATATAACTTCGCGAGTTGCTTCTCTCCTCCCGGACAAATCGGGCAAGCTGGATCATACCTATCAACCTCCAGCGTCATGGACTCCAAGCAATCAGCATGATATGCATGACCACAAACCAATACAGCAACCACCATGAGCGCACTGTTGCTCCGTGACGGGCTCCAAAGTAAAACTTTTGAGCAAGCCCCACAAGTTTGAACATCAAGGGAGGGAGAGCATGAGAATCTGCTGCTGCATCCACTTATTTTCCCAAACCCATTGCTCAATACTTCACTTTCAAAAGACCATCTTTCCCTTTGTGAAGAAGCGACAAGCTCGGAAAATGTTTTCGTGGACCAGCCCTCGGAAGATCCACCTTGAGATGATGGCCTCCCTTCAGAGAGTGAGTAATCGCCTGGAGATTTCAAACCATGGATTCGACTATCAGAAATTTGCCTCAATAAGCGGTGCCCTGGTGAAATGCAAACTCGTCTTGACGGGGTTGAGATGACAGGAAGTGGATGACTAGAGGTAGACAGAGTATCGGCACCAGAACTCGGCGATGATGAGTCCATGGAGAATAAAACTTTTGGAGCAGACAGTTCAGAAGTATCAGGGGATTCTGGCACGTCCTGAACCTAAAACGAAACGGGAAAAATCGTGTCATCATCAACTATGCCAAGGAAAGGAATCCAGCATAAAGTCTATCGAGCAGCAAAACTCACCCTATTGAATTTTCTTTCACAAATGGTATCTGCAACACAAGTATAACAGCCGTCAAAAACCATAAATAAAACATGCAGGTGGAGATCACAAAAAGTGCCTTAGCCTTCAAAAAGGACATGAAATCAGTAGAAATTATTCCTACAGACAGGAACTTAATTTCATAAATCATGGACTTACAGAGAAGTAAACCAATCATAAAGCTAAAGGAACAGAGATACAAAACTATCAGATTCTCATGCTTGATTGTCCGAATTCCACTCAGGTTGTTGTTGGAAAGGAAGTACAATGCAGCAGTTGAATGCACTGCCACAAAGAAATTAACTTGAGCACGACGACTGGCCAAAGATATACTTATAGCGATTGTACTCAGCTAATGCCGGTAACCAATAACACAGATGCACAAGCTTCATAAATTGACACGATTTCAAGAGATAACGGTACCAGCGAGATTCCCCTTGAAGAAAAACCAAGTATGAAGCCGCCCGTACCTGGGTGTCGGTTACAGAGATCTGCAGCCAGTCCTTCACTGAATGGTGACTTGACAGAGATGGGCGAACCGAAACTCTCGTGCAGGCTTCCGCCATCAGAGACAACCCTCTTATTAGACCCCGCCGACCGCTTCATTTCCACGCTATAATCCTCAACATTGCCTGCTACACGCCGTCTACTATCCCATCGAGAGCTCCACGACAGGGATTGCCTCGTACTCCCCTCGAGCCGATCGTTGATACAGCTCCACGACGGAGATTGCCTCGTGTTCCTCTCGAACCTAATGGAAACATCTCCATCTCGCGCAGCAACACAACAAGCCGATCCCATGGCCACTCGAAATTAATTCCTAATCAAGAATTCGGAAAAAAAGGAAAGTGACATCAGTATTTCATTCCAGAATAACTCGGGATTCCCCTAGGCAGTTAGTTCTAATTAGGAAACATAACCGCACGCTCGAAACAGCAAACGATTATAAGGTCGTTAAGCTGGGGCCCACACAGAGAAAGATCAGCGAAACGGTTATTTGAGCAAGTAGCGGAGGAAAGGGATGAGATAATAGCGACTTACAAGGCGAGGAAGAAGCTCGGAGTCGGAGTTGGAACGAAACGACAGCGTTCTGGACCGGCGAGGGAGGAGGCGCGCAAGGGAGATGAGTGTGGTGGTGGTGATGCTCCGCGGTTATTTTATTTGTTCGCTTCGGTGCGTTAACGGCGTTAGTTTGTCGGTTAGGAGTAAACGGTGTAGAGAAGGGACCCCCACCGTGCCCGGTGGATCCGTGGTTTGTGTTTTTCCGTGCAGGGGTGGACGTTACATCACGGAGCACGGTTAGTCTCACGTAGTTTTTGTTTTTCAACAAAATTTACGCGGGTTTGTGTAAATCTTTTTTAAACATAATTTTTTTATTTTTGTAAAGAGTGAGAATTGATCTACCAATTTTTTAAAATAGAAATTTTTGTCATCCTATTTATCATGCGTTGGTAGTATCATGCATCTTAACTAAGAAATTTGAGTTAGATTATACGAAGCAGTGCAAAATACTTAAAATTTTACCGTCTTTTATAAAACTCGTGCGATTCGAATCCACACTAATATGTGCAGTAATTTTTGAGTACCCGATGGCCGCCTAAACCAACATATATGATTATTTTTTTGGAACAACATATATGATTGGAGGGTTTCAATTTGCGATGCAAAAGCTAGTTAATGGGAACCGAGAAGGGATGACCGTGGACTAAATTTGATCGGTATCTTATTTCCGCCGGCCAGAAAGAACTTAATTCTGCGTGTCGGCCGAAGGTGGATTCATCCATATATACAGCCTGTTTGAGATTTAATTGTTTAGGAAATAAAATCCTATTTCAATAATAACAAAATAGGAGGATTTATAGAAATCATGTGACTAAAATAACCATACTCTGAGGGTCGGATCTTATCTTTATTACGTATTTTTAGGGTATATTGACTTTGACATGGTCTATGATATGGTATGCGTATGGGTCCACTTTTAGAGGTGTGGTTTAGAATATGATACGAATCTTATCAATTCTTACCATACTCTTACATTTTTACCTTATTTTGGATCCTACCTTAACTAGACCATGATGAGACTCTAATTAGACCCCTTTATCTTTATTTTTTATTTTAAAATTATAATAGAGTTATCAGACTCTCAAATTCGAAATACATATAATTCTATTTTTTTATTGATATACTAGATATTTCATGATTAATCTTCACATATTCATTATAATTTATTTGAATTATATATATATAACCAAAATTTCATGCGGACTATGAAGGGCAAGGGTATAGGTCCACAAATGAAATTTTTCGAGAGTCTAGGATAAGCTGATAAGGTATGGCCGTATTGGTCCAACTTTTTAAACTAAGGTATGAGTAGGATCCTACCAATACCCTATACTCTACCCTATCCACTGTCATCCATACACTAATGGTGTTTTTTATATCAACGCCCTTATAATGTTAATTTGACAAGTAATATTCCACCAAAAAAATCAACAATTAATGGGCTCGTGCGAATTTAATCTTATTTGTACTCGTATTTTTTAAAACACTAACGGTTGTCGAACTTTCTCTCTAGGATAAGTAAATTTCACTAGATACCAAAATCGATGATACCAGTTTTATTATGTATAGATGATCCAATATTTTTTTAATAGGCGACTTACAAGTTTTACATTAAATAGAAAAGTTTGAGTACATGGTAGATAAATTCGCAACAATTATAATAATAAGTATTAGCGCGTGCTCTATTACTACAACCAAGTTGCTGAATGTAGCAGTTAGTTGTCATGGTCTAGGTGTTAATTCGTTGAATTAACTTTCATATTAGAGATAGTTGCGTTAAAAATATAAAATAAATGGTTAAAGGATGTCATTTGATTTAGAATACTTCCCCTATTATTGACACATTCTAATCCAAAAGACTATGATTATGGGGATGACATTATTGAACTCGTGACGTAGAACATGGCCTCGAAGATATGTAATTTGTAATGATTCGTTCACTTTTAAATTCTCGATAGCTATCATTCATGATAAGAGCAATGGCATCCCATAAGCAAGTGGTGCATAAAATATCATAAACAGGTAATCCGCAATTGACGAACCGGAAGTAAAGTAAAAGGTTTTAGATTGAGTCGAGACTACATAAAAAATGTCTATATGGAGGGTACTAAATTTACATGTGAAGTGATATTGGTTTGCGTTAGTCCCCATGGGTGGGAACTAGCCCAGTCCCCACCAAATCCGGCTCCAAAGTAAAGAGTCAACATAGGCGATTGCTTCACTTCTAGTTGTAAAATATGCCGCTTGATTTTATTGATATCATAGAGGTCATATATTTAACAATTACAATACTTAGGGACACAAGTAATAGCCATACAAGACATAACTTGATTAGGAAGTAATTACTTGATGATTTCAATATAGTAAATTAGCATACTTAACATACTATAATCAAGAAATCACGAAATTAATTAAATGAACGAATTCATTTAAATGTAAATATACTTATCTCTCGAAGCGTGATCAAGCACAGGATCGTAACGGAGTTCTTGTCACTGGTCGATTCTTGCTCACAGTATATCAGAGTCGAGAATAATTTTTACGACTTTATCAACTCGGAGTCGAATCGAGAACTCAGTAATCAAATCAGTAATTTTCTCCCTTTTATGTGTGTGATCGTTATCCCTTTCTTCTCCCCTTTTTCTTCCTCTCTTTTAAAGAGGAAATGGCCTCTGCACTTGTCATCACCAAAAGGTGATTAGCTTCATCCATGTGGCAAGGCTACCATTGGTAGCTTGTTCATGTATGAAGTTATGTGATCAACCACAGGATCGTAACAGAGTTCTTGTCACTGGTCGGTTCTTGCTCACAGTATATCAGAGTCGAGAATAATTTTCACGACTTTATCTACCTCGGAGTCGAATCGAGAACTCAGGGATCAAATCAGTAATTTTCTCCCTTTTATGCGTGTGGTCGTTATCCCTTTCTTCTCCCCTTTTTCTTCCTCTCTTTTAAAGAGGAAATGGCCTCTGCACTTGTCATCACCAAAAGATGATTAGCTTCATCCATGTGGCAAGGCTACCATTGGTAGCTTGTCCATGTATGAAGTTATGTGGCAACAATTTGCCACACAAATAAGGAGGAGGTGGACAATCATATGGGCTTGGCCAATAAATAATTATGGGTGTAAAAAACCCAACATTATTAAACAAGACCTAATTATACAAGAAAACTACCATATTTCAATACTCCCCCCTCAAGTTGGAGCGTGGAGATCAACAACGCCCAACTTGCGAACAATCTCTTGGAAATGATTTTGGCCAAGAGCTTTGGTAAACACGTCAGCTCACTGGCTCTCTGTAGGAATCTTCAGCTGGACGATCTCGCCAGACTAGACACGTTCACAAACAAAATAGCAGTCAATCTCGACATGCTTGGTACGCTCATGATAAATAGGATTCTCTGCAAACTGGATGGCCGCTTGGTTATCACAAAACAAGGGAGTAGGCCGCTAATACTGAACACCAAATTCTCGAAATAACCAACAGAGCCATAAAACCTCGTTAACTGTAACTGCCATTCCATGATATTCTACCTCGGCAGAAGAGCTTGACACAACTTGCTACTTTTTTGCGCACCAAGATATAGGTGAACCACCGAAAGTGATAAAATAGCCGATACGGGATCGACGTGTCATGGGATAACCACCCCAATCGGTATCGGAATATGCAACCAAATCCATTATCGGAGAGTTGTTCAACAAAATGCCTTGTCCTTGAGTGATTTTCAAATACCAGAGTACACGGTCCGCAACCTGAACATGAACTGTGGTTGAACGTTCAACAAACTGACCGAGGATGTTGATAGGGTACGCGATGTCTGGCTGAGTCACCGTAAGGTACATCAACCAACCTATCAAATGGCGGTACTGCTTCGAATCATCAACAATATCACCATCTCCCTTCAAACAATGATTTTTCTCTATTGGAAAGTGACATGGTCGAGCATCATCCTTTCCACACTCTTCAAGGATGTCAATGGTATACTTTCGCTAGCTAAAGACCAAACTTTGTTTAGTAATCGCAGCTTCAATGCCAAGAAAATATTTCAAGGGTCCCAAATTCTTGATGCCAAACTGACGATAAAGGGAGTGCTTAGTAAACTGAAGCATAGTGACATGGTTTTCGATAAGAATAACGTCATCGACGTAAACCAACAAATATAACACTTGTCCATCTCAATGATAAATGAACATAGCATGGTCAACATATGAGCGTTTGAATCCCATTGCTATCAAGGATGCCACAAGCTTACTATACCAAGTACGGGAGGCCTGCTTCAGGCCGTATAACAATTTGTGCAACCGACAGATGCGAGGATCACCTGGCTTGGAGAAACCTTGAGGAACCTTTATATAAATTTCCTCGTTCAAGTCACTATGGAGGAATGCATTATCAACATCCAAACTTGCACTTAACAGCAAGTGCAATAAGACAGGGAACAAAAACAACCTTCGCAACAGGAGCAAAGGTGTCGTGATAATCGACTCCCTCGACTTGTTTGAAATCACGAGCTACCAGTCTCGCCTTATAACGATCGACAGACCCATTTGGCCTATACTTGACCTTATAAACCCATTTCGAATCGACAGTATTTCGTCCTGGTGGCAAGTGAACCAGACTCCAAGTTCCATTAGATACAAGAGCTGTCATTTAGTGTTTCATAGCATGCCTCCAACAAGCATGTTTGACCGTGTCGGTATAAGAATGTGGCTTAGGGTGCGAGCTAATAGTTGCCAGAAAAACTTGATGTGCACGAGAAAACTGATCATAACTGATAAATTGTGTTAAAGGATATAAGGTCGAATTACTTGATGTTGAGGGGAACAACGACTATGGTTCTTGAGGCGGAGCAGGGGTGAGGGATGGGGGTAGCTGGACTTGGCACGCAAGTAATAACCATGGTTTTAAAAAATGTGGTCCGACCGGTGGTTCGACTGGTTGGACCGCAAAATGGGCACTAGACCATGTCGTTTTTAGGTTTTTGACCGGGGTCTGTACTAACCAGACTAAATTCGGTCGGACCGGCCAATTTTGAGGTCCATCATGACCGGTTGAACCCGGTTAGTACAAAAATGGGCGAAATTGACTTTTTTGGTAGTTTTCGAGGAAAAAAATTGATTTGACAAATTTATAAAGTAATAAATAAATAAATAAAGTAGATTTATAGAGTGGAGAGATAAAAAATTAAGTCTACTTTTTTTTGTATGGAAAATAAATATATTTTAACCTACATATATATATTATTTAAAATATTTAAAAATAAAAAAATTTTGGTCCGACTGGTGGTTCGCCTGGTCCGATCAGCCGACCCGGAGGACGGGAGAAATCCCGGGTCGGCCTCCGGGTCGTTTTTTAAAATCATGGTAATAACCATACAAGACATAACTTGACTATTAAGTAATTACTAAATAAGACCTAATCATTCAAGGGAACTACCATACTCCAATACTAGTGTGATGCTATTTTCACAATGTTAACGTCAAGATGGGTATTCCTATCGGGGTACTCTTTTCCTACCACATCTTTTTTCGTTGAGTTTTGGTGTGGTAGAGTTTTGACGAGGCCGGCCGTTACACCCCCATTCTAGTGAGGGAGCATCAAGATGTATACATCACGACGAGTAATAATATTTACCTTTAAAAAGATTAAACTCAGAAACTCTATAAGTCTTCTTTATGCCTTATGACCTTTGGCTGTTTATGCTTATACATCACCACAACAAAAAAGTGTTTATAAATATAAATAATCAGTGCCAATTGCTGATATTTTAATTGGTTACCTAACTTATTGAAATTTGGACTTGCTTGGTCAGTAAAAGCCGCCTTTGGAAAGCAACTTGGATATATTTTGATTGCATCATGGTGCAACCGCGGGGTCCTTTGTTGATTTGTACTTATCGTCCCAAAAACAATTAATTTTTTTCTGTTTGTCGTTGCAACTTCTTTTTATGGGACAAGATTTGGGAGAAATTTTATGGTGATCCCTACATATCAAGTTATTTGGTGACTTGGTATGTACCCACCAATTAACAATTGTCAAGTGAGTTTATGTCAAATTAATTAATTAGTTGACTTGGATATATATTTATGGTAACTAAATCAAGTCATTATTGTATAATAGGTTAAAAACAAACTATTTCCTTATCAACACAACTAAATCATAAATGAAAGGAACATGTTGAAATTTTGTTATACTTTAATTTTCTTCAAGTACGTAAAATATTTTTATTTTAATTTTATGAAAAGTTATGAAAATTTTATAAAAATAATTAAGTATTTTACTTTAAGTTCAAGAAGATAAAACTAAGTTCAACTACTTTAAGTGCATGTCCAAAAATATGCAAACCGATAAAGCAATTGTTCAAAAAACTATTCAAAAAAATAAGTGTTATATTTTTTATTTTCATGATTAAAAAATAATTGTTCTTCCATCAAATAATTAAAATTGAAATTATTTTTCGTAAGAACAATTATTTGATGGACTTAGGTCTATTTTCTTGAAATTATGACAATTAAAATAGATCAGTTAGAACGATTCTTTTATTTGGTGAACAATTATTTTCGTAACTTTTCATAAAATTAAAATTAAAAAATATTTTATGGTCTTAAAGAAAATTAAAATATAACTTAGGTCTATTTTTAAATTACGATTCTATAAAAATTTTATAAAATTTTTTCTTAAATAAAATTGTCGTAACTTTAATTAAAACAAGTATTCTATAACAATTATTTGATGGACATAAAATAGATCAATTATTTTATTTGGTGAACAATTATTTTTCATAAAATTAAAATAAAAATATTTTACGTACTTGAAGAAAATTAAAGTATAACAAAATTTCAACATGTTCCTTTCATTTATGATTTAATTGTATTGATAAGGAAATAGTTTGTTTTTACCCTATTATACAATAATGACTTGATTTAGTTACCATAAATACATATCCAAGTCAACTAATTAATTAATTTGACATAAACTCACTTGGCAATTGTTGATTGGTGGGTACATACCAAGTCACCAAATGACTTGGTATGTAAGGATCACCATAAAATTTCTCCAAGATTTGGTGTCAGAAGGCTACTCCAGTACGGTGCCGAAGAATTTTTATTGAAGGACACGTGAAATTTTTTTTACAAAAATGCGGAAATACAAGGGGCAAAATAAAAAAAATCCACAACTATTGAATCGTAATTGGGTAAACTATTGTATCATAACTAGGTAAACCATTGTATCGTAACCGAGTAAACCATTGTATCGTAACTGGGACGGTTCCAATTTATCCGGGATGGGATAAACACGGACCATTGGATCGTAACTGAGTAAACCATTAGATCGTAACTGAGTAAACTATTGGATTATAACTAAGTAAACCATTGGATCATCCAGGACGGTTCTGGTTGGATTTGGCTTTTCAGGATCAAATCCGCTCCCTCTTTTTATATATCTTTGTTGCCTTCAGATTTATGGAATATGTGATGGATGATTATATGGCTAGTTATTTTACCCTGACTATTTTTTATTATTATTGTCTGCTATCTTGTAAACTAGTGTGATTAATTTAGGTTCAAATCGGATAAGATCTTTTAAAAATGGCAAAACTCTCTCAACAAGTATCTAATACTGATATGTAACTAAAGACTCAAAGTCAAAACCTGATTATACTAAAATAACGTCATCATTATTTAATTTAAGTATTTGTTGGTATTATAAGTATTTGAATATTTATTTAGTTACTGCTTTTGCGTGTCGCTATTATAATCCAATTACTGGTCTGTATGTCAAAATTTCTGACTATTTCGAGAAAAATACAAAATACTGATATGGTAATTTCCGAGACATGTGATGGAGACATTTTTGATAAATTTTTGGTACGGGTAATTTTTGGGGAAAAGTCTTTGGATTCCAATAAAAATATAAGGTGCCGATATAATATTTCATAATTTGAATACTTTTACGTTGATTCCGAATAACACAGATGCTTATTTACAATTAAGTATTAACTAAGATTTTAAAAAATTTAGTCTGATTAGTGGTCTGACTGGATCAAAACGAGGATTTGGACATAAAAAACAAAGGTTATGAATCGCCCAAATGGTTCGTTCGGATTTTTGACCCGCAATTTTCTGGTTAGTAAGGTCTAGGGAAAATTTGGGAAAAAAAAATCATGACACGCGCTCCCCCAATTCCGCCCAAAATCAAAATAGAAAGAAAAAAAATCATATATTCCTCAAGATCCTCTCTCTCTTGGCCTCTCTACACCCATGCCTTCTTCCATCTACCTCCCCTATTCCTCAAGCTCTCCTCGTCGCTTTGTCGGGGTCCATGGAAGTTCACGTCGTGATCTCGCCTCCTTGCATGAAGGGCTGCCGATGCCCAAGGAAGATCGGGAGCGGGGAGTCTAGAAGTGGGCCTTGGCTGGCCGTAACCTCGAATTGACACCATGGATCTGTGTGTTTGCTTGTTATGGAGGTTGGCCGAGAGGGTGGAGGCTTCGAGGCCTTTTGGGGAGAAAATGCCTCGGATATTTTTTTTTCAGAACGTCTCAGATGGCAAAGGAAAAAATAGAAAGAGAAAGTGAAAGACAAGGAAGGGGAAAAGGCAAAAAAAAAATTAGAAAGTGAATGTCGTGTAGACATTTCCTAGGGAAGTGGGAATGGCAAAGTGCTGGCATTTGACAGCGTAAATATTGGGTAAAGTGAGAAAGTAGTGATATATATTTAATATTTCTATTATTATATACTATAATAATATCTGGTCCGACCGGTAATTTAACCGGTCAACCCAAAGTACTGAAAAAATTCCGGATCAGTTTCCAGGTCGTTTTTAAAAACTTTGGTATTAACCCTACAAGAAACAGAAGGGAAACGAACGCGTACACTGTACTATATTATTCTTAAATTATCTCTATATTGATCGAGGTGGTGTCTGCCTTCATTGGTCAATAATATAACTTATCAGGATTGGGAATATAATTTTCATTGATACGAAATGTTCGGTTGTGGAGAAATAATTCTTCCCGAGGTTTATTAAATGACCACCAGTGGGGAAAAAAATTCTGTTCCTCGAGCACTCTTTTTTTTTTGAGGGATCTGTTCCTCGAGCACTAACGATCTGGAATTTGTTGTACATGTCCCATCGGAGATAATAAATTAAAATTGTATTGCACGTAATAAAAAGAACTAAATGTGTGTCTGTGTATTGCACGTAGTAAAGATTGACTATTCGATCTATTATACGATTTACGCATATATAGCTACGAATTTTTTAACGACGTTTATTGGCATAATTTTCAACTCGATAATAGTATTATCAATGTTCCTTGAAATTTATTAATTATATACACATTGATTGAACATCGCATCGGAATTTAAACTGATGAAAAGGGCAACTGATCTTTTTATAATACGTAGTATGGGGCTATTGGCATTAGGCAATGGGCACCGGACTTTCAATAATTATATATGTTCCCCACTTGTCGGTAAAAATAATATTGGATTCAAATGCCTCCACGTCAAACTATAATTTAACATGAAAATTAAAAAGAAATAGGGAAAAAACGAGAATGAATTAAGAAATCAACACCGTAGCCCCAGTTGGACCTAGCAATAATATTTATTTAAATAATACAGGAGAGACCAATTACAAGCAAAAGTACCAATTGAGTGACACAGTTTCCCACTTTGAGGTATACTTTTCCTTTACCCCTTCCCTAACGCCAATCTCTCCTATGTCACAGCTAATATAATGCTAACCATTAAATACCCAAACCAAACAAAAAAAAAAGATAATTAAACATATAAAAAAGGCCCCACAATTTCTCCATCCAGTCATTAGTTGCCAGCACCATGAACAAACTCCACCAATAAATCATTTCATCAATAATGGAACAGATCCGGAGAAGCCAGGATGGGTTGGTTAAGGTAGGACATCGTATTATTATGCCCCAAATAATTATCATGATCGAATTGACGATGATCGTGCTCGAAAAATATATTATTGGGAGAACTGTTGATGTAGCTTATGATCCCGTTGAGGGACTCGAGCCTGTGGCTAAGCTCCACCATCTGAGCCCTAAGGACAGAGTTCTCCGCCTCGACGGCGAGCAAGTGCTGGGTGGTGGCGTTGATGCTCGTCAGGATTTGGTTGTTGTCTTTCCTTAACTGTGTAACTTGGGACATGACTTCGTTTAGGTGCTTCTGTTTCTTCATCCTCGACCTCCTCGCGGATTCCCTGTTCGATTCCATCCGCTTCCTCTTCCTCTGGTCGTCCACCATTGTCCCCTGCAGTTCCCCTTCCGAGGTCCCGCTCGAGGTCGCCATGCTATAAAATAATATTATTCAGATTATGTAAATAATAATATATATATGGTAGATCTAGTGTTGTATCTATTTAGGGTTTAGGGAGAGTTGGGGGATTATGGTTCATGAGAAATCATTGAACCAGTAGAGGAAAACAACGGAGAAGGATTGAACGAGGTGGGTCCTTCGTCTCAGGGACGAGTTGATCATAAACCCGGATCGTTGGATTTCAGACATGAAGCTGGAACATTAAGAACAAGCTCTGGGTCATTCAAGAAATTCAGAAAAAAGAAGGGTTGGCTTTGATTTGGCGGAGTGACGCCTTGGAAATTACAAGTAATTAATAACTAGAGAGGCTAATAATTATAATTAAGACCGGCAGAGTTTCGGCTCTACAGAAGAAGAAAACTATCAAAGGGGCTAAAGAGAGGGAGAGGGAAAAAGCAAGAATGCTATCTTATGAGGGGGAGGAAGGGGAGAGAAGGGAAGAGGCTGTGAGAGTATTGGAGGGGAAATTTATAGAATGGAATTGGGGGTAGAAATGGAAGAAACGGAAAGTTGGAGGAGTGGATGGTAAAAGCGGAAAATAATTGGAATAGGAATCTCCAACAGGGAGTTGTTAGGAGGACGATGCAATACCAGAACACATGTGGTCGATATTCTATGCAAATACATATTATGTTAAGTATTCGTTGAATTTTTTAAATCAATTGTTTAATATTATAACTAACTTAATTTTCTTTGTGGTAATTAGTCAACTTAGTAGTGTTTCGGTTATCTGCTGTTTTAGAAAAGAAAAAGAGAGGATGTGATTAGGGAGACCAGATTGAGTGGAGACTAAAAAAAATTTGTCTCCAGGTAGGGACTAAATTTTGGGCCGTCAGATTCAATTGTAAAAGAATATCTTTAAATCTGATGGTCAATAACCTATCAAGTGATAATAATTTGCATGTGAAGTGATATTGATTTACAAGTATAATAATTTTGCTTTACACGTGTAGTGATATTGGTGTGATATTTGTTAATTTGTATATAAAATGATATTAATTTGTATGTAAAATAATATTAATTTATATATAATTATAATATTTGTTTGATTTAATCTTCATCGGTATTCGGTGGAGACTATTCTAGTCTCTACCAAATCTTCTCCGTGATTAGGCATGCGGGCCAGTGGGGTGGAGTCGAAATTTCCACAACCGTCTAATTCCAGCTAGTGGCCGAGAGAGAGACATACTGACACACACATTGGTGGACAGGGAACCTTTTCTCAAATCATGTCGCCTATTCTATTATGTAACTCAATTTTTCTGCCACAGAGCCCATAGATAAATTTAAAGGGTCGTAGAAATTTATGCAGAGAAAATTATTATTTAATTAAAATTTAATTTATCAATCTAGTAAATATTTAAATATGAAGTGAATCTGACAAAAAAAATGTAAGCATAGGGTCCGGTTTTCTCTATTTTTTTTATGTCGGGTTGTGCTCCTTTCCTTTTCTGTTTATGTTATTTTTCCTCACTTTCACCGCCCTGGCAGTACCAAGACTTAACCGTTAGTTTTTATTATTATTTTGAGATGATCTTAACCGTTGATTTGGTGGACTTGTGCAGTTGATTTTTTAAGCAAAATGTCCTTTCTTATTAACAGCTGAAAAAGGATATTTATTAGTTATATAGACCAAAGTTTTTAAAAATGACCCGAATGCCGACCCGAGATTTTTTCTGTCCTCGTGGTTGACAAGTCCGACCAGTTAGACCGCCAATAAAATCGGAGTTTTTTATTATATAACAATATATAAAATAAGGAGTGTACCCCTCAAATCCAAATCCCCTTCTCTTCCTTAAAAATTCCACGCACCATCCACAGATTCTCCACCCATTTCTCTATCTCTACCAACAAAACAACTAAAACGTTCCCTAAAAAAAACAACTAAAACCAAGCTTTCTTCCTTTCCCCATGCTACAAACTGTTTTTTTTAAGGTGTGGCCTATAAGCCGTTCATTGATAATATACGGTTATAAAGCAGGTTATAAGATATAGCGTAAAAGCTAAAGATAATAGAAGGATCTGACATAGGCAGTTGTAGATTGCTACATATATCATGATCGCAAAACAAGACTGTTGGATATAGGTGGTATTGGCGAGGACCTCAACTTTGACAGCTGAGTCCACTTCCTTGTTAGAAGCACCACTCAAAAAACTGCTGAGCATACGATCAGCTGAAGCTCCCCTCTCGGTCACAAACGAACCAAGAGGTCCCCACATAGTTATATCATACAAGATATGACTTGATAGAAATATCCTTATCCGAAGAACCCATCATAGAAGAAAAATAAAAGCAACAAAAACAACTAAACTAATAAAATTAATCACAGAAGAAAAATAAAAGCAAGCTATAATAAACCAGTATGAACTAACAGAAACCAGGTCGATTGAACCATTGGGGGTGGGGGGTGTTGTGACCGGTGAATATCATGAGTTCCAGTCCTCCCCCCAAACCTGTACACTCACGGACTCCGGCAAGCAAGTACCAAGTGAGCTACAATTGCGACTTTAGGACGGTGAGCGGTGGTTAAAAGGGGGGCGGTCTTCGCGGGCTGTCGGTGAGCTGGAGTGGCGACAGACTTGATTTCTGGACAGCAGGGCTAGTTGGTGAAGCGGCTAAGGGCTGGCCTGGAATGTGGCAAAGGAACAGGGGCTTCACACACTGGTGGTCGGTCAGTGAACGGGACGACTACCAACTACGGAGAGGTGAGCGGAGGTTGGATCTGTGGTGGATTAAGCTTGAATTGGTTCAAGAAGACTCAAAAACCAAAAATAAAGCTAAAAAGGGGGGAAAAGGGAGAAGAAGAAGACGAAGATGGAAGAAGAATGTCCAAGAAGATACTATCAGCTATGGCAAGAAAGAAAGACTTAACCCTGTAAAATCAAGACAAAAATATCAAGATTCAATTTACATCCCGAAAAATCATATTGTTCCCTCTCCATCCTCCTCTCTTCTACTTCCTATCCTCCTCCTCCTCAACCCCATGTCTCCCCCCATCAGAGTCTCCCACCGCAATTACCCAACCCTTCGACTACCTCAAATCCCCGCAGGCCCACCCCATCGTCGCTAACCTCGTCGAGAAACTCCACCACCCATTCCTCTACTCCCTCTCCAATTTTGGCTCCCTGGCTCCTCGAAGGTATGAAGAGAAGGACGGGGTGGTGATGGACATCGGGGCCACTATGGGTATGTGTGAGCAGACTGACCAAATCAAACCAAACAAAAAAAAACTGGACCAAACCAGAACTGAGATTTTTGGAATAACGCAAATCAGACTGGATTGAATTTCACTCAGGTTCGGACCAGAACCAAACCATATAGTCTGGTTTAAACCGTAATTGGACTAAAGAACTGTAGCTAAAAAATGTTGTCTGCTGCATACAGATTACAGATTGTGATCTTTCTAATAACCAACCCAAAAATGTTACACGAATCAAGTTCACATATTACAAACTTCAACTTCTAACAAGCTTCAAATTTTAACTTAAACATCATTACAACAATCCCGTCCATGAAAAAATAAACACAAATTACAACGATCCAAATTCTAACTTCATCATCATTCATCTTCATCAACTTCAATGGTCTCATCGATTGTTCAAAGTTGCGTGCTACCATGAGAAATTTCTATCAAGTGACATATAATTCATATCACATATTTTAAAAAATAATAATTTATGTCAAAACTCAAAAGATGATAAAAAATTAAACTTACCGGATGTCATTTTATCTTGTTCGTATGAATCCTCTTCCTTAGTAACAAAAAGAAAGGATCCTCGAATCCAATCTTGAGAACATAATAAAACTTCAACTACAACAGGAGCCAAAGAACTCCTAAAATTATCAAGCACTCGTCCTCTTGTGCTGAAAGCAGATTCGGAAGCAACGGTAGAGATCATCACTGCTAATACATCACGATCCATCTGAGAAAGGATAGGGAACCTAATAGCATTTCCTTTCCACCATTGAGTAATGTCAAATGGTGTTGAACTATTCCGTTGCACAGTCACATGTTCCTCTTGAAGATAAACATTCAAATCAGACTTAACTCTTTGCCCATTCTCACCATCAAATATTTGATATAGCGCCAGCATCTCAACACTAGATGTGCAACTCATCTCACTCATAGATGAAGAAGTGACATTCGAAGAACATTCACTCATATCATCATCAACTGTCACCTCATCTTTGTAATAATTAAACAGCTTGTAGAGAGATTCTTTTATCTTCGACTTCATCAAAGCAACCATTTGAAGATCAGCATGCAAAAAATACATTTAGAACTCCACAAACTTCAACTTGTAGCGAGGATCCAAGACAGCCACTATAAAATCAACATGTTCATCTTTTCAGGACTTTCCCAATATTTTGTAAACTTTTCTTTCATCTTTGTGGCAGTCATACTCATCTCAACATCGTCACTCTCCATCCATTTCTTCAAAGTGGAAAAGAGTCCAACAATCTCATGATAGAAAATATTAGATGTGACATATTTAGAGCCGGATACCTTCAAAGTAACCTCATAGAAATAAGGGAAAATTACTCTCAAGTCCCTCAGGTTTGATTAAATATACTCAAAAGTTTCCCTGTTCACAAAATACATTTCAAAGTCTCTCTAATTTGCTTTTATTATATTTTCGGGTCCCTGTTGCTAGAATATTCGATTTTTTCTAGTGAAGGCCCACTTGAAAAGACCAAAATGCCCCTCCCCCATAAAAAAACAATTTTTTTACCAAGCACATGTTTTTCCTTCTTCAACCTTATTCATCGCTAAAAATAAAAATTCACAGAGGGCGGGTATGGTAGCTAACGAAATCGCATCGCCGTACCCATCAACAACAACCCACCATACCTAAATCTCTAACATCAACAACCTGTCAAACCCATCGCGACAATCCGACCAACCAAAACCCTAATTTTCCCCCTTTACCTAAAGATGAAAAGAAATTGAGGCAATCGCAAGGAGAGCAGAGCCGGGGTCCAAGGACAGCGATGATGCAATTGCAAGGAACAACGTCGACAGTTGGAACGGCCCCACCTTCCCGAGCGAAAACTTCCAGAGAATGGCTTCACCTTCTTCTTCTCGATCTCAGCTTTGAAGAAGTAACTGTGAGCCGAGCAACCCAATCTCGAAGGTGGAAGAAAGCGAGTGAATCGGTAATCCCAGGTAATCGTGGTTTGTGGTCTCCCTCCTCCTCGACTACAAGCGCTGCCGTTTGTGGTCTCCCATCCTTCTCGCGCTCTGTCATCTATTTTTGCCAAAACATTGTTGATTAGATCTAAAAGAGATAAAACATCGTTGAATCGAGGGAAGGGGAAGGGTTTTTCCCCTGATGAAATTCGGGGTTAGAGATTTAATGGCTGGATTGGGGAAGAACCAACAATTGGGCCTTATTTTTAGATTTAATGGCTGGGGTTTCCCCTTAGTGTTTGTTACTGGTTCTTATTCTTAGAAGAAGAAGGTAAGTTTTTTTTTAGTGAGAAGGGTATTTTGGTCTTTTCAAGTGGACCTTCGTCGGAGAAAATTGAATATTCCAGCGCCAGAAACCCGAAAGTATAATAAAAGCAAACCAGAGGGACGTTGGCATGTATTTTGTGAACAGGGAGACTTTTGAGTATATTTAAGCAAACTCGAAGGACTTGAGAGTAATTTTTTCTAAAAATAATGAAGAAAACCATGTAGTTTTCGAATGTAATCCCAATCACTTGCTTCAGGAACTCCTACTTTGTCATGATTCTCTGACATCATCTCGATGGAAAACCATCTATCTTCCATTTCAAACCTTTTCCAAATTTTCTCATGTTTCAAAGCTATATTTAACATAAAGTAGGTAGAATTTCATCTAGTTTTGACATCCAAAGCTAATTCTACCTTACTTTCATCATCTTCCATGACCATGCATTCTTTGAACAACTTTAATCTTGCAGGAGAGTGTTTCACATATCTTACCGCTTGACGAATGCCAATAACTGATGTTGGTGCATTCTTCAATTTCAACCCATCAACACAAGCAAGATTTAAGATATGTGCAAAGCACCTCATATGCATATTCTCTCCACCGAGAACATTTCCTTCCTTTGAACCACATGTATCCTTCAACTGTCTAATGGATGTATCTTTTGAACTTGCATCATCAACCGTGATGGTGAAAATTTTACAAATCTCCCAAGCACAAAAAATCTTATCAATGGCATTAGCAAGATCAATTTCCCGATGAGACTCAATAGGTGTAAAACTCAACAACTTCTTGCAAAGATTCTAATTTTTATCTATGTAATGCACAGTGATAACCATATAATTAATTTGTTGCACAGAAGTCCAAGTATCAGTTGTGATACACACCCGTTGTTTGGAACTTTTAAGAAATTTCATCAGCTTAACCTTCTCTTCAGTATAAATCGTAATACAATCACGTTGAACAGTAAACCATGATGGAATATTAAATCTAGGATTTAACGATTTCATAAATCTCTTAAATCCCCACCCATCAACATCCTTGAAAGGCAATTCATCACAGATAATCATTTCAGCCAATCTTTTTCTAGATACTTGAGGGTTATACCTCCAAAATGAGAGAGAATCAACACCACCTTCAGATTTTGTCATGCTCAATTGGGTTTGATTGGAGTCAACATGAGACATCTTTCTACATGACGAATTGATGTGCTTTGTCAACGTTGAAGTCCCATTTTTGCTAGGATCAGCTACAAATACCGATGAACAATGCTTGCATCTCGCCTTTCATTTTTTATAATCATCTTTGAACCTTTCAAACTCATTACAAATTGCTGATCTCAAATTACTTTTTTTAAAGGTGCTCCGCTATCTTTCAAACTAGCTGTAATTGCCTTTTCTAAATCTTCATCCACAACAGTCGGATTATGTATCAGAACTTTGAATTTCCCCGGCCCTTTGGCACCTGTGAAGAGAGCAAACTTCTATCAACTATAGCTACGACAACTATGAAACAAACCAAGAAAGCACACCAAGTATGGATGGGTCACGGGTAGGAGAAAATAGAGTATGGACGGGTCATACGGGAGCTACATGCTTAAATAAAGATAGAGAATGGATGGGAGCTACATGGAACACCAAAGCCATAATAAAGATACAAAATTTAACGTACCAATTACGCTCACAGTCGGTGTTATCACCAGTCTCAACTCTCGACTTGGGCAGTGTTAACACAGTGTCCCCTTCCTTCCAACCCAAATCTGACATGCAACAACCATCCCAAGCAAAAATTAGTGCCACCCATGGTAGCTACATGTTTAAATCCTTAATAAAAACACTAATTTAAAAAATCTCCAATTTTGAAACGCTAATTTATTTTCTCAAAAATTTAGAATACTCAATAGTCAATACCTGCAGTTGCAAGGGAGGTGGCCTCGGTCCGTCGGAGGCGTGGTGGTGGCTAAAAGGCGTCGGCGGTGGTCGACGGTGGTGTCTAGTCTTTTGTCGCTGAATGGTTTTTGGAGAGTGAGTGAGAGTTGAAAATGAGATTGAATTTGAGTGAGGAGAGGAGACAGGAGAGTGACTGTGTCGGGAAGAGAGAAGAGAGTGTTATATTATTGGTAAATTTCTAGTTCGGTCTGGGTATTTATGGTTTTGTGCAAAAAAACCTGGAACCAGACCAGAAACTAAATTCTTGCTATTTTAAGGACCAGACTGGACTATTTTTTTCTTTGGTCTAGTTTGGTCTTGTTTTTTCAGTTTGGTTTGGTCCGATTTAACAGTTTTTAGTTTATTTGCTCACCTCTAACTGTGGGGATGGTGAGCTCGTGTACCCAGCCGAATGAACCACCGCAACGAACCATCACAGTGGAGGGAGGCCGGAGGTCGGGGGAGAAATCGGCAAAATTGCATCCCATTATCTTTTTTCTGATTTTATGGTTGGGAAAATGGAAATATATTTGATTTGGGGGTTAATCGGAGAGGAAGAGATGGAATTTTTTACCACATTTGCCCCTCGACCTTACAAACCAAAAAAGTCTGGGTCCAAAATCCGAACGAACTACCCTGTCTGACCCAATTTTAGGCGGTTCGTAAGGTAAGCATCCTAACCCTTATTTTCGGGACGATGTCCTGGGTGATTCTTGGTCCGACTGGTCAGACTGTATTTTTAAAAACCTTGATATAAACTACTGGATGGAATCATCTCAATTCTCTATGTAGCTTTTCTCACCGGGTCACCGTGATAGGGTTTTATCTCTATCGCAGTAATTTTTTCGTGTCACTATTTTTGTGACCAGATTTTATTGTAATAGAATTTTGGCAATATCGATAATCGCAATCTCGAATAAAAAAATTTGGCATCATATAAAATATAAATATTACTATATGTTGAGTTTGGTGAGGAAATAAGTAAAAGAGGAATTATTTTCTTGTTTTGTTTTGGACTCCTAATTCGACCTAAATAGATTACTTGATGTACAAGAATTTATCTCTATATAAAGGTATGTTATCCAAGAGTTTTGTATGGCTTCAGCATGTGAACTTGCTAGTTGGGATTGGATAGAGATTAGAGGGAAGACGCCAAGCAAGCTCGAAAGCTTGAGCTTGGGGGCTCGCTCTAAATGATTGAACAATGGTGAGAAAGTTGAGATGGTCTTATTGATGGCGGTGCATCTATGGTTCGAGGTAGAGTTGGTAAAGTAAGTTTAATTTTTTGGGACTCCATGTTTCTTTATGGGGCGGTATTTTATCTAAGTGTAGTTTTGTTAAAGTTCGAATGGAGCTTCATGGTTTATCCACGGGATGATTTCTCGCCAAGGTGGAGATTGTTGAGTTTGGCAAGGAAATAAGTAAAAGAAGAATTATTTTTTTGTTTTATTTCGGACTTCTAATTTGACCTAAATAGATTACTTGATGTACAAGGGTTTGCCTCTATATAAAGGCATGTTACTGAAAGGAAGAATTTTTACACCCCTCTTGCAATAAAGAATAAGTAAGGGATTGTCGTCCCACAAGGACTAAGTGTTAGGCCACAAATACGACTCGACCACTAGTTTAGGACTACAAGTAATAGATTTGTCAATTCCAAACACGAGTTGGTTACTGCAACGACTAAACTAGAAGATGATTTTAACAATAAAGAAAAAAGTGGGCTTGGCACCAATGACACCTAGATAACCAAATGGTCTATGGAGTTTATTAAGTTCGTGTTATGGTCCGAGTGTTTCTAAAGCAACTAATCAATGCTCCTGCCATTAATTAGTCTAAATTGATCATTAATTAAGCTTAGTTGAACTAATTGTATTCCCGTGACTAATTAGCCACCTAATCTAACTAATTACTAATTATAACCATCACCCTTTGGACAACTAATCACCTAATGAGATCCCTCATCAAAAGGCAACTAATTAACTAGTTAAATAGTCTATTAATCCTAACCCCTCCTGGTGATTAGCATTAATCAAGTTCATAATCAAGGTGATCAATCAAGATTAAGCATTAAACTCATTAACTAGTTCATAAACCTTAGTATTTTAATCTCACTAAACCATAGGCTAAGTAGATGCCATCAAGGCTCCCAACCCACTAATCAACTACTCACATATATCAACTACACAACTAAACACATCCATTAAACAAAGCAAGTAGAGCATGAACATAAAAGAGAGGGTTAGAGAAAGCTCAAGATGATCTTCAAGCTTCCAAAAGTTCCCCTTTAAGTTCACTACAAGCTCCAACAATGGTGAGCCAAGTTTTTCTTCCAATAGAGAGAGAGAGTGGAGTTGGTGAGTGAATGGGAAAATATCTAAGTCTAAGAGTTCTAGGTTGGCTTGCAAGGAAAGCCAATGGCTATTTATACAAAAAATTTCAACTCAAACTAACTAAACTATTCCTAAAGTTTCAGCCAAGTAAAGCCATGGACAATCCCGAAATGGGCCCAAAATGGTTCATGCATTCCGGCCCATCTCGGCTAGGCAAGTTCTCATATTTGAAGCTTAAATTTAGACGCATTTTTCACCCTCTTAGACTCCGAATTTGAAAAATACTATTAGAGACAAAGTTGTAGCCACATATGTCTTCTTTCCAGAACTGCCTCACGCAATGTCGTCGAGGTCCCGATCGTGCACCATTCTTCATGGCTGATCTAATCGTCTTTGACACGATCCAAGGTGCACCAATATCCTCCTCGCATCTCCACAAAGTCTTCTAGCAATAAACACGAATAAAATACAATAAAAATCACAAGAACTACACTAAAATATTTAAAGCAAGAAATATGACATTATATCAATACATAACAAACAAAAACACTAGAAACAACAGAAAACTAACACTAAAATATACATAGATGATAGATAGAGTATTTTCACACTCATCAGTTACCCAAGATTTGTGTATGGCTTTGTGACTTGGATCTATCAATAAAAGTTCTCCTTGCTCTCTGTGGATGTAGGCATTAGGCCGAACCACGTTATATCTTGTGTCCGTATTCTTTGCGCGTTTGTTCTCTAGTTGTTGAATTTCTAACAAGTGGTATTAAGAGCTAAGGTTAGAGGATGTCGGATCACAGCGCGAAGTTTGCTCTTGTGAAGTTTGATGGTTCATCGAATTTTGGGTTATGGTAAAGACGTGTCAAGGATCTCCTCGTGCAACAAGGAATGATCATCGCGCTCTCAGAGAAGAAGCCCGAGAAGATGGAGGAGCAAGAGTGGAAAGAGATAGAGGCCAAGGTGGTGGCGATAATTCGCTTGTACTTGTTGGACGATGTGATGTATCACGTCATGGATGAGGAGTCACCACCTGAGGTATGGAAGAAATTGGAGGAAAGGTATATGTCTAAGTCTTTGTCGAACAAGCTTTATCTTTAGCAAAGATTGTACGGGCTCAAAATGGAGGAGGGATCAGATTTGAGCCAACACATTAATATTTTCATTCAACTTGTGAGCTACTTGAGAAAGGTTGATGTGAAGTTCGAGAAAGAAGACAAGGCATTGTTGCTCTTGAATTCCTTACCGGGCTCCTACGAAAATTTGGTTACAACTCTAACTTAGGGGAAGGAGTGATGTACGAGAAATTGCGAATAATTAAACACACAATCAAATAGTATAGTGATTAAGTAGAGTTTCAAACTGAGGGTTGAACACGAAATCTAGGTAATTAATTATGTGAAGCGAGAAAATTAAAGGTTGTAAAAGATTGTCCCAGGATTGCAAGTAAATAAACGAAATCAAAAATGCAATAAAAGAGTTGTAAATTTGATGGAAACAAACAAGCACGATACCCTATGGATTAACTACCTATGATGAGATTATAGTTCGTATGAAGCTCTAACTAGTACCCGGAGTATTCTAATGCACATTCCTAACGCTTTCGCTCATTAGACAGATAAAATCAAACTAGCAAAGACATAGGTTAATAATTAACATTTTTGCTCATCAATTAGACCTAGAACTAGACTAATTCAATTATGAAGATCGCTGCTAACGGGTTATTCTCACGATATTAAGACGTCTCATTAATACCTAAGAATATGTTAATTAGTTTATCCCTCAACTTGAGTACCTCTCGATCCATTCTTATCAATTATAATCATAACCTAAGTGATCAATTTAGATTAAGCATTAAGCACACCAATTAATAACTATTTTGCAAGATATTCGAACCACAAATCACATAGGCAATCAATCACATATTAGGGCATCGCACTCTAAGAGAACTATTCGCTAAGCATGGCAACAACATAAAAGATATTGATAAAAGACATTATAACGAAAGGCATAAGTAAGGGAAAGAGGGGGCTTAGTCGTTCGAGCAAGCCTTGCCAATCTCCTTCACGAAGCTAAACGAAATTTTGACTTAATTAAGCTCCAAAGGCTGTCTCAATGTCGTAGTAGTCAAGTATCCTAAAACTTAAGAGACTATGGCTTTATATAGCTAAGCCAACTAACTAGAAAATAGGAAAACCTAGGAGAGTTCACCCAAACTAGAAGTTCTTGGGCCAATAACAAGTAGCCACATATAAGGAAATAACTTAAACATCTCGTTCCGGAGCCAAAACAAGCGGCCCAAAGTCATAAAATCTGAATCGGGGACTAAAAAGGAAGTAAATTTCCTTCAGATTTGCGGGACCTAGCGACCACTATTTGCCTAGCGGCCGCTAGGGGTCAAATCTCAGCACATTATGCCCGACCCCCTAGCGTTCGCTAGGTCAGGCCAAATTCTTCTCCTTTATTCTCATCCTTTCGTCGTTGCTCCATTTGCGTACAAGCCATTTCAAATACCTGCCAAAACACACGACACACAATAGAAGCCCATTACACGACTCAAAACATTTACAAACAACACAAAGACTCAACTGGATATAATGAAAATGACTACAAACACGATTAAACACTTACAAAACTCAAGATAAAAGATGAGCATTTACACGCTCATCAAGGAGTCCCTGGTATTGGAAAATATCACAAGTGCTCTGCTAGTATTTTATGAAAGGAGAAAAAATGGCGATGAAGAAGCTGAAGGGCTGGTTGTGAGGGGAATCCATGGTGGTCACAGTGAAGATAGAAAAGGATCCACGTCGAGGTCAAGGAGGTTCAAAGGAAATTGCTTCGAGTGCAGAGAAAAATGGCACGTAAAGAAGGATTGTCTGAGAAGAACTCGGGATCGCGATGGAAAAGGATCGGGTTCCGTGAATGTGGCCTCTTATTTGGACGGGTCATATGGTGACTGTCTTTCTATTTTGTCAAGTCCAAAGCATTCTGATTTCTAAATTTTGAATAGCGCTTGTTCCTTTCACATGACGTCCAAGAAAGGATGGTTCGACACCTACAAGTTCGTTGATTCAGGTATGGTGACTATGGGTGATAGTTCTACTTGTAGAATTGCTAGCATAGAAAATATCTGAATCAAGATGTGGGATGGTGTTGAGAGTAAGTTGTGTGGGGTTAGACATGTTCCAAAGTTGGAGAGAAATTTAATCGCATTAGGTGCCTTGGATTATAGTGGATAGTGCTATAAGGTTGTATGCACACTAATTGAGGTGGAGAAGGATGTTGTGGTGGTGATGAAGGGTGAAAGGGAAGCTAGGAACACCTACATGTTAGTGAGGAACACGGTTGTAGGTGGAGTTCCCTTGTTGAGTTTCGATGGAGGGGAGAAAAGCTCTTATGTGAAAGAGCAAAGGCTTGACATGAATGGTTTGAGTAGAGTTGGGTTTCGCGGAGACAAAGTTAGCAAGTTTTTGCTATGGTTGTGTGAAAGGACATATACATCAAAGATGTTGGGTAGGTTTTGCATGGGGAATGCAAAGCCGTTAGTAGCACCACGAGCGAATCGAGTATCTCACTCAACGCCGAACGGTGGAGTTCGTGGTATGTCAAGGGTTCTACTTGGTGGAACAAAAGATTGCCATTTGTATGCTATGGCATGTAGCATTGGTTTGAGTAAGAAGATTCAGCAGAAAAGTAGTTCGAGGTTGCGGAGCATGGGGTTGACCATAAAATATGGAGCACATATATTAGTCGCAAGGTTGCTTCAGCAGGTGGACTTGCTAGTTAGGATTTGATGGAGATTAGAGGGAAGACGCCAAGCAAGCTTGAAAGCTCGAGCTTGGAGGCTCGCTCCAAATGATTGAACAATGGTGAAAAAGTTGAGATGGTCTTATTGATGGCGGTGTATCTATGGTTTGAGGTAGAGTTGGTAGAGTCGGTTTGGTTTCGTGGGACTCCATGTTTCTTCATAGGGTGGTGTTTCGACAAAGTGGAGTTTTGTTGAAGTTCGGATGGAGCTTTATGGTTTGTCCACGGGATAATTTCTTGCTAAGATGGAGATTGTTGAGTTTGGCGAGGAAATAAGTAAAAGAGGAATTATTTTCTTATTTTGTTTCGGACTCCTAATTCGACCTAAATAGATTACTTGATGTAAAAGGATTTGTCTCTATATAAAAGCATGTTACCCAAGAGTTTTGTATGACTTTGTGACTTGGATCCATCAATAAAAGTTTTCATTTTTCTCCAAGGACGTAGGTATTAAGCCGAACTACGTTATATCTTGTGTCCGTGTTCTTTGCACGTTTGTTCTGTAGTTGCTGAATTTCTAACACTATCAATAAAATCCACTTATAAAAATTATCTTTGTTAGAAAAATCGGAAATCAGAAACCATATTGTTTTACTGGGTCAATATAGGACAAACGTTCATATTACGCGTTTATTCTATAGTTGCTGAATTTCTAACGCTATCAATAAAATCACTTATAAAAAATTATCTTTGTTAGAAAAATTGGAAATCAGAAACCATATTGTTTTACTGGGTCAATATAGGACAAACGTTTTCCGTACACGGTACATATTGAATATGTTTGGTCGCGTCGTTATCAAAAGCGCAAGTGGGCATTTCGACCAAAAAAAATTAAAGAGCGCAAGTGGGCATTTCGACCAAAAAAAATTAAAGAGCGCAAGTGGGCATCCACATGTGTCCGTTCATTGGATGTTTGTATACAGAATTGGACAACGCAAGCGCTCACCACTATAGCCCCTACAGCTTGTAATGATTTAGTTGTTGTAGCCTTCTTGAAATGGAAGATGGAATGAGATTCCAATTGGAAATCATCACCCAGACCATCCAATTGGTTTAATTGTACCTTTCCTAGCCGATATTCACGATCTAGTTAGGTCCTACAACAAGGAAATAGGTGTTAAAAAAACAGAATGAGAGTAATAATAAATACCATTGTTTTTAAATCGATGTCTCACTACAACGTGACACTACATATAGTCATTGTTATGCACAAAAAATATGGGTTGGGTCGATGTAGAGTTGTACAATTATGATTATGTTGGATTTTAGTAAGATGAGGTGTATTTACACCTTCTCAACTATAAATTATAAAAGCATGTTTGGTACCTAATTTATATATAATTCATTTTGGAAGCCAAACTCAAATAGTTTCGATGGCTACACTCATTACTTTCATTGTGGTCATAGTGTACCAAAGTGACAATATTTGAACATATAAATCTTAGGAGAAATAAAATGATTCACGTCACTAAATAAAATTCTTAATATTAAATATAACAGGTCTTATTTGTATAGGGACCAATGTAAAACTTTTACTACTACCAAGGTGCGATGCAATAATTCTGGGCCACGAGGGATTTTGTACTTATAATCATAACCTAATGGATTCTGATCGCACGAGTGACTGGGTGAAAATCTGTCCTCAATTTTAAACATTTATTTGTATTCAATATGTTGGTTTTAATTTTTTTGGATGACGTTTACGGAGATCGGATTGAAGTGATATTGGTTTGTATGTGAAGTGATATTAATTTGCATGTGTAGTGATATTGATTTGAATTAATCTTCATAAATGAGGACTATTCCAGTTCCCACCAAATCTGCCCTACGTTTACAACCAGTAAGTACTTCAGGTGAGGGAAAGTGAAAAAGACGGAATGGGCTACCTCAGCTTAACTTTTCGTTTATTTAGGTGCAATGCATGTTAAAAAATTCGTTGCTTTCCGACGGGGATAGTTTTTTTTGTAAGTATTTTTTATATATATAGTAATATATACACTCCAAATAATATTCAATTGATTATGATCCAACATTAGTCGACTTTCAATATCATAGGTTAAAAAAATTGGTCACTTTTTGGTCATCGTAATAATTGTCCATGTCCTTTAAAAAAAGAAGTTAATTGCTTGTAAACAAAATTGAAAATGCATTACGCCAATGCTTTTTTTTTCTAGAATAGAAGGTTGGCACCCACTTTTTTTTATAGGTAAAATCACTTTATTAATAAAAATATAGACAAAACAAGCGAGTAAAAGAAAGAACAAGAAGCGAACAAGTTCGCCACTTGCGAAAAACCTAACCTAGAGATCCAAACAAACCCGCCACAACAAGGCGACTACCAAACCCTTAAGGAGTCCCAATATAAACCGAGCTCCTGATTGTCAATATCCTTCAAGGTCCTCGACCAAAAAATCCATTCCCTAGTCCGATAAAAGATGGAATGTTTGAGAAGCTCAGGATCACAAATCTTCTCCTCAAAGATCACTTGGTTTCAATGCAGACAAATGCTCCATAAAGAAGCTCCGAAAAGTGAGAACCAGACCTTCCCCACCATTCCCCCCTTTACCAGACCACACCATAGTGACAAAGCCGACTCCAAAGAGAAGAAGCCCGACCACTCAATTCCTGAATGATTCACAAAATAGTCTCAAATAGAGCGCGAAAAAGGGCAAAGAAGAAGTAAGTGCTCCACCGTTTCATCCTCATTCAAACAAAAAGGACACCAAGTCTCTCAAGCTTGAATTCTATGCATCCGAATCAAAATGTCGCGATTTGGATTCTACCTTGTATGGAAAGCCAAACGAAACTTTCGACCTTCAGAGGAACATGCCCCGCCCAAACCTTATTCAGCTCAAGAATAAGGGGCGAAGAGGTGAAGCCAGATTCTCTTACGTGCCTCCTCCAAGACTTGGCAGTGTGCCCACAATCATCCCATTTCCAGCAAATTTTGTTATGATAAATATTGGTAAATTATGGTCCGAGCATGTAAATATAAATCGTAAGCATATAAAGAGAGGAGTTTAAAGGATGCTCACGATCACACTTGTAGGTTAGTGTGTAACACCTCCGTCTTCAAGTTAGGACTTCGGATTGAATCCTGGACGAGGCCACAGTTTAACCGTGTGCCTTTAAACTCTTATTACCCGCCTATATGCTTCAGACCTCCGTGGGTAATAGAGCTGACAAGGTACAACGCCCAACCACGTATATAAAAGGAAGCACTTTCGTACACCTTTCGAACCTTTCACAGCCTTAGAACTCTGACTCTTTTATGCAAGAATGATATGATGATGTTAAGGGAGAAGTAGAGAGCTCTGAATAGATGGGATGATTTGGAATGAAGGAGGAGGGCTCCTTTTATAGGCAGCCAATGACCTCCAACCTCAAAATCCAAAATAAATGGCAGCCATGAATACCCCTCATAACTTTGCTGTTATAAGAGCCATGATTACCCCTTATTTACAATGGCTGTTACCTTTGAATTCAAATCTCACATTTTTTTTGAATTCAAAGAGACACTTTTTGGAAGGAGAAGAAGGATCCGGAAGATGGGCTTGTCCAAGTTTAAGCCCAACGGACTTAGAGCCCAGAATCACTGCAACAGGTCCGGCCCAGCTCTAAAAAGATAAGACCCTGGAACCTGGAACAATTCCCACAAACCCACAAACTCGCAATCCCGCAACCCACAACCCGCACCCGAGCCCGAGTCTGAGCCCGAGCCCGAGCCCGAGCCCGAGCCCGAGCCCGAGCCCGGCCCGGCCCGGCCCGGCCCAGTCTGGGACGGGGCGGGGCGCACGTGCGTGCGTGCGTATGTGCCGAGCCGAGCCGAGCCGGTCGGCCGGATGGCGCGAGAAGCTTCTCCCTCCTCCACCAGTTTACCCATGCTAGACTTCTAGTCCCTTATAAACTTGTCTCAGCATGGTGCGCTAACCAATGTGGGATTGTGCTTATTTCAATAACAACCATACCACTTTAAAGCCAATTTTTATTCACCCCGAGAATTGGATTTTTGCAAGTGTTATATATCTTTACGAAGCTCTATCAACGTGCTTCGTATTGATCTCACAAACACCCAAAATCAATTGGTGTGACCTCCAATTAAATTAGCTCAAAGTTGCCCACTAATAACTTAGTTATTATCTTTAATTAGAATTATCTCTCTAATTAAATACTTAGGCCAAAGCCCAATACACTCACTTGTATTGAGCCATCTCTTCATTGCTTAATAAACTAATTCTCCAACAATTTCCCACATGAATGCAAAATGGCTTATATGACATGATCCTACCAATGCTACATGCAACTTGGAGTTCTGCGAGAATTTGTTGCATCAGGAAAGGTGGTTGAAAACCTTGAACCTTCCTTAGTGAAATACCTTCAAATATACTTACCAACCAGTGGACGTGATGCCTTGAACTGTTCGACATTTTTTATGTATACCAAGACAAAGGTACTCACACAACTCCTTCTCAAACTACTATTTGGTTCTTTCGTTGTTGTCCATTTTGGCCCTGGACTGCCTTGGAAACTTCATCAAATGCTCTAGAGATTTAGCCCTTAACTCATCTCATAGAAGCGGCCCCTTCACCTTCGATATAGGTGATCTCTTATAAGGAGTATCTTGCCATACCCCACTTATATATACTTGAAGTATAAGGATCATTAAAAGCTTAAAGCTTAACCTTCACATGGACAGGTTTATCACTCTTTCATCATAGGAATAGGTGAGGAACTCAATTTTCCGAGTGCTTTGTTCGACCCTAGCCTCATAATACGGTTGTCCCTTTGAACCTGCAGATCGAGTTTTACGATCCAGGTTGGGTTGCCATCATGGGTTTAGATTATTTCGTCTGCTTTAACACCATTCCCATCGATGATACCTCAACTTAGTCTCTCGTTAGACCTTTAGTTAATGGATCCGCGATGTTCTCTTTTGACTTTACATAGTCTAAAGATATCACACCCGTTCTCAATAATATTTTCACAGATTTATGTCTACGACGAATGTGTCTAGACTTTCCATTATACACATTGTTTTGTGCTCTTCCGATAGCTGATTAACTATCACAGTGCATGCTAATGGGAGGCACTGGTTTTGACCACATCGGGATGTCCTCCAAGAAACTTCGGTCAGCTGCTAGATCCAACGCTATGAATTCAGATTCTATAGTTGATCTAGCAATGCAAGTTTGTTTGCATGATCTCCACGAGACCGCTGCTCCTCCAATTATAAATACGTATCCGCTCGTAGATTTTATATTCTTGGAGTCCGAGATCCAGTTCGCGTCTGAATACCCTTCCAGAATAGCGGGATGTCTCGTATAGTGTAATCCATAGTTAGCAGTGTACCTTAGGTATCTAAGAACTCTAACTATCGCTTTCCAATGTTCAAAATTGAGATTACCCGTATATCTCGATAGTGTGTTTATCGAGTTTGCAATATCTGGTCTAGTACAGTCCATGAGGTACATTAGACTGCCTATAACTCTAGAATAATCTAGTTGTCTCACACTCTCTCCACGATTCTTACAGAGACTTCACACCACTTCCATAGGAGTTCTCGCAATTACATTGCTATCCTTATCGAATTTGTCAAGTATCTTTTCGACATAGTGACCTTGGGAAAGCGCATAACCTTCTGAAGTCTTGGTGATTTTCATCCCAAGTATTACATCAACTTGTCCTAAGTCTTTCATGTCGAAATTATGCGACAACATTCTCTTGGTAATTTTGATATTATCATTATTACCCATGATCAACATGTCATCTACGTAGAGACAAACTATCACATAGTCGTTATCATCTCCTTTCACGTAGACACATTTATCACATTGGTTTATCTGAAACCCGTTAGATAGTATTACACTATCAAACTTTTCGTGCCATTGTTTAGGTGCTTGCTTTAGTCCATACAAGGATTTTACAAGTTTACACACCTTATGTTCTTTACCTAGAACCACAAACCCTTCGGGTTGTTCCATGTAAATCTCCTCTTCCAAATCTCTATTAAGGAAGGTCGTCTTCACATCCATTTGATGGATCTCTAGGTTAAACAAAGCCACCAAGGCTATGACTAACCTAATAGACGTTTTCCTGGAGACAGGAGCATAAGTGTCAAAATAATCAACACCCTCAGTTTGCTTGTAGCCTTTAACAACAAGTCTTGCCTTGTACTTATCCACTGTACTATCAGGCTTCATCTTCTTTTTGAAGATCCACTTATGGCCAAGTGGTTTACTACCCGGAGGTAGATCTACTAGTTCCCAAGTGTGATTATGTAAGATAGACTATATCTCACTATTCATCGCTTCCTTCCAAAGAGCAGAGTCTGTAGAGGACATTGCCTCTTTGTAAGTTATTGGATCCTTTTCTAACAGATATGTTAGAAAATCTGATCCGAAGGACTTTTCTTTTCTAGCCCTTTTCCCACGTCTAGGCTCTTCAACTTCATCTTGAGGTTCCTCTCCCCCCACATTGCTCCCACTTTGGTCAACTTGACGGTCAACTCCAGTTCGAGCTTTGTGAGGAAAGATTTCCTCGAAGAATGAAGCATCCCTAGCTTCAATGATAGTATTTACGTGGACATCAGAGTTATCTGACTTGTGTACCAAGAATCGATATGCAGCACTATCTTGTGCATAACCGATAAACACACAATCCACCATCTTGGGTCCTATTCTTGTCCTTTTAGGAGGTGGGATCGGAACCTTAGCAAGACATCCCCAAACCCTTAGGAATTTATAGCTAGGCGTATGACCTTTCCATAATTTGTAAGGTATTTTATCCAACTTTTTGTGTGGTACCTTGTTGAGCACATAGTTGGCCGAAAGCACAGCTTCCCCCCCACAGATTCCTTGGTAATCCAGAACTAATAAGCATCGCATTCATCATTTTCTTAAGCGTCCTATTCTTCCTTTTCGCAATTCCATTTTGCTCGGGAGAATAAGGTGTCGTGGTCTGATGAACTATTCCATTCTCGGCACAAACTTGTGCAAATGGAGATTCATATTCACCACCTCGGTCACTTCGAAGATTTTTGATCTTCGTGCCAAGTTGGTTCTCAACTTCATCCTTATGGTGAATGAACATGTCTATTGCTTCGTCTTTACTTCTCATCAAATAGACATAGCAATACCTCATACAATCGTCGATAAAAGTTATAAAATAATTTTTACCGCCACGCGTTTGTACGTATTTTAAATCACATACATCGGTGTGGATTAAATCCAACGGTTCCGTGCTTCGCTCAATCGAGTGGGAAGATGTTTTGGCATATTTGGCATCAACACAAGTCTCGCACTTATGTTTGTGATCGATGTTAAATTTCGGTAGTAGGTTAAGTGATATTAGCCTTTGCAAAGACTTATAATTCACATGACCTAGTCTACCATGCCATAAATCTAACGACATGCGAGAATAAGTAACCTTTACTTTCTTATTAGCCTTCTCGGCAACATTCATTACATCATTGCTCGTGCTAGCCTTATTGGTGGCATCCACATCAATCTTATCATTAGACTTTGCCTTGGGAGCTAAAGTCATTACACTCATCTTGAACAGATTGTTGGTCAAGTAGCCCTTGCCAACGAACATCCCTCCCTTAGACATGATGATCTTGTCAGACTCAAACACGAGCCAGAAGCCCCTCTTATTGAGCACCACTCCGGAGATGAGATTCTTTCAGATCTGGGCATATGCAACACATCGGTCAAGGTGAGTTCCTTGCCCGAAGTCATCTTCAGCATGACCGTCCCTTTGCCTTCAACCTTCGAGACTACGGAATTTCCCATGTATCTATTCTCATCATTGACCGGTTGATAGATCTTGAACATCCATTTGTTGGCACAAATGTGGCGGGTAGCCCCCGTGTCCACCCACCATTCCTTCGAGTTCCCACCCACGAGGTTTACCTCGGACACAACGGCCGTGAGGTGCATCTCATCGAGGTCAGAGCTCAAGCTAGCCTCTGCAATGTTAGCATTGGCGGGCTTTTTCTTCTTGCCCTTGCTTGGTCCTGCCGTTTTCTTACCCTCCGCGGCTAGACGTTTGTAGCAATCTTTGGCACGATGGCCGGTCTTGTTGCAAACAAAGCAGGCACCGGTAAAGCTCTTGTTCTGAGCATCTCCCTTGGAATCATTTGAGCGTTTCTACTTGTTCCTACGGGAGCTCCCCCCAGTCTCGACCACATTGGCCTTAGCAACCATGCCACTTGATTTCCTATCAACCTTTCGGTTGTCTTGCTCGATGCGCAACCTTCGGATAAGGTCCTCGAGAGTCATCTTCTTCCTCTTGTGCTTGAGGTACAACTTAAAGTCCTTCCAAGATGGTGGTAATTTCTCAATCACCATCGCCACTTGGAGGGCATCATTGATGGCCATTTCCTCCATTGCAAGATCATGGAAGATCAATTGCAACTCTTCGCATTGTTCCACAACGCTCTTTCCATCGACCATCCGATAGTCGTGGAAGCGCCCGGCCACAAATTTCTTTGCACCGGCGTCGTCAACTTTATATTTGTGCTCCAACGATTCCCAAAGATCCTTAGACGTTTCTTTGGTATAGTACACGCCGTAAAGCGAATCGTCGAGAGAACCCAATATATAGTTGCGACATAGGTAATCTTCATGTACCCATGCATTGTGGATCGCGGTTTGATGCGGATCACTAATATTCTCTTTGGGTTTCTCTTCCTTGACATACCGGCTAAAGTTCAAGGCGGTCAAGTAGAACAACATTTTTTGTTGACATCTCTTGAAATTTCCACTCTTGAACTTTTCTGGTTTCTCAAGATGAGAGTATGGCAGTGGCATTGGGTGTCTATGACCCGGCATGACGGCCTCAGCGCCGCTAGCCCTCACAGCAGGAACCTCCTCGTTCAAGTTGTCATTAGCGGTGTTCGTCGCACCGGAGTTATTAAGTGGGGGAGAGTTGTTAATTCCAGCCATCTAAAAAATATCACCAATCGAACTTTTGTAAGTGACAGATATTCGAACCCAGTAAAACACACGGTAATCGTCACTTGCAAGTAATTGATCACAAAAATATTTTTGCCACAAATTTAAACAACTCGAATAAAACTTCCGGATAAAATCGCTGGAAAGCGCTTGCACCAAACTTGAAAGCTGAGTTTAATTTTCTTTTTCCTTTAATTGCAGGTAGCAACCAGACAGTTACCAACAGCAGCTTATTTATCTTCCTCTTCAAACACATAGAGGCAATAATTATGCTACTTACTTGTTTCCGTTTAACTCCTTTACAACAAACAATCGGTTATAATGTAAAAATAGTTGAAGCTATTATTTAAACTTACGAGACAGTAACCAGTTTGAATTGAATAGTCAGTATAAGAAATAGATTATTCTATTGTTTAATTCCAGAAGTCAACAGTAGTATAGAAGAAAAATTTCCCTAACAGAAGTTAGTGCCAAGAACAATAATATTCCGAAATCACTGACAAACGTACTAACAACTGAAACAATATATATATATATATATATATAACCCGAAACCAGAATCTACTAATACAATTAAATTAATAAGAATTTAAGATTGTTATGACAAATATTAGTAAATTATGGTCCGAGCATATAAATATAAATCGTAAGCATATAAAGAGAGGAGTTTAAAGGATGCTCACGATCACACTTGTAAGTAAGTGTGTAACACCTTCGTCTTCAAGTTAGGACTTCGGATTGAATCCTGGACGAGGCCACAGTTTAACCGTGTGCCCTTAAACTCTTATTACCCGCCTATATACTTCAGGCCTCCGTGGGTAATAGAGCTCCCAAGGTACAACGCCCAACCACGTATACAAAAGGAAGTACTTTCGTACACCTTTCGAACCTTTCACAGCCTTAGAACTCCAACTCTTTTATGCAAGAATGATGTGATGATGTTGAGGGAGAAGTAGAGAGCTCTGAAGAGATGGGATGATTTGGAATGAAGGAGGAGGGCTCCTTTTATAGGCAGTCAAGGACCTCCAACCTCAAAATCCAAAATAAATGGCAGCCATGAATACCCCTCATAACTTTGCTGTTACAAGAGCCATGATTACCCCTTATTTACAATGGCTGATTTTTTTTAATTCAAAGAGATACTTTCTGGAAGGAGAAGAAGGATCCGGAAGATGGGCTTGTCCAAGCTTAAGCCCAACGGACTTAGAGCCCAGAATCACTGCAACAGGTCCGGCCCAGCTCTAAAAAGATAAGACCCTGGAACCATTCTCGCAATCCTGCACCTGAGCCCGGCCCGGCCCGGTCCGGGACGGGGCGGGGCGCGAGCGCGTGCGTGCCGAGCCTAGTCGAGCAGGCCGGACGGATGGAAGGACGGTGCGAGAAGCTTCTCCCTCCTCTACCAGTTTACCCATGCTAGACTTCTAGTCCCTTATAAACTTGTCTCAGCATGGTGCGCTAACCAATGTGAGATTGTGCTTATTTCAATAACAACCATACCACTTTAAAGCTAATTTTCATTCACCCTGAGAATTGGATTTTCGCAAGTGTTATATATCGTTACGAAGCTCTATCAACGTGCTTCTTATTGATCTCACAAACACCCAAAATCAATTAGTGTGACCTCCAATTAAATTAGCTCAAAGTTACCCACTAATAACTTAATTATTATATTTAATTAGGATTCTCCCTCTAATTAAATACTTGGGCCAAAGCCCAATACACTCACTTGTATTGGGCATCTCTTCATTGGTTAATAAACCAATTCTCCAACAGATTTCATCCTCGGAATCATTTCGAATATGAGCCTCGTCAAGGAACTCGTATAGCTGAGCAACCATTTCCCATTCAAAATCTCTCAGGTCCCTCAAGAGACCAGATCCAGATTCCATCCCACCACCTGCCGCATTCTGCAACCTTTGCCAGCTTCCTGGTTGAGAGCATGTAAAGCCGGGCAAAAGTGACGAAAAAAAGAAAAGGATGAAAAGGGGAAAGTTAAAAACTATACTTGCTTTGGCTTTAATTTGATTAGTTAGATTTAAGATGGCAATCAAGCAACCATAGTGTCAAATAGATTTTTCTCAAAATTATTTGTTATCCATAAATTTATTAGATCGATTAATCAAAATTTAAGTTCATCAAATAAAAAAAATCCCTTAATAAATTTTAATACAGTTATATAACTTAGTAAGCAAGCTTGATATCTCTAAATAAATCGAATAATCTGCATATCCTATTACTTTGTGTGTCATACCTAATCACTTGTCGAAGAGGCTTATTGGACTACTAAAAGGGAAGGGAAAAAAAACTTTTTTTTCTAGACTACCTGGTATTCGAATATTATTGTTCCAACAAATTCAAGTTTGAATTGGTTGAGACCTTTGAAATGTAACAAAACTCTTGCAACAATTATTTAATACTATCGAATCTTCTTAATTACGTTCAACACGCTTTTACAAATTTATCTAAATTATTGTTGGCAAAGTAAAAGCTCGACGAGTATCTCAGAATTCTCCTTTCTAGTGCTTCACAAAACATCCACAACTTCTGAGTACCTTCATCTCCCATTGGCATAAACATTTTATTTTAGTCCAAGTTCTGCTATTTCAATTGTGAATGGGCCCATTACATATACACGCACGAGTACGATAATAGAATCATATTCAACTAGTATGGGCCGTATGCCTCCAAGCCGCCTCTTCGCGCTTGATATCTTAAAAATCTAATTTTTTATATGCTTTGGCAATCTTGGTTCAATGCATATTCAAGAGCTGGGTTGACAAAAATGCCCAGAGTCGTAAATCTGCGGCGGAAAGCATTTAAACAAAAGACAAGATGACTTTGTGATGGAACTATTACTAATACAATTTTTTCGGTGGGACGAATTTTGACGAGTCCGACGATAGCAATTTCTATCTGGAGAATTTTATGCCTACTAATACCTTTTTAATAAACTCTACCTATCAAAAAAACAAAAGACAAGATGACCCTACCTCCTTAATGCTGCTACCTTCTAAAACATTAGCTTAAGACTCGAATAATTTTCCACTAGTTGATCATTTAAGTGCTCGGTAAATGCTAAATATCGTATTGTGTCTATTTGAACAACCTACTATTAGTAGCCATTCATTTACTTCGAAAAAATCACACTTTCATTCTGATGCTGTGAAGACGTAAGAACAGAGGATATGAGCCTTAATCCAACGAGTTCAACAAACACGGGAAAACTACACGATTTGGGTAGAACCCTAGAAATTTTATTATCAAAAGTCTGCCCTAAAAATCACAACGTAGGCTTTCTTATATAGAATTCACAATAGACCTACAACTACTAAACTTCCAAATAATAGACTTTATCAAACTAGAAAATTGAATGAACTAGGAAAGTAAATAAACGCAACAGGAAAGTAAATAAATGTGTCAACTAAGCAGCCTTCAAACGAGGGATTCGATCATGTTTTTCTAAGAATAGCATCGCAGCTTCATCTCCATCACTTTCCCAACAAGTATCATGCGAGATAAAGTTCCGGATATGCTTACCAAGTAAAGTATATTGGCTACGGGGATGGGAGATGAACTATATATGTGGTCCCCCTTCACGATGGCAACACCACTAGAATAGTGCAACATTCATCGTTCCTTTCCTGAAAGTAGTGTCTCATTTTGAGTGATTTAACGAAAGATTAAAGATCAGGTAGAGTGGTACAAATGTGTAGACAACATTTTGTAAAGGTAATTTCTACACCTAATTACAATTTGTCAGTATTTGAATACTCGATTTTTATCAAATTATTCAACACCTTGAATAGTTGGGCAAATAACCATTCACAATTGTGTACACAACATGTTCCTCCATAGAAAAAAATATGTTGCAACTTTTGAAGATTGATCCAAACCTTCCTCTGCACCTTCCTCTTTACCTATCCGACCGCGACGACCAAAAATTTCTCAGATTTTCAATTAACCACGTTTAGCCTTTCAATAACACCGTCCCTCCAGAAAACTTGACGGGCTCGTTGTCTAAGGTTCTTGTGGATTACTACCCTTTGGCCGGAAGGTTGAGGACGAGTTCTGGTATCATTTAAAAGTTGTATTTGCATCAAAGTCGAATTAATCGAATCAATATCCATAATGCAACCTCGTGCGGAGTTTGAGGAGGACTCTACTTAACGAAAAGTAACTCTATAAGGATAGTGTTCCTTTATTATCGTATAGTGGACTTTAGGACTGTAATTTAGTTTGTTTTAGGACCTAGAGAATGGTGGGCGGACTTAGGTGGATAGTGCTCCATCGCATTATTGTAGGTTGGAATTTCTTTAGGGCCAAGTAATAGGTGTCGTTGTTTTGCTTTCTGATGCTTGTAACTTTTCTTATCTCATTCTTAAAAAAAACTTTTCCTCTCTCTTATTTTAATGAATGAATTCATTTCCCAAATCCATCGGGTACTCTTGTCTCATCATCATCATGATCGGGCTGGTCTTGAACTAAATGATTGGATTTGTCTCGAAGTACGGGTCGGTATGAACACTTCCCGTTGTTTCCTTGAAGGCTTGGGCCTGGGTGTGGCCGTTGTTAGTCCATCGACCTTGTTTTGTTTTTCATTTTTTGTCAACAGAAACTCTCTTTTATTCATAAGGGATAAAAGACAGGGAACATTCAATAACGGCGAAACAAAGTCATCTTCCTTAAATCCTTTAAAAAAAAAGTAAATTCTCAATAGAAAAAAAATTACAAATGAGCAAGTCCTCCAATAATCAAATTCCTACCATACATAACGTACGAATTAGGATCAATTGGAGGCTTGATGGAGAAAATAGAGAAGCCCAATCAAGAAGACCGCGATGAGAACGAGGAGGAAGAAAGACGGTGGCTGTAATAATGGGCCCAAAACAAATGGGCCTAAGAAGATTATAGCAGCAATCACCACCATAACCAACGTGGACCCTCCGCCCCATCCATAATCGTCACCAGCCATATTAACCCTTTCTTCTTTTGTCCCTTCCCTTCTGGATTTCTTTGATATTCTTCGAATTTAAATTTTAATGCCGAATTATTTCTGCTCGATCATTTTATATATATATAGAGTTTGATAGGGCGCCAAAAATACTGCAGTTGATATAGGGACACGTCTCTTGATATTAGAAGGTCATCACCCACATAATTTTCCTGCGAAATCCATCTCAATGGCCACGAATTCTCTTAAATTTTCAAATTTAACGGATTATATTGCAGTTAGTCGGCCACTGGTATCTCCTAAGAACGACGCAACCACGTTGGTAATCCTGGGGTATGGATTGGGTACGGAATGTTCAGATTCCGAACCGTTCGGAATGAAGACACGCGGGGACTTTTTTACAAACGCGCTAAAATACGGGGACCAAAATGAATAAAGTCACGCACAAACATAGGCCGGATACAAATGCCATTATCACATAACTGCGCATGCCAGCATCACATAACTGTGCGTGCCAGTATGACCTTTTTGCAAAAATACTAAAATATGGGGGACCAAAATGAAAAAAGCCACGCACGCCATTATCATAAATGGGACTTGCCGCTGTCACAAATACACATGCCATTATCACATAACTGCACTTGCCATTATCACATAACTGCGCTTGCCATTATCACATACATGCACTTGCCGCTGCGGTCCCCCTTCACTCCAAACCGTACGGAATCAATTCTTTCACTCCGTACTCAATCCACTCCCGGTAATCCTGGGCCAGAACACGAAAATTCTCCTCCGCTATGTTTCAGAATTGAGAAAGCGTTAAAGCGGATTTTTTAAATATGAATAAGTATTATCAAATAGAATGGATTTCTTAATGATATCTTTAACATTTTTTGATATTTAACTATAATATTTAGAGTCAAGTACTATCAATTTAATTTTAAAAATGGCTCTCCCAATAATATTATTTATTTAGTAAGACTTAAACTCAAAATATTTTTCAGTAAATCGAAATCACGTACTACTTGAGAGTAACTTCTATTCATATGGTATCCATTAGACTATTACATTTGTAAGTAGCATTTACCCGGAATTTGTTACCATTTCTTGGAGGTCGGTTAAACCTTTTCGCTTAGCCCAACTCACCTGCCACTCGGTAGCCTCACTCGAATATTGTCCCATCCCATTCCCATATTGATACGATCAGTTTTATTAATAATTCACCAATCTCTTTACCGCCTTTTTTGATGTAATTGCTTTTACTTTTTAGCTTTGACCAGACCAAATTAAACTACAAAGGGTCATATCAGCTGAGTCTGGTTCAATTCAACCTGGTGTGCACTCACAAAGCAGCAAGAATAATCGTGAAGGGAAAAAACATCCTCCTGCCAAAATAGTACAACACGCCTGCCAAAAAATATATATAAAAGAAAAGCTACCGGATTGTACACTGCAAATAATTTGGCTCGACATGGCCAAGAATCCATTGCTACAACTGTGCCACCACAAGGGAGATCTATATGATTTTGGGGTAAAAATAGAACCGGTCGACTTAGATTTGGACCACAAATAAGGGAAAACTCGTGATCGGGTTTCAACGTCAATCTATTTTCAGAACTCAAACTTTATACATATAATTAAGGATAAATTATCCCCTAGTCTTAGGTGTTTGGTAATCTTCTCCCTCGGGTCCCTACATTTTCGAAAATAATTTTATCGTCCCCCGTCTTTGATTTTAGAAACTCCCGGGTCCCTGGTGCCAGAATATTCTATATTCTCCGGTGATTTCCCACTTGAAAAGACTAAAATGCTCCTCCTACTTAAAAAATTAAAAAATATCCTCTTTCCTTCTCTTTTCTTGTTCCTCCCACTTCATCTTCTTCTTCCAACCTTCAACCAAAGCCAAAACTAAAATTCAAACTCAAACTCAAAAGACTTCATCACACCAAACCGTCTAAAGTCCTAAACTGTATTTCTAAGGTAGACAAGAGTTTATCATCAACTTAGTTTAGTAAAAAATTAATAGAATTTTCAATTAACAATAGATCAGCAGCCACCAATACCAAAGAAAAACTTGCAAGAATCAGAAAAACAAGCAGAACCCAGAAACGGTAGCATGTCGTGGTGATTCAGAACTGGGTTTGAAATTTTGGTTTTTAGTGAGGTTGGAGGAAGAAGATGAAGTGGGAGGAAGAAGAAGGGAGAAGGAAAGAAGACTTTTTATTTTTTAAGTAGGAGGGACATTTTAGTCTTTTCAAGTGGAGAATCGCCGGAGAATATAGAATATTCCGGCACCAGGGACCTGAGAGTTTCTAAAACCAAAGACGGGAGATTGTAAAATTATTTTCGAAAATGCAGGGACCCAAGGGAGTGGATGACGAAATACCAAGGACTGGGGTAATTTACCCTATAATTAAATGTTAGAATTTCTCTCAAATTCTGATTAGATTATAACTTCTTGTTAAATAAATTTTCTATTGTGTACTTAATTGTGACACGTCTAGGCGATCGGGATTAGGAGTGAGTTTGATTTGGCGTGGGTTGGCTTGGCTTGGAGCCTTCGACAAAGCACATACTAGTATGAGCATGAGACCGATGCCATATGTATCATTGTATATTAAGTGATGATCGTTCAAGTCAAGCCATGTGAATGTGTATTTTTCGATCAAACTACATATATTATGTGTTATTTCTTTGTACTATTTATTATATGGATGTTTAAATACGTATGTTTTGCTTCCATTATTTAACATTAAACTAGAACAAATTCTCATCTGTTAATCTGTATGCTCAGAATTGAAGATAGATAATTTAATGCTATTAGTGGGCATAGAGATAAAGGAGGCATTGCTGGCAAGGTAGTAAGGCTACCCGTAGCAGCGATCAAAAGCTCGATCGGGTGCTTATTATATATATATATATAGCTGGATTAAGGGGAGGAGCGGCCGCGCGATGGGGCTCACCCGATCCGGGCTCGCGCACAACCAATTCTTCCACGTCATTATTATATTTTTTTCTCTACTTATTTATCTATTTAGTTTCACTTGATATAATGTTATTCGTAAAAAATAATTTTTTTTGATAATATTTTTGTGATTATCTAAACTGATCTTATCTTTAACAAAATAAAAAAAATTATGAAACTTAAAACTAAAAAGTCATTAAACTAAAAAGTAATAATGAAACTCGTACTCGTAACTCGCTCGACTATTAACTTCAAATATTTTTTGACATTCTTACACTTCGAATTTGGAGAAGTTATAAACTAAAAAGTTGTAGATATATATCCCACCTTCACAAAGCAACTTGAATCAACTCAATCGGACTCCGGAATAAGAAGTTGTGGCTCCCAAATCAAAACTCGTACTCGTAACTCGCTCGACTATTGACTTCAAACCTATTTTTGACATTCTTACACTCTGAATTTGGAGAAGTCATAAACTAAAAAGTTGTAGATATATATCCCGCCTTCACAAAGCAACTTGAATTAACTCAATCAGACTCTTGAATAAGAAGTTGTGGTTCTCAAACCAAAACTCGTACTCGTAATTTATATATAAATAAAAAATAATAGTAGATAATATATGAATGAAGTGGAGGAATATTAATTTCTATCTAATTTTGTAGTCATTTCGTAATCTTAATTTTATTACTTAATTTTAATTTTTTTTCTTGTTGTAATTACGGAATATTCATTATCGTATATTTATTATAATTTATATATTAAAAAATGATAGTAGATAATATGTAGATGAGAGAGAAATTAATTATTTATTTTGTGAACTAAGTTACTGCTGTGAGTGAGAAAATATGTAATTGGATTAGATTGGATATAGATTAGAGAAAAATTAATTGTTTCTTCCGTGAACTCGATTGAGTAGATTGTTGTTCTGCTAGTCTAAGGAAGACCTTCCTCCATCTAATTGTTTAATATTTCTTTCCGGCTATTTGGCTGTACTTTTTACCCTATAAGCTTGACAAAGCATATATTCTCGGGTACCAAGGCCATTTCGTCTTTTCTTCTTCTGAGTCTTAACTTTTGTTTCTTGCCCTACTTTAGACCTCCTTTTAAGGGCCTTGCCTCTCCAAGTAACTATGCCGTGGTCTTCTCAAAGTCCTTTTCCGTCTTTTGAAATTTGGTTTGCTCAAAGCTAGTAACCCAGCGGACAAATCTTTTCATCCTTTTATCTTGTGTCTGAGAAATATTCGTTCTTCATCTTTTATTAACTAGCTTCCACTTTTTTTTCATATAGTTAGTGTAAAAATCCCTGGTACAGTAAGTAGAGGTTGCGAGTGCAGCTTACGTAAAATCTTACAAAATGACAAAATCCAGTGAAAAAAATCAATGCAGTAAAGAGGGGCGGGAAAAAAATATTGAGATGAATTTAATTAATTGATGTTCGAAAATTATTTTAATAATTGAGTTTAGCTAAAAATTAAATATTAGAGAAAGGAAGTGATCGATTCCACCTTGAAAAAATTGTGCATAACATAAAGGCATGGCAAACTTTCCTGTAGCAAAATATTTCCTGGATATTATAAATTAATTGTTTTGTAAATTAAAAAAAAAATATATAATATATATCTAAAATTTTAATTAACTTTATACGATTTATTGGAAAAAGGTACATGATGTCTATTTTTTGTTGTTATACTTTATTTTAGAATTAACACATTTTCAATATATAAATATTTTCATGTCAGAAAATTGTTGTACAATACTAGGATTAACTCCAGTGGCAAATATGGTACCTAATTGGGTGAATTTTGTTATACTCTAATGATAGACGTTGTACCTAATTAGGTGAATTTTTGTTATACTCGGGGCAACCGATTAACTCTGGCTTTTTCCAGTTTTGACCCGGGGGTTGACTGAATATGGGCCGATCAAGGCTTCCGCGGTCTTTTTCCGAAGGAGAAAAGGGAAATAGTAAATATGTCATTTGATTTTAAATCTATTGGACGATATTTAATTTATGATCGTGATGGACCCAAGTTATCACAAAGTGATTAAATCATTATTAATTCGCACTGGCTTAATGATTATTTTCCTTACTATTTTGTTTTGTACTCTTCCTCTTTTTCTTCTATTCCGAGCTGTTTATCCTCAGTATTCTCCTTTCTCAAAAACAAATATGAGCACTATTTATTTTTTATAAGTAGATTTATTTATTTCACCAAATTATACAAAGTATTTACATATTTACAATCCTGAATATTAAATCGCTCGTATAATTACGAGGTCGCAATCACGAACATCAATAAAAACCTATCGAAATGAAACCTAGTGAGAAACCTATTGCACTATCATTTTAATATAAGCAAGTAGCTATTTCGAAAGGGTAAGGGGGAGCGATATCCTCGTTGATTTGCCGAACGAAAAATAATAATAACTTGCATGATATGTGTGTTCGTCTTGAAGGATGCATGAAATTTCCATATCCGGTATAAATTCTTAAGATAATTAATAAATGAAGTTCTTACACTTATAATAACTCTTCATCTTTAATATATGGTATTTTTGACACACTTCCTTAAACGAGGTTCATTTTTTTAACTTTATTTGTATCTCACATCCAATGAAATGATGATGGTTCGATAATAATGAGTTCCGAGATTAACGTATTCTAATATTATATTAATATTTTTATATCTGATAACGAAAATGATTTAATTATTTTTTATATTTATAAATAATTATAAATGTAAATAATAACTTATTATCTAAATTTTTGAATTTAATGTAAAAGTTGTAACTATGCTTGCCATTGTATTTCTTTAATGTAACTGACTAGCCAACTAGGTATACGAATACTCTACTTAAAAAAAGAGGTCAAACATTTAAATCCTTATCTGCCTTAGAAGAAAGTATAAAGTGGTCACCAAGGAGGAAAATGATCTTTATTCTTTAAAGCATATATATTACAGATGTTTTATTTAGAAAAAAACGAACTTCATTTTCTTTGTGATACCACTAGCTGGTGGCAGACATACATTCATAATAACTGGAAAGATCTGTTACCTACTCGTCAAGCCCTTATGGATGGCCTCCTAAGAATAATCTTTTTGGAGATTTATATATGAAAGTGAGAGGAACAATTAAAGGAACGATAATTACTTATCGGCTGAAAAAACCAACATTATAGCCACAATTTAACTAAATATTTTGAGTTCGATTGTTGGAATAGAAATATGCTAATTTAGTAGCAAAAAAATTGTCATCATTTGAAGTCGTGTATGGTTAAAACTTAGATTAGTCAAGTAAACATCTAAATATCAAGTTGTTTCGGGAAAAAACATATACAATGGAAGTACATACATTTTTTTTAATTGAATCTTGAAAGATAGCGTGGGCCCAGGAAATGAACAAAAGGCGGACATCCATCAAAGTTAATAGAAGGAAAGGAAAGCTCTCAATAAAGAAGAATTGCTTTCAAAGAGAAAAAGGAATTGGAAGAAAAAAAATGCAAACCAATAAAATAAAAACTCAACAGAGAAACACAAGGTGAAGGGAGATGCTAGGATCGGGAGAGTAAAAAAAGTGGGGCAAAAAGGCAAAGCAAAAGTTTTGCCCATGCTCTGATCTCACATTGTCCGATCAACTTTTCGATTGATGTGAACCTTTGTGGGGCGGAACAAATAATTGTTAACTTAGACCTTCTCTGACGGAATAATAACAGCTTAATCATACTTAATCATTTTAATAATTAATTAATTGACCTCTACCCTAGTTAGAAAATACAAATTTTAATTAATTAACATTTTTTCAAGTTTAACACTTTACTCTTTAGTTAAAAAAAATTGATCGAATCTTTTTTTTAAAGCAGATCCTAACCTGGTTGAGGAAATGCTAATTTAGTTAAGCTACATTTTCGACATATCATATGCCATTTATTTTTATACCAATAAATACACTTGTCAGTTATTGAATTTTAGATCGTCATCAATTTCTCTGTGCCTTGTTCCATTAAGTCAAATATTCTTCGACATATTATCTATTTGTCTTATTTATATTCAAACATCCATTTTTTAGTTTTTGCTCCCCAAATAAAAGAATGTGTATACAGTTGTATGTCACATACATTATCATCGTAGCGCAGCGAACATAGGGCAAGTCTATCGTCAGAAGGGCGCTTAGCTTTCTTTTTGTTCATCACCAGACGATATATCATTGAAATTGAATGGGCATCCTAGCATCATGATGGCTGTTTTGAATAATAAAAAACGTACACATGACAATGAATTTTTTTTGAACGGTGTAGTATATTAATGTCGAAAGAAAAACTCTTAATCTCACTTCCATCCATCTCTTCAAAACTCTAATAAAGCAAAATTCAATAGGAAAAAACCTCAATGAATTTATATAAGTCTGTCCCAAATAACATGTATATTCTATTTCTTTTCAATAGGTTACAATAGCTCCCAACATATTTCTTAGCCTTCGTTTTCCAGACCAGACACAAAGCAATTAGAGACTAAATTTATGAAAACAACAAAGAACACCGTTATTTTCCTTAAAAAAAAGATATAATCCAACAGTGATTGTGTTGTTGTTAGCTCATATTTATACTAATAAAAAACCCCATATTTCTTTACAATTGTTCAAAATTCACCGACTTATTTGGACATGAAAATTCTATTATTGTATTATAATAAATTGATTTGATACCCTATAATCCTCGGATAACCCAAATTTTATAGTATGAAAGTCAAAGCCCACACAAATATTGTATTATAATAAAACGATCTGATATCCTATTTTTTATTGTAAGTCTGATCTGATATCCTATTATCTTCGAAGAATCCTAACTTCATTGTATGTAAGTAAAGTTTAAGTTGGTACAAAGTTATGCACCTCTTTCTAAGAAAAGAGGCTAGGAGTGATGTATTGTTGGATCGATAAAGATTGAAATCTACTCATCATAGCTAGAACTCGACATTGGATTGAAAACGAGTACATTTCAGTATAACTGATCAAGTCCTTAACTAATAAAAGCCTAACATAATTACAAGGCATGTGCAACGGAAGGGTTGGCTATATATGGACGTGTGTTTGTTTTTTTAGGTAAAGTTAAATTCTAGTTCTCCGTTAAATCATCCTACGTCTTATATTGTTAAACTAATGTCGGAGCGTTTTGCTATGATGCCTATCCCGTGAGACATTTTCGAAAGCCTTGGGATTGAAGGAATCTGGGAACTTAATCATATCGCAGCGCAACTGTAATCATCTCCCTCTAATTGCATCCACTACCTTTTGCTGCCCTTCCTCTCCTTCATACATACTCCCTAAAAATAACATAAATATTGGAGAGGTGTTTTAATTTATTGGTAAAACACACTCACAAAGAGCGAGATAGTGGGGTCTGCGAATGCTTTATTTTGGTTTTATTTGTTATAATGGAATGGAGGAGAGGATAAATTGTTATTATTATTGTAATCCCACGTGATCCAACCGACTATTTTTACAGACCAACATGAGTTTTTTTTAACGTGTTTTGTCCTCACTCACATATATTCTGAAAATTTTTCAGGAGACCACCCATTCTGAAATTGTCTCATGTCAAGCGTGCTTAATCTTAGAGTTTTCTCAAGACGTATAACAGAAGAAAAATTAAACCTTGTTAAAATGGACGTTCAAATCAAATCACTTCAAATTTTTTTTAGCATATCAAACATTTCTAATATCACAATTATAGTTGGAGAGAGAGAGGCAGAGGCATGGGGGAGTAGGGCTTTTGATGCCCTGGTCTTCTTTTCTTTTCAAGGCTCACTTTTTTTAGTCTCTAAATTAGAGTTACGATTTTTTTAAAGATATCTTTTACATTTGTAAAAATTTGAATCAATAGCTCCTCAAATAAATTCAAGTTTGTTACTACTTGTACCAACTCTCTTTAGTTTTTCAAGGCTCACATTTTTAACATGAAACAAGAAATAAAAATAAAATAAACTATAAATTTTAAAGTACACTCCTGGCTGACAGGCCAAAGAAAGAGGACCAGGCAGGATTTGTGATAATATGTGTGTGTCACTTGCTTCTTCCTCTCTTTTGTATACTGTACAACTGAACAAAGATACCTAGCTACATATCTACCAAAGCTATGGCTCTTATAACTAGTACTCCTTATTGAATCTTTATAATTACTTATCTTGGGATTTTCAATCTTTATTAAAGAAGGAAAAAAAAAGGAAAGGAAAGGAAAGGAAAGGGAGGAATTTTAAGTAATTGAGCCCATGATGGAGCATGCAAATCTCCACCAACATCATCATCATCATCATCAGCTACAAGATGGCCAGCTTGAGCATTCTTCCTCTTCTTCACTAACCAGTACAGCACCTTCTAGCTATGGAGGAACAGCTGGAAGCCCACACATTGGATGGACCCAGAACTTCAATTTGTGAGTTCTAATTTTTTTCCCTCTTTCCCTTTAGTTAATGATTATTCAGCCACGAACTAAAAGTAGCTACCATATGATGAATTTAACTTTAGGTCTGGGAATCTCTCCCTCTCTCCCTTTTTTTCCTCTCTTTTTCTCTGCCTTTCATCAGGATGAGTTCCCCCTTTTCTCTCCCTTTATTGATTTGATGCGCAATATCAAATTTCGAATTGCATATTGCCATTTCTCGAATCTCCATAGGTAAAAGTTCATTGTTCTGTGAAAAAAGAGCTAATTACTAACGTTCATTTAATTCATTTCGGGATCAGGAAAAACCATTCTGACGGAATTCTTTCTTATAAAATATTGCAGATTCTATTCTTCGTTGGATGATTAATATTATATAACAAACATTATGCGTCTCAGTCTTCAAGTGTATATTTTCTTATAAATTGAATTTTATTGGTTAATATAGATGTACTACTTTCCTATATAGAGTGTAAAACTTCTTCTTCAAGTGTATTTACTAGGGCTAGCTTATAAATTCAATTATTGTGCATAGTATATGAGACCACGATCCACATTTGATTTACTTTCCGATTTTTTTTATATATGCAGGAATAGTAACAGTTTTAACTTGAACTGCGACCGTGTTGTCCTAAATCCGAGGCTCAAGAACAATGATCCTGTAATAATCCCAGGATTCAACAGCTCCATGATCCAGCATTTGAGCCCACATAATTGGCACACCAACAACATTGAAGGGATCTTCACTAACCAACTATCTCCCCATGAAGAGCTCTCGGAAACCAACTTTCCCAAGTTCACTGACATGTTAAGTACAAGCTCGCCATCAACCCTCACCAGTCCCGAATTCCCGTTAAACGGGTACCATCAGGACTGTTTCGGAGGATTCCCAGGTAGATCAGGGAGCTTCAGCCAGATCTTTCCGAGTATAAACATCTCGAACTTGAAGCAGGCTAATCCGCATTCGGGTTCATTCGACATGAACTCGGAGGCCTTGGATCTCTTGAACTCTACAAGGTTTGGAGGGAGCTTTGGTCAGGATAGTCTCGGTCCTTACCAGATGCAATCCAGTCCTAGGTCATCTAGTAGCCCTAGCCAGGTACATCTATTTCTCTAATTTTATTGGTGCTACTGGAATACATAAGTAATTTCTCAGAAACAAATCCTGATTTTTTTTCCAGATGATTGGCTAATAACCAGAAAAAAGAGAAACTAATGCAATTTTTTGTTATAAAAATGGAAATGTAATTTATTTTCATTGAGAATTTTTATCAAGCAAGCTCATAGTGATACTATTGATAATTGGGTGTCTTCTTTCTTGATATCTGCGCTAAAGAATATATTGGAAAAGTACAACCCGTATTAATCAAGACTAATCTCTTTGATTAGCGAGTTATAGTGATCTCTTAAAACTAGAATATGCTCTGAGAACTAGAATAATAGTATTATGTCATATATATATATATATATATATATATATATATATATATATATTCGAGCAAATAATTGTTCGGATACATGTGGTTTCGGCGAAAAATATATATATGAACCTGATCTAGAACTTTTATATGTTTGAAAAGATCCCATCCCCCTTCAGCAATGAAATTATATCGGAACCAAAGAGGTCGAGATCGAGAGGAAGCTTGACGGAGTCTAACAAGGCAACGCAAGCTTCAACGAAGAAGACCAGAGTTGAGCCACGCGCTACTTGCCCTCCATTAAAGGTGAAACCAATACAGTAATGAGCCATTTAATTTATTGCATAATTTCTTATGCTTTACAGTATATCACATATACAAATGTAGACTATGGAAAGTAATTAGCGAGAAAAAAGTGAATTATCTGAAAATTAATGTATTTTTCATAAATAAATAAATAAAATTTATTTATTAAATATACTGATATAGATGCATGTTTAAACTCTATTAAGTTTTGGAAAATATACCACCAGACCCCAAGATTAGCACTAATGTCCAGGTCTAACCAGGCATACCCCATATACTAGTCAGTCTTTCCAATATTTGTTAATATCTTACTAATTAGTAATTACACCTTCTGCCAAGGGTCGCTCAGTATAATTTTAAAAATTATGAGGATTAAAGAGTTGTATGAAAGTGGGTCCAGTTATATATTAGTGTAAAATTCGGGAATTTAGAAATATTTTCCCCTATTTCTTTTTCAAGTGTAGCACCACCAATCAAGGCAACAATGGACCTCAAAAAAATTGGACATCTTTTGAACAGGTCAGGAAAGAGAAGTTGGGAGATAGAGTCGCCTCTTTGCAGCAGTTGGTTGCGCCCTTTGGCAAGGTAATATCTTCCCCTTCGTGAATTTTTTTTTAACTCGATACGGATATTTTAACCGAAAATAACTCTCTACTCAAAACATTAATCGATCATACTTAATATTGGTTCATGCGTAGTACATACTAGGTTTTATAACATAAGCATGTTATTTTAAGCCTTCCACTAATAAAAAAACATGTGTTTCATGTGCAGACAGACACGGCATCCGTACTAATGGAGGCTGTTGGGTACATCAAATTCCTCCAGAACCAAGTCGAGGTACGTACGTCATCTCTCTTCAAATGCATAAACACATCACAAATTTCAGATTCAAAACAAATCGTCACGTATATTAGTATGTGGTGTGTGGGATGATAACGGATCCTACCTCGTTTTCTATGGGTCATTAGATCGTTTTCCACCCCTTATGAAACTAAAAAAACACTACTTGAGAAATAAATAAAGTTCAATACCGTTTAGAGCCCAAATTTTACGCCAACCCGCCTAAATTTAAATTTGTAAAAAAAAAAACCAATTGTCACGTAAAGAAATCACCCTGCATCTGATCAACAAGTTCAATGTGCAGACTCTCAGCGTGCCGTACATGAAGTCATCACGAAACAAGAGCAATAGAAGCACGCATATGGTAAGAATAAAATATTAATATCACAGATATTCAAATTACCTAACACAGAATCTTTGTAGAATATAAATTACCTAACGCGGGAAAGTTTTCAGGGCTCGGCTAATATTGTTAGAGATGGCGGAAACGAAGAGCCGACGAGAGACTTAAGAAGTCGGGGGCTATGTCTGGTGCCACTATCCTGCATGTCTTACGTAACCAATATCGATGGTGGTAATGTCGGTGGAGGAATCTGGCCGCCTCCTAATTTTGGTGGCGGAACTTAATAAGCGGAGATTAAATTAGTTTACGAATAATTTACTCGTGCCAAGAGCATTTCAGCTAAATTACTTGTGCTTAATTAAGCTCAAATTAACTGTGGACTCGTTCCTTTGGTGGAGCAAACTTGGTCGTCTTGGAAACAAGAGAAACTAATTCGGGATGGACCAAAATTGATCCATCGAAAAATTCATTAGAGACAATTATTATTTATGTGTAACTTTCGGGGACAACTTTTCTCCATGTCTTAAAATTTTTTTTTTATGGTTCAATTTATTTCATTCAACTGTATTACTTGCCAGTATTAGAGCTCCTGAAATGGGGAAAGAATTGTTTCGGTTGAATATTTAGATGACCAAAGAATGACGAGACATTAAGGCAGAAATAATTTTTCCTTTTATGTTCTCTTTATGATTATTTTTATCGAAATCACCTGCAATATGCATAAAACCTGGAAATATTAATCCAAATTTTAATATGACTGCATTTACAAATTTTGAACTCATGTTGAAGTGCAAAAATAACGTGTTAGAAGTTCGGGGTCGACTAGGGCGATCATTGAGGTACTTGGACTTGCACGTCAACTTGCTTTGGCTAGGTACGTTCAAGTTGGTTTGGGTGCCCTCTGTTGGAGAATTGATTTATTAACCAACGAAGAGATGGCCCAATACAAGTGAGTGTATTGGGCTTTGGCCCAAATATTTAATTAGAGGGAGAATCCTAATTAAATATAATAACTAAATAATTAGTGGTCAACTTTGAGCTAATTTGATTGAAGGTCACACCAATTGATTTTGGGTGTTTGTGAGATCAATACGAAGCTCGTTGATAGAGCTTCGTAACGATATATAACACTTGCGAAAATCCAATTCTCGGAGTGAATGAAAATCGGCTTTAAAGTGGTATGGTTGTTATTAAAATAAGCACAATCCCACATTGGTTAGCGCACCATGCTGAGACAAGTTTATAAGGGACTAGAAGTCTAGCATGGGTAAACTGGTGGAGAAGGGAGAGGCGTCTCGCGCCGTCAGTCCGTCCGTCCGGCTCGGCACGCACGCACGCGCGCCCCGCCCCGTCCCGGACCGGGCTGGGCTCGGGCTCGGGTGCGGGTGCGGGTGCGGGTTGCGGGTTTGTGGGAATTGTTCCAGGTTCCAGGGCCTTATCTTTTTAGAACTGGGCCGGACTTGGTGTAGCGATCCTAGGCCCAAAAAGTCCTCTGGGCTTCTTGGACTTCCGTTTGGACAAGCCCACCTCCTTCATTCCAAATCACCCCAGCTCTATATCTCTTCAGAGCTCTCTACTTCTCCCTCCTTAGCATAGCATTTCTCACTTTCATTGTGTCAGAGTTCTAAGCCTACGAAAGGTTCGAAAGGTGTGCTATAGTGCTTCCTATAGTACTCGGGATTGGGCGTTGTACCTTGGGAGTTCTATTACCCACGGAGGCCTGAAGCATATAGGCGGGTAATAAGAGTTTAAGGGCACACGGTTAAACTGTGGCCTCGTCCAGGATTCAATCCGAAATCCTAACTTGAAGACGAAGGTGTTACACACTTACCTACAAGTGTGATCGTGAGCATTCTTTAAACTCCTCTCTCTTTATATGCTTACGATTTGTATTTACATACTCATGCCATAATTTACTAATATTTGTCCAACAATCTTAAACTCTTATATACACGTGATATTAGTAAATTTCAAGCATACTTGTTGTCGAGGACTGTTCAGTACCGTATAAGCATATACTTGTAATATATTTTTGCTCCTGTTCGAAAGTTACTATAATTCAATCACTTGCGAAAAATTAAACTCGCAATTTTTATTGGGTTGTTCCAATCGTACTACTTAGGTGGTAAACGTGGGCTTGGCCCATTATTGCATACTGATTTTTTAACGCGTTCGGTTTTCTGTTGGACCCAAACCGATTACTCACTAAAGGTTATTTGGTGATCTATAGATCATGGCTGATAACAACTCTCCCCCACACGAGATCAACAACTCCGGTGCGACGAACACCACGAATGACAACTTAAACGAGGAGGTTCCTGTTGTGAGGGCTAGCGGCGCTGAGGCCGTGATGCCGGGTCATAGACACCCAATGCCACTGCCGTACTCTCATCTTGAGAAACCGGAAAAGTTCAAGAGTGGAAATTTCAAGAGATGGCAACAAAAAATGTTGTTCTACTTGACCGCCTTGAACTTTAGCCGGTATGTCAAGGAGGAGAAACCCAAAGAGAATGTGAGTGATCCGCTTCAAACCGCGATCCACAATGCATGGGTACATGAAGATTACCTATGTCGCAACTATATATTGGGTTCACTCGACGATTCGCTTTACGGCGTGTATTATACCAAAGAAACGTTTAAGGATCTTTGGGAATCGTTGGAGCACAAATATAAAGTTGACGACGCCGGTGCAAAGAAATTTGTTGCCGGGCGCTTCCATGACTATCGGATGGTCGATGGAAAGAGCGTTGTGGAACAATGCGAAGAGTTGTAATTGATCTTTCATGATCTTGCAACGAAGGAAATGGCCATCAATGATGCCCTCCAAGTGGCGATGGTAATTGAGAAATTACCACCATCTTGGAAGGACTTCAAGATGTACCTCAAGCACAAGAGGAAGAAGATGACTCTCGAGGACCTTATCCGAAGGTTGCGCATCGAGCAAGACAACTGAAAGGTTGATAAGAAACCAAGTGGCATGGTTGCTAAGGCCAATATGGTCGAGACCGGGGGAAGCTCCCGTGGGAACAAACAGAAACGCTCAAATGATTCCAAGGGAGATGCTCAGAACAAGAGCTTTACTGGTGCCTACTTTGTTTGCAACAAGACCGACCATCGTGCCAAAGATTGCTACAAACGTCTAGCCGCGGAGGGTAAGAAGACGGCAGGACTAAGCAAGGGCAAGAAGAAGAAGCCCGCCAATGCTAACATTGCGGAGGCTAGCTTGAGTTCTAACCTCGATGAGATACACCTCACGGCCGTTGTGTCCGAGGTGAACCTCGTGGGTGGAAACTCGAAGGAATGGTGGGTGGACACGGGGGCTACCCGCCACATTTGTGCCAATAAATTGATGTTCAAGACCTATCAACCGATCGATGATGAGAACTGCTACATGGGAAATTCTGCAGTCTCGAAGGTTAAAGGCAAGGGCACGGTCATGCTGAAGATGACCTCGGGCAAGGAGCTGACCTTGACTGATGTGCTGCATGTGCCCGAGATTCGAAAGAATCTTATCTCCGGAGTGGTGCTCAACAAGAGGGGCTTTCGGCTTGTGTTCGAGTCCGACAAGGTCATCATGTCCAAGGGAGGGATGTTCGTTGGCAAGGGCTACTTGACCAACAATCTTTTTAAGATGAGTGTAATGACTTTAGCTCCCAAGGCAAAGTCTAGTGATAAGATTGATGTGGGTGCCGCCAATAAGGCTAGCACGAGCAATAATGTAATGAATGTTGCCGATAAGGCCAATGAGAAAGTGAAGGTTGCTTATTCTCGGGATTCGTTATATTTATGGCATGGTAGACTAGGTCATGTGAACTATAAGTCTTTGCAAAGGCTAATAACACTTAACCTACTACCAAAGTTTAACATCGATCACAAACATAAGTGCGAGACTTGTGTTGAGGCCAAGTACGCCAAAGCATCTTTCCACTCGATTGAGCGAAGCATGGAACCGTTGGATTTAATCCACACCGATGTATGTGATTTAAAATACGTACAAACGCGTGGCGGTAAAAATTATTTTATAACTTTTCTCGACGATTGTACGAGGTATTGCTATATCTACTTGATGAGAAGTAAAGACGAAGCAATAGACATGTTCATTCGCTATAAGAATGAAGTTGAGAACCAACTTGGCAAGAAGATCAAAAATCTTCGAAGTGACCGAGGTGGTGAATATGAATCTCCATTTGCACAAGTTTGTGCCGAGAATGGAATCGTTCATCAAACCACGTCGCCTTATTCTCCCGAGCAAAATGGAATTGCGGAAAGGAAGAATAGGATGCTTAAGGAAATGATGAATGCGATGCTTATTAGTTCCGGATTACCAAGGAATTTGTGGGGGGAAGCTGTGCTTTCGGCCAACTATGTGCTCAACAGGGTACCACACAAAATGTTGGATAAAACACCTTACGAATTATGGAAAGGTCATGCGCCTAGCTATAAATTCCTAAGGGTTTGGGGATGTCTTGCTAAGGTTCCGATCCCACCTCCTAAAAGGACAAGGATAGGACCCAAGACGGTGGATTGTGTGTTTATCGGTTATGCACAAGATAGTGCTGCATATCGATTCTTAGTACACAAGTCAGATAACTTTGATGTCTACGTAAATACTATCATAGAAGCTAGGGATGCTTCATTCTTTGAGGAAATCTTTCCTCACAAAGCTCGAACTGGTGTTGACCGTCAAGTTGACCAAAGTGGAAGCAATGTGGGGGGCAGAGGAACCTCAAGATGAAGTTGAAGAGCCTAGGCGTGGGAAAAGGGCTAGAAAAAAAAAGTCCTTCGGATCAGATTTCCTAACATATCTGTTAGAAAAGGATCCAGTAACCTACAAAGAAGCAATGTCTTCTACAGACTCTGCTCTTTGGAAGGAAGCGGTGAATAATGAGATAGAGTCTATCTTACATAATCACACTTGGGAACTAGTAGATCTACCTCCGGGTAGTAAACCACTAGGCCATAAGTGGATCTTCAAAAAGAAGATGAAGCCTGATGGTACAGTGGATAAGTACAAGGCGAGACTTATTGTTAAAGGCTACAAGCAAACTGAGGGTGTTGATTATTTTGACACATATGCTCTTGTCTCCAGGAAAATATCTATTAGGTTAGTCATAGCCTTGGCGGCTTTGTTTAACCTAGAGATCCATCAAATGAATATGAAGACGACCTTCCTTAATGGAGATTTGGAAGAGGAGATTTACATGGAGCAACCCGAAGGGTTTGTGGTTCCAGGTAAAGAACATAAGGTGTGTAAACTTGTAAAATCCTTGTATGGACTAAAACAAGCACCTAAACAATGGCACGAAAAGTTTGATAGTGTAATGCTATCTAACGGGTTTCAGATAAACCAATGTGATAAATGTGTCTACGTGAAAGAAGATGATAACGACTATATGATAGTTTGTCTCTACGTAGATGACATGTTGATCGTGGGTAATAATGATAATATCAAAATTACCAAGAAAATGTTGTCACAAAATTTCGACATGAAAGACTTGGGACAAGCTGATGTAATACTTGGGATGAAAATCACCAAGACTTCAGAAAGTTACGCGCTTTTCCAAGGTCACTATGTCGAAAAGATACTTGACAAATTCGATAAGGATAGCAATGTAATTGCGAGAACTCCTATGGAAGTGGTGTCGAGTCTCTGCAAGAATCGCGGAGAGAGTGTGAGACAACTAGAATATTCTAGAGTTATAGGCAGTCTAATGTACCTCATGGACTGTACTAGACCAGATATTGCAAACTCGGTTAACAGATTATCGAGATATACGAGTAATCCCAATTATGAACATTGGAAAGCGATAGTTAGAGTCCTTAGATACCTAAGGTACACTGCTAACTATGGATTATACTATACGAGACATCCAGCCGTTCTGGAAGGGTATTCAGACGCGAACTGGATCTCGGACTCCAAGAATATAAAATCCACTAGCGGATACATATTTACATTTGGAGGAGCAGCGGTCTCGTGGAGATCATGCAAACAAACTTGCATTGCTATATCAACTATGGAATCAGAATTCATAGCGTTGGATCTAGCAGCTGAAGAGGCGGATTGGCTCCGAAGTTTCTTGGAGGACATCCCGATGTGGTCAAAACCAGTGCCTTCCATTAGCGTGCACTGTGATAGTCAATCAGCTATTGGAAGAGCACAAAATAATGTGTATAATGGAAAGTCTAGACACATACGTCGTAGACATAAATCCGTGAGAACGTTATTGAGAACGGGTGTGATATCTTTAGACTATGTAAAGTCAAAAGAGAACATCGCGGATCCATTAACTAAGGGTCTAACGAGAGACCAAGTTGAGGTATCATCGAGAGAAATGGGATTAAAGCCCACGAAATGACCTAAACCCATGATGGCAACCCAACCTGGATCGTAAATCCCGATCTGCAAGTTCAAAGGGACAACCGAATTGTGAGGCTAGGGTCGAATAAAGCACTCGGGAAATTGAGTTCCTTGCCTATTCCTATGATGGAAGAGTGATAGACCTGTCTATGTGAAGGTTAAGCTTTAAGCTTTTAATGATCCTTATACTTCGAGTATATATATAAGTGGGGTATGGCAAGATACTCCTTATAAGAGATCACCTATATCGAATGTGAAGGGGCCGCTTCTATGAGATGAGTTAAGGGCTAAATCTCTAGAGCATTCGATGAAGTTTCCAAGGCAGTCCAGGGCCAAAATGGACAACAACGAAAGAACCAAGTAGTGGTTTGAGAAGGAGTTGTATGAGTACCTTTGTCTTGGTATACATAAAATGCCGAACAGTTCAAGGCATCGCGTCCACTGGTTGGCAAGTATATCCGAAGGTATTTCACTAAGGAAGGTTCAAGGCTTTCAACCACCTTTCCTGATACAATAAATTCTCGCAGAACTCCAAGTTGCATGTAGCATTGGTAGGCTCATATCATATATAAGCCAATTTACATTCATGTGGGGGATTGTTGGAGAATCGGTTTATTAACCAAGGAAGAGATGGCCCAATACAAGTGAGTGTATTGGACTTTGGCCCAAATATTTAATTAGAGGGAGAATCCTAATTAAATATAATAACTAAGTAATTAGTGGGTAACTTTGAGCTAATTTAATTGAAGGTCACACTAATTGATTTTGGGTGTTTGTGAGATCAATACGAAGCTCGTTGATAGAGCTTCGTAACGATATATAACACTTGCAAAAATCCAATTCTCGGGGTGAATAAAAATTGGCTTTAAAGTGGTATGGTTGTTATTAAAATAAGGACAATCTCACATTGGTTAGCGCACCATGCTGAGACAAGTTTATAAGGGACTAGAAGTCTAGCATGGGTAAACTGGTGGAGAAGGGAGAGGCTTCTCGCGCCGTCCGTCCGTCCATCCGTCCGGCTAGGCTCGGCTCGGCACGCACGCACGCGCGCGCGCCCCGCCCCTTCTCGGACCGGGCCAGGCTCGGGCTCGGGGTCGGGCTCGGGCTCGGGTGCGGGCTCAGGCTTGGGTGCGGGTGTAGGTGCGGGTGCGGGTTGCGGGTTGTGGGTTGCGGGTTGCGGGTTGTGGGTTGTGGGTTGCGGGATTGTGAGTTTGTGGGAATTGTTCCAGGTTTCAGGGCCTTATCTTTTTAGAACTGGGCCAGACTTATTGTAGCGATCCTAGGCCCAAAAAGTCCTCTGGGCTTCTTGGACTTCCGTTTGGACAAGCCCACGTTCTGGAACCTTCTCTTGCCAGCTGCCATTTGAATTTAAATTCAAATTTTAAATTCATGAGAGTAACAGCCTATTTATGTTGGGGGTTTTATGGATCTTGTAACAGCCCATTTAATGGGTGGGTTAATGGCCCTATTAAATCCGGATTTGGCTGTTGAAGGTCCAAGGCTGCCTATAAAAGGAGCCCACCTCCTTCATTCCAAATCACCCCAGCTCTTCATCTCTTCAGAGCTCTCTACTTCTCCCTCCTTAGCATAGCATTTCTCACTTTCATTGTGTCGGAGTTCTAAGCCTACGAAAGGTTCGAAAGGTGTGCTATAGTGCTTCCTATAGTACTCGGGATTGGGCGTTGTACCTTGGGAGCTCTATTACCCACGGAGGCCTGAAGCATATAGGCGGATAATAAGAGTTTAAGGGCACACGGTTAAACTGTGGCCTCGTCCAGGATTCAATCCGAAATCCTAACTTGAAGACGAAGGTGTTACACACTTACCTACAAGTGTGATCGTGAGCATTCTTTAAACTCCTCTCTCTTTATATGCTTACGATTTGTATTTACATACTCATGCCATAATTTACTAATATTTGTCCAACACCCTCGGCCTTGAATCAGCTTAATCAGTTTGGGTACTTTCAACCTTAAATCACCTTAGGTACCCTCAGGATAAGGCGACCTAGGTACCCCTGACCTCAAGTTGGTGTGGGTACCTTCAGCCTCAAGTGAGGTGGAACTCCCTCAGGTCATGTCAGACACTTGTTAGGGATAGAAGGCCTTTCTCAAGTTAGGTCACTTACTTGGAGAGGCCGGACGCTCATTGGCTTGAGGGAGCTGCCTCACAATACCTATCATTAGTAAATTAATCATATCTTGGTGTCTGAGCCTCGGATTGAGGTGATTCTTAAGGCTATGGAAAGGTAATAGATAGACTACGACTTTGTAGTTTATCACTTTTGCCAAATCAGAGCGAAAGAAGGTGGAAAAGCCGCTCGAAGAAAATATGGTACCAACTGAGTGAAGGCAAATCTGGCGCCAACTAAAGGAAGTGGAACCTGGTGTCAAGTGAGGGCAGCAAACCAGGCGCCAAGTGGAGGAAGCAAATCCGGCGTCTATTGAAGGCGGTTGAAGGGAGCATCGGCTGTTCGCAGTAAAATGGTCATATCTTTTGACTCGGAGCTTAGATTGAAGTGATTCAAGTTGCTGTGTGAAGTTAAGATATAGAGCTACAATTTTGTAGTTTGTGATTTTTCTAATTCGAGTAGAGGGATGTTAAAAAGCCGCTTGAAGCAAACGCTGCGCTGAACAAGGCACCAAATGAGGCGCCTATTGATGTCACCCAAACCCAGCGCCTATTGAGGGCACCAAATGGGGTGACGACTGCCCTTAGCTAGAGTAGGGAGCTGGTTTTCTTTCGCTTCAAGTGGGGCACTTGTCTCTTAAGGTCAAATGCGGTGCCCAGCATACGTGAAGTAAGGTGGTGCCGGGTTGTGTAGTTTCGAAGAGGTCGAGTGAAGGCAGACTCTTGAGGAATTTTAAGGGCTCTAGAAGACCAGGGATGGTGGAACTCTTAGAGTCGGAAGAATGGACTCCGAGTCGGAAGAATGGACTCTAAGTCGGGTAAGGATAAGCCTTAGCCCGAGGAGGATAAGGATAAGCGTTGGCTAGGGATGGATGAGGATGAGCATTGGCGGAGATAAGTTTGGAGTGTCTGAGGTTGACTACAACACAAACTCTGAGGGAGGCTGGGTCGGTTTTCTTCTCTATATAAGCAAGGCAAGGGCCAAGGCGGAAGACATCCACAGATCAACCACAAAATACCTTACAAGCTCCGGCTATTTATCTTAGTTTAGTTAGTAGGTATGTAATAGTCTCGGCCTCGACCACCCTTTGTTATCCTTAGCGTTAGATCGACATTGGGACGAACACTTCGAGCCGTCAGGAGATCGATCAATGTTCTCACTATTTTTACACTGAACAACTCAAAATAATTAATAAAATAGAATATTTTTTTGTGGCGGCCTGGCGGGGAGGATATGAAACAATTATAACCTAAACAAGCCTAATCAATTTCAACCGTAAATAAAGCTCAGTCCGTGGTCCAGCTATACGGGTCGAGAGAATTTTACGGCCCAAAAGGAAAATAAATTATATATTTTCCCGCTAAAAATAAACCTAAAATAAAAGAATTAAGAATTCGGGTTAGCTTTTTGTAGACCTTGAGAAAGAAAATATATCATTTTTTCACACTCGGGTTAATAAACTAAAGTTAGTCTAAATAATAAGTGACTTAAATTTAAATTTTAATTCAAACTTAAAAATATTAGAGAAAAGTCCACTTTAGTATCTTGTGGTATAACCGAAAATCACTTTAGTACTCTGTGGTAACAAAATAGATCAATCGAGTCATACTTATTTCAATTAACATCAAAAAGGTCCACGGGCAGCTTGAACCCTACTCGTCTTGCCCGAATACTGCTCGGCCATGTGGAACAGCCACATCAACATCCGCTGATGACATGGCACCATCTTCCCCTCTCTCTCTCTCCTGCTTCCCCTCTCTTCTTCTTCCTCCCCATTTTTGGTCAGGGTTGAAGTTTGTCAGGGTTAAATTGAAAGAAGCATGGAGGTGTTAGGTTCACCATTAACAGGAGAGACTATTTCCAGCTCGTGATGATCAGCAACGTTGTTGAGGTTGAGGTTCTTGGTCCAGTCAACGACGTAGGCCAACACCCTCTGCTTGAACTTGGCCTTGAACTCGGCCCACGTCTGGTACTTGTAGTGGTTCACCACCGCCCCTCCATCCCTGCGTGCTTCCACCTGTACCGCCTCTCGTCAATCTTGAAGTGATGGATCACGATGGTAACGCTGTGAGCTCCGGGTGGTTGTACCTGAACACCTCCTGGACGGAGCTCATCACAACCGTTTTAACTGCCACCACGTTATCGATGAAGAAGACGCACCTAAGGTCGTGAGGCGACGTGTTGATGCCCTGTCGAGTGTTGACGCCCTTGGTGAAAACGATGACGTCGTCCTCCGTGGAGACCGACTCATACACGAGGTTGTTCTACCACGCGATTAGCCCCGTTGGAGCGGGAGAGGAGTCCCCTGTGATTTATCGATGAGGACCAGCGACTGGAAGGGTAATTGCCGGCGAACGCTTGGGGGGAGCTCGCACTTGAACGTGGTCAGGTTGGTGGAGGGAGGAAGAAGAAGAAGAAGAAGAAGAAGAAGAAGAAGAGAGGGGAAGGAGGAGAGAGAGGGAAGAGATAGGGGAAGAGAAGGGAGGAGGTGGCTGGCCAAGTTGGACGGGCAGGATCTGGGCAGGTTCGGGCATATCCGGGCAGCTGTCCGTGGACCTAATTGATTTTATTTGGCTGAAGTATGACTCGATTGATCGATTTTTTACTATAGAGTACTAAAGTGATTTTTAGCTATATCATAAGATACTAAAGAGGACTTTTCCCAAAATATTATTAAGATAATCTATACTAAACATTTCGAGTAGAAGAGTGGCGAAAGGAGTGGGGAGAGTGGATAATATTCGTGTGATTTAGGGAAAACCGAACGTCCATTTCCTCTGGGCCCCAACATTGACAAAGGCCTTCGTTCCAATGTAGTAAAGCTGTCGCGTGTGATCCCGGGAGTCATGCTGCTTGGTAGAAATAGAAAAAAGTCTCGGTATAAATACAAAAATAAAGTATAATTATATAAATATATTTTTTTGAACGGTAAATTATACCAAAAATATTTCTATACCTAGATTTGAATTCTATATCTCTGTTAAATTCTCTAACGCTTGTATTGTCAGGCCAAATGATGTTTGGCTACATACATAAACTTACTATCGGAGTCATCCTACTTATCTCCACTAATCTGACTCGGTTGTTCTGTTTTGTTCTTCCGCCATGTAATTAGAAAGAGCTCGCCGAAAGGTAAACTTCAGGAATCTCGGGTCATATTTATTGGTACTTTTAAAATTTTTTTTTGTCTAGTCGTGATATCTATATTGATAATATTTAGAGGAATTTAAGTTCTACCATTGGAGTCCGAGACTATTTTTGGAGATCAACGTTTTATTACGATAAAAAAGTTGTTGCATATAGATATATATACTTTGAAAATGACTGGAGATAAATATCTCTATTAAATTACTGTTGACCTTTTATTTTAAATGCCAAGTCAAAATTTGCGGAATAAAAATTATTACCCTTAAAATATAACGTACTTGTGAGGGAGATTCAAAGCACATGCGGTATTACTTTAAAATAAAAAAATATTTGGAATATATTATCCAATTATAAAGCAGTTGTTGAAGATAGGCATGTCATTGTTTAAGAAATTTAGAAAAATTATGGGTTTATTAAAAAATTAATGGGACCGATCGAAAAGAGCAGGAAACCGAAGGAAAAAAAAGCCTTATCCGGAGAGCTCCCACGCAGAATCATCGCCCACGTGGCAGCTAATTGTCTCCTTGATATTCTCGGCCGCCGGCGTGTTCTGTCGGGTAGCCAACTCCGGCGTCATCCGGAAAAGTGATCGGACAAGAATATGAGTTTCATCTGATGGAACTATGTAAAGTCACTTATGCCCCTACGGACGAAACTTGGGCCCAGGCCAGTAAAGTTTTAGTAGCTAAAATTTCTTCCCACAATAAAAGAAAGAAAACTAAAAAGTGGGTAAAATTATTCCTAAAAAAATAAAAGTGGGTAAAATTTCTCACTTTTTTATGGGTACAATTTCTCTTTACCTGAACGCTGGCCCATTAAGGAACTCGCGAATAGAGCACATTTAGTTTATTTAATCCGCAGAAATCTAATCCATAATAATTAATATTGATTGGCACAGGTGAAATTCCATGCGGGTTACATTTTTTAATCCGTTGTCTATTTTCAGTTATTTGTTTCCGAAGTTTCAAAAAATTGTTATACACTATTTTCCATTGTTTTCCCGAGAACAATTATAAATTTTCTTTTTAAAATTATGCATCTATAACACTATAAACAGTCACTCGATTTTAAAAACTATGCGTAATTTTTCTCGTGTGAGGTGCAGAAATTCAACAATTTTTTCTAAAGTACTTATCGGATGGTACAACCTCACAAAACCGCCGTCCCGTAAGAAAAAACAACGGCGCTCACGAGCCGGAAAGTGCGTTACTGGCTCGGTTAGCGTAAAACTCAACGCTAACAAGCAAAAAAAGCGCGCGAGGGGTAGAACTGTCATTTCAAATACAAGCAACCCAATATCTCATAAATAACAGGAGGAAGGCAAGAAGTAAGGAACAAGCAAAGAATATCTCATCTCTTCAGACATCAGGGGGGAGAGAGAGAGAGTAAGAGACCTTCCCCTCCCTCTCTCTAATTTTCTTATTAATTTATAATCGCGACGATAAATTTTTTTAAAAATAAAAAAATAAAATAAAAGTCAAAGCAACACCGAGGCCGGCCTGTGAAGAAGAAGAGACTGTTGGCGGTTATAGAGTGAAGGAGCCGTGATCAGGTAGGATCGTAACCCTACTTCACCGATATTACTATTTGAAGGATGTGCCACGTGTCTGATTTCTGTTGATTCGGGTTAGGTTTGGGGGTTTTGAGATGGTTTCGTTGCAAGGACCGGTTATTTGCCCAGCCGCGGGCGTGAAGCAAGTGGCGGTTTATACTGTATCTGTGAGCTGCTCCTTGGTGAGGAGTGAGCTTCGGGGGTTTGAATCACGCGGTGGTGGTTTTAGGACCAAGGCGGGCCTAGTTTCGCGGAATCCGAGGAGGTGCGGGGTGGTCCGGTGTGGCCTGAGCTCGTCTTCCAACGGCAGCGGGAACACCGCGGAGAATTTCAACGAGAATGACGAGGATTATGTCAACTCCAGCGTTGTTGAAGCTGGTATGATGTTTGTGTTTTGGTTTTTGAATTGGTTGAATTTGATTTGAGATCGCGGGTTTTGTGTGTGTTTTGGTTGCAGTGGAGGTGAAGAGTGGAGCGGATGGTTTCATGATCAAAATGAGGGACGGGAGGAACTTGAGGTGCGTCCTTAACAATCATCAGGGTGGGTATCTACCGGATTACGCCCCGCACCCGGCTATTGTCTTGAAGATGGAGGACGGGACCGGTCTTCTCCTTCCAATTATTGTTCGTATGTGTATATCTGCCTTCCTTCCTTCCTACGGCGTTACAATTTAATGAACCAAGTTTGTTTGAGTTTGGGAGTTGCTTTATCGTTCTATGTTTCTCTTGTCAGTGGAAATGCCAAGTGTTTTGCTCATGGCGGCAATGCGAAATGTCCAAATTGTATGTTTCTTGCTGCCCTTATTCTTGTAATGTGTTTCTTATAACTCAATTGCTATATGCTTTTTTAGTTCACAACTTGTGCATTAATCTTCAATAATGTTGCTGGTTCAGGCTCGGCCAACTATGTATCAAGTGGTAAAAGAAATGGTTGACAAGATGGGCTATGAAGTAAGCTATTTTCGTCTTTTCTTCATTGCCTCGTCTTTTGTCTGGAATAAAGGTGTGATGAGTTGGTAGAGTATGCTAATTGCCTGCCCGTGTGGGATGAAGAGCTAATCCATATTTCCTCAATCCGATGTCATCTCAGTGCCCTCCGGTGAACATATCTTTGACGGCAGTATGTACTTTCCTGCAGGTCAGGCTTGTCAGAGTTACTAAGAGAGTTCATGAGGCATATTTTGCACAGTTGTACCTCACAAAGGTAATGCATTGCTGTTGTTCTGCGGGTTTCAATCAGAACATGAATCTTGAATGAAACAATTTATGTTGTTATAGGTGGGAAATGATGCCGAGTGTGTCAGCTTTGACCTTCGTCCTTCAGATGCAATTAATATCGCTGTGAGATGCAAGGTACTTGGCTCTGTGACTTGGTTGTCCATTTCTTGTTTCTCCATTTTTCTTGTTTTTAGTTCATTTTTTAGGAAGCTAGTTGAATGCAAAAAGAATCCACGTTGGAATTCCTTTCCCTTTGTGATAATCTTGTATGGGAATTTGGTACTTGTGCCAGCTTCTTATTATAATGGTTGTTCGGAATCTTGCAGCATTTTTAGTTTTCTGTTGCTAATCAGCTCGGTGACTTTTGATTCCATTTTTCTTGAAGGTGCCTATTCAAGTTAATAAGAATTTGGCTTACAGCGATGGGGTGAGAGTCTTTGAATCAGGAAAACTTACCCACTCTCCTGCTTCAGATGGTTTATTGTTTACTGAGCTAGATCGGTTAGTCCACAATCAACTCCGAGTTGTAATATCGTCTTGGATTCAGTGATATTTAAGATGGTGCTGAGTGATGTTCGCCTTTAATGTTCTTTTTGTTTCTTTCTTTTGATGTGAAAATTTCAATGCGACGCAACTGTTTTAGGCCCTCTGGTCAGCCTTGTCCTGATACCGAGGAATTCTATTTTGTGCACAACATGATGACTGCTGCTGGAGAGGAACGCTACCAGGATGCTGGTACGTTGTTTTTCGTCTTCTATAGGTTATGACGAACTTGTTTTCCTGTTTGAGATACTTCAAGCCAACCGAAAAACTTATATATGCTACCTGGACTGCCTCCTTTCACTCTAAGATGTATGAAGTTTTTGAATTTCCACTTTATAGCTACATCATCGAGGGCGTAACTGCGTCATGTGTCACCTTCGAGGAATTGCTTTTGTCATCTGCGACATTTGTATCCGTTCTTGGCTGATGTCACGAGGACTCCCATTGGATGAATTTCTGATCATTTTCTTTTAAGTTGACCTCAGCTTAAATGTGTATGCCTCTGTCGTGTCTTTCGGAGATACATCCTTCAATTTCAATTCTTGCAAATCGCCAGTTAAAATCTGAAGCCTTTGAGATGCAGGAATCTGTTGACATTTTGAATGAAAAGAGTATTGGTTTCTGTAAATAAGTTCATCTTTTCTATTGAACAATCCCTGATACTTCCTCATTTCTTGTAAATAAGTAACCCCTACTTCGTACCTGCAGACATCAATTATTAATGGTTTCTCTCATTCTTCTTTTACATTCCATTACGTGCTGCAGCTCAATGGAGGGACAAGCTCGACAAATTTCGGGCGAAAAGGAACTTGAAGAAATACACATGATACCTCAGAAGCCAACGACAACTAGCCTATGGTTGAATTTTGAATTTTGAATTAGACATTTTTACTTCTTTTATATTCTTAGCTTATGGTTGCTGTTTGAGACCCAGCCAACTGACAATTTGTTCCTACTTGATGCAGTTGCTTCCAGTAGAACCTGTACATAGAGAAACATTGTTCGAAGCTGGTCTCATGGAACTGCAGGAATCAATCATGCCTATTTCCTTTCTATAAGTATGCATGTAATTACGTCTGTGAATATATGTATATATATTAAAACCATGCAACTAACACTGTTGATCGCCAACTATAATGAATCTTCAGCTCATAACTCTGTCGAACTGTAGTTTTGGACCGATAGAAGTTGGTCTAAATGGTAAATGACGGATTGAGTTAAAGTCTCGTCTTGGTATATGATGGTTTATCATTCGAATATATAATCTTAATTATATGAATAAACCATAAATAAAAGCCATAAATAAAGGATTATCTCTTGTAGCGCAGAATCCACTTAAAGCGTTCTTCAGAGGTTCTTCACAGGATCTTGATGATGGAGGCTCGTTACTGGTCGATCTCTACTCACGTATGAACGAAGCAGGGATTGAATTTCACCGCCTAAAAGCCTGGTGCTTTCTCAGAGAAAACCTGGAGAGAAAAAGAAGCGTTTCTTTTTCTCCTTGTGTGTTTGATTATCAATTCTTTTTTTTCCTCTACCTTTTCCTTCCCTTTTGTGTTTGATTATCAAAAAAAAATTTTCCTCTACCTTTTCCTTCCCTTTTTACGTATATAAAAGGAATATTAGAGGATAGAGATAAGAGTTTGAGTTGTTATCTGTATAACCAACTCTACCTTGTAAAATCTCTTTTCAAATTAAATAAAAGATACACAAATCTTTTTATTTATTTGATTTCTTTTGGATAATCATGGGTGGAAAAACCAACATCTCCCACTCACACATGATTGACCACAATCAATTGACTCTCTCATTTTTGCGTTTGGCAGATAGGCCGTACGACCAGCATACATCGAGTGCACTTAGCTAAACCCAAGAGCACATAGCGGCTACTTGGATGATAGCATCTCGATTAGCACCTCCATCACATAAAGTATGCCTTACCCTAGGCCTTATCTCACATTCATTGTTTCCACATGTGATTTCTGAAACAATCTATTCGTGTTCACTATTGTATTGCTCTCAACACAATAGACCGGTCAGTAAACTACGAATCTTCCAGAATGTGATCGATAAAGAACCTTCTCCTCTAACTATATTTCTTCCATCATGAACCAGCTGCTTTTCCAGTCAGCCTTGTCAGGTCGAATCTAAACCATGACCTTTTAAAGACTTTCCAAGCTAGCGACACTGAATCATACTTCCAAAATAAGTCAAGGATCTTAAGGGTAAAATTCCAAAAACCATAGTTTTCGGAGTTGGTCTCACACTAGGGAAACTGAAATCACTTTTAATAAATTGATTTCCCATCCATAGGTCGAAAGCACACATGACACGATCCATGTGTTATGGTGTTCTGTCCTCTGCAAAGGAGCGCATGTCTATCACAAATAACACCATACTAGAGCATCAGCCTCGATGTTCACAAACAACAGCTTTAGTCTACCCAAAGACTACTCTAGGCTATCAAGACAGAATCATGGTAAGTTCTACTTACTTCTTACCATTGGATTCACATAATCCTATAAGTTCACAAAACTTATTTAATGCAGCATCTATTGCTTGCACTATAAATAATCTTGCACTTTAACAAGACCCTTTCTTATAATTAAGCAAGACGGCATTCATGTTTTAGAACAGGCACTCGATAATTAATGATGTTCTAAAACTGCCTCATCTCATTCAAGAATCAACTTATGACTCCCACTGAGGTAAACACCTGTGTGAGTGGGCTACTTCTCTGTCCGACATGCATTATAGTAAATGTTATTCAAATTAACATTTACATTCGTATTACCAAAACAATATCAATTTTATTGAATAACAAATTCAATGTTCATGAATATGAACAAAAGCATGTTCAGCAAATCCTGGAACCTGACATATTTCTCAAAATATGTCTCTAAGTACACCCTTAGCCGTTAGACATGCTTTCATATCTCTCATAGATACGTGTTTTTATGTTCATTTCTTTACACACAATCATATCGCAAAAAACATACTCAATGGCTTTTATGAGGATGTTAGGGATAAAAAAGTTTAAGACTCTCTTCAACCATATCGCTTCTTGCATAGTAACTACAAAAGCTACATATTAAGCTTCCATAGCTGCCAGGGAGACAGACACAAGTCTGTTTCTTACTACTCCATGAGATAGCAACTTCAATTAGCAAGAAAAATATCCCCTTGTGAATTTTCGTTCGTCCACATCCAATGCCCAATAGGCACTAGTATCATTTCTCAATATCAGGCCTTAACCTTGACAACGCTATGAGCATTTTTGCAGTCGTGCTAAAGCACTTCATAATTTCTTTGACACTTACCAGTGTGCTATGCTTGGATTGAGACAATCCATAGCATATTCATAAAGGACATTCACTACATCATTTATATACTTTGATATTTTTTGGGTACAAGTCTTTATTGAGACAATGACCTTTTAAGTACTGGGGCATACTAGAGATTGCTGTCATCACATTTAAATCATTGAACTCAAACGATTCTTCGAAATCTTAACTTCGAGTATGTAATTAGCATCTCTCATATCTTTCATTTCAAAGTTGTACTTATAAACTTTTGAGCTTGATAAGATATCCCGTATCATTTTCAGATATCTGTATGTCATCTACATACCATGCATAATGGTACACTTTTCTAGAGCATTTAATGTTGACATTATGGTACTCGTCATTCATCATACGACACGTTCGAATTATGATAAAAAATAAAATGACGGATATACCATTGTCTTGAAGACTGCTAGAGGCCATAAATTGATCTCTACAATTTTGTAAACTCTATGTTCACGGCCTATCTAGATACAACCCTCTGGTTGAACTATATATCTTCATCCAATTCTCTATTGAGAAATATGGTCTTCACATCCATTTGATGTTAGCTCTAAGTCCTTAACCATGGTAGCCGAAAAATCTTAATGGGCAGTAATTGAATCATGCATCATCATGTGAGAGCGACTCTACATAGTCAATTCTGTCATGTTGCGTGAATCATTTGGTAGTTAAGCGAGCTACATGTTAGCTTTGTGCTTAATTGTGAGAATTTATTTATTCTCAATTGCCTTAAACTTCCTTAGGTAGGTCAACCAGTTCTCAAACATGGTTTTATTTAATGGAAGTCTATTCTTCCACCATCGGTTTCATCCATTCATTTTTCTCGAGAGCTGATAGAGTATCTGAAATATACATAGGTTCATTCTCATCTTGTAGGATTGCTAAAAGAATCTCACATATAACATTAACATATAATGTTGTTAAGAGACCATTTCCTACACTTTCAATCTCAAATTGTCGGTGTGGAAAAATATTTCACTTTTAGCTATACGTTTATCCTAGGTCAGATAAACATCTCTTATATTTATCATAACCGGGATCGTATTCCTGCTGAAGTTATATTCCATACTCCTGCAGAAATTTGGAACTATACTCCCATTGAGATGAAGATCAATCAGGATCATGAACTCCCGGATCTAGAGGAGGTGGAAAACCATTATCTTCCTCCTCCACAAATTCTCCCACTCGGATGGAGTGATCCAGATGATTCTAGCTCATCAGTTTCCAAAAAATATGATATTATGTGATTCAAAATTCTGACACTTTCTATTTTCATGTTCGCCCACGAACATGTATCCCTTTGATACTTCAGTGTATCTTATGAAGACGTTAGCTTACCTCTCGGTCATTTACCATATTTACTCGAGGTAGTATTGACGTAGGATTCACACTCCCACTATCGTAAGTAGCTAAGATCAGACTTTTGACCTGTTTATAGTTTGTAAGGGATAGTAGTGACAGACTTGAAAGGGCACGCGGTCTAGAACATATCTATCCGTATTTAGAAGAGTACAATTTCTTCTTTTTGCTCCCCCATTCTATTGAGGTGTGCAAGGAATGGACAACTGATGTTCAATTCCTTTTTTTTTCATCATATGAAGCTTAATTTAGAAAGATACTCGCGATCACGATCCATTCGTAAGGCTTATGTCTTTCGATCTAATTGATTCTCTTTAAAATTTATGAATATCTTAAAGCATTCCAATGCTTCCGACGTTTGAGAAATCAAATAGATTTGACCATTACTAATTTAGTCATCTGTAAAGCTGATGAAACAATAATAAGGCCATGTGCCTTGCCCTCACATTCATTTGACCACATACGTCTGAATGGATTAAATGCCATGAACATTCACATCTAGTCATTTTCATGAATGACTAGGACCAATAAAGACTTGTCCAAAAAATTAAGTAATCCTAGTTGTACTCAAATATCAATGGAAATCAAGAGTCTTTAGAAACTTGAACAGATATTAAAATTCCAATGAATTTAAGGAGCATCCAACACGTCATGTAGAAGTATGGTTCGTCTTTTACGAAGGCTCTATATGTAACCAATCCCTTGTACTTCTACTTGTGTGTTGGTTCCAACATAAATGGATCATGTTCCATTAATTACTTGTCGAAATTCTATGAACGATACAAAATCATTCATCTCACGGCCTGTCGTTCATGAATCCACCACTCATAATGAATGATATTCATTTAGAAGGATATATCGAGGCATATTTAATCCACTCATAGGTGAGTTAAATGGGCGCCTTGTCTTTTTCGTATTGCAATCTTTTGCAAAATTCTCCTTCTTGTGACAGTTAAAACATTTCATCTTTAGAAATGTAAACCTTTACTCTTCCACATACACCTTTTCCATCAGAACTCTTCTTTTGGGTTAAGTCTGTTCAGTTTTACTTCTCTTTATTTCCAAGATGTTCCATCTGCCTATAAATTTGTGGCATATCTTTCTTAGCTCCAATTGAGCTTGATTTAGTCACATATACCTTAGGATGGACTAAGATTGCTAAGAGTCAATTCTCTTTAAGCTTAAGGTGGAAAGCCGACATTCATCAAATGTCATAACATTATCATCATGTGGATTAGGTTCACCTTTATATGATCCCAATTTATAGGCATGGAACAATTTGGATACTGAGGTCAACTCTCAGCTTATAGCTAGCTTCAGCTAGCTCACTAATCACGCAGAAAATATCACATAGACACTTTTCTGTTAAGTGATAAGCTTATTGAGTACATCATTGGACTGGACCATAATCGCACATATGGTCTCTTGAACCTTTTGTTCGTTTAACACATAGGAATTAGAAGCAATCAAATTGCTTTAGGAAATTATGAATGTTGCGTGTATTTATTTTAGTGATACGATATAATTTACTACACATTCATAACTCTAAATAATATAAATTTTTAATTAATCTCGAATGGAAGTAGGTCACGGGCATGTTTCCCCTCACCTTTCGAGAATTAATTTCAAAACTTTAAAATTCAAAGTTCTTTGCATAGTAAATTCAAGTAGAAATTTCACATGGTAATAATGAACAATTAAATAAACTAGATTATTTAATTGCAAACATAAAACGTCTTCAATAAAACGAAATAACCATGGAAATCATTAAGTTTAGAACACAAATGTTCAATAAATAGAAAAATTCTAACATGACCTTAACAAAAAAAAATCACGAGATTACGTGTAATCTAGGAGGATCTAAACATATACAACTCGGATAGGCCTAGATTTTATAATACTCATGGCACTGGAATGCGGAAACTTATACACGTATTCCTTGCAGCAAAAGTGACGTACTAGTCGTCCACTTCGCAACTTCATCGGAGCATTTGGGACAATTTCCTCTAGAACTCCCCATTTGCCCAAATATAGAATGAGAAGTTGCAAGCCATCCTTATGTGTTCCATATCCAATAGGCAGGAAAAACGTAAAATCTTCCTTTATCCTCAACATGACTAGGAGATCTCTGAACATCGAATGCCAATCATTTCCCCCGTCATAACCTCCAGCCCAAATGCACTCCTGCATCTCTTGGTGAACAGAATATATGTGCTCCGTAAGCACTTTGCTGCTATCCTTATGCTCCCACCAGGAGATCCGACGCTTCAGTATCTTTTGTCGCAGCGTGTGTGAATAAGGATCCCGACGCATAGTCGTCTTGGACTTCACCATCGTTGGTCTGCAACAAAATGCAGACAGAAAAATTGGGTCAATCTCATATTTTCCCAAAATGATTAAAAATCATAATTTTCAATCAAACGATGATTCACACATCAAAGATATGTTCACAATTGAGCTTTATATGTGATTAATAGGTCATATTATTTTCCATATTTTCTAGTGTCCAAACTTTAAAAATATGAAAAAAATATTTTAAGAACTCGTTCTAGAAATATTATGGTTTATTAAATTATTACATTGATTTTCTAAACTAGCTTATTAAAAATAAGTTTCTATTAAAACCCCTTTTGAAATAAAAACTTATTTAGCTTGAATAAACCACAAGTTTATACAATTAGACCCAAAATAAAAAAATAAGCCCATGTTGACTTTGCCATTTTGGTTAACTTGGGCGAGATAATTGGAGGCCCAGAATGTGAACTAGGTCCACATGGACTACTTAGTCAACGCAAGATGGGCCACGTCCCACCTCTGATTTAGAAGCCCGCGTTGACTGGTCAACACGAATCGTGGGCTTGGTCAAGACGGAGGCCCGCGAGCCTTGGTCTTTCTTCTTTTATTTCGGGCTTGGCCCGAGTTTACTTAAAAACTCTAAGGCCCATTTGGATTCTATTTTCTCAAAAACAGAATTTAAATCCCCTAGGCTCAAGTTTTAGAAATAATTTGGGTCCACCAAAAATTATTTCTCGGCCCTATGACAAAAAATTGCAACTGCCTCGGATTCATAATTAGACACTTTCATATTATTTAAATCCAGAAATTTGGCCCATCAATTATTTTACCCATCCAAAAATCAACCCAGTCTCAAAACTAGGCCCAATTTAAATATATTTCACTCGGCCCAATTACGAATTAGGCCCAAAGTGAGAATAGGGTTTTCGCCAAGAAAAAAAAATCCATCTTCTTCTCCAAGAAAACGGCGCTGCCGACGAGCATCCGGGAATTTCTCCGGCGTGACCATCGCCGGAATGGCTATCTATCGCCGAGACCATCTCTGTCCGTGACATGCCGCGACCTCCTGTCGTTCGTGGTCTTCCCTCGGGATCGAGGTGGTTACCGCAGTCTCCTGACATCTCTTTCCCTTGCTCGGAGTCCATCATCGGTGGCGTCGTGAGCGAGTGATACAGTTTTCGTGTCCAAAAAAGAAAACGTTGCCTGGATAGAACGACGACGATCTTCTGTAACAACAACAAAATCCATCGATCGTCTCGGCTTGAACTCGCTGTTTTCGGACAAAAATTATCTCCTTCCGGTCCCAAAATAGAATCTGTCGATCGCCCTCAACTCGACCGAGATCACCGTGGTCGCTTCGTGGAATTGCACCGTCGTCGTCTAGAATTCTGGTTCCCCGGTTGTCAAAACGGAATTGAGGATAAATCCCCAATTACGAAATTAGGGCTCATCCCCAATATTGGGGATTTTAGGGATAAATTACAAATCAATCCCAGTAAGTTTCACGCAACAATATCTGTTTAATACCCGCAAGTCTTTCGCGTGTGCAACGAAGGACAACAACGTGGGAACAATGGTTCAACAAATTCAGTTCGGTCCCTAGAACTCTCTCTTTTATGCACGGAAGGACGACAGTATAACAGTTTCTTAAAAATCCGATTTTTGATTTTTAAAAAAAGAAACGTTTTTCTTTGCAAAAATCGATTACAGACCAAAACAAACCTCACGATGGCTCTGATACCAATGATGGTTTATCATTCGAATATATAATCTTAATTATATGAATAAACCATAAATAAAAGCCATAAATAAAGGATTACCTCTTGTAGCGCAGAATCCACGTTCTTCAGAGGTTCTTCACAGGATCTTGATGATGGAGGCTCGTTACTGGTCGATCTCTACTCACGTATGAACGAAGCAGGGATTGAATTTCACCGCCTAAAAGCCTGATGCTTTCTCAGAGAAAACCTGGAGAGAAAAAGAAGCGTTTCTTTTTCTCCTTGTGTGTTTGATTATCAAATTTTTTTTTCCCTCCACCTTTTCCTTCCCGAATATTAGAGGATAGAGATAAGAGTTTGAGTTGTTATCTGTATAACCAATTCTACCCTGTAAAATCTCTTTTCAAATTAAATAAAAGATACACAAATCTTTTTATTTATTTGATTTCTTTTGGATAATCATGGGCGGAAAAACCAACAGTATATTAATTGAGTTGGTGGGCTTGGTCTGATCTAAGAGATAAGTACTGGACTTGATCTGATTGAATAAAAATATCTTGACCAAATACAGAGGCCAAGACATGACAAGCCCAATGTCAGAGTTTTATCTATTTGATATGATGTCGGCACCAACCGAGCACAATCATTAATCTTTTTCTGGATGAATCCAATTATTAGATTCGAGGTGTTTTGGCCGTTGGAGGATAAGGGATCCGTTTGAGGTTCTGTCGTCGTCGGATGAAGCTGCTACTTCATCCATTGTATAGTAATCTTACGGTGGTAAGTTTTTTGTTAACAAAATTTGTGAAAATCTAAGAGATTGAAATCGATTTCTTTCTGTTCGTTATAATTCATAAAATGTTAGAAAATTATTTGGCATATCAAGTTATACGCACCTAAATATTTTTAACGAATTTATGGTTCCCCAAGGTAGATGTTGGGAGTTCGTCCGAGTGGCAAGAGTCTTAGATTTAATTAAACAGTGTTGAATTTAAAATTCACGTATATAAAAAATAATATTGAAAAGTAATTTTTAAAATAAAATATTACTGTGTTCAATTCTAAATATTATAGTTTTTTAGAAAATGGTGGATGGGTTTGACCAAGACGGTGTTTTGTCCAATGCAACCAACTACTTCAACGTCAAAGCTACCGGTAATCGCTGACTATGTCGGCCAACTCGCTGTTCCACTCTATTGCATGATTATTCTGATATTTTTTGAACCCGAAATATCAGATGCGAATTTTGGATTTTTAATAAACCATATGTAATTGTAGGGGCCCACCGGGGCCTTCGTTTTCGTTTCCTAAATCCTAACCCCAAGCAAGCAGGGGAAATGGCAAACAATTCGAATTCAATTTGGATTTAGTTGATCCGAGAGTTGATATAAGTGATAAAAAATTTAAATTTATAAAAAAATCTTAGTTTTAAATTTTCACCGATCTAAAAATATAATTAGGAGAATCAACCTTAAAATAGGATTCGACAGTTAGTCTGAATAGACAAAAAAAAATTGGAATTCAATTGCGTGATCCAGATTCGCTGGAGTGGAGTGATATTTTTTTTGTGCGAAGAAGAGTGGAGTGACACATTTATTTTAAGGTTGGTTGAGTGATGTATTTAGACAAGCAATAAGTTGAGCCTTCATTATCCAAATTATTTTATTTAAAAAATCCAATTAATTGGCCCAACGGTCCAATATCTTTTGACCACTCCAGAAAAATTGTTTCTCTACACAAGCTTAATGAAATTTCAGATATTTTTTCGACCCAGCAAAATTAGTAAACCAAAAGTTTAACAAGAGAACATCATCAGGACAAACAAAAATATTATTAAAGTACACAAGAATGGGAGACAAAGTGACCGATGTTTGGTACTCAAACGATCTAAATTATAATAAATCACACAAGCAATAAGTTGAGCCTTCATTATCCAAATTATTTTATTTAAAAAAATCCAATTAATTGGCCCAACGGTCCAATCTCTTTTGACCACTCCAAAAAAATTGTTTCTCTACACAAGCTTAATGAAATTTCAGATATTTTTTCGACCCAGCAAAATTAGTAAACCAAAAGTTTAACAAGAGAACATCATCAGGACAAACAAAAATATTATTAAAGTACACAAGAACGGGAGACAAAGTGACCGATGTTTGGTACTCAAACGATCTAAATTATAATGAATCACTTAAAGATAAGTCAGAAGGATAATAAAACGCATCAACGAGTCGGTAAACTACCGTAACCAACGAATTGTTAATTAACGAGTATTTATATCAATTAGTGCTAGAATTTTTCTAACTAACAAAGTTTTGAGTTCAAGTATTTGTAAACGCAGTATTAAATATTATTTACTTTATTGCCTTTTAAAATTTTATCTCAACTCGAACCTAAATTAAAATGAATATTAACTTATTAAGTCGTATGGTGATAAAAACAAAATAAAAACTACGATTGGTAGATATTTTCGTTGTTTTCGAGACGGTAGTTTGACCGGTCGGACCGCAAATCAGAGTCAATAGCGGGTCAAAAAATCAAGTTCGAATGGTTACATAACGAACCAGAAGATTTCTGGTCAGACTGGGCAGTTGGCTCGGATTTTTGACCCAAAAAAATTCGGTTCATTAGGTTTGACCAAAAAATCAACCCAAAAACTAAATTTCACCCAACCCAACCCAAAAAAATCAGATTTTATACTCGATTTTTCTAAATCAACACAAAATAAACTAAATCTACAAAGATAATTATACTAAATATGAAATAAATTTACCAACATTTCAAGAATATTAATTTTTAAACCTATTATTTACTAAATATATATTTAAAATATATAATAAACTACCAGTCCGATCACCAATTTGATCAGTCAGACCGGTTGACCGGGAGAACGGACCAAAATTCGGGTCACTCTCCGGGTCGTTTTTGAAAACAATGGATATTTCCGCCCAGCCCAAGTGCCTCCTCGTCATTATCAAACTCCACGTGGCGCGTGATATCCACCGTAACGCCAGCCAGGTAATATTATATGACGTACGTTTCCGGTTTCCCTCGTCCCCAAGTCTTTTCGGTTACCGACGTACACTAAAAGGTTATTCCATCTTGTTAACAGTTGGAATTATTTAGAATGCGCTAAACTGTATAACTTTTAAAAAATTTATTCGACTTAAATAAAAATTAGTAGGAATCATATAAAAGAATCTTTTTCAGTTTGTACCAATTCCGTCTCCACTATTTCCCCTTTCGGTCCCTTAAGGCCCTAGAGAAATGTAATAATACTCCCTCTCCACCTCCCCGTCTCAAGTAAAGACTCCGGAGAGGGAAGTTAACCCCGGGAAATCTAATCCCGTTTTCGGACAGGAAGATTCTTTAATTTGTCTTCATGTCGAGTCCGTTGAGTTTCGCTAGGCCTTGTGAGTTAACTTTGTTTCTTTTTTTTTTTAAAAAAAGCTTTCAATAAAGGACATTTCTGTAATTTTACTACTGGACTTATAGGCTTCGAGGGATCATCGGAGGAGAGGAAGTCGTCGGCGCCGGCGGCCGAGATGGAGTGCTCGGAGGAGGAGAGGATGACGAGGATGGGGAGCCTGAAGAAGAAGGCGATGAGAGCGTCGAGCAAGCTTAGGCGCTCTCTCAAGAAGAAAGGCAAGAAGAAGGACTCCGGCGAGGGAACCTCCTCCGCCGCCGTTGCCCCGATCGAGGACGTCCGCGACGCCAACGAGCTCCGCGTCGTCGACAACTTCCTGGAGGCTCTCCTAGCCGACGATCTGCTCCCTCCCCGCCTCGACGACTATCATCACTTGTTGAGGTCTAATTTAATTTCTCTGTTAGGTTTTAATTTCGTAACCGTTGGGAGGTTTAACTCCGGTAGGGTTTTGGAAGCAGGTTCTTGAAGGCGAGGAAGTTTGATATGGAGAAGGCTAGGTGCATGTGGATTAATATGATCCGGTGGAGGAAGGAATTCGGAACCGACACGATCATTGAGGTAAACGTAGAACAGCGAGAGTCGGGGGAATTCGTTGATCCGATGATGTCGGGCTGAGGCTGACATTGTGTTACAGGATTTTGAGTTCCATGAATTGGACGAGGTGCGCAAGTACTACCCGCAAGGTTATCATGGCGTGGACAAGGAGGGGAGGCCTGTTTACATTGAGCTAATAGGGAAGATCGACGCGAGTAAGCTTATGCAAGTCACTACTTTGGAGCGCTACGTGAGGTTCCATGTCCGGGAGTTTGAAAAGACTATGACGCTTAAGTTCCCGGCTTGCTCTGTTGCGGCAAAGAGGCACATTGATACCAGTACCACTATTCTGGACGTGCAGGGCGTGGTATGTTATCTTCTTGGTTAGAGTCCTAGGAATTTGCAAATGCTTGTGTAATAAGCAGGGTGCTTGGTCCGTGGTTTTGACCTGGCCAAATTGGTTCTTTAGGGATTTAAGCACTTGAGCGGGACTGCTCGAGAGCTAATCACGCAATTACAGAAGATTGACAGTGAGAATTATCCTGAGGTATAATTCACATCTCATCTGTTTAGCAGTTTGCTTGAGCTGATGATGTCGATAAAAATTCATCGTCAAGCACAATACTCTTTGCAGACTCTGGGCAGGATGTATCTTGTTAATGCTGGTTCTGGCTTCAAGTTTCTCTGGAACACAGTGAAATCTTTTCTTGACCCAGATACAGCTAGCAAGATTCATGTAAGCAGTACACGATTTTATGTCTTTCTTGGAAATCAAATTATAGTCTGTGCTGACATAAACCTGTTCTTACCTCAGGTTCTTGGTTACAAGTACCAGAGCAAGCTACTTGAGATAATTGATGCAAGGTAAATAAATGCACTATCCATTTGGGTTGCTCATCCTTGTCATATGCTACTGTCTAACAATATCAAAGCTGTCTTGGAACTTTCCAGAGAGTTGCCTCATTTTCTGGGTGGAAGTTGTACTTGTGCAGACAAGGGAGGCTGTCTGAGGTCTGATAAAGGTCCATGGAACGACCCGGAGATTATGCAGGTTTATGTGAAATCAAGGCCAGAGCTGATTCACTTACTTTTGGTCGCAAAACTTTCTCTCCCATCCCTCAATATATAGACACTCATATTATTGCCTCTTACCGTGATGCAGATGGTTCTTAGCGGTGAAGCATTACGCGCAAGACAAGTTTTCACAATTTCAAATGGAATTCGAAAGATAATTGCCTGCAATGAACCACATTACACAACTGTATTGTCTTATTCTCCTCTTTGGCCAATGAATACTCGATTTGTCTTGCCCTTCAGATTTCCTGCTTTGGGACTTTTCTTAATGCCATTTCAAATTCTTTTCTGAAGACAGATGAAGGTGAGTGATACATCTACTGCAGAGTCAGGATCCGAAGTGGAAGATGCTGTCTCTCCTAAACAAAGTAGGAGCTCCTCGCTTCCGAAATTGACTCCTGTTCTTGAAGAAGTATGGCTCATTTGCTCCTCTCATTTTTCGAACCATATTACACAAAGTAGCATTTCGACTTCGTTTATGATGGACGCTTGAGATGAATTTGATATTCAATAGAATTTTCTATCCCCTAATGAGATGCATGAGCAAGAAGGATCATCTGCGGACTCCTACATGCAAAAAATAGATAGATATTATTGGGGATGCCTAGGATTATCTAAGGTCTTGATAACAGGATACCCAACTTGGTCTTCTAAATTGGATTGATAAAAAGAAGGCCAAAGTTGGGCGACATCTCTGAGCAAGTTGATGGAGGCTTATTCTTGCACCAACTACAAGTGCATTATCACTAAACTGACTTTCTCGATTCCATTGTATTCTTTGATTAACTCATATAAGTACTTAGTAAACAAAGTGTTGTCTAGAACACCCGGCAAGTACTTTATCTGACTGTAGTAAATCTGTGATCATTGTATTTTTCAGGCCAAGGTCGGCAAGGGTGTTACCTCTGGTGACTCTCCTGAAATCAATAACAATGTACCCATTGTAGACGAGATTGTGGTTGCCGGGTCAACCTCTGAGTCAAATAATTTTGGCGGTTAGTAGCTTGAACTGTGGACTTTACTTTTTACGCGTTCTCTTTAACTTGCACTTTCTACACGGGATATTCTTGCTAGCTTTTTCCCTTGCATATTACAAGTAGTTAAAAGGTCTTTTTCGACCAGATGGAAACATGGTCAATATGTTGAAAAAGCAGATATACGGTTGTGCCGTATTCGAGTGGAGGAATTCTTTATTATTTCATTCTTTGTCGATGTGATCTCCTGTCTGTCATTCTGCTCTGCTAAAAAATATGTATCCTTGAATAATCACATTCAAGATGTAGAGTCTGATCTATTTTTTTTGTTTTCTCATTTAATAAAGCATACTATATAAATCTACCTTCATGTTCATGTCCTTCTACTGTCATTCAAAGTGAATGGAATGAGTTAGACAAGTGAATTTGCAGCATTGACTGGTTCCAAGCTTTGTGTTTCGTTAAAAGAACGAATCTTTCCTTGGTCTTTTCCAGTCTTGGCCTTGATGTTTCTTGGGATGTGCTAGTGCTAGTATCCCGTTTTCAGATATTTTTCCTTGGTTGTTGCTGCTCACTTATTTCGACGTGCTTTGGCATCTTGAATCTAGAGCTGCCCTCTGCACCAAATGGAGAGCGAGTTCCGGAACGGCCGCATACTCGTTTGTGGACCGTCATAATATACATTACTGCGTTCCTCCGTGCGCTCAAACATCGGGTTTTACGGATAAATCTCGTACATGATACTGTTGATGGCATTACCTCTGCGGACTATCATCCTCTGCCATATGAGGAGCACCGTCTCCCATCTCCAGCTCCCGAATTTATAAAAGTGGATGTTTTCTCTTCTCTCATGAAGCGAATGGGTGAACTCGAGGAGAAAGTTGGCATGCTACAACAGTCAGTCGGGATGTCTTGTGAAAAGGAGGAACTGCTCCATGCTGCTGTCTACCGGGTGGATGCACTGGAAGCAGAGCTCATCTCGACAAAAAAAGTAACCTGCTTCCTCCACTGAATGTTTACTAGTACACATTACTTCAATCCTTCCCTAATCCGCTCCTCCATTGCAGGCCTTGCACGAAGCGTTAATCCAGCAAGAAGATCTCCTTGCGTATGTAGATAGGCGGGAGGGGAAAAGGCTCCAGGTATGATATCTCTAAGAACATAACAGTTACTTGCGGCCTCTGATGTTTTCGGTCCTCGTACTTACTGTATAGTCTCAAATGGCGCAGAGGAGGATATGTTGCTGGTGAAAGGACGCTGGAGGTTTATTTTGTACAAAGAAAGAAGACAGCGAAGGTTGTTCCAATGGCGTCGTACACACATACGGAGGGGAGGGAAATCACGTCCGCCAGATTCGGGGCGATCTCACGCCGTGCTATTGCTTCGACGAGCATTCTCCATCATATTGTTTCCTGCCTCGTTCGCTCGTTCTTTCTTGTGGGAATGTAGTATATATGCAATATGGGTTCCAAAAACAGAACTCCAAGAACTAGATTGCCCGCTTACGAAGCCATTCGTTTGAGATGTATGTATTTTTTCAATAGGTGAAGAAGATGGATATTTACTGGTGTGAATATTATACAAGTTACATAGGGAAAAGTGAGAATACACCAGCTATACACCAATTTCACTCGGTACAGCTGCGGAAAACTGAGCTCAAAACGTTTCCAAATCCTTGGTTTGATTTGTTTGTGTATATATGAATTCAAATTGATATAGATGAACTTGTTAGTCGACACCCAATGCGATATTTCGGCCTTGGGGTTGTACCATCACCGTGTCTAAGTCGCGACGAGCGCTTAGAAGAGGTACACGACCTTGGAGCCTGCCTCGTGACCTCAACTTCTTCAAGGAGCTTACCTCGATCATGACCAGCCATTCGAAGAGGAACGCGGTGCTGATGGGGAGGAGAACCTGGGAGAGCAATCCTTCCAAGTACCGGCCTCTCCCCGACCGCCTCAACGTAGTCCTCTCGGGGTTGGAAAATGTGCAGGGAGGGGGCTTTGGTGTGTGAGAGCATCCCATCCGCTCTCCGGATGCTGGCGGAGGAGCCACATTGCTCTTCCATTGAGAGTGTGTGTCATTCATTGGTGGTCGCCAGATTTTAAGGTAAATTGACTGTTTGAATTGGTTGTTAAAAGTGGAATCTGTACTGGTGATCCTTGCGCATTGCAGGGAGACATTGAATGGTGATGGATGCCATGCTATCCACATTGCCGAGATTGAGACCAGCATTGCGTGCGACACGTTTGTTCCGGATACTGATCCCTCCCTATATCGCTGCTAGTACACGTCCCCGCCTGTGGTGGAGAATGGCATTCATTACCATTTTGCAACTGATGTTCGTTCGGGGAGAGGGTCTTGAGATGGAGGTGCTGCTGCAATGAGGGCAGGGCAAGCTTGAGGGGTGTGTGGATAGCGTGGACCCGAAGGATGTCGGTTTCTAGCCAAAGATGATACTGGAGAGACACACGACAGAAGAAGTAGCTGAGATTGTCTGAGACACAGTGGTTTAACTACCTGCAGTGCAGGGGACGAATGTCTGCCCTGTTAAGCTTTTGTCAGGTATGACGAAATTCTTCTACTTATGCATTAGGACTATGGATTTTAGGACATGTTTATGGCTAGAATTTCAGTAGTTGAGTTTAGAAGTGATAAGAGAGCTGAGTAATGAGTGTGTCAAATTTTCATTATGAACCAATATTCTAGAGTTTGATCAGCTCCTACACTTTTAAAATATTTGGGTTTCGAGTCATTGAAATACAACAATGTTAAATTAAAAAAGTCGACTTTAGTACTATGTGCTTTGACAATTTGACACGTATAATCATGTGGTTTAAAAATGACCAAAATGGTCCCCTGTGATTTCAAAGGTCGTTCACATTCCGCTGCATTTTAGTGGACTTTAGTCAACCACGAGGACCATTTTGGTCATTTTTAAACCACATGATTGTATGTGTCAAACAGTCAAACCACAAGAGTATTAAAGTAGACTTTTTCCATATTAAATACTTATTAGAATCATTAAAAGATCCTTCTCGAACCTGGATTCATCGGCCAGTTTCTGGATACCAGTATAACAAGCTAGTTGCGCTTTACCTTCACATAGTCGTTGTGCCTGCTTATTCGACTTTCTAACCAATGTTCTATTCTCTCTCTAATGGGGTTTATGGGCTCGAGTCTATGAGGTGGTAGATAATTGGGCCTCATTTGGGCTTCTCTGAAATATCATTTGGACTTGTTTAATGACAGTCGGCCCGTTACTTCTTTCTTGTTATGAGATTAAACATGGACTTCATAGTCTAAGCATGGCTAAAAAGTGAAAAAGATAAAACCATTTAATTTCTTCATCGAAAAGTAGTAACCATGACATAGAAGAAATTAACAAAAGTACATTTCATAATTCATCAAGCACAGGCAATTATTTCTCCTCGATTCGATTGTTTAAGTAACCATGAAATAGAAGAAATTAACAAAAGGCTACGCTATTGATCCTCACATAACAGAGCAATAACTGTAAAAGTCGTCGTTAACCACGTACCAAACATCACATCTCTGGCAAGTCTTTGGTGCCAAGGGGACAGGACCGAACGAAACAGGACCGGTTGAAATAGAACTGTAAGTAACAGCATCTTTCTTATGGGTTTCATCCTTTTTCTCATCTTTCGGAGGTCCTATACTCACAATTGACGCGGACTTCCTGAACTTCCGAACCTTCTTGATGATCCTCACCGGGTCAGCTTCACCGATGATGGTAACCGTATTCTTTGACGGGTCCAGGACGATGGAAGTTACACCTTCCAGAGCGGAAATCAACTTCATTACTTTCTGCCTGCATTTTGAACAGAGGAGTTGCACTGACACAATGGTTTTCTGCAGCACAGAAGTAAAACGACAAGGTATGTACATTTGTCAGAGCCAATAAAAGTCACCCATTTATGCCATAAACGAACTTGCTGGAAAAAAAAAGGTACTGAACAAGTGTCAGAGTGCACAAGTAAAACAGTTCAGAACCAAGTAGCAGCAAATGCAGAAATGTCGTAACGACACACGAAATATAGTGCGACTCAACAGAAGAAGTACACAAGTTTGTGAAGAGAGAGAGAGAGACCTTTGACATTGTTCTCAACAGTTGAAACAAAAGGAATTATGCTTCACTGTAGAAACCGAAAGAGAGCATGTATATATATAATTGAGTACCAATATGCATGTTACCTTGTCTTAGCAGAAAGTTAACACCATGTCACATTCACTCTGCAGTACCGCAGAAGAAAAAAAATGGGGCTTAGCTGTAAATGGTGTGAATGTAAGTAGGTGATGAGAAGTAAATGCCTGTCAGAAGGCTATTCATTGAATCACCTGTTACCGCCCTTGCACATTTATTGCAAAAATATACATTCTTCAGACCAGATCATTGGGTTTTTGTCCGTGTTCCAGAGATTTGTATTGTCGGTTGGAATCACCGAGTAACTCGTCAAACATTCTAGCATTAAGTAAAAATCGAATAAGAATATCCCACAAGGGTTCAGACTAGGAATGAGGACCCCAACCATCAGACACAAAAAAAGGGAACCAATTTTACACTGAGGCAGAGTCATAGCCAAGTGGGGATGGATTACCTCTGTCAATTTAGCAGCTCAATGGCTGCTAAAGGCAGGATGATCTTCCTGCACGAAAACCAAGTTCCAAGCATTCTGTAGGGCCAGAGGTGGAACTTCTATTCGGCTTCTGAAATCCAAGCACTTGCTTTTAGTAAAAATTCTGAGATGCCCCGAAAAATAACACCAATCTCGACTCTTGTACTGCCAAGGAAGGGTAAAGGGAAGATGGTAAACATCCACAGAGAATCTGACAGTAATGCATCCATGATGATCTGAAGAACAGCTTACAAATTACGGATTTGGGACCCAAAGCAGTTTTGCAGTATCTCCGACAAACTCTACGGAGTCCTGTCGGAAGGAAATGTGTAAAACTTATCAAAGGCAAGCATCTGTGTTTTTCAGTAAATAATGCAAATGCAAGAAACAGTGAGTTCACTCACTGCTTCAATCTAATTATAAACGCAGATCAATTAAATATGAAGATCGTTCAGTTGGTAATTTGCAAGAACTTCTCCCTGGAAGGTAATTTCCATTAGGAGAAGTTTGTTTTTCTGGTTAGTCACTCATAGAAGGAGATCTGTAATTTCTTCTGGTTAACGGGTTCCACACATTGAACAGTCCAAGTAATCTACATGAATTGCAGCTCCCATTTAGCAAGAGTTCATGTGAAATACAGCTGTGTCAATTTATAAGACATGTGGATCGCAACTGAAGTAGCTGGCATATCCCTTTCCTTGTAGAGCCCCTAAGTGTGTCCTGTCTCTTTCTGTCCTTCTTCCCTTAACTAGATCTACAGAACTAAACATGGTAGACTGCCGGTAAGTGGCTATGGTACGCATATGATTTGACAAAATCGGGCACATGCATTAGCTCAACGGGTTATCCAGATGGTTTGCCACATAGTGCAAAAGCCACTAACCAGTTTTGGAGGCTTCAACTGTCTTTCATAACCTCAATTTGTAGATTATTCATGACCTGTCATGCTCCATCTCTAACATCTGTGCATAGCATCTCAAAAGCTTCTGGTCTAACTTATAGTAGTCTTCCATCTTGATCAACGGTTTCAAATCCAAGTCTACGAAATTTACCTAGCCGGTCAGAACAGACGTGGGGTCAGTTACAAAGGGGATTGGCAAGCCCGTACCATTCTGTTACCAGCATTGTGTAACGAGTTGCATTCCTCTTAAAGGCATACCATACCGATCATCAATGAACCTTGAAGGAGGTAGAAATCCACACTTGCGCTGCTCGATGCAAAGAAGAACCAATTATACCAAACAAAAAGCGTACAAACAGGATTCCGGCCAAAGAGAGGATACAGAATCTTGGAGCGAGTACCTTAATCTCCAACAGATAAGCACCATCAACAGCACCTAAGATCGGTCGAAAGAACATCTCAATTTAGTCTCCGAAAACATCAACACTACCTACCATCCGGGAAGAAGAAGAAAGGCACAAACATTACCACCGGGGAAGAAGGAATGATCAGCCATGAGGATGGCGAGCGATATCAACATTCGCAGCTTCAACCCGCCAAGCGGGACGCGTAGCAACCGTCTTCTGATTAACAGCACCGAGGAACTCCCTCAACACCCCGACTCGCACCTTCCCCACCAGTTTCCCCGAACACAACATAAATAAATAAAAACAGATAATAAAAGACTAACAAAATCGAAACTCTGCGAATCGCGTTGACCAACCCCCGGGGTCAACGAGGGAGGGGCCGAGCAAGCATGATGAAGCGGAACATATCCCTTAGTGGGACACTGCACCATTCCTCCTCCTCCTCCCCTCCACACCAACCGTTCCTCCGCCGTTAATAACGCCGTTCCGAGGCGTTGGCTCCTTATGGATCCTCAACACCTTCCCTGTCTTCTCCCCCCCATGCACATTCCCGTTCTCAGTTTTTCATGCGCCGAGCAAAATAAAATAAAAATAAAATTTAATGAGAACGATAAAAAGATAAAGGAGGAGACCGTACGAAGTGGGGAGATGATCCGGTGTAGGCGAGGACAAGGTTAACGGCGCCCTCGCCTCTGTACCTCCAGCTTCACCTCCTCCATCTTCTTCTTCCGTTTCTTTTAACGGTATTCTGTTACTGTTGGTTACTGCCACCGCGGTCTATGAAAACTATTTAAATACTTTGATCGTATCCGAATATTTACTGTACCACTTAATTAAGGTTCGACCAGAATATCACATTTCACATTGAGTTGGAACAAGTATCTACTCTGCTGATTAATTCTGTAGTGAACTTTGATAGGAATTATAAAAAAAATGAATAAATGTTGCAGAAGTTAAATTACTGAAGGTGAGAGTTAGAAGGAGAATAGGGAGAGAAGGAGAAGAAAATGGAAGGAGGAAGAATTAGAAGAAGAGCGTACAGAGGCGGCAGAGAATAGAAGATGTTTTTACTATTTTCACTAGCAAAAATGTACGAGTGATGCAAATGCTGTTCTGTTTCAAAATCTGCAAAATATATTGTTTATTGATTTTTTTAAGCTATACATGAATAAAATGCTCTCTTACATATTTAATTACACTATTATTTTTTATTTACGACGTTATAAAAATTTCTTTATACACAACTTTTTTTAAAAAGTTTCAACTTTATCACCAACATCAGCTCCCTTAACTAACACCTTAGTGTTCTTTCTTGAAACACCTCTTGAAAGGGCAACGTACAATTGCAGATATTGTTTATTGACTTTTCAATTGTTTGTCCTTGTACTTTATTGATCGTAGATGCAAAACACATACGTACCAGAGACTACTTGTGTATCATCTTGTACGACATCTCAAAATTCTCTAGTGGGTTCAGTGGTAGGCTATGGATGAAAACGTTGTCGTGGGCAGTTGTATGACATATAAACGTTTTAGGGTTTATGATTTAGGAATTTTGAGATTTTGGGTTTTCGGTTTGGGGTTTTTAGAAAGTTTCAACTTTATCACCAACATCAGCTCCCTTAACTAACACCTTAGTGTTCTTTCTTGAAACACCTCTTGAAAGGGCAACGTACAATTACCGATATTGTTTATTGACTTTTCAATTGTTTGTCCTTGTACTTTGTTGATCGTAGATGCAAAACACATACGTACCAGGGACTACTTGTGTATCATCTTGTACGACATCTCAAAATTCTCTAGTGGGTTCAGTGGTAGGCTATGGATGAAAATGTTGTCGTGGGCAGTTGTATGACATCTAAACGTTTTAGGGTTTATGGTTTAGGAATTTTGGGATTTTGGGTTTTCGGTTTGGGGTTTTGGGATTTAGGATTGGGGGTTTAGGGTTTGGATTTTGGGATTTAGGATTTAGGGTTTTGGGGTTCGGGTTTTGGATTTTGGATTTTGGATTCTGGGGTTCTGGTTTTGGGGTTTTGGATTTAGAGTTTTGGGATTTAGGGGTTTGGCATTGGGGCTTAGGGTTTGGAATTTAGGGTTTTTGGAGTTTTGGGTTTGGGGATTTAGGAGTTTAACATTAGGGTTTAGAATTTTGGGTTTTGGGGTCTAGGAGTTTAGCATTAGGGTTTAGGATTTAGGGTTTTGGGATTCAAGGTTTGGGATTAGGATTTTATGAGTTTAAAGTATAGGGTTAAAGATTTAGGATTTAAAGGTTGGGATTTAGGGTTTAAGAGTTTTAGGAGTAGTTTTGACATTTTTACGGTGTATAACACCTTACACACTATACTAATATATATAAATATATATATAAACACAAGACAACTTCTGCAAATAACTTCCGGTGGATAATTTTGACAGAATTTTTAATGGATAATAATAACTTAATAACATAATTACTGATGGATAATGATAACAATAACTTCCGGACCTCAGACCACCGGATCATCTAACCACAGGACCTTCGGACTCTTAGACCACTGATTACCGGACCAGACCACGGACTTCCGGACTCTGGATCCTAGGACCCTCGGACCACCGAACCACGGACCCCAGACTACCGTACTCCCAGACCCCCGGACCGCGGACTACCGGACCATCGAGCCACCGGACCCCAGACCACCGGACCACAGACCTCCGGACCCTAGGACCCCGTACCACCGAACCCCGGACCCCGGACCACCGAACTCCCAGACCCTAGACCACTGGACCACTGAACTACATGACCTTTGAGCCACTGGGCCCCGGACCAAACCACAGACCTCCGGACCACCGAACCACGGATCATCGAACTCCCGAACCCCCGCTCCCGGACAGCGGACCACCGGACCCCCGGACAATAAGACCACCGGACTCCCGGACCGTGGACCACAGGACCTCCGAACCCCCAGACCACTGAACCACGGACCCTAGGACCCCCGGACCACCGAACTCCCAGACCCCCGGACCGCGGACCACCGGACCTCCGGACCCTCGGACCCCCAGACCCCGGACCACCGAACTCCCAGGCCCTCGGACTGCACACCACCGGACCTTGGACCATGGACCACCGAACCACGGATCCCCAGACCACTGGACGCCTGATCCCCGAACCCCGGACCATCGGACCCCCAGATCCCGGACCACCAAACCACGGATCCCGTACCATCGAATCTCCGGACCCTCAAATCACCGAACCCCGGACCAGACCACCTGACCACGGACCTCCGGACTTTAGGACCCCCGAACCACCAGACTACGGACCACCAAACTCCTGGATCCCTGGACCGTGTACCACAGGACCTTGGACCCACCATCGGACCACCGAACCATGGACCCCTTGACCCCTAGGCCGCGGACCACTGGACTCTGGACCATTGGACCACCGGACTCCGGACCATCAAACCACGGACCCTCAGATTGCGGACCACCAGACCCTCGGACTGCAGACCCCTGGACCCCGGACCACTGGACTCCCGGAACACCGGCCGTCGGACCCTCGGACCCTGGACCATCGGACCCCCGGGCCACCGGAACCCCAGGACCCCCGGAACGCGGACCCTTTGACCCTGGACCCCCGACCCTGAACCCCGACCACGGACCCCAACTCCGGACTCCGGACCTCCGACCACGGACCCCAGACCCCGAGCCCCGTTCTGTTTTTATTTTTGTATAGCTTGAAAAAGAAAGTCAATGAATGATATGTTTTGCAGATTTTGAAATAGAATGGCACTCGCATCGTGCGTGATTATTTACTAGTATATTATAAACACAAGACAACTTCTGCACATAACTTTCGGTGGATAATTATGACAGAATTTCTAATGGATAATAATAACTTAATAACATAATTACTGGTGGATAATGATAACAATAACTTCCAATACCACGTCATCAGCTGACTCATCTTGGATAGTAACAAATTCATGTTCGAACATTCATGTTCGGGCAAACATTTTGATACCATGGATTGTGAAAGTGCACAACCACAAAGTATTAAAGTATAAAGTATATTTTTACCAACTATTTATATGCTCTGATCGTTTGTCCGAATATTTAATGTGTCGATTAATATAGAATTCGAATAATAAAATCTTTCAATGAAAGCATAATTAGAAACGCAGCACTAGCCACCAGAAGAGCACATTCCACATTGAGTTAATTTTGTCCTAATTAAGAGAATATACACATTCCACATGGAGTTTTTCAATTTTGAGAATGTATCAACATTACGTTTTTCTTCTCTATGTACGACATGTGACCGAGCCCGGGCCCAATCACGAGTAGATATTCGAATAACAGATGGTCGGAAGAAAATAACAGCCAAGCAAGGGAACAGGGCATCTAACACCAAAATAAGAGCGACATTTTTTTAACAAGTTAAATAAGAACGAGCACAACATCCAAAAGAAAGGATATAGACAGACCGCGCACATTCGAGGCGTAAATAAAGCTGTATTCTCGAAGCCCTAATTCCAAGTGGTGGCGTGCTCTCTGGTTACTTAAGTAGCAAGAAATCCTACATCCAAGGTAACCCTAAGTAGCTACAAGGATACAACCTACTACAAGTTATCCATCATACATCACTTTGTTTACAAAAGAACCACGTTTGGTCAACAGCAGCCAAACCACCCTAGCCATGTTAGGTTAATTCACAAACCCGAGATAGTTGAAACAACGAAAGCGGGAAATCGAGTCTGCGTCGTCTACTCTACGAACACAAGTTACCAAGTCACGAGTTCCTTGCACCTGGCCAAAGAAGAAAAGAGGGAGGAGCTAGGTAAGAAGTTGTTGACCTTTAACACCCATGTAGTACAAAAGAGGTGGTATCGTTGTACGACCTACCACTTAGCGAGGACAGAACTTAACATGTCAAACTAAAAGCGAACGAGCATTGAACATATCTGAAGATGTCTTATTCATAGGGATTTAAATAAAAGTTCTTCATCCTTTTTCTAGGGGTTTCAGATTAGTTTTACCAACTTACATTATAAACATCACGACCGCTGGATCAAATGATGGCGTGCTAGCATCTCGTCCACCCCCAATGCCGAGATACTTTCACATCCAAGAAGCTCCTGAAGCTTTGGATCACAATTTATCACCATCGAGTTCAGTTGATCCTGTTCAAACAAATCAGGGCCCACAGATCAGTCATCTACCAGTTGAGCAGAAAAGTTTTCACATGTTAATATTCTAATACTAATGTTTTAATGCAACTCTAGTACGAACGAATTAAAGTAACTTAAAGTGCCAACAAGCATGCATAACATTAGAAAGGAAAACTTCAAATGAAAAAGCAACAGGTAGAACGGGCAAGAAGGTTCGGCGAGATGGAAGAGAAGGTAAGCACCGGAAGAAACTCAAACGTTATAAAGAGAAGAATTTAATGTTCAATACCAAAAACGCACCTCCAATTTGTTAACCTTTATGTACTCCCAAACAAGACCTGATGCCTCGGATTTTGTCATTTCCCTAACACTAGTCCCCAAGAACTTAGCAAGTGCTTCAGATATCATCAAAGCGGTTGGAGTTGTCTCAGTTGAAGACTCGATCTCAACCTTGACACGCTTAGATTGTCCAGAATCCTCTACAAGAAAACAAGAAGAATTAATTGAGCAAAGTTTCTGAATGGTTAAGACACCTTACCATGCCAGTTAAATTCATACTTGTGGGGTTAAGGGTAATAATGTGCTTGGAGAGTAGCTTATTCATCTTGAACATGTCAGTACAATCCGTCTCAAAAACCAAGCGCAAGGCATCATCACAAATTATCTTCCTTCTGTTACTTGGATCTTGGAGGCTGTGCTTCCTAATGTAAGCCCAAAGTTGCTTCACAATCTGTAACAAACAAGAGAGAAAATCGACAGCTACTTCACAATTTGCATGATAGCTTAGGCAAACCAAGAGTCTGTTCCACGTCAATGTGGTTATTTTGGTGCAAACAGAATACCTCCGTCCTTGGCAAAGCTGGTTCACCAACAATGGCCTGTAGTTCAGGTGAAACACCGCAAACTTTGTTTAGCCCACCAGGTCCACCTCTTCTTTTAGTTACAACAGGAATGCTGCAGCAAAATCATAAAACTAAGAATCATAAACTATATCAATCATAATCACTCTATAGGAAGCAAAAGCAGACTTCGTAGTATGTCTACGGTACATGGAAAATTAGTAGAAACCATGGAAAATCTAGACACGATGTAAGCTTGAGTTAGATTTACAGAAAACAAAATTTTTATCACAATGGGCATTCAGTTTGATCAACTAATGACACAGGGGACGATATGCCATTACACTCCTTGAAATCAAGGTAGCCACTTAGCTCGAACGGACAGGGCCCAAGTTCTAGCTTTAAGATTTCAATAGAATTTATCTGGGCATCTGGATGACTCCTGCCATCTACCATAAAACACAAGAGACAAACTAACAGAAAAAAAACAGTTGATGCTTCAATGCTAGACATTCTCTTTGCATACAGACAAGCTTTTGTTCACAGAAAAGCTTGAAAGGCAGGAAATTGAAACATCAACCAATCCTAACAGGAATGCCAATTCTGTGGATCATAATCAAAGACCTCAAAATAGGGGAAAAACCCCACATAACCCATAAACAATCATCTTACAAGAAAGAACCCCGGGAATGATAAACAATCCAAGCAAGAGTTACCTTTCTTTGGGGACCTCAACAGGGGTAGGATGGACAATCTGGGAAGAAGCTTGCTGCTGCTGCTGTGGCTGCTGTAACCACTGAGGCTGTGGCATCTGGTGCTGCATAGGAGATGGCACTAGTGGATTGCGGAAGTTGAGTTCCTGGGGGAACATTTGGGGGTGGATAGCGAAGTGTGGCGGGAATTGCTGGAAATGCTGAGGCTGAGGATGGTGATGGGGATTGAGTGCAAAATGATCTCTGTGCACGAGGTGGTGGATTGATGTTTGTTGTTGCTGTGGTGGTTGTTGCTGCTGTCGTGCAGCTTGCATGTTAGCCACCATTGTCGGTTGAGAGTGGAGCAGTAGGTTAATCCTATCGCGAATGAAACCCGCCTTATGGGAAAGGTCTAAGCCAAGCTTGGCCTCTAGCTGCTGGACAACCCCATTTAAGGAGGTGATGGCATTTGGGTCGGACTGGCGCAGTACAGTTTCTACCCCTTTCGCAATCTCCTGGTCCGTAACCATATTTGGATCCACCTTACCTTAGTTTCTCAAATGCGAACAAGCATATCAGTGTAATTTACAAACGAAATCGTACAAATCTTCAAGAGAGCAAATTAATTCCACCTAAACTCGGATTCGTAAAACAAAGACAGACAACCCGTAGAAGAACGGCCAAATTGAACTCGGGCACTCTCATTAGGCCAATTTGTCAAACGAAAGCCCAATTCCACAACCCTAAATCCCCAAAACAAAACCCTAGAACAAACCCTTTTCGAACCCGAGCACCCAAACCCACATTACTAAAATCCATCCGTACACTAATCCCATCCAATAGAGCAAATCATAACCCTAAAACCCAATTCTTCATAATGCAATTAATAACCAAAACAAATAAAAGTAATTGACGTAAACCCAATTTCAAAGGAAGGAAATACCTTAAATAACCTTCAGCTAGCCTCTGAAGAAGAACCCAGAAGACTCTACGAGTTTAGGCACGTCGACATTCCGAGAACGAAGGGGAGAAGATATGGGAACGAAGGTTTCGGCAGTCCCAGAAATTGGCGAGGAAAAAAGTTTTTAAGAGTTTCTGGAGAGTTTCAAATTTTGGTACTCGACGAAACAGGGATACAATTTTCTGTAATGGTCGGTTCGGGGAATCTCGATTTTGCCCTTGGATGTGCGGGTCCCGGGGGTGAAGTGGAATTAGTGAAACAAGCATGGTTGGTTAAAATTTTTCGGGTAATGATGGAATTAGTGAAACAAGAATGGTTGTTTAAAGTGGTGGTCTGAATGGAGCGGTGGTTGTACTCCTTTTGCTCATTTATTAACTGCTAATGTGAAGATTAGTTCCATTTGTGCCAACAAAACCAATAAAGGAAAAGGATAAGGATAGTTTCATTATATGTTAAGGAGATTTTTGAGTTCGAACTATTGAGAAAACAACGAGTTTAAATAATTATTGAGAGCGTTTTGTCTCTTTCAGAATTCACATTTGATTTGAATATGGATTAGACGATATAATGAGTGAGTGAGTATTCATATATTATGTGGTATAAAAAAAACTATGTCAATATTTAATATATTTTGTATTTGCTTGACAAATTATTAATTTGTTTTGTTTTTCTATAATAGTCCATTTGTTTGATTCAACATGACCAACTGCAGTTAATCTAATTCGTGATGCATGAGAAGAGAATATATTTTGGATATGCAATTCGAAATTGTAAGATCTATAAGATTTACTTGGATATATATAACACATCTGAAATGTATATGATTATTATTTATTGACTCGTTCGGTGAAAATGTAAAAAAAAAGTTTATGTTAAATATACTTTAATAATATGGACTCACGAGTCGAATCACGGCTCCCTGAAAGAACGGACGATAATTTATGTCTAAAAATATATTTTAAAAATAAAAATCTAATTAACTTAATAAAAATAATCGAGTTTAAATCACTAAATTTTTTTGTATAACAGTATTAAATCTTTATTAAAAGAGTTTTTCACCATTTAAAAATAGGAATAAAAAGCAAATAGACCCCTAATACATTAAAAAAAAGTCTAGCTAGCACCATATACTAAAAATAGGTCTATTTAGCACCTCGTACTTACTAAAATTGACCAATTAACACCCTTGGACCAATTTTCCTGTCACCGGTAGGAGTGTGCATTCGATATTTACCAATCCCAAATACCGAATATACCAAATACTAAAATGCTAAAAAATGTCCCATCGATCCTGATCCCAAATAGTATTTGATAAATTCGGTATTTGCCGAATTAATTTTGGTAAATTCGGTATTTGCCAGATTTACCAAAATTTTTGAAAAAATTATAATTCATCATTATGTTTAATCCATAAATACAAAAATAATTTTAATAACACAAAATCAAGTCTAACAAGTACAAGTTCATTATGCTTAATTAGTATAAAGCCTATCTGGAGTATCAAATTTTTGACGAAACCAAGAAATTTTTCAGTAAATTATCTATAATTTAACTTATATATTTGATAAATTATCATTTCTGTAAATTTGGTAAAATATTAGTATTTATCAAAATTTATCCGAATACCGATATTTACCAAAAAATTTCTACCGATTTTGAAGGTTTTCAAGCATAAACTTAATTAATGCGAAACCATAATATTTAATGAACACATCATTAAATCGAAATAGCCATATTAAAGTATTTACCTCTTGTAGCGTAGTTCGTTCTTCGAGAGGTATGTCACAGGGACGAGGGAGGCTTGTCACTGGTCGTCTTCGCTCACGTACATGAAGCGGGGATCGGGTTTCACCGCCTAAAAGCCTTGAGAGTCTCCTAGAAAAAAAGCTACATCTCTTTTTCTCTGGTGTGTGTCTGTCTGTCTCTCTCTCCCAGTAAAAATCCATATTCCGTATTAATAGAGAATTCTGGGAGGAGAAAGGGGGTGGGAGAGTTATCACGTATAACAAACTCTCCTCATCCAAATCCCTTTCAAATTTAAATTAAAACTAAAAGATATCCAATATCTTTTATTTAATTTAATAGGATAATCATGGGTGGATAATCCTTCATCTCCCACGAAGCTTATAGAATGTGATCGATAGAGAACCTTCTCCTTTAACGATATTTCTTCCATCATGATCCAGCCAGCTTTTCCAGTTAGCCTTGCTAGGTCGAATCATAACCATGACCCTTTAAAGACTTTCAAAGCTAGCGGCACTGAATCATACTTCCAAAATACGTTAAGGATCCTAAGGGTAGAGTTCCGGAAACCATAGTTTTCGGAGTTAGTCTCACACTAGGAAAATTGAAATTACTTTTTAATAAATTAATTTTCCATCCAAAATGTCGTAAAGCACACATGACACGAACCATGTGTTATGATGTTCTTTCCTTCAAAAGGAGCGCATATCTCTCAGTAAAATACCATACTAGAGCATCAGCCTTGATGTTCACGAACAATGGCTTTAGTCTACCCAAAGACTACTCCAGGCTATCAAGACAGAATTATGGTAAGTTTCACTTATTTCTTACCATTGGATTCCATATAATCCTAATAGGTTCTGAGAACTTATTTAATGCAGCATCTATTGCATGCACCATCAATAATCTTGCACTTTAATAAGTCCCTTTCTTGTAGTTAAGCAAGACGACATTCATATTTTAGAACAGGCACTCGAATGATGTCCTAAAACTGCCTCATCTTAATCAAGAATCAACCCATTGACTCCCACTAAGGTAAACACCCATGTGAGTGAGCTACTTTTCTGTCCGATATGCATTTAAGTAAATTTTACAAAAATAATATTTACACAATATGTATTGCTGAAATAACTTTACTTTTATTGAATAACAAATTCATTACAATATGAGCATAAACTAATATCTTCGCAAACCCTGGGACCTGGTATGTTTCAGAAAAACATCTCTAGATAGGCCCTGAGTCATCGGATCTACTATCATATCTTGTGTAGGTATATGTGTTATGCTCACTTCCTTACATGCAACCATATCTCTAACAAAGTGATACTTGATATCAATATGCTTTGCTCTGCTATGAAATCTAGGATTCTTAGCATAAGCTATCGCTGCTTGATTGTTGCAAAATAAGCTCACTGGTTCTCCTGCGCTGGTCAGGGACAAATGATTGAAGAACCTCTTCAACCATACTGCTTTTTGCACAACAGCTGTAGAAGCAACATATTCAGCTTCCATAGTTGACAGGGAGACGCATGTCTATTTTTTGCTACTCCATGAAATAGCACCCCCGCCTAGTAAGAAGACATATCCGAATGTGAATTTCTTCTCGTAATAAGCTCACTGGTCCGTCAGTATCGCTTTGGGATCAAGGACCTTAAGGCTCTTAAATACTTCCTAGGAATTGAAGCTGCATGCTCTGCCAATGGTTTAGTTCTCAGCCAGAGAAAATACACTTTAGACATACTGACGGACAGTAAGATGTTGAGTGGCCGACCCGCCACCTTTCCGATCGAGCAAAATCATCACCTGACTGCCTCAACGGTTCCTAGTCCCATTGATGGCGGATGATACAGGCGCTTGATAGGCCGCCTCCTTTACCTAACATTCACTCGTCCAGACATCGCCTATGTTGTCAGCATACTGAGCCAGTTTGTCACCAATCCACAACAATCTCACGTTGATGCCGCTGATCGTGTACTGCATTACCTCAAACAGTCCCCTGGTCAAGGTATTCTTTTCCCAGCTACAGGGAAGCCTACACTCACAGTCTATTGCGATGCAGATTGGGGAGGTTGCCCTATGACCCGCCGATCAAGAACATGATATTTCATCTTATTTGGTGGTTCTCCTGTCTCCTGGCGAACAAAGAAGCAGTCCGTTGTAGCACGTTCTTCTGCCGAGGCCGAATATCGAGCCATGGCAGCCACTGTTAGTGAGCTCATTTGGCTTCGTTGGTTGTTCCTTGAGCTTCGTACACCCCAAACTGGTCCCACACCTCTTTACTGCGATAATCAAGCTGCTTTATACATTGCGGCCAACCCAGTCTTTCATGAGAGAATCAAGCATGTCGAGATAGATTGCTATTTTGTTTGAGAACGTGTCCAGTCCGGTGAAATCGCACCACGCAAGATTGATAGCGCCGGTCAGCTTACAGACATTTTCACTAAAGCTCTTGGTCGTCAGCGTTTTCACTACCTACTTGGCAAGTTGGACATTACGAACCTCCATGCGCCAACTTGAGGGGGAGTGTTGGAGATCACATCCCCGTTCTCTTTGATTTGCTTCCTTATCTAGTTTGTTACTTTAGCATCTTCCTTTCCTGTTTGTATTTTCCGCTTTCCACTCCTACAGTTTAGGAGTTAGCTAGGTTACGCCTTGTTGGACTTTGGCTATATAAGCCAGCCTTATTATTGAATAACGCAAGCGTCACAGTTCATTCAAAGTTTACACAGATTATGTTTTCATTAATGGAAGAAACAATAACTAAAACTTCAACAAAAAATTGGAAAAGAAAAACCGTGAAAAGCAAAAGGTTAGAATATCTAAAAAAAATTCACATATAGATTAAAAGAAGCTCAGAAAAAAATCAAAATGTTCACTTTTTTAAACCCTAATACATTGAAACAAATGATAAGGACAGAGCCAACAAAACAAAAAAAGGAGTCCGGGTAATTACGAGGTGCTTGAATAAAAAAGAAAGGGTAATAACAAGTGCCTTGATTACAAGGTGTTCTTTGCGATCTTAACACCTCCTTTCTCAATGGTAACCGTTGCCCCTTCTGTCTTGGGGATGTCATCCCTCTGTTTCGCAAAGTTTTCTTGTGATATTACCACGCCTAAATGAGACCATTGTCGAGTTGTTCTTAATTGGGACTTGCGACCTATTCCAAAAATTTGGGTTAAGAGTAAAAAGTTTTTTTTTAATTGTAAAAAAATAGTAGAAGGTTTTATTACTCGAACAATCAGGTTGTGCTTGTGGTGCATTAAGTTTCTCAACTTCAATTTATTTCCTTATAATAAAAAAAATCAAAAATCTATTGTTGGTTTTGTTGTATGCATGAGTTGATTTAGGTAATTAATTTTGGTGGCTTAGAGATTAGATGAGGCTCTCCATGGACGTCCTTTTAGTGGGTTTTGAGAAAGATTTCATATGATAAGGATGATAGAAGTTAAAGAGATAATAATAGATTCGATATAATCTTGAGAAGTTGACATGATCGGGAGAAGAGTTGGTTATTAATTTTGTTTCAAGCGGTCGTGAAAATAGTAAAAGTGTTTGTTTTTTTAACCAAGCCAACAATTGGTTAACTTATTTTTGTAAGTCAATGCTGACTTGTATTCTATGTTGGTGATGAGGTGTCTCCAATTACCGAAAAATACACCGGATGAAGATAATTGTGTTATTTTGTAAGTACAAGGTGCAAAATAGCTTAAAACTTAGTAGAAAGAGTTAATTATATTTTTTTAGAGATGTAGAGGGGATTATGTATCACCAAACTCAGACATTTATTAGTCGGTTCAAATACTTTTTTTGGTAGAAATGGTGAGTGTCTAGTACTCTATCATTCATAAACTGAAATTACATCAGAAAAAAAGCCGATAAGTCCTCCCTTAGTAAGGGGATACAATCATTCAGAGGGTTGTCTAGGACATGTAACACATCCGCAAAATCAAATGCAAGATTCGACAGCTTATCCGCCACCCTGTTGCACTCACGATTACCATGAACTACCTCAATCCGACCATGAAGGCGAATTAGGTATTGACAATTACTCACGAGGTTGTACAAAGGATCTTCCTTTGCAATGCCCTCGGTTCGGTAGACGACGGATTGCTGGGAGTCCGTCTCTACGATGAGCTGTTGGAACTTCGCCACTCTTGGTAGCTGTAGGCCTCGCCATATAGCCCAAATCTCTGATGTTAGCGTCGTGCAATGACCTGTGGGCTGCATGAAATCCAGCAACCACTTACCCGAAGAGTCCCGAACAACTCCACCACTTCCGGCTAGTCCTGGATTCCCTTTAGATGATACATCGGTATTTAATTTGACCCAATTTTCCCTTGGGGGACTCCATTTCCGGCTGATTACCATGTCCACACTTTATGTTCTTTTTGAATTAGAGTTCTCTCTCCATGGCTTCTCAAACTCTGCTGCCTGCACTTTAATAAACGCTAGCTTGTTGATGGGAGGTTGTTCCGTACCAAAAGCACCGTTGTTTCTCCATCGCTAAGTCCACCGGCACATTATAACAAAGAGTATGTTCCATGGCATAGCCAACCCAGGATATTTTTGTACCCGAAGATTCCAATAAAACCAGTATTGTTGATTGGCAAATATTTATTAACCGATTCAGTGATCTTTCTAATATCCACTCTTGCCGTAACGCTGGGCTTACTAAGGAAAGGAAATCGGTATTCAGTTTGGACTTTGGAGCCGGATCCGGGCCCACGAGATTGTTTAGACTTTTTTTGAAAGGCAGATTGTTTAGAATTTAGAGCGTGGAGTGAAGCAGTAGTTGAGCGGCTCGAATGTGGAAACCCGTACCTTGTTTGGCGTTAGGTGACAACAAACCAACCCATGTCCATGGATCCGAAGAGCTCTTGCCCACAATAGTTAAAAAAAATTTTAATAATATTTTTTCATTCATAAAAATCCGAATCATGATATTTTTATCATGATATTGGTTTAACCGCAAGGATAGTAAATGTTGACATTTTTTTTTGATAAGCGTAAATGTTGACTTCTTAATTAATTAGTACATAATTGCCAATGAACAATTTTTCAATTGGTCAAGTGCTAAATTATCCAAGCGGAAATTCGAGAGATGTCAATAGGGAAGGAAGATGAGGATATTATTTTCCTCCACAATATTCTGCTAGCCCGTTGAGCTTCCTCAATATATGTACTTGAAAATTTCAAGTCTCTGTTATTGAAAATTTATTTTCTATATCTTGGTTAATTAGTTTCACATGAGGTTTTTTTTACCTTGATTTTTTCCACCAATTTTATCAGAGTAGAATTTTGATGATATTGATGATCGTAACTTTACAAAAAGAATTTTACACTATTATAAATATTACTATTAATAAAATTACTTTTAAAAAAATTAGTTATCATACTCATAGCGGAATTTAAATACTAGCAGTTGATAGATTTTGCTCATATCCCTCCTCCCATTTGCCATCAAACCAGCCACTTACTAAGTTTATGATCCTTCGTTCCTTTGTAGTCCAATGACACAAAACGTTGTAAGTATATAGGAGGTCCAGGTTTAAAATTATAGTATGTGTCATGGTGTAAAAAAAATATATTAAAAAAACAGGGCTTGCCCCATAGTGACCTATATTATTAGATAAACATTATCCTTTAACAATTAACCTAGGGGTCCGCTATTATAATCACAAGATATTTAGCTTAATAATAGAAAATGTATACAAATCCAAGATTTAAATTTTGGAATATGTAAAAATTTTACTTTTTGAAAAAATATCTGCTATTACCGGGACAGTTCATGAGAATGTGGTTGTAGTCTTCGTTTGTTTGAAAAAAGTGTCGCCAAGTAAAAATCGCACCCGAGAAGCTCCACATAATAGCTAATCTTTTCTTTGGGTATACCATAATAATTAGTGTTTTTGTTAATGACGTCTCCACTTGTCTTCCTTTTTTTTAAAATAGGAAATCAACTTGTCTTCCTTTGAGAGGCGAATTGTGGAACATAATGATTCATCCTGTTATAATCAAAAGATAAACATTATCCTTTAACCATTAGCCTAGGGGTCCGTTATTATAACCACAAGATATTTAGGAGAACGACAGAAGATGTATACAAATTTAAGGTTTAAATTTTTGCATAGTGTTGTTGCAGATAAATTGTGGTAGAACGTCGAAAACGATCTTAAAACGAGTTCGGAGTGATCGTCCCAAGAGCGATTCAAACGAAAGGGAAGGGGAGAAGAAATATGGGGTAGAGGATATACGATACAGATTGGGGGGAAGGGAAAAACATAAAAAATAGATTAGCTAAGCTAAGAAGCTAAGTTGAATGTTTGATGTTTGGTTTGTGGGTCCTTTTCTCATATGCCCAAGCTCTCATTATATAGAAAAATCTAGCCCCAGTCCCATACAAAAACCCTAGGCCTTGTTCAATATAAGAAAACCTAACATCGTTCCAGCCTCATAAGAAAAAACTTAAACTACCCAAAAATTTTAGCCCAAGTTTGATCTCTTTCTGTGCCTAATTTAGAAAAGTTATAAAATATAAAATTGTAGATCTCTGTCTTCTCTTTCGGTGGCTTTTAGAATTGTGTCAATCTGATACTTGAGTCAAAAGTTATGGCATTTTTACCAAAATAGGTTCAGCAAATCCGTAAATTAATTTTTTGCTCCAACAATGCCCCCACACATCAATGTTTTGACGCTAGGAAAAGTATTAACGTGTATCTGCCCTTAAACATGCAAAAAATTAACTTCACTCTACACATAATCGGTTAAGGCAAGACCGTAAATATGTAGAAAATATACCATCAAACCGGTCGAGACCTAGCCGTTGTCGGCATGCAGATAATCACCTATTCAATAATAGACTTTTGCGGTAGAGTAGGAGCCTTCCGTGCTTCAATAACATGCTTTCGTGGCTAAGTAGAAGTCCTTTATGCTTCATTGAAATGACCATATAAATATTTTTGAAGATCTCTAAGGATTTACCATTGTTTTTAGATTTTTCGCTCCAACCTTCTTCCTTGAGTCTTCGTGAGAGTCGGTCGACGAGTCTTCGTGAAAGTTCTTCTGTGGGCACCCAAACCTTGAAGGGATTCTTTCTCTGGAGAACTCCTTGCTTGATCGCCAATTGAGTGACCACATCCCTCTTCACCCACGCATACTCAGGCGACCTCTTGCCATTGTCGGCTAATTTTGACCACGTGACTTGAGGACACTCTTTGTAATTTGAAACCTTTAACAACTGAGATTGAACCGGTACGTTAGGTTGTTGCTTCATCGTAGTCTTGCTTGGTTGTGGAGGAGGAGTCAAACACTTGACATCATCATCATCAATCTTCTTCACTATGTGGTTGTCTTGCCCCCCGACCGGGATAATTTTGGCCAACGTAGGAGCTTCGACTACAATGTTGCAATGCACTTCATGCCCCCCGGGTGAGATTGAATCTTGACTGATACTCTGACTGTAGACTTGCCCCCCCTTTGTCTTTTCGTTGAGTTAGGATAAATTGGGCAAGCAAAGGTGGCTCACTATGCATGGAACAAAGGGTGACTCAGATCTCTGCAATAGATGACTCGGTGGAGGCCCTAAAATTCCCTTTGCTGGTGAAGGCCCAAAGATTACCTTAGCCGGTGGAGGCTCTAGAATGCCTTTAGTATTTGATACAGTACTTAGGTTTATCTCAGTCGCCATTGGGATTTGTATCGAGCATAGCTCCTCATTTTCCTCGAATTCGGGCATTGCAAGCTCGATGGCCGTGGTGTCGGCCAACATACTAGTTGTTTGTTTGACCTCTTGGATGGTCGAGATAAAGTATTATTGCATAAATCTAACCGATTCATGTATGGCTGTGTCAATTTTAGTCTCAAAATCGTGTAAGTCGAAACCTCTTCGATCTTTAATTTCATATACTCCACTTGATGTTACCTCCATTGGGTGATTCGATACAGAGTTGGCTATATGTCTTGCCGTAAATCCGGCATTCTCAAGCCTTCTTTCCAATTCTTGAATTGCCTCCTCACTAATGGAAACTAAAATTAGGTACTTGATGTATTCCATTAATTTGCGGAACGTAGTTATGCTACAACCTGCTTCACCATATTTATACCAAAGTATTCCAACATGGTACTTCCTCCTATATTCAACTTCCTCGACGAGAGTTTCAATATCATACCCAAAATAATCAGACAATTTAAAACTACCATAGTTATAATGAAACTATCTTGAAACTGCTAAGATTGCCTTTCCAAATTACTCTCGATTAGTAATTTCATAGTCATAAATACGCGACAATCTTTTGCTCATGGCCATCAAAGACGTCATGCTTAATACCCAGATTGGTAATCAAATTTCAAATTTCAGAATGACCAACCTTCAGTATTTTGGTCGATCTTTTTTGTCCAAACTCTAATTAAAGCGATCTTAATATCTCCAGAAAGCTGAGAGATGAATCTTCAATTTCTCCAGAAATTGCTGTCTCCTAATTCGATCGGAAAAAAGACCAAAACACCCTCCGAAGTCGACTGAATTTGTGTTGGAGCAGAAAATTAATTCGCAGATTTGCTAAACTGATTTTGGTAAAAAGATCGTAAGTTTAGGCTCAAGTATCAGATTGATGCGATTTCAAAAGTCACAAAAAGAGAAAAAAGAGATCTACAACTTTGTAGTTTATGATGTTTTCAAATTCAGTATAAAAAGGGGCAAAAATTGGGTTACAAATTTTAGACAGTTAAAGTTTTTTCTTATTAGGTTGGAGCTATATTACGTTTTTCTATATTGAACAGGACCTATGATTTTTGTATGGGGCTGGGGCTAGCTTATTCTATATAAGGAGAGCTAGCCAAAGTTATGAAGGAGACCCATAAACCAAAAAATAACACATTCATATGCAGTTTTTATTGTTTATGTAGCTTCGTAGCTTTTATCTTCATATTTTTCTCCTTTTTCTATCAATAAAATCTTTCCTCCCCACTCTCTTTCTTCTCTCTTCTCAACCCTTATTTCATCTTTTCTCCCTTTCATTTGAATCGCTCTTGGGACGATCACTCCGAACCCGTTCTTGAGATTGTTTCCGACGTTCTACCATAATTTATCTGCAATATATTTTTGGCACGCCCAATGGGACAAAGGAGGGTGTCTGAGAAGAGCGATTTTTGTGTACAAACACACGAGCTTCCATATACGGCTTCGAGTTCTTCCTTAAAAGGGACAAAATCGGTCAAAGATTGTGCTGAAAGAAGACATCCAGCAAGGTCAGCCCGACATTAGAGGGTGTTCTGGCCCTTTTTGGAGCCGAATCTGAAGAAATTTTCTTCACCAAAAGTGAAGATCATTGTTTTCGCTTTCTATGAATACTAAGAATGCCAAAATTTGAGTTCTTACTAAGAAGATACGACCAAAATACTAAAAACTGATTGATTTGTATGATTGAAAAGTCTAGTTGGCTTTGGAAGGCATTTTGTTTTTTTTTTACCAAATTAGGAGATGGCTATTTCAAAAAATATTGAAGATCTATCTCTCAGCTTTCTAGGGACACCAAGATTTCTTTAATCGGAGTTCGGACGAAAAAGATACGACTAAAATATCAAAGACTGGTCATTCTGTAAGTTGATTACGAATTTTTAATTTATCTTGTCGAATCATGATCAATTATGAGGGATTTATGGGGAGCAATGGTAATTATGAGAGATGGCATGTTGAACTCCAAGCATACTACATGCAAGATAGAAAAATTGTGGAGGAATATATAAAATCTATGGAGGAATTTTATGCTGAAATCCGAGAAATAAGACACGAGACCTTCAAGAATAAGGATTCAAGGACTACATCAGCAACTGAGGAAGTATCAAGTGGCATACGTGAAGTTGAAGGCCGAATAGATCTGAATCTCATGATTCTGAGAGAAGTATTGAGACAGCCATACATGAATCGGCTGAATCTACACAATTTTATGTTCCCGTTATCCTAGAGGTCGAATAAACAACTAGTACACAGTTGGCCAACACCACGGCCATCAAGCTTGCAACGCCTGAATGCGAGGAAAATGAGGAGCTATGCTTGATACAAGTTCCATCGGCGACTGAGACAAACCTAACTACTGTATCAAATACGAAAGGCATTCTAGGGCCTCTGTTGGCTAAGGAAATCCTTGGGCCTTCACTAGCAAAGAGAATTTTAGGGCCTCCACCAAGTCATCTATTGAGCAGATCTGAGTCACCCTTCGTTCCATGCGCAGTGAGCCACATTCGCTTGTCCAATTCTGTGCCAACTGAATGGAAAGACACAGGGGGCAAGTTTACAGTCAGAGTATTAATCAGAATTTAATTTTACCAGGGAAAAATGAGGAACGCTGCAATATTGCAGTCGAAGCTCCTACATCGGCCAAAATTATCTCGACGGGGGGGGTGGGGGGGGGGGGGGCAAGACATGCATATAATGAAGAAGATTGATGATGATGAAGTCAAGTGTTCGACTCTTCCTCAATAACCAAGCGAGAGCGTGGTGAAGCAACAACCTAACGTATCGGTTCAACCTCGACCGTTAAAGGTGTCAAATTACAAGGAGTGTCATCAAGTCACACGGTTGAAATTAGCCGGCAATGGTAAGAGGCCGCTTGAGTACGTGTTGGTTAAGAGGGATGTGGTCACTCAATTGGTGATCGAGCAAGGAGTTCTCAACAGAAAGAAGCCCTCAAGATTTGGGTGCAAAAGGAAGAACTTTCGAAAAGAACCATGTGAGATGCAACCCACAAGGAGTGATCGGTCTACAAGGTCTCCAAGTTACCATATGAAGCATGTACGTAAGGAGATGCCATTTGGGGGACAAGTGTTCGGAATCTCATCGATTGACTCTCACGAAGACTCAACGAAGAAGGTTGGAGTAAAAAATCCATAAACAGTTATATGGTCATTCCAATGAAGCATAGATGACTCCTACTCAGCTATGAAAGCATGTTATTGAAGCATAGAAGGCTCCTACTCTGCCTCAAAAACTATTATTGAATAGGTGATCATCTGCATGCCGACGATGACTAGGTCTCGACCAGTTTGATAGTATATTTTCTACATATTTATGGTCTTGTCTTAGCTGGTTATGTGTATAGTGAAGTTAATTTTCCACGTATTTAAGGGCAGATACACATCAACGCTTTTTCTAGCATCAAAACATTGACATGTGGGGGGCATTGTTATAGCGAAAAATTAATTTGCAGATTTGCTAAACCTATTTTGGTAAAAAGTCCATAATTATTAGCTCAAGTATTGGATTGATATGATTTTAAAAGTCACAGAAAGAGAAGATAGAGATCTACAACTTTGTAGTTAATAATTTTTCTAAATTCAGCATAGAATTGGGCAAAAATTGGGTTATAATTTTTAAGCAGTTTAAGTTTTTTTTTATTAGGCCGGAGCTATGTTAGGTTTTTCTATATTGAACACGGCCTAGTATTTTTGTATGAGGCTGGGGCTAGCTTATCCTATATAAGGAGAGCTGGACAAAGTTACGAAGGAGACCCACATACAAAAAAACAACACATTTATATGTAGCTTTTATCATTTATGTAGCTTCGTAGCTTTTATCTTCATATTTTTCTCCTTTCCCTATCAATAAAATCTTTCCTACCCACTTTCTTTCTTCTCTCTTCTCAACCTTTATTTCATCTTTTCTCTCTTTCATTTGAATCGCCCTTGGGACGACCACTCTGGACCCATTCTTAAGAATGTTTCTGACGTTCAACCATAATTTATCCACAATAATTTTTAATCAACTTACAAATCGACTAGTTTATAGTATTTCTATCGTAGCTTTCTGGTACGAACTTCGATTTCAGCATTCTTGGTATCCAAAAAAGAGAAAACAACGATCTTCAATTTTTGTGAAGAAAGTTTCTTTAGATTCAGATTAGAAAAGGACCAAAATGCCCTCCAAATTCAGCTAACCATGCTAGACATCCTCTTTTAGCACAACTTTTGACCAGTTTTGTCCCTTTTGAGGAAGGACTCAAAATCGTATATGGAAGCTCGTGTGTTTGGACACAATAATTATTCTTCTCAGACGCCCTCTTTAGTCCCAATGAGCGTGCCAAAAATATGTTGGGAATAAATTGTGGTAGAATGTCAGAAATAATCTTTAGAACGGGTCCGGAGTGGGCGTCCCAAGAGCGATTCAAACAAAAGGGAAGGGGAGAATAATTATGGGGTAGAGGATATAAGATACAGATTGGGATTGGTAGTAGAGAAAATAATTGATAGAGGAGAAAGAACTTTATTAAAATTATAGAGAAGATGGGGAAGGAAAAAATATAAAAGATAGATAAGCTAAGCTAAGAAGCTAAGTTGAATGTTTGATGTTTGGTTTGTGGGTCCCTTTCTCTTATGCCCAAGCTCTCATTATATAGAAAAAGCTAGCCCGAGTCTTATACAAAAACCCTAGGCCGTGTTCAATATAAGAAAATCTAACATAGTTCCAGCCCCATAAGAAAAAATTTAAATTGCCTGAAACTTCCAACCCAAGTTGTAGATCTCTGTCTTCTCTTTTTGTGGCTTTTAAAATTACGTCAATCCGATACTTGAGCTAAAAGTTATGACATTTTTATTAAAACAGGTTCAACAAACCCGCAAATTAATTTTCCGCTCCAACAAGTATAAAATTTTTTCTTTTAAAAAAAATATCTGCTATTACCGGGACCGTTCATGAGAATGTGGTTGTAGTCTTTTTTTGGGTATACCTTAATAATTAGTGTTCTCCACTTGTCTTCCATTGAGAGCCGAATTGTGGAACATAATGAGTCATCTTTTTCATTCGCCTTCAGAATCACTCATGTCAAAGAGCAGATAATGCACGTCTCTTTCTTGTCCATCTTCCTCCGAGTTGCCCATTGTCAAAGAGGGGACTCCTCTATCTTTTAACTTAGGGGAAGAATTCCGAGAGAGTTATTTTTTCTTTCCCTCACTTAACTTTAAATATCAAATCTAATTCGAATCTGATTTTTTTTATAATGCTCTGTGATCTGACCGACTGTCTCCACATACCAACACAGGTATTTTCCAGCATGTTTTATCCTCACTCACATGCATCCCAAAAAATACTTTCCAGAAGGTCACCCATCCTGATCCTACTCCTGGCCAACCGCGTTTAACCTTGGAGTTCTCTCAAGAGGTGTGCCAGAAAAGAAGATGCACCTTGTTGATATGGATAGTACCAATCAAATCACTTAAGACTTTTCAGAATCGGGGTATCACATTCACCCCTTCTTAAATACGCGACGTCCTCGTCGCGCCAGACAGAACACAGAACAGTCCCAAAAGCGTATTTGCTCTTATACCAAACGTAATGCCCCGTGATCTGACCGACTGTCTCCACAAACCAACACAAGTATTTTTCAGCGTGTTTTGTCCCCACTCACATGCATCCCAAAAAATACTTCCCTGGAGGTCACTCACTTTCTGCCAATCACATTTAACTTTGGAGTTTTTTCAAGATGTGTGCCAGAAAAGAAGGTGCACCTTGTTGATATGGTTAGTACTAATCAAATTAGTTAAGGCTTTTCAGAATCGGGGTATCACATTTTTGAAAGTTAATTTTTTACACCATGATTACACTGGTCAAGATTAAAATCCTAGAAATTTTGAATTTGTACATGTCTGCTATCATTAGGCTAAATGTCTATTGGCACTCGAATCAGGATGATAGATAAGCCGAAAACTTAAGTTCACTAATTGTGGAGCGGTCCTGCACCTACATTAGAAGTACACAGAATTAACTATACTCTCTATTCTCTAATGTGGAGCGCCCGAATCTAGGTCTTGTATGTACTTATTGACGAGGGGGTGCATCTCCATTAAAAATGGGCGGTTGGCAAGGATGATGTAGAAGCTGTCGTTTATCGTACAAATTAGCTTATGTCATCATCGTTTTTAACATGTCAGTACGTACCATGAAAAAAAAAACATTTTATGAATGAGATATACAAAGCTTGGAATCGACGCACGATGACAAGATTCCGTCCCTATATATGACCTTCGACTATTTTCAAATTCGTATATTACGCAATTGCGGTATATATATATAGCACATCTTCACCAAAGTTTATCATATGGACTCGGACCAAAAAAAGTTATCAAATGGAGAGTGGGATGGAAATAATGCAAGTACTTCACATGAACAAAGGAGACGGCGAAACTAGTTACGTCAACAATTCAGCAGTTCAGGTTAATTTGCCTCTCTCTTGTTTTTTTAATCTGTAGTTACCGTGGGATTTTATTTACAGACGACTCGACCGATAATATTTTTTTTACATTTGTAAAATTTGAAATCAAAACACTTAAGTGAATTCAAATAGATTAGTACAACTAACTCAAATTGCTCCTCTCTCTTGTTCTTGCCATCTATATAAATCGATTTGCACGGTCACGCATATTTAATTTTAGTGTTGTTATGTCACCTGAGAGAAAAAGCTAAACTTTTTTACGTGAAACAATGCATTTTAATGGTCATGCCGGAACTAAAACGATTAGTTGTTAATCGTTCTTAGAGAAGGTAATGATGGGTCAATCCAAAATTCAATTAATCCATGTGAGAATTTTTGATATCGTTTTCTTGGTTGATAGATTTTATGATATATTGCTTGATTTAGTTCATCTATTTTCATCTCCATGTTTGACTAAGCATGCGATTAATTTATGCTATTCAAATTATACTAAATGGTACTAAAATTCAAACCAATCAAAATTCAATAAAAATTGAGAGATAGAAATGTACAACTAGCAATTAATAAAAAATTATGCAATCTTATGACATTTCTGATACTAGAAGATTATAAACAAAATAATATGAAATCTTTATTCATCAAAAATACCAATTCAATTATACTCAGAGCATTCTAAACCTTTTTGAAGTATGATGGCTCTTAAGTCAAATTCTCTAAATATGGGCATGCATAGAATTTAATTCCAAAATTCATTTCCAAATGTGAAGATGCAATGTTTGGCAAATATGTCTTATGTTAAGAATTAATAAAAAAAATAAGAAAAAATTGCCCTCAGGTCCCTGAAGTTTGCTTAAATCACTATCTTAGTTCTTGCTGTTTCGAAATTAAAACTTCAGTCTTCCTAGTTTGCTTTTATTGAATCTCAGGTCCCTCGCTGATGTCATCAGTAAACTTATTTTTTTAATGACATTTTTACCCTAACAAAAAATTGAAAAAAACACAAAAAGCCTTCTTCTTCACTGCGCTTCTTCTTCCCTTCGCATCCATAGGAAACAAAATCAAATAGAAATCAAGAATCTATATAGTCCTTGGCGCATCATCTCCTTCAATTAATCCCAAAAATCAATAACTTTGAACTACTGCAACAATTTCGCAAGAACCCAACGATGTCTGTGTCCACAACAATTTCTAAAAAATAAAAAATTCTCTCCACAACAATGGTCGAAGATCTCTGTCCACAACTCTCTAACTTCAATCTCTGTTTTAACCCAAAATCAAAAAGCAGAAGAACAAGAGCGCAAGAACACCACGTCGAGGTCTTCAAGTAAGAACCGGACGGCGAGAGGTCGAAGACCGTTGTTGTCATCCTCCCGGGTGTCTTCAAGTAAGTACCGCACGACAAGAGGTCGTTGTTGTCTTCAAGTAGTCCTGGGCATTCTCTCTAAGCCGCGCCGCCGCCTGCTTGAGGCTATCTTCCTCCGTTCCCATATCCATAGCTCTATAAACCCTAAACCCTCTGAGACCAGAAGCTTCAGGGAATCAGGAAGGATTAAGATTGGTAGAACCCTAATTGCAGTTCTTGGTTTTAAGGGATTTTTATCCCAGGGAAGAAGAAGAGAGAATGCCCAGGGAAGAAAATGATGATTTTGAGTTTTTTTTGTTATTTTTTGTATATTTTCAAAGGGTATAAAGGTCAAAAAAATTTTATGTTGATCGATGACATCAGCGGTGGACCCGATAGGGACCTGAGAGTTCAATAAAAATAAATTAGGGGATCAAAGTTTAGATTTTGAAATAGCAAAGACTAAAATATTGATTTAAACAAATTAGAGGAACCCGAGGGCAATTTGCCCAAAAAATAATGAGAATTAATTGAAATCCTTTGGCCATGTCATCTATTTCTGTGGTGCAAGTAATATAATATGGGAATTCTACACTCACTCGGTAGTATGTAAATAATAAATTAATCAATAACATTTCACCTACCAAAAAAATTTAATACACATTTATATTACTGATTTGCAGCGCAAGATAATATCCATGGGAAAGCAGGTCATGGATGAAGCTTTGCTTGAGATGTTGACCGTTAACGGCTTGCCGGAGAGCATGGGAATCGCCGACCTGGGTTGCTCCTCCGGCCCCAACTCCTTAACGGCGATATCCGAAATCATCGACGTCGTTAAAGCCAAGTGTAGGGAATTCGACCGTCAAGCTCCGGAACTCCGGATCTTCCTCAACGACCTTCCTTCCAATGACTTCAATTATGTTTTCGGGTTACTCCCCGAATTTTACGGCAAGTACCGGGCTGCCGGCGGTGGTTCGGGGCCGTGTTTCGTGTCGGCTACGCCTGGTTCTTTCTACGGCCAGCTGTTTCCTAGCCGGAGTCTTCACTTCGTGCACTCTTCGTCTAGTCTCCACTGGCTCTCCCAGGTCAGTTGATTAAACGTTTAAAACGTTTATTAGAAACAAATTTAAAGGCAAATGCACCTCACGAAATTAATACAAGCACATGCATGATGCATGCGCTACACATGATTGAAATTATTTTCGTCGGACGCTATTTTAAAAATAATTTTTTGGGTGATATTTCTTACATAGGTAAATCTTGAACACAAAACTTTTTTAAATAAATCAAAGTACGTTATCACTTAGACTAACTATACATATTAGTAATCTACATACATGTCTGTGTATAATTCGGACAAAATAATGGTAACTTTTGATGGGTCGTGGGGTGGTTCTCCGCCGTGGGGACCGAAAGGACGATAAGAAAGAAAAGAAGAGGGGGAGAGAAGGGCAGAAGATAGTGTGGTACGAGGGCGAGGAGTGGTCCAAATGAACGTGTGGCTTAAATGATTTTTCTCATCAAAATTGCGTTGAACTTATTTATAAATATAAAAAAATTATCTATTATGAAAGAGGATACTATTTTCCCTCTTCATCGCTAACTGATGTATCGGAGGATGAAGAAAAAAATTCCTCTAGAAATTTGGTCTTTTTAATTAGCTCATTAGTAATAAAATTTTAAAACTTATTACTAAATCACCCAAACAACATAAAAATTTTAAAATTTTCAAAAAATCAATTGATTCAAAAGCCTTTTCCAAAAAAAATTGTTTTACAAATAATAACACATCCTTGTCTTGTGTTAAAATTTTTATTTCCAATCTAACATCTTAAACTAATTAGTTGAGTTAATTTCAATATAACTACATATCTTGATGACTTCACTTTTTTCCCTCTCGCATGTCAGATTGACTTTTAATAATTACTAAATTCACTTCCGTCGAAAATATGATCAGCTTTATCGTCCTTACTTTTGACCTAGCAAAAAATCATCGTACCATGTTTGAATTCCTTATGCTATAAAAAGGAAAATATTGGTGCACTCTTTTCCTTCTTTTTTCTTGTGCACGAGACTCTAGACTTGGTCCACTGTAACGGTAGTGGATGTCTTCTTTTACCTTAACACATTGGTCGGTCTCATGTCCATTCCATGTTCGTTGCCTGAATAAATCGAACAGAAAATTAATGACCGGTCATAAGCAGAAACCATGACCATGAACATGTTTATTTTCCTTGGTAGGCAAAATTAATAAAGGTAGATCTGTCCATATATGTTGGGTGTGTTTGTGAACCAATAGTTTAGGAGTAGATAGAAGATTAAGAGTAGATTTGTCAATCTACTTGTTTGGTAAAATGAGTAGATTGCAATCTACTAGTAGATTAGGAGTAGTTTTGGTTAGTTATTTATTTATTTTGTAAGATGTGAATTAATTTTTTAACTAAATGATTGGAATCTTTTTTATTTATTTGGCTACTTAAAGATTCTATTTAACGATTCTTTTAACAAATATTTTAAATTAGATTATATATATATATATATTTATTTATTAGATTAAGTTGATATTTTTTCATTCTTAAAATTACTCTTCCCCTTCACTATATAAATAATAATTGACTATAAACATAAGACATTAGGTACTAAAAGATTAAGTTATTTGATAAGTTATTTTGGCTATCAAAAATTTATTTAACTAATATAATATTTATATTGCTTAATAATTATTTTTTAAAATTTTAAATTATATTTAACTAATCAAATATAGGATTTTTCACTAACTAACATTTAAAATATTAGAAAAATATTTACTATGGTGATACTATAAAATGGTAGTATCTAATATTAGGAAAATAAAAATTATATTTAACTAAAAAAATTAATATATTTTCTTTTTAACATCGAATATTATTTTTATTAAATAGTTGTATAATACAATTTGATCTTAATTTTACAATGTTAACGATATTATATTTATGAAAAAATATTTTAAATAAAAAATGTACAAAACTAAAACATCTCTTCATTATATCGTTCATAAATAAAACAAATATTGTCCGAACATTTTTACCAAAATGTACTTTAAAAATAAATATATGGATCATATTTTTGTTGATTTATCTCCAACTAAGTATAAGAAATTATTATATTCAATAAATTAACATTTTTTCATTTATCAAAATATTTATTTAGAAATATAAATATGTTATTTTACCTTATTACATTTATTTGAAATAAGTAAATATATTATTTTATTAAAATTTATTTTTTAAATTAATAAATATTTTTAACAATTAATTTAACCAAAAGTATATAATATACTAAGTTGAATTTGCTATCTACTAGTTAATTTTATCAAATACATTCTTTAATCAACCAAATGTAAGAAATTAATAAATTCAATAAGTTAGATATTTGTCCTTTATCAAATTTATTTATTTAAAATATAAATAAGTAATATTAATTATTACTACTTAAGTTTAAAAAAATAATTTTGATTCTTCAATTTAATCTTAATTTATAAATTAATAATTAATTTAACCAAAAATATATATTCTACTAAATTGAATCTGCTATCTGCTAGTTAATTTTACCAAACACATTCTTAAATCTGCTATCTGCTTCCAATCTACTATCTGTTTTCTGCCATCTGCTATCTGCTCCCAATCTGTTTCGCCAAACAGTACTGTTGTGTCCTCTGCCATCCAAGCCATCTTCGCATGTGATCGTGGCACCATCGTTATTACCTGGCCACGGTTTAGTTCGAACCACGATTCCGTGAACTGTTTGGGGACCTTACGTTTCCTTGTTGTAGAAACCATGCGAGCTATGAAATGTGGAATCATTAGTTCAAGTATTTTAAAATCGGGTCAAACTTTGATTCTTTTAAAGTTAAATTGTAATTTTTTAATTTTTTTTAGAAAAGTCAACAGATTTAACCGTAACCGATAGTTATAGAAACTGTCTTGAAACTTTATACGGCGGTTTCGATTCAGATTCCATATAACCGTGACCACCTCTACCATCGTAAAGTTTGCACGTGGAAAGCCTAGTTGCATATTCACCCAAAAAGGATATAAACAAAAACTTTGGTGAATGTTCATTATAGTTTAAACAAATATCTTGAATTCGGATACCAACAACATCTGCATTGAAATGTAGAATGAATTTTTTTTATCGTTATAGATAAATCTAGCTCAAATTCGAATTTGTTAGTCGATATCATATAGTTTTGATTAAAAAAAAGAAAATCCATCCAGACGAGGAATTGAACTTATTAATGCTTTGTTTACAGGTTCCAATTGGTCTAGATGGCAATAGGTCAGACATGATAAACCGTGGAAAGATATATATATCAAAGAGCAGCCCAAAGTTGGTGTTGGATGCCTACGCGTCGCAGTTCCGAGAAGACTTCTCGCTGTTCCTACGGTCGCGTTCGCAAGAAACGGTTGCTGGTGGCCGCATGGTGCTGTCCTTCATGGGCCGGAGATCCATCGATCCTACTACCGATGAGAGTTGCTACCATTGGGAACTCCTGGCCAAGGCACTCTCTACCATGGTCTCCGAGGTACTTTAATATCTCGTTCAAGATATATTTTTTAAAACGTAAATTATTTATTATTTATCAAAAAACTAGTATAAATGTGCACAAGTGTACTCGTGTCATTAAGCACTATAATTTTTTTTAATGTCTAAAGATATTTGACTATCTAGATAATATATGCTACTAGATATAAAATATCTTTGGCACAAATCTCCTAAACCTTTTGGCGTTGCTTTCTTCTATTACTTTGCATCGATCGACTTCTGAAAATTTTGAGGTATCCCACTTCCATAGGAAAAATAATTTCTCAGCTATAATCTACGCCTCCAGTTTGTCCGACCCTTCCTGTTTTGCCTTGTGCCCAAAAATTTGAGCTTCTTTCCAAATATCTTTCGCGGTCCTAAGCCTCTTCAAGATATATTAAAAAAGTCTATAATGATTTGATTGTACTATTTACATAAATAAGATTCACTTTATTTTTTAGCAAACATCACGAAGTTGACTTAGATTAATTTCAGGATGGTGATACTAAAAAAATTTTCAGGATGCGGCTAAATAAAAACAAATTTAATAATTGTTATACGTTGAGATTAACACATTGATAATTAATAGTTAGAAGAGTAGTGAGTTTAGATTTCCATTAGTCATTGTTTTTAGATTTTGAGTTAGATATAAAAATTTTAATGATTATATATTAGGGGCTGGTCGAGGAGGGAAAGATCGACGGCTTCAACGCCCCGTACTACGACCCATGTCCAGAGGAACTCAATGCGGTGATCCAGCGAGAAGGGTCGTTCACCATCGACCGCCTCGAGGCCTTTCAGATTGACTGGGATGGAGGAGTCGGCGATGACGACGACTCTAACTTCGCCGTCCTGCCACGTGGTAAGATGGTAGCCAAGACCATAAGGGCAGTGGTGGAATCAATGCTGGAGGTCCAATTCGGTCGGGGGATAATGGATGACTTGTTCGAGAGGTACAGCGACTTGGTGGACGATTACTTGGCTCGTAACGAGACAAAGTACACCAACTTGGTGATCTCCCTTGTCAGAAAAGACTCCAAAAATTGAAAGGTTCCTTTTTGTGACGCTCTTTTGGAAGGAAGCATATGGAGAGTTGATGTGGCAGATGATTGGACTTCTTTGCACCGTCTTTTGTGATTTTTCACTCTGTTTGAGTTTCCTGAAGTTATTTTGCTATTAATACTCTCGTGATTTATTTTTTTATGCATAATATTCAAAATCGAGTACAATCGAACATAAATGCCAAATAACTACTGTTCGTAGAGTATTCTGTCTACTATTCATACTCTATGTGAGTATAAAGAACTATTTGTGCCACTTTTATTACCACCACAAAACACAATTTTACTTTTCACATCTGAAATATTTGAGAGATTTGACTCAAATTATTTAAGGATTTTATGTGTTGGAAATTTTGGATTATATTGATTATTGAATTTTCCACCTTTATTACCTCCACATTCTGTTATGAAGTATGTGTTAAGCCAACATACCCAATACAATCACTAACACAAATAAGCAAACCACGAAACTACAAGAAGAATAAATGAAAGAACACAAAGGAGACAATGATTTGGTCACCCGGTTCAACACGAAGGTCTACATCCAAGAGCGTACCAAGCCAGGGAGGAGTTTTACTAATTTTACTCTTGGAGCTTCACTTGCTCTTTACAATTAATGTTGCATCTCTTACTCTCTTGTAACAACAATAAACGCGATCTAGTTGGGTATTTATAGTGGCACCAGTCCTAGGAGAGAAAATGGCCAAGGAGGGGCGAATTTGTCCAAAAAATGGGCATTTCTGGGCTCGACTGGCGGCCGCCAATCGACTGGCGGCCGCCAATCGACTGGCGGCCGCCAATCAACTGGCGGCAGCCAGTGGTCCCTAATAATCCAGGATATTGTTAGTTACCATCAAATCAGGCTGCCAATCCTCTCATGCTGTCAAACCTTGATTCACGCATCTCCAATATGGCAAGATCAGCTGTCCGTTACTCACCTGCTGCAATCCCATAATTTGTGCACTATGATATGGCAAGAATATATGTGATCCTCTCCCGATCCTTTACAGCTGTCAATTAACTCATTCCTTGATTCTTGCTTGTGATTTGTAACTGTACCACACTAGAGACGTGTATAAATGTATCATGTGAATATGCAATATACATTAGAGAATTCAGCAATTATTTATGGTATCAGAGCCACAAGCTCTAATCGAGAAAAACTGTCCATTTCATCTCTGAAAAATCTGTTTTAATGGCAGCACAGCAAAATCAGTCTCCCTCCCTTCCCAACCCATTCAGTCAAATCTCTGAAAAACTGAATCCCCAAAATTACCTTACATGGAGGGCTCAGATGGAGCCCCTGCTCAACAACTACGACATGTATGAGCACATCGATGGCAGTCTTCCCCAGCCCGAGAAGACGATTACTACTACACCAGATGGTGCTTTGACTCCCAACCCGGAGTACAAGCCGTGGTTCAAGCAAGATCAACGTGCACTCTCCCTCCTCATGTCCTCTGTCACCAGTGCCATTCTTCCCCAAGTTGTCCGCTGCAAATCCGCTAAAGAGGTATGGGTGTGCCTCATGCGAATCTATGGCTCTGGATCCGTGCAGTAGATTGGTCATCTCAAGAAGAGTTTCTACGACCTCAAGAAAGGTACCAACACCATTGACGCCTATCTCACTCGTGCCAAGGCTATCTCTTACCAACTTGCTGCCTTCGGCAAACCAGTGTCTGAACGTGATCTTGCTGAACGAATCATCCATGGGCTCGACGATGCCTATCATCCATTTGCTTGGTCGGTTGAAGTCCGTCCAGATTCCCTGTCGGTGGACGACCTTCACTCTTTCCTGCTCAATAAAGAACAGAATCTTCAGAGCTCAACATCCCTGGCGGCGCTAGTTCTCTCTGTAAATTATGGTGCCAAAAAGGCGTTCCGTGGTGGTCGTGGCAGTCGTAGAGGCCGCAATGGTGGTGGCCGTAGAGGCCGTGGTCGCTGGTGTTCTTCTTCTCTAGTGAGCCGTGGAAATTATTTTGGCCAGGGATATGTCAACAGTGGTCCTAGGCTTTTAGGGTGAGGCCCAACCACTCATCCACCAGCAGTAGCTAATGGGCCACAAGCCAATTGGAGCCCACCAGATGACATCCAATGCCACAATTGCTTCGGGTATGGTCACATATCCCGAGATTGTTCTTCGCGGAGATTTGGATAGAATAAGTCAGGAGGGTCTCGGATCAATCATACGACATCACCTCAGGGGTCCCAGTGGGTATTGGATTCGGGAATGACACACCATGTCACATCGCATCTAAGCAATCTACAACTCCACTCCGAATACACCGGTCTCGAGGAAGTCCAATTTGCTAATGGTCAAAAACTCCCCATATCTCATATCGGTGCCATGAACTTTCCTTTGTCAAAATCCTCGGTTTTGCTTAAAAATGTTCTTTGTGTGCCAAAGTATTGCACTAATCTTATTTTCCTTAGTGCACTAACCAAGGATAACAATGTTATTATTGAATTTGTTGGTGACCATTTTCTTGTCAAGAATCAGGTGACGAGGGAGATTTTACATCAAGGCCAGAATGATGGCGGTCTTTATCCAATCCGGGGCAGTTTGGTCAATTCTACTCCTCAAGTTCATTTCACTTCCGTTCCTTCAATAAGTACTTGGCACCAACATCTAGGTCATGCTCATTATGATGCCATAAAAACTGTACTTTGCTCGCTTTGGCACACAAAGAACTCATGGGATTTTGCATCGTGTATCATGCCCATACACACCGGAACAGAACGGGTGTGCCGAAAGAAAACATAGACATATTGTTGAAACTGGTCTATCCATACTTCATCATACATCGATGCCAAAACATTTTTGGTCTCTCATTTTTGACACTACCGCATACATCATAAACTGCTTGCCCACCCCATTATTGCAAAATCATTCTCTATATGAACATTTGTTTGGGGACAGTCCGAATTTAAAAAGTTTACGGGTTATCGGGTGTTTATGTTATCCATGGCTTCGCCCACTCACCAAAAATAAACTTGAGCCCCGTTCTTCGCCATGCATCTTTATGGGATATAGCCGCCAGCATAAGGATTATCGCTGTTATGATTTGAAAAGCCAAAAATTTCATATATCTCGTCACGTTCTATTTGACGAATCAGTCTTCCCTTTTGCAGATCCAAAATATCGTGGTTCGAGTCTTGCCGAATCCAATACCCCAATCGACTTAGCATCAATAGATCCAGGCCCTTTTTCTTATTTTCTTCCACCAATCAAGCCTACTCCAATTCCAACTGAGCCCATAGAACCAGGCCAAATTGCTGAGGAGCAAATTCAACCAGGAATAATACCTGGACAATCTGAGCTGCCGGCAGCCGCTCGGCCCTTGCAAGTGTACACGCAGCAAGCACCACCAGCAGCCCAACCACCGACCGCCCCTGCCCCACCACCACATGCCGCTCAACCACCACCATCTCAGCCCGCCGGCGGCCACCCAATGCTGACAAGATCAAAGTCTAAAAATCAACAGTCACCACAAGCCAACATGGCGAGCCCAACCACCCCTACGGAAGACACTCCGACATGTTTCTCCAAGGCGGTTACGAATCCAAAGTGGCGTACAGCCATGGCAGAAGAAATACATGCCCTGCTCGCTAATCAAACGTGGACCTTGGTTCCTCATTCTCAAGCTCTGAATGTTCTAAACAACAAATGGGTATTTCAAATCAAACAAAAACCTGATGGCAGCATTGATCGATACAAGGCACGACTGGTGGCAAAGGGGTTTCAACAGAGACCAGGCATTGATTTTTTGGACACGTTCAGTCCAGTGATAAAGCTGGCTACCGTTCGGCTTTTACTCTCGATTGCTATATCAAGTGGGTGGCCAATACGTCAATTAGACGTATCCAATGCCTTTCTATATGGAACGCTCAAAGACGCAGTGTATATGAGACAACTACAGGGCTTCGTCCATCAGAACTATCCCAATCATGTTTGTCGCTTGATCAAGTCCATATACGGCCTCAAACAAGCACCTCGAGTATGGTTCTCTTATTTAAAAGATGCGCTATCCAAATTTGGCTTCTATGGATCTCAGACAGACACGTCCCTATTTTATTATGCTCATGGTGCTTCACGGTTATTTGTCCTCCTCTACGTCGATGATATGATTGTTACAGGAAACAATCCTACTCTACTTGGCTTGCTGTTAAAATTCTTGCAGCAACACTTTCAAATCAAAGACTTGAGTCAGTTGCACTACTTCTTAGGAGTGGAAGTCAGTTGGCAGAAACATGGTCTCCATCTCTCACAAAGAAAATACATCAATGACATCCTTGCCAAGTCCAAAATGGTTGATTGTAATGACATACAGACTCCAGCAACCCCTGTTCATCCTAATCCAACAATCACAAGGAGTGTGACCCTATGCTGAACAAGTGGTTGGAAGTTTACAATATTTGGGCATAACTCGCCCTGAACTTGCATTTGTTATCGGACAGGCATCTCAGGCAATGCACGACCCAACGCCTTCTTGCTGGGCCCGAGTGAAATGAATTTTATAATATCTCAAAGGCACCACAGACTATGGGCTCCAACTACGTCGCAACACGACGCACCACTTATCGGGGTTCAGCGATGCTGATTGGGCAAATGATCCCACTGACAGACGATCCACCACGTGGTATACCGTGTTCCTTGGTCCAAACTTGGTCTCCTGGGCATCCCGCAAGCAAAAAATTAATGTCACTCTCATCAACAGAGGTAGAATACCGAGTTGTTGCAATGGTAGCATCTGAGATCATATAGCTCCAGTCACTTCTCCAGGAAATTAAGCTCCCTTGTCGCTCGCCACCAATAATTTGGTGTGACAATCTTGGTGCTACCTACCTCTAGGCAAATTTGGTGTTCCACAGTCGATCCAAGCACATGGAAATTGACTTTCACTTTATTCGTGAACGAGTTACCGACGGCTGTCTCACCGTCTGGTACATCTCAAGCAAAGATCAGATCGTCGATGCCCTAACAAAACCTCTACATCGGCTGCACTTTTATGAACTTCATCACAACTTGACGATCGTTCCACCCTCATCAACTTGAGGGGGCGTAATGGAGGATATTATCAGTTACCACCAAATTAGGCTGCCAATCCTCTCATGCTGTCAAACCTTGATTCACGCATCTCTAATATGGCAAGATCAGCTGTCTGTTACTCACCTGCTGCAATCCCATGATCTGCGCACTCTGATATGGCAAGAATATATGTGATCCTCTCCCGATCCTCTACAGCTGTCCATTAACTCATTCCTTGATTCTTGCTTGTGATTTGCAACTGTACCACACTAGAGACGTGTATAAATGTATCATATGAATATGCAATATACATTAGAGAATTCAGCAATTATTCACCTCACAGATTTCTTTGCAACTCTGGACTGGCGATCGCCAAGTTACTTGCTCATGTAAGTACCCCTGGCGCCCTCTACTTTGTTGGCGCCTGCCAGGTGCTTCAACCTCACCTCTGCACTGCTTTGACTTCGTCTTCACTCAACTCTGCCACTCGAACCCAACACATATCAGCCTCTAATCCCAACAATCTCCCACCTAGAGACTGATCTCAACACGAACCACCTCGCACTAGGTGATCCTCATCACTTGTCACCATTCACTTGATGACCTTCTTCTCCCTTTGGTACGCCGGGTCTCTTCTCAGTTTACTAGACCCGCTGAAGTCATATTTAGCTTCAGCTTATCCAAGGTAACCACCTTGGTCAACATGTCCGCATGATTCACTTTTCTGTCAATCTTTTCAAGCCTCAAGATCTTCCTCTCCAAGAGATCCTGTATGTAGTGATATTTTAACTCAATGTACTTAGTCCTTGAGTGGAAGGCGGGATTTTTGGCCGAATGTATTGCACTTTGACTATCACTATGAAGCACACTCTCACTTTGCTCCTTCCCCAACTCTCTCAAGAAACTTTGCAACCATACCATCTCTTTACTTGCTTCTGTCACAACCACATACTCACTTTTCGTGGTTGATAAAGTCACCACCTTTTGCAACCTCGAGGCCCAAGATATCTCTTTCCCTCCCAGCGTAAATACATAACCACTTGTGCTCCTCTTCTTAGCATGATCATTAGACCCCAAGTCTGCATCACAAAACTCTAGAAGCTTCACATCTTTGCCTTCAAAATATAGGCACTTCTCAATAACCTCTAAAGTAGCCAATGATCTATTTCACTGCGACCCATTATTGCTCACCCAAATTGCTTATGAACTTGCTCACTACTCCTACCGCATGTGCTATTTTTTACCTTGTGCAAATCATAGCATACATCAAGCTACCTACCACCGATACATATAGAGTCTTCTCCATTTGAGCCTTCTCTGCCTCATTCTTAGGTGAGTCCTTCTTGGATAACTTGAAGTGTCCACCCAAAGGAGTCAACTTGGGGTTAGCATTTTGTATACTAAATCTTTCCAACACCTTCTCAAAGTATTCGGCTTGTGAGAGAAATAGCTTCCCTGCAGCTCTATCTCTCTCAATTCTCATCCCAAGGATTTGCTAAGCCTCACCCAAGTCCTTCATGTCAAATCTCTCAGACAATTTCTTCTTCACCTTGTTCACCTCTCTAGTACTAGTGCCTGCTATCAACATGTCATCAACATAAAGCAGAAGGATGATATAGCCATTGTCCAAGCTCTTCACACAGCAACAATGGTCCGCCTTACAATGAACAAAATCAATCTCGCGAATGAATCCATCAATCTTCTTATACCACTATCTTGGAGCTTACTTCAACCCATACAAGCTATTCCTTAACCTGCACACAAGCTTACCATCACCTTGCAAGAACCCCTCTGGTTGCTCTATGTAGATTTTCTCCTCTAGATCACCATGGAGAAATGCCGTCTTCACATCTATTTATTCTAGCAATAGATCCTCAGCAGTCACCATACTCAACACCACCCGAATGGTGGTTATCTTTACAATGGGAGTAAAATGTCAGTGAAGTCAATACCATACCTCTACTAAAATTTTTGCACAATCAGTCTTGCCTTGTAACGCTCGGTGACATCCGCCTCTTTCTTCACTTTATAGACCCACTTGTTTTGCAGGGCCTTCTTGCCTTTGGAAAGTTGGACTAACTCCCAAGTTTCATTGCTCCTCAAAGACTCCATCTCATCATCTATAGTAAGTTTTCACTTGTTCACTTGCTTACTCTTCTGAGCTCTGCAAAATCTTCAGATTCTCCTCCATCGGTCAATAAGAGATAGAAATTTGCTGGCAAATATCTATCCGGAGATCCACAGTGTCTAGTAGACCTCCTCAATGGAACCACTGGCAATGAGGACCTTGGCTCCATCTCCATCTCGACCTCTTGCCCATCAAGTACCTTGCACCCACCTGAGTTCGAGATGTCTGACTCAACCACCTCGCTGCTAGGACCCACTTCATCAGCTACACTCTCCCTGTCCTCGTACATTACATTTCCATTGAATATGAAATCCCAGTTCCCCACAACCTTGCAGTTCTTCTCATCTTTAAAGCAGAACCCGAACTCATCTCTTTAATATCCAATGAATGTGCACTTCTTGGACTTTGCATCAAGCTTGTTCCTATCACCTGCATCCACAAGTACATAGAAAATACAACCAAACACTTGTAAGAAAGTCAGATCAACCTCTTTGCCACTCCACGCCTCCTCCGGTATCCCATTCTCCAAAGGAGTTGATGGCCCTTAATTGATCAAGAATGTTGCAGTATTGACAGCATCCACCCAAAACATCTTTGGGAGGCCACTCTTCAACCTTATAGTCCTTGGACTCTCATTGAGTGTTCAGTTCATCCTTTCAGCTATGTCATTTTGCTGGGAGGGTCCCAGCTATCGTCTTCTCCATATGAATCCCATGCTCTGCATAAAAGTCAGTGAATTTTTAAAGCTTGTACTCTCCACCATTATTAGACCTCAAGTACTTCACCTTGAGACCCGTCTTATTCTCCACAAGAGCCTTCCACTTCCTAAAAGCATCAAAGGCATCAGACTTATGCTTTAGGAAGTAGACCCACACCTTCCTTGTAGAGTCATTTATAAAGGTCGTGTAATACAAAGAATCACCCACGGATGCCACCGGTGCCGGTCCCCATAAATCACTATAGACCAATTCAATCTTCTCCACCTTAGGGGTCCTACCACCTCTTGAGAAGGTCACCTTATTCTGCTTCCCAAATACACAATCTTCACTAAGACCCATATCCATGGTTTTTAGACCCGGTAGCTTCTCCTTTGAATATAGCACTGCATCTCCTTCTCACTCATATGGCCAAACTTACTATGCCACAAATTTGTATCATTTGTTGCTCCCACAAGATCAATACTATCATGAGTGTTCTTTGTCATGTACCACATACCTTCCTTCTCACCACGAGCCACCACCCTAGCTCCCTTGGTGATGTTCCATGTCCGACAACCAAAAGTCACATCATACCCCTCTTCACCTAGTTGTCCCACAAAAAGCAAATTCCTCCTCAACTCGGGAATATGCCTCACACCCTTCAACAATAACAACGATCCATTGGGAGTATTGATTCTCACATCTCCTTTACCCACAATTTGTAATGGCTCATCATTCGCAAGATAAACCTTACCAAATTCTCCTGGGATATACCTCTCCATCATTCCCTTATCACTACAAGAATGGAATGATGTACCCAAATCCAATACCCAAGCCTTTAATGGACTACTAACACTCAAAACCAATGCATCCCCATGGTCCTCCGTTGTTGCATTTACTGACTTGTCCTCCTTCTTTAGTGCCTTGCATTGGTCTCTATAGTGACCAAACTTCTCACAATTCCAACATTGAATGGAACTCTTGTCCTTCTTCGAATCATCTTTCGATTTAGACTTAGACCTGCTCCGGTCATTTTTTCCCTTCCACTTAGACTCTGACCTCCCCCCATTGCTAGCATTCAAAGCCGAACTTGAGGCTACTCCGGACTCTCTCCTACAAATCTTCTCACTCATAATCAAGTCCCTCACCTCATCCAACTTCAACTTCACCTTCTCCGCCGATGCACTCACCGCTATCACCGTACCACTCCAACTATCGGGTAATGAACTAAGCAAGATTAGGACTTGTACCTCATCATCGAAGTCAATCTCCACCGAGCTCAAAGAGGTAATGGTTGTATTGAACTCATGAAGGTGCATGGTCACCGAAGTACCCTCCGCCATCCTAAGGTTGAAGAGCTTCCTCATCAAGTGAACCTTGTTCACCGCCGAGGACTTTTCGTACATCTCAGACAATATCTTTAACAACTCCTTGGTGGACTTTGCCTTCACCGTATGTAAAGCCATATTTTTGGATAAGGACAAGTGAATCACACTTATCGCTTTTCTATCCAACAACGTCCACTCCTTCTCATCCATGTCATCGGGCTTCTTCTCATCAAATAGGAGGTGAAAATCTTTACCATACAAGTAATCCTCGATTTGCATCTTCCAAAAGTCGTAGTTCACTCCGTCGAACCTCTCCACGGGAGATTTGCCATCACCCATCGTGCTTGCTCCTACCACGCCCTAAAACCTGGGTGCTCTGATACCAATTGTTAAGCCAAGAGACTCAACACAATCACCAACATGAGCAAGCAAACTACGAAACTACAAGAAGAACAAATGAAAGAACACAAAAGGAGACAAGCATTTGGTCACCCGGTTCAACACGAAGGTCTAAGCCCGGGGGCATACCAAGCGAGGGAGAATTTTTACTAATTTTACTCTTGGAGCTTCACTTGCTCTTTACAATTAATGTTGCCTCTCTTACTCTCTTGGAACAACAATAAATGAGATCTAGTTGGGTATTTATAGTGACACCAACCCTAGGAGAGAAAATGGCCAAGGAGGGGCGAACTTGTCCGAAAAATGGGAATTTTTGGGCTCGAATGGCGCCCGCCAGTGGCTTCTCGCAAATTTTTCTGCAACTCTGGACTGGCGATCGATAGGTTACTTGCGCCCGCAAGTATCCCTGGCGACCTTCATTGGCGCCCGCCAGACGCTTCAACCTCACTTTCGCTTCGCTTCGACTTCATCTTCACTCGACTCCACCACTCAAGAGGCTCCAATCCCGTCAGCATGTTTACCGATACCTACTGCCTTTGCCATACTATCGATTCAAATGACCTGTGTAATCTGGTTGCTGGCTTTTGGCTTCGATATCATCTTCGGTATTGATTTGTTTGATTTATTTTTGGCCAGCCTGTTGGCCTTTGTTCTTCTTTTTAATTACTTTTTGTTAGGTTTGACAATCTTTGGTGCCGGGGAGGAATTTCGGACTACACAATGTACTTCCATTTTTAGTGTAGATAAGGACTGTATAGGAGGGCTCTCAACTAGAGTTAGCCCGAGCCGGGATCACACTCCTGGGATGTGGTAGAAAAGGGTTGTATAGGACGTGCTCTCCGCTACTCATTTATGTGCTAGCTTGAGTATGTGGTACAATCCTGGAGTTTGGTATCTCATGTACAGTTTCACCGTAATTTTTCTGTCGTTTACCTAGTAAAAGTTCATGATTCAGTAAAAAGAATTTAAATAATATAATTACGATTTATATGTTCAACTTAATTGGGTTAAAATACTAAATGCGACACTGCTTTGTTGTTTTATGTTTTTATTTTTGTATCATATTGTCTGGAGCTTTATTATTTATTTATTTTTCAAAAACCTAATGAAATATTGTCTAATTAATTTTGTTGGAGGAAAAATATTACGCCCTAAAAATGGGATGACGTGGCAATTGGCATCCTTGGTTGCTCTTTGCATAAGTTGTCAATGATGATGCTATAGGATGCAGCGCCGGCCCTGCAACGACATTTTTCTATCCTTTGAAACGTAATCGTTGTGCCAATCCTTCCAATCATGCAAAGAATATCCATGACTGTACTGTAGGTGAGCATAGTAGGTTCGGAATCTACTCATGACTTATTTAGTCCATGGTGGTTAATGACGATATCCCCTAATTAAATCAAATATAACACAATTTTTAATAAACTAATCAGCAACTTGGATTTTTAAAGAAATTGGATGTTGTTGGTGATTAATTAAATAATGACTAGATCGATATTAAAGGGCCCATAGTTTGGAAACAAAATATAACCGTTTCTAACCAATGATTTCTCATCTCTCTATCGCCTAATTTCGTATAATCTGACTCAGATGTAAGAAGATAAAGAGAACGTGGTATATAAATGTAAACACAAAGGGATGATATGTACGCTAACGAAAGGGAAAGTAGTACAACAACGAGTCACGAGATACGAATGAATTTATCCAAATTTTACTATAGATATATTGATTTCAATTTTTACGAATGTGACAAGCCCGAGACTCGTGAGTATAGCTATAACAGAGTATGGCTACACTCCTATTCATGAGTCATGAGTATAGCTATAGCACCCATGCGATCATGAGTCATGAGTAGACATGAGAAGATGTGTTCGATTATTCTCACTTGTGTGCAGATCAGTATGCAATCATGGTTTCATTCTATTCAGCAACTTAACACTCCTCACGACTTCCCCATTATTACACCGGAGCAATATTTTGTTTATAATTGCCTCTGTCATTTTCTGGAAGACATTATCCTATGGATACAAGTAACCTTTGTCTTTACCGTCCAATATCTAATATGAAGTATTCTTTTGGATCTTAAAGAGGAAGAATGTGCAAATATATTTAGAGTCAAAGTTGTATGAGCCTTATAAAAAAAATATGTAAGGATAACTAACAACAATCTAATTGAAAAAGTAAAAAATGTCATTAAACTTTCTTATTACTACTACAATATTTTGAAGATTTAAGAGGCAGACCCATTATCAAAAAAGAAAAAAATGCACTGAGACTTGAATGAAAATATTTCTCCCTCGTCTATGAACACCACACCCTCTCCATTCTCCTTATATTGATCGAAGTTCTTTTTTTATGTAGAATAATCATCGACTCAAAATGGGTAAGGTGGATGTTAATAGCTTTGTTTCTCTATTACAAATATTCCAAACTAACAGTTTCGTTCAAGTGTTCATCTTTTTTTCAAAATTACTGTTCATTAGCTGTAAAAACATTTTTCCCCTTGGAATCAAAATATCTGACAAATGTTACCAATGAAGACATAGTTTTTACAAAATAAACAAAATTTTCCTTTTCATATTTGAAATAATTGAGAGCTTTGACTCGAAATGTTTGAGGATTTCATATGTTGGAAATTTTGAAACCTTAAACATTATGAGTATTTTTGCCTAAAGAAGTTATACGATTTGTGGAATATAAATTAGAGAAATGATTGTCACTCGTTGAACATTTTGAAATGTTATATTTTCAATTTCGGATCAAAATTTAGATTATAAGTAAGATCCTTATAGAACTACGCCCTTGAAAAGTAGTAAAGACCCTTGATCGTAAAATATTTTATTGATAGTCAATTTGCATGAGTTCAGAAGTAGTGTATAAGTTGGACAAATTTCATTATATTAAATGGACTTTTGCCTATTTAATATAATAGACATATTTCGACCAAATGACCAGTTTATTTTCACACCACCCAATAAGATAAGATAGGTGACAAATAATTATTGAGAGAGTCATTTGACTTGAATATGAATTAGTCAACAAAGTAAATGTTTCGATATTATGTGGTATAAAAAAACTATATCAATTTTTAATAAATTTTTTATTTGCTTGACAAATTATTAATGTTATGTTTTTCTATAATAGTCCATTGTTTGATTCAACATGACCAACTGCAGTTAATCTATTTCATGATGCATGAGAAGAGAATATATTTTGGATATGCAATTCGAAATTGTAAGATCTATAAGATTTACTTGGATATATATAACACATCTAAAATGTATATGATTATTATTTATTGACTCGTTCGGTGAAAATGTAAAAAAAAATTTAGTTTATGTTAAATATACTTTAATAATATGGACTCACGAGTCGAATTCTGACTCCCTGGAAGAACAGACGATAATTTGTGTCTAAAATTATATCTTAAAAATAAAAGTCTAATTAACTTAATAAAAATAATCGAGTTTAAATCACTAAACTTTTTTGTATAACAGTATTAAATTTTTGTTAAAAAAATTCTCCACCATTTAAAAATATTAGCAAACTCTAACATTTGTTTCACATTTATTATTCGGTTCAAATATTTATTAACTGTTTGAGTAAACTTTCGAATAGCCACTCTTAAACTAGCACTAGTAAAAGCCCCACTGGGGCGGGTCGAACTAGAGACAAAACCCAAAAAATTAAAAAATTTTAAAAAATAAATATTAAAAGGGTTGTCACGCCCAGCCCGTGTCAGGAGCGGGCGACAGCCCTGACACACGCATCGGGCGGTGATTAGTTTGTTATTATTATTTTCTTTTTCAATCTTATCTAGTGACATTAATCACAATATTATTCGATAAAAAAATATTTTTTATTTCTCTATAAATTGAGCTTAATATTTTAAATTCGTATAGAGTTTAATTTTTTAATTCTCTATGAAAAATTGTATAGATAATACATTTATGTGAATGAGAGAGAAATTAATTATTTATTTGGTGACTTAGGTTGGACAAGGTCACCACTAGAGTAGGAAATTTATTTAAATTTTTTTTTTGAAAAAGAAAAATTATTTAGTTGAGTTGGATTGTATGTGGATGAAAGAGAAATTAATTATTTATCCGTAACCCCGGGGACCAAGTTATTTCTAGAGATAGTTTTTTAAATTGAATTGGAGGGGCAAACCGCCCCTATATATTAAGGAAAATGGCCAAGTACATCCTACTTAGTGCAAGGCCCCCTCTCGTCCTCTTGTGAGGTTGCGACCGCCGGCCTCGTCAAAACTCTTTCACCAAAAAACTCTGTGGGAGAAACCGGTGAAAGGGAAAGAGTATCTCGGGGGAAAAGTTCTCCCTTGAAGAATGTCACTAAACTTGGCTCTGCACTGTCACGAACTATTACATTATTATGAAAATAACACTTCCCTCTAATCCCTTCATACATAGTGCATGCAAGTTTATTATGAAAATAAACTTGACTTTGCACTGTCACAAGATCGACACTCTGGGGCTATCAAAGCAAGTATTAGCCAACATATCCGCACATTGTTGGCTTCACGATAGACATGGACAACCCGAATATCCCACTGGCGCTTCAGCTCTTGCATAATCCTGATGAGGAGTAGATTCGTGGCACTCGTCTCAGCCTGTTGTCTGTTGATATATCCTTCCACCCAGTTTTAAGGATAATCTTCTTAAATCCATGTTGCCAAGCAAGACGGAGACCATGTAAAGCCCCCCAAAGCTCGGCATTAACATTAGAATATGAGCCAAGATTGCTTGTGAACCTGATGACCCACAACACATTGTGGTCTCTAATCAGTCCACTAGCAGCCGCCTTATCTGTGGATGCCCGCATTGCCCCGTCCGTATTAACCTTAACCCAGCCCATCGGTGGACGCTCCCAACTAATCAGTTGCTCGGATTTAGTGGGTTGGCTCCCCATTTTACCAATAAGTCACAAGCTTTCTGGATTTCTTTGTACCTACATAGAATGGCAATACACTGATTAGGCGGCCTGACCCCCCTTCACCTCATACAGTGAAGTTCCTCCACTTCCAAAACTCGTTTAGAGTAATGATGAAGATAGAACGCCAAGAGGACGAGGCAGAAAGGTTCTGGTCAAGCCAGTCAGGTAAATTGGAGGAGAAAAAAGTATTGAGATCAACGCCTTCCCTTCTCAGTAGCTTAACCCAGGTGGGGGATATCTTGTGACAGTTACGCAAAGCATGTAGAATTGTCTCGTCACTTGCATTACAGCATGGACAAACCACATTATCCATTATATGGCGATACTTGCGCACGCCATTGGTTAGTAGTTTGCCATGCCGAGCTAACCATACCACTCTTTTGAGCCGCTGGGCCCCAATCCACTGCTATAGAACCTTCCATGAGTGCAAAGTTGTACCACCCAATTCACCCTATAAAAGGTCATATGCAGATCTTGTTGAAAACATGCCATTAGGCGTGTGCCCCCAAATAATTCTATCCCTGACACCACCACTAATGGGTGTAGGAGTGCCTGCAATGTGCAACAAAATATTACCCAGAACATAAGGTTCAATAAGATTCCATCTCCAGCCTCCATTAACAACCACAAAGGCAGTAACGCGAAGGTCAAGCAGTGAAGGGGGTAGAGCCCTAGTACAAAGCTGCACCAAAGCCGTGGAATGATTAAGCCACACATCCGTCCAGAACCTCGCAGTCATGCCATCACCAACGATCCATTTGACTCCCTTGAGCATGACTGGCCATAAAGCCACCAACGCTTTCCATAAAGGAGAGCTATTCTTCTTACAAGATGGTTCGGGGATCATTGCATCTTGCTTCACATATTTACCCCAGATCACCTGAGTCCATAAGGCAGATATATCAACAACCAGGTTCCAGGCTAGCTTCATAAGCATAGCCAAGTTCTGGTTTCTTAAGTTCTTGAAGCCCAACCCTTCGGTAGCTTTAGATGCGCACATTGACTCCCAAGGGAACAGGTGCAGGCTTTTTTTGAAGCTGTCGATCCCCATAAAAATCCACGTTGGGCTTTTTCCACTACATCACAAAGCCCAACCGGAAGCTTAGTCATCTGCATGGCGTAGCATGGAAGAGCAGCTAGCACCACTTGAGAAAGAGTGGCACGCCCAGTAAAAGAGAGCTTTTCCACACACCACCCTTGCAACTTGTCCTGCACTTTATCCAGAATAGATGTGTAGGTGCTTTTGGTAACACGATCGTGCAACAATGACATTCCCAAATACTTTCCCATATTGTTTGAAAGTGAGACTCCCAAACCACGAGCCAAGCCTTGTGCCAATGACTTAGAGACATTCTTGGACACAAACGTCTTAGTTTTAGACTTGCTGAATTGCTGACCAGACAGATTACAAAAGGCCTCAAGTACACTATTAATGACCTTCGCTTGAAGAGTAGAGGCTTCTGCAAAGAGAAATAGATCATCCGCAAAGAACAAATGAGAAATAGCTGGCCCTTTTGTGAAATCTTGAAAGGCCGCCAATCTCCCCTTTGGACTTTCTCCATGATGAAATGTCCCAATCTTTCCAAGCATAATACAAAAAGGTATGGCAAGAGAGGGTCCCCCAGTCGCACTCCTTGTGTAAGCTTGAAAGAATCGGTCGTCTCTCTGTTATATAGTACCTGCATCAAGGTCGAAGAAACATAAGTGAGGATCAAGTTAATCAAGGAAGTAGGAAGATTCAAGATATGTAGGGTTTCCCTTATGAATGTCCAGCTTAGTCTGTCATACACCTTTGTAAATCCACCTTGAACGCTATGATACCTTTGTCGCGTCGTCTGTTCTTCATTGTATGAATCACCTCCTGGGTAATAATTATGTTCCCCAATATTTTTCTGCCAGGGACAAAGCTATTTTGGTGTTGCATCACCCACGAAGGCATAAACCCTTGCAGACGGCTAGCAATAAGCTTCGTGATCAGCTTGAGAGATGTGTTGCAAAGGCTTATAGGTCAAAAATTAGCCGGGTACTGGGGGTTGTCCACCTTGGGAATTAAAGTAACAGACGTGCTATTAACCAATGTCGGGCTTTGGTTCCCTTTGAAAATATCCTAAATAAATTAGATAATGCTTTCCTTAACAATACTCCATTAGGAAATCACATTTAATCCATCCGGACCTGGCACCTTCAAAGGGGCAATGGAAAAAAGAATTTTCCTAATTTCCTCAATGTCTGGAACTTGACCAAGACCCTACTTATCCGTTTCTAAAATCTGGAAAAAAAGATTAGGGATGTTATAATCCCAACGTTGTCGCTCATCATCCAAATACAACTCCACAAAGTATTGTCGGAGTAGCTTCTTGACCTCAACATCCTCCTGAACCCAGACCCCGTCATTATTTCGAAGAGCTTCAACACAGTTGCTCTTTCTCCGCACTAAGGTGGAAGAAGTGTGTATTGCGGTCACCATTACGTAAGTACTCCTTACGGAATTTCTGACACCACATCATCTCCTCTTGCTCTAAGGTCACTTCAAGCTCCATTTTTATAACCCTTTCTAGTCTTTTGAGGAAAGGATTTCTTTGGGATTCCAGATTTTGTTGAACTCCTCTAAGTCTTTTAATCAAATGATTCTTCAGATGGTGAATATTCCCAAAAACCCTCCTGTTCCAATCCTTGGCCTCATCCACAAACTTATCGTACGCCTTTTCCAAAGGAATCCTTAGGTCTCAGGCCTTTTTGACGATCTCTTCAAATCTTTCATCTGAAAGCTAAGCAGCTTGAAACTGAAATAACCTATTTCTTGGATTGAATTGCGGGGCAGAGCTCAATCGGATCAGAATTGGACAATGATCAAATTTCCACCGTGGAAGATGAGCAACCTGAGCTTCCAAAAATGTAAGTCGCCATTGAATGTTGGCCAGACCCCTATCTAACATCTCATGAACCCCACTCTGCACCCATGTATACTGGGGGCCACTAAATCCGAGGTCAAGCAATTCGTAATCTTCAATCCATTCTTTGAACTTGATATGCTTGTTACCTCGGATTGGAGCACCTCTAATCTTCTTGTCCGTAGCTAGAAACACGTTAAAATCACCCACCACTAACCAAGGAGAATTGTTAGAGGCAGCAATAGTTTGTAGTTTCTCCCAAAATTCTTCATGAATATTCACTTTGGGATTACCATACACAACCGTGAATTTCCAGCAGTTGGGATCACCTCCATTAACTTCCATATGGATGAACTGCCTCTGCACCTGCAAAATAGAAATAGGGTGTGAGGCTTGGTTCCATAGGACCCATATACCACCAGAATGGCCCATCATCGGCGATTGAATAATATCGGAAAACTTAAGCATTATAGCAATCAACTCAGCTCTACGACCAGTGATCCAAATTTCTAACAACACAAGCATATTTGACTTGTATTGCTTCATGATCTCCTTAATAGATGATTTAAATTTGGTGCTAGTAGCACTTTGACAATTCCAGATGATAATATTTATAGAGAAATTTTTAGCAAGAACGGATGACATAGATACTGAGGCCGATCGATCCATGGATAAAAAGATAAACTTAATTAGCAGAGTGTATGGGTTTAGAAACTCCATGCACATGGGCCCCTTCCGCACAACCCATTTCATCCTCCCCGACACCCGCCATTAGGGTATCTTCACTACTAACCGTCAGTTGGCAATCTCCCCTACCGACCTTATCTTTCTCACAGGTATCCATGGAGGAATCCTCAGGGTCAGGCACCTTCGGCTCAAAGGTGGCACTCTCATTACCCAACTTCAAAACCACTTTTATTGGTGAGACTTTAGAGCTTGAGGGCTCCCCGACCTGGCAATATAGAGGGTCTGTCAGGCGGGAGGGGTCGATAGTCAGATCAGGGTGTCCTGGCGAATCTGTGGGAGTCGTTGGTGCCTTTTCTGGCCTTTGATTATTGCTCTCCTTTGGTGAAGCTGATACGTGCTTAACAACAGAGGGGTTAGTCTTGACTCTCTGGGTGCCGAATGCTTGGATTGTAGAGCTATTGATGTTGGGCTTGGCCTTATTAGGTCTTGGCATAGTAGTAAGCTGTCACGACCGAAATTCGGGGTCGGTGATCGGCGCTAGACCCTAATCCGTTTACAACACCTAACGAGTCTAGCCAACCTCAAACATATTTTAACTTTACAAAATCATACACCTTTTATAAATTCAAAAAGAATTATAATCATTCTTTACACTTGTCCCAAGATCAAAGTGAATACTGTGGCTACGGAGCTACTAGACAAATGAGCAAAACGAAAGTCAGAGACTTAAGGCAAGTCTTGAAGAAGTAAATTAACTTGACATCAACGAAGCTATCTCCAGACAAATACAGGGCCATATAAATGAACCTGCAAAACTGGTGAGAGGGGGGTGAGTATTTTGGAACACTCCGTAAGTAAATAGAACATAATATATGGGTTATGCCAGATACATATGGGAGAGACAGAACTTAACTATGTCTCACATCATTCAAGACAACACTAATATACAGACTAATCATACGATCACACAAGCACACAAAAACGTGGGCAACCTACGTGACATCCCATTGCATCATGCAATTTATCCCACAAACACATATTCACATAGTCAAATAAACGGTGAGCTATAGACAGATTTAGTCGGGCCACTTCCTCTTCAGCGCATGGATATCAATATGGCCATCACATCTCCTTTCCATAATAAAATACTAAGCATATAGTAGTAATATAGGATATCCCCAGTCTATGTGCACATAGGCTAACATCTTCGGTTAGCACGAGAAAACCTGTCCATTTCTCATCAGAAATAAATATAACATACTTATCACATAACCAAAGGTCCAATACCATATTCAACAGAAATGGACATATCACATCCTCATAAATCGGCCCCGAGATAGGAAATATATTCTCTAGCTGGCCACACACAAATACCATATGTGACACCAACCAATCCAAATATCACCAAACACAAAACATATGCACACAAAAAATTCATAGACAAACCTCATATGTATGAGACACACATACTTAAGATCTGAAACATGCACATGCACTAAACAAAACTAATTTATCATGTTCTATCTGCTTACCCATTTGAAGACTACACGACGAATGCTCATTCTTTGATTTTATTCTCCTTTCAATCTATGGTCCATTATTCACTCATCCACATATATATAACCTGTAAAATATTTATTCATTACCAGAAGTGTACTTACAAATCTATTTTACCAACGGAGTTAATACCGAGCACACGATGAGCCCAATCACTTCTAACATCGGAAAGCAGCCTATATAACTCAAGATCACACAAAACCAAGTATATATCTTTATAAATATACCATTTCTCTATTCTTTAATCATCACACCAAGTCCAAAAATTAACTTAGAAGTCCAAAGAACCACTTATCAATTTATTTTTCATGCACCACCTTATTTCTGAAACTCAGCAATCAGTCCATTTTGAAACAATGATTTCGGGCTAATTTCTTTGTCCAAATTAGATAATAATATAGCTATAGAAAGATTTTTAAGTTCTCTACAACTTTTATGCTTCATAAAAATTCTATTTCTAAGTCAAAATATGCTTACCGATCACATCTTCTTCAACTACCTCAATTCTGAATCCAGCCAGTCTGTCTGTCTGTCTGTCTGTCTTACAACCACCTTTCCGAATGCTTTCCTCATCCAAATAGGGCATATGATATGGTGTTAGAAATCTTATTGAGTCCTCTACAATATGTATTAATAAACCAAAGTCTAATTCAGAGTCCAAGTAGGCTTACCAAGCACTTTTACTTTTATGAAACTCGCTCAATCGAATACTGTAGTAATCAGTCTATAGTTCAAAACTAATTTTTTGTTGATTCCTTAATCCAAATAGAACATATGATATAATGTTAGAAAGATCTTTGAGTCCTCTACAACTTCCATGAAGGCATAAAAGTCTAAATCGAGTTGTTCTTTCTTCCTCTGCTTCTTTCTCTTCTTCTTGCTCTCTCTCTCTCTCTCTCCTCTCTCTTTTCTATTTCAGATTTGAGACTTTTTGCCTTTTGTTTCCACCTTTTTCTATATATTTCCATATCTTATAAGGTCCTAGAATAGATAAGCATCCCCTTCATAAAGGCTCTTATTTCAATTTGTAAGGAAGGCAAGTGTTAGTTTGTGATTGGTTCTACCTTCCATGTGGCCTAATCAGAATTCAGCAATTTGGATCCCATGTTTCACTAACTTTCATTACTTGTTGGAAAAAATTATTACATATAAATTGTAGCCCTATGTGTCTAATTTTTTTATCATATTTATTTGTAGTATTCTGAGCAAAACTGAGAAAGATATGCCCAATTTACCAAGTAGTGTTACTGCTGTCCGAATTTATCCAACTATCTTCATAACACTTGTGAATTAATTGAGTAGGCTTTGTTAAGTTTGATATAAAATCCTTAGAAGACCAAATTATATCTATAAATACTTCATAAAGGTGTAGAAAAATGAATTCTTGTTGACTTAAAGACCGAGAAGTCCAACCAGAGTATTTTAAGAATCGACAATACAAGTGAGTTGTTTAACCATTTGCTAGGCTTGATCCAAATTACTAGCATGGCAAATTCATGTCTTCCAAAGCTTATAAATCCATTTCTTACCTTTCAATACCATTTTGAATCATCTCCTTTAAATTCTAGGTGAAGACATTATGATCAATTCATCATACCATGCGTGGAATCGTCCGAGGTAGTCCGAGATACCGAATAATTTTGGCACTCTATTTACATAGCAATGTAACTCCAAATACTAATCCAAAAGGTCAATACGACTAAGCATACTTCACGTAAGTCAAAAATATATGATTAACAGAGTAGGGTATTACATTCTCCCCTCCTTATAAAAATTCATCCTCGAATTTATTTCAATTGAATGTTAACTCATATTGCTATGTAATGCTTGTGACCACTTATTCCAAATATCTCATCAGTCTCATTTTGTCTCATCGATTGAGTGAACCCAACGTATCTCCAACGTCAATTACTTAATCCTTAAATTTCCATCATAATCATAACGATCTCAACTTTTCTGGATATAGATTGCAATAGCTCACATCATATCTTCAAAACTTGAATCACAAAGCAAACTTAGCATCATCATAAGTTCTTTTTACTGGTACAATTTAAGCTGACAAGATCCATTGTCCATTATCATCCACGTATAACCATAACTCCTCAGAGTAACCATAAATACTAGAAACACATTCATTATGATCAGCTGACACTTTCATACTATAATCCTCAATATCCATACCACCAAAACTTAATACACCATTTTTTCAAAGTCAGAAGCTTAGCAATTCATCATTTCAAACTTGTATCACAAGCTCAACTAACTCTAGGTCCAGATGTCGTGACTTCATATCCCGATCTCGTAAGGTAGGTCTTGAGTGCATTTATGTAACAAAATTAAGTAATTTCATAATAGTCTCAAATCCTGAATTTAACTCTTGTTCCACCAAAATTTGGGAATCCAAAATCAAATAATCTCAAATTTCTCTTCATATGAACAATGTCTTTATACCTGAAGTGTAAAGACCATGGTTTCCATCTCTTTATAATTCTTCATGTACTTCTTTACATGATCCACAAACATAGGTACATTCTCTTGTTGTGTAATGACATACCTCAAACCTATTCTTGAAGCATAATATCCTTCTGAGCTCGAAGGTAAAGCCAATACCAATTATAAGCATAATATCCTTATAACGAAGTAGGGTATTACATAAGCGCAGGCTTCTGAGGGCCTCCAACATTCGAGTTCTTGGACTTGGCCTTTTTAGAGACAGACCCAGCTAAAGATTGAGCTTGGACAGCTTTGGAATCTTTCTTTAGATCACTCTGGTCATATTTCCCTTTAGCTTTAACCTGGCCCTCTGGTATAGTATTGCCCGTGACCAGCTAGTCATTGGTGTCAGTAGCCGTTTCTAATACTCCAAAGGAAGAAGCCTAGATAGGGAAAGAGTTCTCTTTCTCCTTTCTAAACTCAGGGGTTACTTTTTCCTTTTCCTTACTACTTCCTTTGACCTTGTGAGCATGCATTGAGGACTCTCAATTTTTTGTCCTTTTCTGCACCACCATCCAATCCCCAAAATTGCTCCCCAGCTTCGGCCAATGTGCATCCAACGACTGCTTCTCCTGTGTTATTGGGTGATCTTCACTAACCTCCAGGGATTTGCCATCAACCACTTCCCTACAACTCGGAGGCGTGTGACCGTAACGCCTACACCGGTAACAAATATGATGGAGCCCCTCATATTGTAGCCGGCGGGAGCGACGACAAGCCCAAAATTTGAATAACAGTGGCTTGGTCAAGTCTATTTCAACATATATTCGTGCAAAGCTAGCACGTCGGCACTCCTCAGTGTATGTGTCGATCCTTATGGGTTGCCCGATTTGTGTGCTAGGTTATGAAGAAAATTGACATTATAGAATTCCATTGAGAGCTCCGGAACACGCACCCAAGCCACTACCTTCGTGGCCCTACATATTGCCGGATCAAACTTTGGAACCCACTGCAGAACCCTGATGTATCTATCAGCTATCATCCAAGGCCCGCCCGTGAGAATACGTGCATATTCCTCGTCAATCACAGGTTTTACTAGGTAACAGCCATGTCCCAGATCGAGTAGATTAAAATCTAGTGGGAGCCCCCACATCTGGGCCAAGCATCATTTCAGGTAATGTTAGGCCACCTTGTAGTCTAAGACCTTCACGATCAACGTCTTCCACCATGGTCGACGCATCTCGATTTCTCAGCCTTGGTTAGCCGAATAGTTGGATAGTATGGGTCATCTTCTTCCTCCCCTTCAGAATCGCTTGATACCATTTCTTTTGGGTCGAAGTGAAAGAGTTGGCTCCCATCGTTGGTCGAGTTTGACTCCGGTTTTCCCATGGTTGCATGCTTAAAAGTTAACTTTCTCCGGCATTCTTCCTCATCCGGTTGTGTTCCTTAACTTAGATTTACAAGCGGTTGTTCTTGCCTTTCTTCCCTAGACACCACCTTGACCTTCTTACCACTCCTAGATGGGGTTGCTGCCGGCAAGGGTGGGATCCTAGGGTCTCCGAGGGGCGGAGGCTCCATGACTTAAGAAAAAAAACCGTCGCTTCTTCCTGTTTGCTAGAGAGAGTTCTCTCTCACTAGATTTTAAGAGAGAGAAGTGTTAAGGTTACAAACTTCTAAATGTGTATCACGGGAATGGATTCGGTTCTGGCTTTGAAAAGTGAGCCAGGACCAATCTGGATAAAATGACAACTATTAGATTGAATTTTTCAATTATATGCAAGATCTGATGGCTAAGATTCATGCGGGTATTATTGTCTTTTTCCCCTTCTTCCTTTCTATTTCCTCCCTCACCCTCAACCCAAAAACATCCCTGCATCTCTCTCTCCTCTCAAAAAAAATTCTCTCTCTCACTTCACCTCTCGTGGAGCACTTCCCCGTCTGCTTCTTAGGAGTCCCTCACCTATGCCGGAGCCAGCAAAGCTCGCCACCGATGAGCCCTGATCATCAACTCCCTGGATGCCATCGAGCGCCTCCACAACTGGATCTCCATGCTCGAGGTCGTGAAGAGCGTGAGGGTCTCTTCCTCCTAGCGGATCTCTAACTTGAGTCACGGTGGAAAGGCGGCAGTACCCAACAAGAGACAGAGCCGGTCAGATCTGAGTCTTTCCTCGACCCTGGACTACTATGCCAGGAGCAACAACTCCCTCCTCTATGCCTGCATTATCCCCTTCAGCCTCTACGAGCTTGAGTCATGTTCACAAAAAAATAGTGGCGGATGAGCAGGTTGGAGACGCTCTTGGACTTGTAGACAGTGGTGGATGAGCAGGTTGGAGACGCTCTAGGACTTGTAGATAGCGGTGCGGTGGAGGCTGGGTCTTAGAATAATGGCGGATGGCCTCGGGATTGAGCCGATGTGAAATGCAGCCATGACAGCGACGCGCTTGCGGAGGAGGAGGTTGATGTGGTGGGGATGGCGTTGGTGTTGGCTTGGATATAGGTGGGGTTGATCGTGAATTTGGGATGGTGTTTGATTTTTTGTGTTAATGTTGAGAAAAGGTTAAATTGCTTATTGAGTGTTTTCGATCAGGCGGTGCCTAACTTTGATGGACTTCTGGTGCGCATCATTCGCAACTTTTTTGAGTGGTTACGTTGGTACGGTTTGGCTTCCTGGCTGCAATACCAAGATGTTTTAATTTTTCTCCTCTCAAGGGCTGGGTTTCGACCTTCGTAGTCTTTGGGGGTTGTAGGTTTCAATTTTTCTTTCTTGAGATGTACTCTTCTATGCAATGTTGCGATCCCTGCAACTCTGTTTCATGGTTGTAATCTATGATGTATTTTTCTTGGAATGAAATTATACCTTTTCCAAAAAAAAATTTGCTTGTTGAATGGCATCAATTAAGGATAAACAAAAATAGTTCAGGATGAAGTTTATGGTTTGTCCGGTTATGTTAAAATAATTTGCACGATTTTTTTTAAATGGTTTGTATGGTTTTGTTTAAATAGTTTACACTGTAATGATCAAATGATTTGTTCTGTTATATTTAAATGATTTTCAATGTGACGATAAAATAATTTTCAATGTTACGATAAAACAGTTTGTTATGTCTTGATTGAAAATTTTGGTCTATTATGATCAAATAGTTTGTACTGTAATGATTGAATAATTTTACCGTAATGATCGAAGAGTTTGTTCCGTTATGTTTAAATGGTTTTCAATGTTACGGTAAAATTATTTGTTATGTCATATGATCGAAAGGTTTGTTAAAAATACTTATAATAAGAAAGTTAAATAATTAATGATATAATTGATAAACTGTTTGTTATAACGAGATAAACTATTTGATATAACAGAGTCAACCATTATATTAAATGGTACACCTGAGTATATCAAATAGTATGCCCGGTTATATTAAATGATATGCACGGTTATATCGAATGGTACGCATGATTATATTAAATGGTATACCCGGTTATATTAAATATTATTCCCGATTATATCAAATGGTATGCCCAATTATATCGAATGGTGTCTGATTATATTAAATGATAATACCCGTTTATATTAAATAGTATGCACGGTTATATCAAATGGTACACCCGATTATATCAAATGGTACGCTCGATTTACTATACCAAATTTTTTACTTGTTACCGAATATATATTTAAAAAAATAAAGTTCAAGGGAAAAAAATTAAATGACATGTAGGACCGATCCATGTTTCCCTTCCAAGGAAAAAAATAAGGGCAAATTACCCTCACATCTCTGAGGTTTGGTCATCCTCCCCCTAGGGTCCCTGATTTTTGGAAAATGATTGTCCCGTCCCTAAGTTTTGATGATAATAGACTATCGGATCCCTGGAGCCAGAATATTCCATATTTTTCGGCGAACTCCCACTTAAAATGACCAAAATACCCCTCTCACTTAAAAAATTAATTTATTACCCTTCTCTCTCCCCCTCCTTCGTCCCCTCTTCTCTCTCCCCCTCCTCCATCTTCAACCCCATCTTTATCTTCAACCCCCTTCCCAAGAAACTAATTAAATATCCAAAATCATAATTAAATACCCATAAACACCCAATTAAATACCTAACCAACATTTAATTAATCTGTCGAGACCACCGTGGACAAGAGGCCACACCACCAACGGAACACCGGACCTCACCGCCTCCAGGATCGAGTTCTACCTGCAGTGTGTCACGAACCCGCCCACTGCCTCACGGTTAAGCACTGCCACTTGCGGGCCCACGACTTTATGACGAAACCCTTCTCCCTGGTCCGGTCCAAGAACCCCTCAGGAAGGAGGGAGTCCAAGTCGGGCTCGGCTCCGCCATCGAGGGCCACCCCATTATCGTCAGAAAGTCCTTCTCTCAAAGCCCTAACCGTACGGGATTCCAGGGCCTCGAAGGTGTTTATAAGGATACATGCGGAGCGAGGGAAGGTCTCGGAGAATTCGAGAAAGTAACCGTAGGCCTAGTCTTCCCGATCCATGACCGGCTTGACCGTGTCACTTGCAGGGGCGTAGGCCGCCAGGGCAAGGAGGATGTAGACGTAGAGTGATGGCCGGCAGGAGAGGATGGTCTCGGAGAATTCGAGGAAGTAACCGTAGGCCTAGTCTCCCTCTCTGCCAGTTTTCTAATTTTTATTTTTCTGATTCGTGGTTGTTAGATTTTTGGATAAAGTTGCGGTCTTGGGAGTGAGACTTGGTGATGCTTGAAAGGGGTAATTGATCTTGTTCTAGAATTTACAGCTATTTGTATGGCATATTATCTGGTGGTTTTTATTTGTCTCTTTATTTGTTGTTAGGTTATAGATTAAGTTGAGTGGGAGGAAGAAGATGAAGGGGACGAAGAAGGAGGGTTTTTTTTTAACAATTTAAGTGAGAGGGGTATTTTGGTCATTTCAAGTGGGGGTTCGCCGGAGAATATAGAATATTCTGGCTCCAGGGACCCGATAGTCTATTATCATCAAAACTTAGGGACGGGACAATCATTTTCCAAAAGTCAGGGACCCTAGGGGGAGGATGACCAAACCTCAGGGACGTGAGGGTAATTTGCCCAAAAAATAAACACCATCTCATTCCACGCATCCTACTTTAATTTTTTTTGTGTGCCTATTCTACCCTTACCAAGATGGTACTGGATATTGCATCTAGGTACCAATCTTGTCCCGTGTATCACTAAAGAGAGTCTTACCGCAACGCTGGGCTTACAAAGGAAAGGATATCGGTATTCAGTTTGGACTTTGGAGCCAGATCCGGGCCCACACGATTGTTTAGACTTTAGAGTGTGGAGTGAAGCAGTAGTTGAGCGGCTCGAAAGTGGAAATCGTAGCTTGTTTGGCGTTAGGTGGCAACAACCCAACCCATGTCCATGGATCCGAAGACCTCTTGCCGACAATAGTTAAAAGTTTAAGAAATTATTTTAATTATATTTTTTCATTCATAAAAAATTCGAATCAATTAAAAAAATTACTTTTTATCATGATATCGGTTTAACCGCAAGGATAGTAAATGCTGACTTTTTTTAATAAGTTTAAATGTTGACTTCTTAATTAATCAGTACATAATTGTCGATGAACAAATTTTCAATTGGTCAAGTGCTAATTTATCCAAGCGGAAATTCTAGAGATTTCAATAGGGAAGGAAGTGAGGATATTATTTTCTTCCATAATATTCTGCTAGCCCGTTGAGCTTCCTCAATATATGTACTTGAAAATTTCATATCTCTATTATTGAAAATTTATTTTCTATATCTCGGTTAATTAGTTTCACAAGAGATATTTTTTTACCGTAATTTTTTTCCACCTGTTTTATCAAAGTAGAATTTTTGATGAGATTAATGATCGTAATTTTACAAAAAAAATTTCAACTATTATAAAAAGTACTATTCATAAACTTACTTTAAACAAATTTGTTATCATACTAATACCGGAATTTAAACCCTACTAGTTGATAGATTTTGCTCATATTCCTCTTCACATTTGCCATCAAACCAGCCGCGTACTAAGTTTATGGTCTTACGTCGGAGGACAGGGGCTTAGCCTCTTCGGGCTTGTAGTGCAATAATAAAACACGTTCTAAATATTTATGTGATTCGGGTTCAAATTATAGCATGTGTGATGTTGTAAAAAAATTATATTTTAAAAAAAGACTAAATATTTAGTCTAATGATAAAAGCCGTATACAAATTTAAAAAAATATCCGCTATCACCGGGAAACCGTTCATGAGGATGTGGTTGTAGTCTTCGTTTGTTTGAAAAAAGTGTCGCCAAGTAAAAATCGCACCCGAGAAGCTCCACATAGTAGCTAATCTTTTCTTTGGGTATACCTTAATAATTAGTGCTTTTCTTAAAGACGACTCCACTTGTCTTCTTTTTTAGAGCCGAATTGTCGAACAGAATGAGTCATCCTTTTCTTTCGTCTTCAGAATCACTTATGTCAAAGAGGAGATAATGGACGTCTCCTTCTTGTCCATGGTCCTCGGAGTTGCCCATAGTCAAAGAGGGGACTCCTCTATCTTTTAACTTGGGGGAAGAATTCGAGAGAGAGATTTTTTCTCTCTCTCACTTAACTTCAAAGATCAAATCTAATTCAAATATGATTTTTTGAAAAGTTTTTTTTACACCATGATTATACATATCAAAATTTAAATTCTAGATCTGTCTCAATTTATACACATCTGATATCATTAGGCTAAATGTCTATTGGCCCTCGAATCAGGATGATAGATAAACGAAAACTTAACTTCACTAATTGTGGAGCGGTCTTGCACCTGCACTAGAATTTACCATACTTTAGGTCTTGCATGTACTTATTGACGAGCGGGTGCATCTCCATAAAAAATGGGCGGTTGGCGATGATGTAGAAGCTGTCGTTTATCGTACAGATTAGTTAGCTTATGTCATCATCGTTTTTAACATGTCAGTACGTACCATGACAAAAAAAGAGTCATGAATGCTATATACAAAGTGTGGAATCGTCGCACGATGACAGGACTCCGTCCCTATATATAACCTTCGACTATTTCAAATTCGTGTATTACGCAATTGCGGAAAGAAAAGGTATCTATATATAGCACATCTTCATCAAAGTTTATCATCTAGATTCGGTCCAAAAAAAGGTTTATCAAATGGAGAGTGGGATGGAGATAATGCAAGTACTTCACATGAACAAAGGAGACGGCGAAACTAGTTACGTCAAAAATTCAGCAGTTCAGGTTAATTTCCCTCTCTTGTTTTTTTAATCTCTAGTTACCGTGAGATTTTATTTAAAAACGACTCTACCAATAATATTTTTTTGGGAAAAGTCCACTTTCGTACCCTGTGGTATCGCCCAAAATCACTTTAGTACCCTGTGGTAAAAAATCGACCAATCGAGTCATACTTATTCTAATTAACATCAAAAAGGGCCTCGGGCAACTGCCCGGAGCTGCCCGGATTCGCCCGAACCCTGCCCGGGCTACGTGGCCCGCCACGTCACCAAAACTTGATGACGTGGCGCCACGTCACCTCTTCTTCTTCTTCTTCTTCTTCTTCTTCTTCTTCTTATCACCGTCGCCGCCGCCACCTTCTTCGTCTCCGGACGACAACGAAGGCCTCTTCGTCGGCGCCGCCGGACTGATCGGCCTCGGGGGCCGGGGGCTGGACATCCCATCGTCGGTGTTCCAGATCGACGAGAGCTCCGGCAACGGAGGCGTTATCGTCGACTGCGGGACGGCGGTGACGCGGCTGAGGGACGAGGCCTACTCTGCGCTCCGGGACGCCTTCGTGTCGATGACGGGACATCTCCGGCGGAAGGAGTCCGCGGAGCAGCTCTTCGACACGTGCTACGACGTCATTGGAATGTCCAGCGTCAGCGTCCCGACGCTGGCGTTCCAGTTCGCCGGCGGCCAGTCATGGATCCTACCGACGACGAACTACCTAATCCCGGTGGATGACCCAGGCACGTACTGCCAGGCCTTGGCGCCGACGTCGTCGTCGCTGTCGATCATCGGGAACGTGCAGCAGCAGGGCCACGTAGAAGAAGAAGAAGAAGAAGAAGAAGAGGTGACGTGGCGCCACGTCATCAAGTTTTGGTGACGTGGCAGGCCACGTAGCCCGGGCAGGGTTCGGGCGGATCCGGGCAGCTGCCCGAGGCCCTTTTTGATGTTAATTAGAATAAGTATGACTCGATTGGTCGGTTTTTTACCACAGGGTACTAAAGTGATTTTGGGCGATACCACAGAGTACGAAAGTGGACTTTTCCCTATTTTTTTTACTTTCGTAAAATTTGAAAACAAGACTCCTCTTTTTTGTTCTTGCCATCCGAAAAAATCGATTTGTACTGTCACGCATATTTAATTTTAGTGTTGTTATGTCACCTGAGAAAAAAGCTAAACTTTTTTACGTAAAACAATGCATTTTAATGGTCATGTCGGAACTAAAACGATTAGTTGTTAATTGTTCTTAGAGAAGGTAATGACGGGTCAATCCAAAAGTCAATTAATCCATGTGAGATTTTGTGATATCTTTTTCTTGGTTGATAGATTTTATGATATCTTGCTTGATTTAGTTCATCTATTTTCATCTTCATGTTTGATTAAGCATTCGATTAATTTATGCTATTCAAATTATACTAAATGGTACTAAAATTTGAACCAATCAAAATTCAATAAAAATTGAGAGATAGAAATGTACAACTCACCATTAATAAAAAACTATGCAATTTCACGACAATTAAGATACTGGAAGATTATAAACAAAATATTATGAAATCTTTATCCATCAAAAATACCAATTCAATTTTACTCAGAGCCTTTTGAAGTATGACGGATCTTAACTCAAATTCTCTAAATATGGGCAAGCATAAATTTAAATCCATAATTCATTTCCAAATGTGAAGATGCAATGTTTTGCAAATATGGTAGGTCTTATGTTAAGAATTAATGAAAAATTATAGAGAATTAATTTAAATCCTTTGGTCATGTCATCTATTTTTGTGATGCAAGTTAAGAATTAATGAGAAATTAATTTCCTTGCTATCCTACCAAAATAAGACGAACACATATTAGAAAACTAGAACTAAAAGTTTAGTAGGACAATCAAGGAAATTACTTGCAATTGGCTCTGCCAAAATATGATGAACACGTATTAGCAAACTTTTTTTTGAGGAATATTAGCAAACTAGAACTGGAAGTTATTAGGACAATTAAGGCAATTAATTGCAATTAACACGCTTTTTTGTGTGAAAAATTAACACGCATTTGGCCTAGCAATACAAGGTGTATAAGATTTGACAGAATTTTTGGGTTCAAACCCAAACAAGGTGTACTAAAATTTATCTTTAAATTAACTAGACTCTTTCTTAGAGAGAGAATTTTTAATGTGGTATTAAAATACATCGTTTCCCATAAGCCATACCAAAGTTTGTCATATAGACTCGGACCAGAAAAAAATGTCATATGAGGAAAGAGATGGAAATAATCCAAGTACTTCACATGAACAAAGGAGACGGCGAAAATAGTTACGTCAAAAATTCAACAGTTCAGGTTAACTTAGGGATGGCAATGGGCAGGATCCGGGTAGGATCCATAGGACCCAGATCTTTACCCTCTTTTTAAATGATCGATCCAGATCCTTACCCTTATCCTCTTTAAAAATAAGGATTCGGGCAGGATCTGGGTCCTAAAAAACCGGGTAGGATCAGGGCGACCCGCGGGTCCGTATTTTTTATAAAATATTTAATTCAAAAAAATTAAATTATTTTTTGATAGTTTTCAAATAGCAATGAGATATTTTCATTAATTAAACATATCAATACAAAGAAATCAAACAAGCAAATAAAAAAAAGTTGAAGTTGGGTAAGTTAAAATTGAGAATTTGATTCGTGATTTTCACTGCTATTACTTGGGGCATGTGGTTGCTTCGTAATTGTATTATCTTCAATGAGGCGAGGTACAATAATGAGCTTCTCTTGGATTCTGTGCTCTTTCATGCCCAAGAGTGGATCTTTTGGACGAATGCCTCGATCATTCACAATCAATCGCTGCTCACTTTCTTGATTGCCTACAAAGATTTATAGGTCCCTCTTCTTCACCTCTTGAGATTGAGGGAACGTCTTGGTCGGGGGTGAGATTGTAACCGATGTAAATATCGGGACCATGTATCTTGTCTTTCTTTTTTCGCTTGCTCGGTTTTGAATTTTTGTTTTAATAAAGAATATTTATCTACCAAAAAATTGAGAATTTGGTATTATGTCTAATAATTAATATATATTATATTAATTTAAAAAATTCGGGTAGGATCAGGGCAGGATCCTATAGATCCATATCCATGCCCTTATCCTTTTAAAATATCAGGATCCGGGCAGGTTTAGGGTCCAGACCAGGTCAAAGTCAACGGATCTTGGACCCTTCGGGTCTGGATCAGGGTAGACCCTCAGGGTAAGGGTCTAATTGTCATCCTAGGTTAACTTATCTCTGTCTTGTTCTTGGCATCTCATTAAATTGATTTGAATGGATTTATTGATTCGGAATTGGAATTAATTCGGCTTCTACATATACACATCTTTTCTAGCGGAATTTTATTAGAACGCTCTTATTGTAGTAGTCCATGTGTAATTACTAATTTCTGAATTGTTGCTATTCTCTAACAACTATTCTTTATAAGTGAAAGCTTTTTACTCATGCTATTGTGTATCGTGCTCACGAGTGATTTTGGTGGTCTAACTCGATCTCTTATTTAGGCCATCAAATTTTTATTATGTTCATGGAATCTTTAAGATTGAGTGATTATTAACCATATAATTATCAAGTTGAATAGGCTTTGTTCTTCTTATTGTTCATATTGGAGTGTGTATGTTGAATAGGCTTTGTTCTTTCTTATTGTTCATATTGGAGTATATATATATATATATATATATATAATCCATTAAAAAAGTAATATAATACAAAATTATACACTCACTCGGTGGTTCATAAATAATATATTGATCAATAAAATTTTACTTATCAAAAAAATATAATACACATTTATATTACTGATTTGCAGCGCAAGATAATATCCATGGGAAAGCCGGTCATGGTTGAAGCGTTGCTTGAGATGTTGACCGTTAACGGCTTTCCGGAGAGCATGGGAATCGCCGACCTGGGTTGCTCCTCCGGCCCCAACTCCTTAACGGCGATATCCGAAATTATCGACGTCGTTAACGCCAAGTGTCGGGAACTCAACCGTCAAGCTCCAGAACTCCGGATCTTCCTCAACGACCTTCCTTCCAATGACTTCAATTATGTTTTCGGGTTGCTCCCGGAATTTTACGGCAAGTACCCGGCGGCCGGCGGTGGTTCGGGGCCGTGTTTCGTGTCGGCTACGCCTGGTTCTTTCTACGGCCGGCTGTTTCCTAGCAGGAGTCTTCACTTCGTGCACTCTTCGTCTAGTCTCCACTGGCTGTCCCAGGTCAGTCCATTAAACATATAAAACCTTTTTACAAATAAATTCAAAGGGCAACGTACCTCACAAAATTAATACAGCACATGCATGATGCATGCGCTATTGGTACTACTATGATTGAAATTATTTCCATCGGACACTATTTTAAAAATATTTCTTCTATTAATATTTTTTACATTCTTAAGTGTTGAACACGAGATTTTTTAAAATGAACAAACTACATTACCACTTATACTAACTATACATATACTGAAGAGCATATAGCCTAACAGAACAAGAGGTGTTCAAATTTAAAGAAGTTCAGTGTTCAAATCCTGATAAATATAATTGTGTAAAAATTTTACCTTTCAAAAAAAACTAACTGATAATTTATATACATGTCCTCAACGTGTTAGTATTGTTACGATTGTGTATAATTCGGACAAAATATTGGTAATTGTCAATGGTCGTGGGTTGATTCTCCGCCGTGGGAACCGAAAGGACGATATGAAAGAAAAGAAGAGGAGGAGAGAAGCGCAGAAGTTAGTGTGGTACGAGGACGCAGAGGTGTGGTCCCAAATGAACGTGTGGCTTAAATGATTAATAAAAGCTTTATAGTCGTTTGCTGTTCAATAAAATTTCCTCAAAAAAAAAATTTCCTCAAAAAAAAAAAATTTGCTGTTCAATAAAAGCTTTATCGTCCTTTCTTTTGACCCAACAAATAATCATCGTACCATGTTAGAGTTCCGTATGCAATAAAAAGGAAAATACTGTTGCACTCTTTTTCTTTCTTTTTTTTCTCGTGCATGAGACTCTAGACTTGGTCCACTGTAACGGTAGTGGGTGTCTTCTTTTACCTTAACACATTGGTTGGTCTCATGTCCATTCCATGTTCGTTACCTGTATAGATCGAACAGTCAAATTTGTGACAGGTCATAAGCAGAAACCATGACCACGAACATGTTTTTCTTCCTTGGTAGGCAATATTAGTAAAACCGGCCCCATGTTTATATGTAACTTAAAAGTAGATCTGTCCATATATGTTGTGTCATCTACCATCCAAGCCATCTTCGCATGTAATCGTGGCATTGAACCGTCCAACCGGCGGTTCCGATAACTGCAACATGAACCGTAGCCACGATTCATGAAATTGTTCCGGTTATGATTTTTTGTTTTAGAGAACATTCCGAGCTAGGAACTATAGAATCGGTGGTTCTACAATCGTGATATCGGATCAGATTTTAATTCTTAAATGTGAAATTTTTCAATAAAAAGTGAATCGCTAATTTAACAGTAACCAGTGGTTCTAAAAACTGTCTTGGAACCTTGTAGGGCGACTTTTGTTCCATTTTTTTTTGGTAAACGTGGAGGGGCGAACCCCTTTAATTAGTGAGATCAATTACCACCTAACGGAGACAAATTCCCCAAATGGGGTTGAGACCGTTGGCCTCGTGAAAATCCTCTTGTGAGAAAACTCGGTGGAAAAAACCCACAAGAGGGAAAGAGTGCCTTGGGAGAGATAAATCCTCCCTTAACGTTGGTATCGCTAATTGTTCATCCCCCATTCCTAGCCTCGATTACAATTAATCTTGGTAAGCCTGCATCACCTAAGTCTTGTTCTAGTAGTCTACCTAAACCCACAGGAGGGTGCCAGAAAGCACGTGTGCCAATGTCGATATTGAATCCAAGGTTCGCCATCCAATCCGCGCAATTGTTGGCTTTCCTGTAGGCATGCTGGATTGCGACTTCCCATTGCCTGTCAAGAATAGACCTGATGTCCGATATGAATGGGGAAGTTAGCTGCGCTTGGTTCCTGTCCAAAATCATGGCAACCACGATTTTGGAATCAATCTCTAGAAGGATCTTCCTGCAGCCCAAGGACCACGCGAGTTCGAGACCTTTCAGAGCACCCCAAAGTTCAGCAACCACACTAGAGCAAATCCCCAAATTAGCAGCAAAACCTCCCTTCCAATTTCCTTCCCGGTCCCTAAGGAGGCCTCCCGCTGCTGCCTGTTTGGAGGTTGCCCAACGTGCACCATCTGTATTAAGTTTCGTCCAACCCAATGGAGGTGGTTGCCATCCGATTAGCACTTCCTGTCTCTGTAGTCTGTTATGTATTTGGCCAGCAGTCTTCCATGCCTCTTTAATTTTAGCTGCCTTGTGACAAATGAAAGCAAAGGAATTAGGAGGGCGGACATCTTCTCCACCAAAAACCTTATTATTCGGCCATCTCCAGAACTAGTGGATGGCCAGAAAAAAGTAGGTGGTCCAATCTCCTTGAGCATCAATATTATGTTTTATCCAGGCCTGCAAATCAAGCGAAAAGAAGTTGGCAATATTAATCTTGTTCACTCTCAATAAACTCAGCCAAGTTGATCTGATGACTTGGTAGTCTCTAAGTGCGTAAAGCACCGTCTCTTCCTCTCTCTCACAGCAAGGGCACCTAGCTTCTTGGGTCATGTGTCTACGATAACGGATCGCGTTAGTAAGGAGTCGTCCGTGCCTCGCAAGCCAAGCTGTGGTTTTTAGCCGCTGGGGCCCCTACCTCTTCCACATTTTCATCCAGCAGTAAACTTCATCTAGGCCCTCCCATTCCCTTAGAAGAGTGTAGGAAAATTTTGCCGTGAAAATACCAGATGTTGTTTTGCTCCATATTAAATTATCTGGGCCTATTTCGTCTCTCGGTGGGGGTTAACCTGTAATTAGAAACAAGCTCGAGTTAGGTAGAAAACTTTCAAACAATCTCCAATTCCAGCCGCCATTAGGGAGGGTTGCCTCCTTGACAGTTAAGTCTTGCAAATCCTCTGGAATCACTTGGGTTGCTTCCTCCTCGAGCGGGGGGCTGTCCGGCACCCATTTGTCCTTCCAAAATCAAACAAAATTTCCATCCCTCACCGACCATCTCATCCCATTCTGAAGGAAGGGCCAAACAGAAGTAATGGTCTTCCAAAGAATGGAGTTTGAGGGTTTGCTGGAGGGAGTGAAAGTACTGCTTCCCTGTGGACCGTACTTCCCCCATAGCACCTGTACCCAAAGAGCATTCCTGTCACACACCATCCGCTAATCCGATCATGAACCTTATCTAAGATAAATTGGTAGGTTCCTTTGGTAACTCTATCATGTAACAGGGGCATCCCTAGGTATTTTCCCAAGTTCTTGGTAAGGGACACTCCTAGATTTCGAGCCAGTTCGTGAGCCAAGGACGGAGAAACATTTTTAGAGACAAATAATTCGTCTTAGGCCTGCTGACTTTCTGTCCTGAAGCAAGATAAAACACATCCATAATGTTCGATATAATAGAAGTTTGCTTAGGGGAAGCTTCTGCGAAAAGGATAAGATCATCGGCAAAAAATAAGTGAGAGAGTTTTGGGCCGTTACGGGATAACTTAATAGGTTTCCAGTCCCTATTATCAATGCTAAGCTTAATCAGATGGCCAAGACGTTCTAGACAAAGAACAAAAATGTAGGGTGAGAGAGGATCTCCCTGACGGATTCCTCTCGAGGGATTGAAAGACGTGGTAGCCTCCCCATTCTATAGTACCTGCATGGAGCAAGTGGACAAACAGTCCATAATTAAATCAGTCAAATTACTAGGCAGATTAAGTGAAGTAAGTGTGTCACGTACAAAGGACCACCTAATCCTGTCATAAGCTTTTTCGAGATCCACTTTCAAAGCCATGAGCTTTTTACCCTTTTTCCGAGCACGCATAGTATGAATCGCCTCTTGTGCGATAATGATATTGCCTGTAATATGCCTACCCAAAACAAAACTACTCTGGTTCGGACCCACCCAACTAGGCATGTAGTCCCGTAACCTATCAGCAATTAGCTTTGTAATAACTTTTAAGGAGACGTTACAAAGACTAATAGGACGGAAGTGGGACGCCAATTCAAGAGAATCCAACTTGGGGATCAACACCAAGGAAGTATTATTAACAATCCTATGAGAGATGTCCCGATTAAAAATCTGGATAACAAAGTTACAGAGGGACTGCTTAATATTGGACCAAAACTTTTGGAAAAAAGCTGCGTGAAGCCCATCCGGACCTGGGGCTTTGAGAGCACCCATGGAGAACAAAACCGTTTGAATTTCTCCTTCCATTGGGAGCCAACCCAAAGCGGTTCTGTCCTCCTCAGTAATAACCGAAAATAAGTTAGGAATAAAGGTTGGTATAGGGATAGGAGACTCCTCTGTGTAGATGTCCTTGAAGTAGTTGATGAGTAGGTTTTTGATCTCCTCAGAGTCAGCGGTCCACTCGCCATCCTCCTTCTTCAGGCATTCAATACGGTTCCTTTTCCATCTCATAAGGGTTTTTACGTAGAAGAACTTTGTGTTTCGATCTCCATTAACAAGCAACTCGTTACATGATTTCTGCAACCAAATGGCCTCTTCTTGTTCCAAAGTAACTTCTAGTTCCATCCTGAGTTCCTTGTCCAGTTTACGCAGATAAGGATTTGGTTTGAGCTCGCACGCCTTTTGGATACCCGCAATGCGATTGATAAGCTTCCTTTTTCTGTGGTATACATTGCCAAAAGTATTCCTGTTCCAAACCTGCACATGATTAACAAAGTTAGTACAAGCCTCAGGGAACTGCTTAGTGGGGTCCCAATTCTCAGTGACAAAACCAAGAAAAGAGGGGTGATTGTGCCAAGCAGTTTGGTAGCGAAAGAGTCTACTCAAGGGTCTGATGTGTTGTTGAGGGTTCGCGCAGATAAGGATCGGGCAGTGGTCAGATTTAATCCGAGGAAGGTGGTAGACAAGTGCCTCCAGGTATTAAAGACGCCATCCGAGTTTAGCTAGGCCGCAGTCGAGTCTTTCATAAATGTTCCCCCTTACCCAGGTGAACCTCGGTCCAACAAAACCCAGGTCCAGTAATTCAGACTCCTCAATCCATTTTAGAAGTTGATATGTCTTCGGCCACGGATCGGTCTCCCCCCTATTTTCCCATCACACGGTGTGAAGACGTTAAAGTCTCCAGCTAGCAGCCATGGCAAGGTCATGTTGGCTACTAGTGTAGACAAGGAACGCCAGAGGGTCTCTTGTATAGCCGGTTGGGGACTGCCATAAACCGCAGTCAGACACCACTTGCCATCAATTTCCATGTGGATATACTGCTTATCCACTTCACTAACAGTGATGTTCATCTCTTGCCCATGCCACAAAATCCAAATACCGCCTGAGTGACCTGACATAGGGGCCTGTACAATCTCAGAAAAACCAAGTTGATTAGCAATTTTGATAGCTCGAGGTCCTGAAATCCAGGTCTCGAGTAACACAAGGATATTAGGTTTATGCATATCGACCAAACTTTTGATCGCACGACAAAAACGGGCACTAGCCACACCATGGCAATTCCAGAACATGTAATTCATTAAAAAATTTAAAATTGGGGAGCAGAGTTGAGACACTCGAGGACTTACTTTCCATGAACCTGGTTGATTGGAGCATCCGACTCTTCTAAGTCCATGCCCCTTACCTCAGTCTGTTCAATCACTTCAGGATTGTGAGCATTCAAGGTCGCTCCTTAAGGGACTTGAGCCTGGCTATCCTTGGGAGGGTGAGTTGGCCTATCAGGTGTTTGGCTCACATTCACACCTACCTTATCCGGAGGTTTACTGTGCTTAGGGCCTTCCGACGGAGTTTCTACCTCCATCCTGTCCGATTGAGAGGCAGATTCTGGCGTAGTGGCTTTTGGGGTGGAGTGTTGCTTTTGGGCGTTGGGGAGAGCAGGGGAAGGCATCGGTTATTTCGTCGACTTGGATAGGAGGGTTTTAGCTGTAGAAGAAGAAGAAGGTGGTGGGGCTATCGGGTTCTTCTTCTGTGATGGATTAATAGGGCTAATGGATGGGCTTGCCTGAGTTAGTTTCTTGTCTTTCGCAGGCCCAATCTTAGGGGTTGGCTTATTAGTGGGCTTCCCACCTGATGGGCTAATAGGCTTGACCTCCGGTAGGGCCTTAGACGAGACTGAGGGTTGGTCATGTGAATTACTTGCAATATTACCGTTGGCCTGTGGTCCCTCTTGAGAGTCACGTGATTCTCCCTCCTCATTGACAGAGGACAGTACCTAAAAAGTAGATGAAGTTTGAAAGTTTACTTGAGCATCTTCTTTCTCCATTGGAGATCTTTGCCTGCTCATTTCGGGTAAGTTTTTATTTTGCGCGTGCAGTGGCGCGTGACTCTGTCTCCCTCTTGGTTTACGCTGGACAACCATCCAATCTCCATATCGGTTAACCACCTCCGGGCGCGGCTGTGGTTGTGATTGGTCATCCGATTGTTGATGGTCTGGATCAGTTGTCTCCTGATCTCTATTGCTTGAGGGACAATCTGGCATAGCATGGCCATAAACCCCACATCCAAAGCAGATAAGTCTCAGCCCTTCGTATTAGAGTCTACGGGTGCGTCTTCTAACCCTGAAACGAGACAAAAAGGGCTTGGTTAGATCAACCTCTACGCAGATCCTGGCGAAACTACCTTTGGTGAATTGCTCCGTGTGTGTGTCAATCCGAATGGGAGTGCCAATCCTCTTGGCTAGGTTCTTGAGGAAGTGAAGGTCATAGTAGTCTATGGCCAACTCCGGCACACGAACCCACACTATGGCCTTGGTGATCTGAGCCGAGGCCGGGTCAAAGTCAGGGATCCACCTTTGGACTGTTATGTATCTGTCTGCTATCATCCACGGGCCATTGAGAAGAATATGGTTGTATTTATGGTCATTTTTTGGTTTCACCAGGAAGTATCCATGGCTCAACTCAACCATGAAGAAGTCTGCCGGGAGGCCCCACAGCTGTGCTAGACGTCTCTTGGGGAATGGGAAGGCGATGCGAGATCCCAGGACCTTGATGATCAAGGATCTCCACCATGGCTTCCTCATACGAATTTTGTCCTCCTTTGTGAGGTGAATGGTCGAGCACTCCAAGTCATCATCTCCCTCATCCTCGGAATCACTTGAAACTACGTCCTCCTAATCGAACACGTAGTTGGGGCTAGTGTATGTTTCTGGTTCCTCTTGACCCCCCATTGTTGCATCCTTAAAGGAGAGTTTTCTTCTTCTCTCAGTTTTCTTCCATATATTAAGAATCGTGAAACCATGAATTTCGAAACCATGGCCATCTCTAGCATACTACTTAGAGAAGTTTGCATGTGAAAGCCTAATTGCATATTTACCCAAAAAAAAGATATAAACAAAAAACATTGGTGAATGTTCAATATAGTTTAAACAAATATCTTGAATTCACACACCAACAAGATATGCATTGAAATTTAGGATGAAAAAAATTATTAACGTTGTAAATAGTTCTGTCTCAAATTCGAATTTGTCAGTCGATACCTGATAGTTTTGATTAGAAAAAGGAAAAAAAAAACTCACCCTGACGAGGAATTGAACTTATTAATGCTTCGTTTACAGGTTCCACCTGGTCTAGATGGCAACAGGTCAGGCATGATAAACCGTGGAAAGATATACATATCAAAGAGCAGCCCAAAGTCGGTGTTGGATGCCTACGCGTCGCAGTTCAAGGAGGACTTCTCGCTGTTCCTACGGTCGCGTTCGCAAGAAATGGTTGCTGGTGGCCGCATGGTGCTGTCCTTCATGGGCCGGAGATCTTTCGATCCTACTACCGATGAGAGTTGCTATCATTGGGAACTCCTGGCCCAAGCACTCTCTGCCATGGTCTCTGAGGTACCGTAATATACCGTTTAAAATAAGTTAAAAAGTTTTAAATAGTTTGATTGTATTATCTATATAAACAAAGTACAATTTATTTTCTACAATTATTATTAAAGAACTTCAAGATTAAAGGATATTTGCTGTAGTAATTTTAGGACGGATGACCATAGGAAATTTTTCAGAATTTGTGTAAGTAAAGACACATAAATAATTGTTTTACATTGAAATTAATTCATTGATAGTTGGAAGAGTAGTGAGTTTAGGCTTATAATTTTTACAACTACTGATTTATTGGCTTAAGATTTTGAGTTTGATATAAATTTTAGGAAAAATTACGCTCCAATCTCCCATGTTTATTTTTATGTACTCTCGGACCCCTCTAGTTTGAAAAATCGATTATCTTACTCTTCTAGTTTAGAAAAATTATACTTTCGGATCCCTAAATAAATTTTTTTATTTTTTTGTCATTGAAATGACAAAAATACCCTCATAACAAAAAAAAAATTTCTTACATCATCTCTTCTCCAAGCCTTCTCTCTCGAAAAGCAATTTCCCCAATTTTAAAATTAGGGCAGAAGGAGAAAGCAATTTCCCTAATCGACGAGGCCTTAAGGAAGTAAGCAATTTCACTAGGTAAAATCAATTGAACAACACTGGGTCATTATCGGGACTTGAATAACACTGGGTAATCGTCACTGGGCCTTCTTCGCTGAAGCACTAGACTACGAAGGAGAAACCGGAGCAGGCAAGAGACCCGCTGCCGCCGCTACTCGATGCCCAGCTCTCTTGAGGCCTCGTCGGACGCCCACGGTGGTTGGAGATTTAGATCTCCCCGAGCATCCTCGACTTCCCCTCCCTCGCGCTCAGCCCCTCTCATCCCGGACCCCTTCAACTGATGCTCGTCCATTAACCCGAGGACGGTGACTGAGACCGGCGAGTTCCCGATGTTGTCTGGGATGTTGTTGCGCCGAGTTCATGATTAGGGTTTTCTAATTTGAATTGGGGATTGTAAATGGTTGATTTCGTGATTTTAATTTGGGGATTAGTCAGGATGGATTAATTGGAGAAGAACAGATGATGTAAGTAGTTTTTTTTTGTTATAAAGGTATTTTTGTCATTTCAATGATAAAAAAAGAAAAAATTTATTTAGGGATCCGAAAGTATAATTTTCTCAAACTAGAGAAATAATATAATCGATTTTTTAAAATAGAAGAGTCCGAGAGCACATAAAAATAAATATGGGAGACTGGAGTGTAATTTTTCCTAAATTTTATTATGGTTATGTATATTAGGGTTTGGTTGAGGAGGGAAAGATCGACGGCTTCAACGCCCCGTACTACGACCCATGTCCGGAGGAACTCAATGCGGTGATCCAGCGAGAAGGGTCCTTCATCGTCGACCGCCTCGAGGCCTTTCAGATTGATTGGGATGGAGGAGCCGACGACGACTTCGCCGTCATGCAACGTGGGAAGAGGGTTGCCAAGACCATTAGGGCAGTGGTGGAATCAATGCTGGAGGTCCATTTCGGTCGGGGGATAATAGATGACTTGTTCGAAAGGTACAGCGACTTGGTGGACGATTACTTGGCTCGTAACGATACCAAGTACACCAACTTGGTGATCTCCCTTGTCAGAAAAGACTCCTAAAATTGGAAGGTTCCTTTTTGTGACGCTCTTTTGGAAGAAAGCATATGGAGAGCTGATGTAGCAGATGATTGAACTTCTTTGCACCATCTTTTGTGATTTTCATACTGTTTGAGTTTCCTGAAGTTAATACTACTGTCTGTAATATTTGAGAAGTTTTACTCAAATTGTTTGAGGATTTTATGTGTTGGAAATTTTGGATTATATTGATTATTGAATTTCCACCTTTATTACCTCCACTTTCTGTTATGAAGCATGTTTACAGAGACCTACTGCCTTTGCCATACTATCGATTCAAATGACCTGTGCAATCTGGTTGCTGGCTTTTGGCTTCGATATCATCTTCGGTGGTGATTTGTTTGATTTATTTTTGGCCAGCCTGTTGGCCTTTGTTCTTCTTTTTTATTACTTTTTGTTAGGTTTGACAATCTCTGGTGCCGGGGAAGAATTTCGGACTACACAATGTACTTCCAATTTTAGTGTAGTTAACGACTGTATAGGAGGGCTCTCAACTACCCGTTTGTGAGTTAGCCCGAGCCGGAGTCATACTCCTGAGGCCTAGTAGAAAAGGGTTGTATAGTACAGTTTGACCGTTTTTTTCTTTTGTTTACCTAATAAAAGTTCATGATTCAGTATAAAAAAATTTACATAATATAATTACGATTTATATGTTCAACTTAATTGGGTTAAAATAGTAAATGCGATGCTTCGTTGTTTTATGTTTTTATTTGTGTATCATATTATTTGAAACTTACTAGTTACTTGACCAACTCAATGGATTGTAATCCACGAAAAGTGCAAGCATTATTATTTATTTATATTTCAAAAACCTCATGAAAAATTGTCTAATTAATTTTGTTGGAGGAAAAATATTATGCCCTAAAAATGGGATGACGTGGCAATTGGCATCCTTGGTTGCTCACATATCTTTGCATAAGGTGTCAATGATGATGCTATAGGATGCAGCGTCGGCCCTGCAACGACATTTTTCTATCATTTGGAGAAACGTAATCGTTGTGTCAATCCTTCCGATCTTGCAAAGAACATCCATGACTGTATTGTAGGTGACCATAGTAGGTTCGCAATCTATTCATGACTTATTTAGTCCATGGTGGTTAATGACGATATCCCCTAATTAAATAAAATATAGCAAAATTTTTAATAAACTAATCAGCAACTTGGATTTTAAAAAATTTTGGATGTTGTTGGTGATTAATTAAATAATGACTAGATCGATATTAAAGGGCCCATAGTTTGGAAACCAAATATAACAATTTCTAATCAATGATTTCTATCTCTCTATCGCCTAATTTCATGTAATCTGACTTGGCTATAAGAAGACAGAGAAAGTCATATATAAATGTAAACACAAAGTGATAATGCATACATTAATGAAATGGGAAGTAGTGCAACAACGAGTCACGATATATGAATGATTTGTCCAAATTTTACTAGAGATGTCTTGATTTCAATTCTTGCGAGTGTGACAAGCCCGAGACTCGTGAATATAGCTATAACATAGTATAACTACACCCGTATTCATGAGTCATGAGTATAGCTATAACACCCATGCGATCATGAGTCATGAGTAGACGTGAGAAGATGGTGTTGGATCATTCTCACTTGTGTGCAGATCAGTATGCAATGACGATTTCATCATATTCAGCAACCTAACACCCCTCACGACCTCCCCATTCTTGCACATGAGGAATTTTTTGTTGATAATTGCCTCTATCACTTTCTGAAAGACATTCTCCTATGGATACAATCAGCCTGTCTTTACCGTCCAACATCTAATATGAAGTATTCTTTTGGATCTTAAAGAGGAAGAATATGAAAATATGTTTGGAGTAAAAGTTGCATGAGCCTTATAAAACAAATATGTAAGGATAACTAACAACAATCTAATTGAAAAGTAAAAAATGTCACTAAACTGTCTTATTACTACCATAATACTTTGAAGATTTAAGAGGCAGACCCATCATCAAGAAAGAAAAAAAATGCACTCAGACTTGAATGAAAATATTTCTCCTTCGTCTATGAACACCACACCCTCAACGTCCTCCTTATGTTGATCGAAGTTCATTTTTTATGTAGAATAATCATCGACTCAAAATCGGTAAGGTGGATATTAATAGCTTTGTTTTTCTATTATAATATTCTAAACTAACAGTTTTGTTTAAGTGCTCATCTTTTTTTCAAAATTACCGTTCACTTGCTGGTACAACATTTTTTCCCTTGAAATGAAATTTTTTGACAAATTTTCTCTTTAGATACATCCACCAATGATGACATATTTTCTACAAAATAAACAAAATTTTGCTTTTCATATTTGAAATAATTGAGAGCTTTGACTCGAAATGTTTGAGGATTTTGGAAATTTTGAAACCTTAAATATTATGAGTATTTTTGCCTAAAGAAGTTATATGATTTGTGGGATGTAAGTTAGAGAAATATTTTTCACTTGTTGAACATTTTGAAATATTATATTTCTAATTTCAAATCAAAATTTAGATTATTAATAAGATCATTATAGTTCTACGCACTTGAAAAGTAGTAATACCCTATTGATCGTAAAATATTTTATCGATAGTCAATTTGCATGAGTTCAAAAGTAATGTATAAGTTGGACAAATCTCATTATATTAAATGAACTTTTGCCTATTTTATTTAATACACATATTTCGAAAAAATAACAAGTATATTCTTACACCACCCAATAACTTCAAACTAAAAAAATAATCTAGAAAATTCTCTATTGTTATTTTTTTATAATTACAAAATTCAAAATCAGCTCAAACTTTGAAAATAAATTAGTCAAAATTAGAGATTCCAACCTTCCTTCCATTGATATTTTTTTACCAATTTAACCATCCATCACAATTATATTCTCAGAGAGTGTTCACCTATCACAATTAATTCTAACAATAATTTTTTAAAAGGGAAGTTGATTAGATTGGGTATTTTTTAATAAAAAAGAAAATAACATGGTAATTCTTTTTCGGATTATATTCTCACCCAATTATATTCTCACAGTCCACCTATCACAATCAACTTCTCTATTTGTTCGTAAATGTTGAGGATATTTACTTTGGATTGGATGAGAGCTACCAAAAGTGTTATTAGTTCTTATTTATATTCATTCTTTTCTAGATTATGAAATGGAGATCTTTTACAACTATTGCAAGCAGTTTTAAAAGAATTCGGGGGAAAAGGATGACGGCTACATTCTCCATACGCCGTCACTCCTCTGCATCATTCGTGAGAATTCGGAGGTTTCATTATATCTAAATTTGATCAATCTGAAAAATAGAAGCATGTCTTGAGGAGTATGTTGCTTATAAAGAAATGCAGGACAAAATACAGACTGTTAGTGTGCTGTTCAAGGTCAATGCTATGGAAATCATTATGGAATTCTCAGTCTCCTTCCTTTGTGCTCAGGTGATAGCTTTGACTGCCAAAGTTGATGATGGTGGATTAGAGATATTGGCTTTGTGTGAGGATTACATCGACTCCCTTCTACTGGATGTTAAACTACTCAAAGGCATCTTGTTGCAAAGGGTCGAAGACTTAAAGGGACCGGATCTTTCAGCAGCCAACCGACATTGGCTACTCGTCAAAGTTGCGGGTTCTTCTATGCCAAGTTGTCTAACTTGGGCATCAACACTGGGAGGGTGCGAAAAGATTTGGCGCTTTGGTGCTTTGTCGGTGAAAGATTAACCAATGTGAACAGAGCATCGGACTACCATATCAGGTTGGCATACTTTCTTCGTGGCGGAGAGTATCTCGCGTCGCTAGCTGGGGTAGCTGCAATAAAGTTTGACTAGGGGCTCAGATTGCCATCGACTTGGTTAGTGACATTTTCTTTGCCGGATGATGCTTCTGTCCGGTGTTGTGTATGCCTTGCGTAGCAAAAGTGAAAGTTCGGTTACTGAGGATGGGAGCAGGGGAGGAAGTGAGAGTCTCATGAGTAGTGGCTGTTTCATGGAGAAAGTGAACTCACCTCTTTATTGTGCTCAAAGTCATTTATCTGTTTCTTCAGATTTTGCCTTTGGTTATATTTGTATCTCCAACATTATTGATGCACTACTGATTTTTATTGCACGTGGTTCTAAATATTATTTGTCTAGCCCACCTGATACTCAATATCATCTCTTAGATAAATTAGCATAATGTTGTCATTTTAAACATAGTGATTCTTATCTAAAAAAAAGAGAAAAGTCCACTTAAGTACTCTGTAGTATATTCGATTATCATTTGGATACCCTGTAGTTTAAAAATGATAGAACCGGTCCAACTTATTTTAATTTTTCTCACTTAAGTCTAACCAGTTTGGTTCGCCCTTTTTTTTATCAAAATGCGTCATTTCGATGCTTATGTGGAGTGCCACGTGGTAGTGATCGGGTTTCTCGATGTTGACGTGGCAGTAGTTAAATTACCAAATACTACCTAATATGTTCATAATTTTTTAAAAAGAATCCTTCGTAGTTTTTCTCACTTGGATGTAATATAGTATAAATAAGTATAGTAGTTTTTTTATTAAGCACGTGACAGACAGAAAATTCCCCAAAAGTCATTCTTCTTCTTCTCCTCCTCCTCCTTCGTTCCGCCATTAAACCTTGAGCTCCTTTCTTCAATTGATTTTTCTACAAGATGGTCCTCGCCCTCCGCTCCCTCTACGACAACGCTTGCAACGACACCCCCGCCGCCCCCATGGCCGCCGATGACACCACCGACCTCCCCAAGGATGACTTTGAGGGCATCGTCGAGTCAGTGGTCACCGGCGCACTGCCCTCCTACGCCCTCGAGTCCCGCCTTGGGGACTGTCGTTGGACGGTGGAGGTCCGGCAGGAGGCGTTACAACGGGTGATGGGTCGATCGCTCTCGGGTCTTCCGGTGGAGGGTTTCAACTACGGATCCATCCTGGGGCAGAACTGCGAGCTGGCGGTGGGGTACGTGCTGACACCGATGGGGGTGGCAGAACCGCAGCTGCTGGATGGGAGGGAGCACTGGGTTCCCATGGCCACCACCGAGGACTGCCTGGTCGACAGCACCAACCGCGGCTGCAAGGCCATCCTCCTCTCTAGCGGGGCCCACAGCACCCTCCTCGGCGTACCCACCTTTTCAATTATGGGTTTTTGATTCTCCTTTTCTGTGGTTTTTTTTTTAGATTTGAGATTTTATTTTGGGTGAGTGCAGTAGCTATGATTCTCGCTTTGTTAATATATTTATTACATGTTTTATCACGAGAACACAAAGTGCGCGTTTGGTCTAGCAGTTTCATTCTCACTTTGGGTGTTTGCGAGAGGTTCCGGGTTTGATTCTCGGAATGCCCTCTTTTTGCGAGAAAACTATGAAGGGTTCTTTTTAAAAAATTATAAACATATTAGGTAGTATTTGATAATTTAATTACTGCCACATAATCATCGAGTAATCTGGTGACTACAACGTGGCACTCCACGTAAGCATCGAGACGACGCATTTTGACAAAAAAAGGGAGAACCGGACTGTGTAGACTTAAGTGAGAAAAATTGAAATAAGTTGAAATGGTTCTAAAAATTGAAATAAGTTGAAATGGTTCTATCATTTTTAAACCACAGGGTACCCAAGTGATAATCAGGTGTACTACAGGGTACTTAAGTAGACTTTTCTCAAAAAATAATGTTTCTTTCAAATTAATTTGTGTAAACTAATGAAAAGATTTAAACATATTAATCCTTGACATTTTCATAAAGTATTTTATTAGAATGTAATAGTTCTTTTGCTATAAGATTAAATTTGACCGGTTGTGGATTTCGTCTGCTTTTATTTATCTTTTTACTTTTCTATCTAGTTCACGTGTTAATGACCTATTTTTCAGTATTTTTTTAGCATTGACCGATTCTATCATGTGTACTAGTAAACTAGCACAAGATAGTCACAATTCTGAGAAGCAACAAAATCAAGTCCGGCATTCTCAAGCTGTAAGACATTAACCAGAGACAGAATGAAGCATACCTCACAAAAAGTCTCAAATCTAGTTAGTTCTAAGCAAAATATAAACTCATGCAAATGCAAGCTAGGCATTAAGGGCACATGCTAGAGCAACGTTGTTGTTAGTTGCAGCCGCAACATTGTCAGGCTATTCCTTACATTATGGTTCACGAGATTAAATAAGAATTAATAGTTATCTTTGAACTAAACAATAATTACTTCTAAAAAGAAAACTAAGAAAATAATTCTATATTGTTATTTTTTATAGTTGAAAATTTCAATACCAACTTTTTTTTTGGGATTCAATACCAACTCAAAATCCTAATCCAGAATATTATAAAAAAAGACCCCATTTTAGTAAGAGGAAAAAATTGGATACCTGATTGGGCAAAACCCCAGAATTTGGACGATCGGATATCGGGGACACAGTCACTTGAACAATTATACAGCGAAGAATTTTTACTCCGGAATTAATATGGGCCTAGCTATTACTTTGGGCATGCAAGGTGTGAGAATTGTTTAAATTCAATTAATAGGTCTCCAATTCGAGCTATTAGTAACTATTAATAACGATTCTATTTAGCTCAAATCTAAATTAGTTAATCTAATAAATAATATTGTGGTTGAATCTGAATTAATCAAATTTAATTGAGGACCTCACAGAGCACATCATGTCAGCCCAAGTTCTACAAGGTACCACTGTGGGCTGCCCATTGACGAGAGGGATCGGCCCACAGATAGATTGCCCAATTCTGGGTTCGGCCATCAAGCAACGGATAAGAACACTCCGTACCTGGGCATGCATATCCTTCTCCCTTTGACTTTGGACATTCTATCCAAAATTAAATTTGCAGCAAACGTTGACTAGTGCAGTTTCTATCTATAGGCGTTCACAAGGATTAAAGATCAATAACCAAAAGTCAACAGAGCATTGGGAAGTGGGATGACAGGACAGACAAATGTAGAGCTATATATTCAGAGAAGTACCAAGCTGAGTGTCCGAGGACAACTACTGAATTAGAAGAACATGGCTAAACAACTCATCAATCTCCCTTTCTACTCCATGATCATCATTCTCATACTAATCCTTGTTTCCGCAGGTATTGGAGATCGCGCGTTAACCTCTCTCCAATCAGCACCTAAAACACAATCTAACTGCTAGGTTTCTTTCCAAGCAGGTGCACCACCAGCAGAGGCCAAGCTTTGCCAAAGGCGCAGCAAGACATGGACAGGGTTTTGTGCCAACTCCGGCAACTGCAACAGGCAATGCCGAAACTGGGAAAGGGCGGCACACGGAGCATGCCATGCTCAGTTCCCAGGAGTTGCATGTTTCTGCTACTTCAATTGCTAAATCTACATACACCATCATCAGCAGCAACTAGCCACATGCTCCTCACAAAGCTCTACCATCAAACCCCTTACCTATATATAAGCACTACGATGACTACCCGTACGCTTTCCCCTAAATAAGCCTCAAAGGGGCACCGTTATCTTCTACTCTAAACAATGTTCTATATCCCGAGTGCGTGACTGAAATAACAGAATAAGTTATTTGCAAACCTATGACCTATATGTTGGTTTACTCCAATTGTAGTTTCCAAAGTTTAAGTGCTGCTCTCGGACTACAATCTCAAGTCTCCACGCACCCTTTGTTACTCGAGTCAGGCCTCGCCCGAGTACGTGTTTGAACGAACATATTGCGTGGCACGCATCATACAGTTTAGCAGACAGCAGATTGAACAAATATGCCACACCAAACTAAACACACGCACGAACGAATATTCAAATTCAAATTCAAACGATGTATAGAATTCGAGCAAGTAGCATTTCATCGAACACCTGGGGTTCAATTATAATAGGAATGAGGGAATCAAAAGAGAGGGAAGCTACTTCCTCTTCCTGGAATAGGACTTGCCGCTGGGCATGACAAGCTCGCCCTTGAGGGTGGGGACCTGCATGTACTTGTCGTCCATCTCCGGGAATTTCTTGCGGAACTTCTCGATCTGGCTCGTCTCCAAGCCCATTCCGGAGCGGTTCCCGAGGTAGAACGGATGGTTCCCGGCCCACACGTCCACCACGTACTCCTTGGTGGTCCCGCCCGTCGTCAACACCAGCTCCCCGTTGCAGTACACCTTCGAGTCCTCGTAGAACTCCGGGTGTATGTCCTTCTTCCTGCACACCACCACACCCCATCGCTGCCTCGTCCTCCCCGTCGTCACCTGCGCCATTTCCCCGGATTAATTAATAATTGGGGCAATTTCGTAATTAATATTGTTGAGTTCGGGTTTTGTTTGGAGTTTTTTTTTATACCTTTTTTGGGGAAGGGCAAGAGAGCGGCCTCGCGTGGAGGAAGGAGGCGGTTAGAGCTGCCATCGCCATTCTTTTTCTTCTCCTCTTTTTTTTTTTTTTTTTTGTGAGCGTGGTGAGTGGAAGAGTATAACCGTTGGGGGTGGACGTGGAGGAGGTGAGGTTATTATCCGCTCTCTCCCCCTTGTTCTAGGCTTGGGCCTTTCTTTTCCAGTTTCTTGACCGAGCACAAAAAGTGGGCCTAGCCCGTTTTGTGTTCTTTTGTGTGCCTAATCCATTCACCTCTCACCTCTTCAAGTAAACTATTTTAAAAAAAATTACTTTCACAGTTACCTCATTTAGACATTCAACACTAAAAAATATTAATGATTAATTTAAAATAAGAATGAATACTCTTGTCCTTTTTTAGAACGAGATCCATATAAAGTGATAGGATTTTTGGAAATTTTAATATTTATATATTAATTTGGATAAATCTACTATAAGAGCATATAGATAGATAGGGTCAAGATCATAGGATCTATACAGATCGTACCAGATTTAGACACTAATATTGAAGGTTGACTCATACCCTATCTTAAATTTCAAGAAGTCTGAATTTTTTATTGCCCCTACTTTTCAAAAATTCATACCCTAAACCCTAAACTTTTGATAGAAAAATATGAATTAGTTAAGTCAATAAAATTTCGGTATTCGAATTCCCTCAACGAGAAATCCATCTGGACTTGGTAATTCGTACACGACCAGTAAACAGGAAATCCGAATTTCCTCGACTACTTTCTAATTACTGTTCTATTCCAGCAAGTATTCATATCTTTTCCTGTTTTATCAGCCAACCCCACTATATATATATATATATAACTGACGTCCAAAAACCCTTCCCCTCCCTCTTCCTGTTAGATACAATGGTCGTTGGCAAGAAAAGAACGATGCCTTCCTCTCCAAGGAAACCACAGGAATCCCAAAACCTCAAAATTACAAGCCTCCTCCCTCGTCTAGTTATTCTCGGCGGCGACGACGACGGTGAGATGAGGCGGCTACTTGCGGATGAGGACGCGTGGTGCGTCGGCTCCTGCAATGGGTGGCTCCTCCTCCTCGACGGCGACGACGCCACCCCTTTTCTCGTCTCGACCTCCTCCTCTTCCAGTTCGAGAAGGTTCTACCTCCCTCCGATCGAAACCCTCCCTTGCCCGCCTCAAGTTGACAAGCCCTACTTCATGGAATTAGTACGGAAATCGTACGTCACCAAGGCCGTCGTGGTCGCGAACCCGGACACCGACGAAAGCTTCGCGGCCGTGGTCTTGTATAGCCACTCGGTTTATCCCAGGCTCGCTTATTGCAAGAACGGGGACCGTTCCTGGAAGGCCCTACCCGGCGCGAAACGGTCCTACCTCGAGATCATGGTTGGTGAAGGGGACGCTCTACACGCGCTTAACAAAGACCTCACGGTCCAGACATGGAACATGTCCGGTCTGGAGCCTGTCATGACGCGGGAGGTTAAGCCCTCGCTTCCAAAAGCAATGTGGGATTCCGCATATTCTCGACTGTGCTTCAGTAAGCTCTACCTGGCGGAATCGTCAGGGGAGGTTCTTCTCGTGGTCAGGGAAGTGGGTTGCTACGTCAACGGAGACGGGGTGCCCGTCGAGGAAGGGGACCTGTTGACCGACGAGGACACGCACCCTCTGGTCTGCCCTTACCGGACCCTGAAGTTCTTTATCTACAAGCTTAGTTCCGACGAGAAGGAGTGGGTGCGAGTTAAGGATTTGGGAGACAATGCGTTGTTCTTGGGTTGCAACAACTCGGTGGCCCTGTCGGCCGGCGGATTGGTCGGGTTCGAAGGTAACTGTATCTACTTCACGGACGATAATTGGGAGCAGATGAACGAGGATTACTTGTACGGAGGTCATGATCTTGGGAGGTTCAACCTGGGTTTGGGAAAAGTTGAGCCTATTGATTCTATTTTTGACCCTTTGGAGGATAGGATTGATCCACCGCCGTTTTGGATTTTCCTTGCTGTTAACTAGTTCAGTTCAATTCCCCTTCGATCAATTCTCTTCTTTCTGGAAATTGTTTAATCTCCGTACTAGTTTTCCTGTGCTAATTTTTGTCGGTTAATGTACTTTATTACCTTTTGTTTGTACGGCCGTTACATTAATTGCTTGCTTTTCGGTCAAGAGGAGTTCTTGGCTTGAGCGCCAAGCATATGCATTCACTTGACTACTGTAGGATGACATGACAACGGTTGCTGTGTTGGTCTTAATCTTAAGGAAGGGTTCATGGGTCAATTCTTAATTCTTTGTAGAAATAGAAAAAACTTTACTTTAAAAGGAAATAAAGTGTAGTCCCGAAATTTAGGTCAACGTGACTAAATTTTTTCCAATAAAGAAAAAGCATATGCATTCAGCTCCATAGGGTAACTCTGTACCAAATTTTTTATTATATCAATACTAATTCTGTCGACATATTCAAGTTTTGAGGTGAGTAGAATTGCAAAAAAAAACAAATAGTTAATATTACACGTTTTAAATAATTCGAAAGCATTTATTGATTTAAGTGGCTAGTTTATAAGTTAAACAGGAAATAAGAGAAAATGATCAAGAAATTAATTCCGATTCTGCAATATATAAATTTCTTATTTTAAGAAATTTATATCCGCATGGTTATGTGAATATCATAACAAAAGAAATCTATAAGAATTAATGTGCTTTCGAAAAAAATGTAATCTGAAGCGAATTACAAAACATCTATAAGTTTTTGGCAATATTTTTAGGATTCAACTGTTTTTTTTTTCATATTTTGGGTGACAACCTAGTCAGGCGCGTGGATTGGTCTCTCTTCAGGCGCATGGATTGGGTCCGGAGTGAAGGGGCCACTCCGGACCGTTTGGATTGAAGGTGTCGATAATGACATATGTCCCGATTCCGACAATGGCATGCCTCAGTTATTGATAATGGCACGCTGTTAGGACAATGGCATGTCCAGTTACTGATAATGGCATGTCGGTGATCTCCTGCCACTCGCGTACGCTTTTTTCATTTTTTTTCCCTGTGTTTTAACTTATTAACAAAAAAAAACCATGAATCCTTTGGTCCAAACGGTTCAGAATGGGCATATTCCGGATCCAATCCATCTCTCGTCAGGGGATGTCCGGTTCCGGAAATGGCAATTTCGCCAAATAAAGATGGATTAAGGGTATTAATGATCCTACCAATCAATTAATGTGGTATTAATGATCTACATTAATACTCAATTAATTTTAGTGGAGATTTGGGAAGCTCAACCGGAAAAGATTTTGACGAACCAGAGTTTTCATGTAACATTGGATGATTTACCAACCAAAATAAATTTAGGAATTATCTTTCAAATCTGATTCAGCTACTGGAAAAAAAAATTGAGGGTTGGCCTGGGCCAGAATAAGGACCAGGTATAAAGCCCGACCAGGTAGTTACGGGCCTCATCGGCCCATTTCAGGCTCGGACAATGGACGTCAAATTAAAGGCCTGATGCCACTAACTCATGTCATGGTACAATATTGTTGGATTATTATTTAGTTGGTAATTTTTTTCGTTCCTAAAATTTGAAAAGTAATCCAAATTTGTTACTTGAACAGACTGCTATCGATATGGGTAAAGGATTTGCCACGTACAGTGGCCAACATTGCTCTATTCGGAAAATACATAAAGGAGGAATGCATAAAATAAAATACTTTATTATTTTCGTGCACAATCAAAATAAGATGTCACTAGCTTTGATTATGTCGGTAATTTTTTTTATCATAAAAAAATACCGTGATAAAAATCAGGATTGATTCAGAGTGAAAAAGAGAAGATATTGTAGATATAGGAGAAAACATTTTTGTGGTTTTTATACCAAGTGACAACATTTTCTTGGCGATCTTTCCATATCTGGGGGTTGAAGATGAATTCAATGGAAAAAATTGTAAATTTTAACATTAAGATTTTTTGGCTGGGGATGAGGTTGATGGTAAAGAGAAGACGAAGGGGCCTGTTTTGAAAAAATTAACAAAGAGGGGATTGAAATGGTTAATTTAACTTCGGCCAACACACATTGTCAACCAGATTAAAAATTCGACGTGGCGTGACAAATCACCCGAAAAATGACATTTTGGAGTAGAATTTGATTCAAAGAGCTCTGCGAGTCTCTAAGTACCAAAAATGCGCAACCATGGGATTCAAAATATCATTTTTAAACCATAAGATCGTATCTCAAAAACCGTGAAGCCACAAGGAACAAAATCAAACTTTTCCCTTTATACTTTAGATCTCTAAATAATGGGTACTACAAAAAATAGGTAAAATTTTTGTCTAGGGGTTTGGGATTTTTTTTAATTTAGATTCGGTTATCATTTTTGACAATAGATTTTGTTTAAAAAGGAAAATGATGAAGAAAAATAAATTCGGTGATCTGATAGATAATTCCAATAGGATTTTGGTAGCACTTGCTGTTGTCTTTGTGCAACTAGTGCGTACTTTGTTTATTATTGCCGCAATAAATCTCATTCACTCCCTAAGAAAATTAAGTTTATAATATCTGAAATTAGGTAGTTATAACTAAATAATACTTGCATATAGATCTCTAGAATACATACTAATGCACTTTTGGTAATTTTTTGAAAGTAAATTTTTTAACACCATGATTACGGTTGTCAAGATTGAACCTTATATCTTTGTCAAATCGTCAACATCTTGTGTCGCACTTTTTGGTATTCTAAATTGAGTCAAAGTAGGGTTGAAATTTTTTTTGAAGCCACAAGGAACAAAATCAAACTTTTCCCTTTATACTTTAGATCTCTAAATAATTGGTACTATAAAAAATAGGGAAAATTTTTGTCTAGGGGTTTGGGATTTTTTTAAATTTAGATTCTTTTATCATTTTTGACAATAGATTTTGTTTAAAAAGGAAAATGATGAGGAAAAATAAATTCGGTGATCTGACAAATACTTCCAATAGGATTTTGGTAGCACTTGGTGTTGTTTTTGTGCAACTAGTGCGTACTTTGTTTATTATTGCCGTAATAAATCTCATTCTACTCCCTAAGAAAATGAAGTATATAATATCTGAAATTAGGTAGTTATAACTAAATAATACTTGCATATAGATCTCTAGAATACATACTAATGCACTTTTGGTAATTTTTTGAAAGTAAATTTTTTAACACCGTGATTACAGTTGTCAAGATTGAACCTTATACTTTTGTCAAATCGTCAGCATCTTGTGCCGTGCTTTTTGATATTCTAAATCGAGTCAAAATAGGGTTGGAAAAAATTGTACTTTTAAGAAAATGTTTCATTTTAAGCCATTTTCCTATTTAACTGTTAACTTTAAAACATGTATTTGTAGCATGTTAATTTTATCAAATAGTACAATTCATGGTAGAGGTGGTTAATTTTCCTTGGAGACCATCTAGCACATTAGAAAAAGAAGGCTCGTCTTTTTTCTCTATTAAAATCCTATTTTCTCGATGATTGGCTATGCACATTTTCTAAAGAGTTTATCGCCGTGTCGGGGACCTCTTCTTTGCATATCACAAGAACATGGATGGAAGCTCGCCCGAGCCGGAAGGGGTGAGGTATTTATATAGATGCACGTCTTCACGAGAGTTTGGACAAACTTAGATTTTTATTATTTATACACAATTATTGATCATTTAATTCTATTGTATTTTTAAGTGTCCAAGGATGTTGGTTAAGGTAACTGTTACTAGTTTATACATATGTTTTTTCAAATTTTTAAATACTACATAAAAGATATTTTTTTTTTAAGTTCATGTACCAAATATACACATATAAACTAGGGAACCTATAGTACCATGTGGTATTGCGAAAAATTATTTAAGTACCATCTAATTTAAAACTCATCAACTGAGTTAAATTTATTTCTATTAAAATTAATTATAGAATAATCACGACTTTTGCTGCTGATGTGCATTGCCATTTGGACATCCTCTCTCCTCCCTCCTCTCTCTTCCCAACAAAAAGTCTTAAAGCAACAAATTTCCAACTAGGTCATATCTACACTCCTGCGAAAAGGTGGATTGATGCGTAGCTGGAAAACCCCAACACCCCAAATCAAGAATTTAACCCATTGAACTCCCAAAACAAGAATACCCTTGTGAATTCCCAACGAAACAAACTAACAGAAGTACTCAAAAAGAAAATCAAGAATGCTGCTGCGTAATTTAAGAAAACCTAACCGAGAACGACATTGATGCCGATGAGGTACTGCTGGATAAGCCACGACAAGCCCTCAACCTGGTGAGGTTATAGCCTCACCGTAACACCGATGCTCGTGGCATTTCTGTGGCCGCAACATCGGGTCATGGATGATCTTCGCTGCTGCCTTTAGAATGGACTAATTATAAGTTTTGTAAAGGGAGATTGTAACTTGTATTTTTTAGAAGCAAATTAAAAATTAGGAAATAGAACTCTGACGTAAATTTTACGATTAACACTAATACGAACTAAGCTGGAGATTTTAGTTGCTGAGCTATATTAGTTGAGCTATATGAGTTGTGGTGATGTGTACTTGGACTATAAATCGATAGGAATATAGTAGAAATGTATCCAAAATATTATACTCAATAAACCTCCATCTTTTCTCTGTCTCTCTTTCCCTCTTTCCCTCTTTTCTTGACGAACCCTAATTCATTTCTTGAATTTCAATTAAGAATCATAACATCTGGTATCAGAGCTTGCAAGCTCCGCTAATGCCACGTAAAAAGAACATGGAGGAGCCTCGAACTCAGGTTCTTGATCTTGAAGATTTTTGTCGTGAGACGTTGGAGAAATTCACATCTATGGAAGCTCAGCAAGCTAGTTTCCAGGAGAAGATGGAGTTCTCGCAGTGGTTACTCATGGATTCTAATCGAAGCTTGATTGAGTCAATTAAATCTCTAAACGATGCCATGGTCAAACTGCAAGAAGGAGGAAGAAGGTCACCTTCGATCCCTACACCATCGGAGCCCTCTCGCATAGCGGATCAAGGTAAGGGGAAAGAAATCTTATGTTCCCCTCCAGTCATTACGATTTCTCCTGTATCACCAGTTGTAACCCCTAAGGAAGCTCGTACAAAGGTGGACGCTCCACCTGCTCTGCTTCCTTCCTTCGTCAAGAGGGATGGTACTCCGTCATTGAGGTTAGATTTTTCAATATTTTCTACCTCTAATCCTCGTGGTTGGTTACTTAAATGTGAGAGAAAAAAATTGTTTTATAACGTGGAAGAGGTGAGAAAGGTTGAATTAGTTAGCTTACACCTAGATGATGAAGCAGGGATATGGTTTGATGCTGGGTATTGCAGAATAAGCGGGTGAATTGGAATTTGTTTGTGGAAAGGCTTTGCCAACATTTTGATACTCGAAGTTCTGGTAGAATAATTGAGGAATTTAATCATTTACGTCAATTGGGCAGTGTTATTGATTACGTTTGACAATTTGAGGAGTTACGTAGGTTAATGTTGCGAGAGAACCAAACTTTGTCAAAGAGCTATTTTATTTACAGCTTTGTAGGGGGAACTCTCTGATGCAGTTAAGCCCTTGGTAAGGACTTATGCTCCGTCAACTTTGAGTGACGCTGTTGAAAAGGCTCAGCTGCACGAAATGGCCCTCAAGGAAGCATTGACGTCACAAGAAGTTCATGCTCCTTCGTCAGCATTGAATGCATCTTCGGTGAGTACTAATAACAATAGGAATGCAGCCCCTACCAAGAAAGATCCTTGGTGCTACAAATGTGGTGACAATTGGTTCAAGAGTCACAAATGTATGGGTCAAACAGAGGGAATCTGATCTTTGGAAGTTTGCTACGATGATTGGGGTTATGGTAAGAAGCAAGTTGACGAAGATGGCGATCTCGTGGAGATTTCCATGCACGCAGTGAATGGAAGCTTTGGAAGTGGAACATTGAAACTCAATGGGACTATTCAATCTAGGCCCATCTTGATTTTGTTGGACACGAGAAGTACAGCGATGTTTCTGAATTCTACATTGGTGGATGAGTTAAGTTTTAGGGTAACAGACACGGCCGAGATGACTATAGCCTTGGCGAATGGTTCGAAGGTGCCTTGTAATCGTATGTGCTGCGGGGTGAAATGGGAGATGTGTGGCAGCAGGTTCAAGAGAGATTTTCGTGTACTGGATTTGGGCACGTATGACGTGGTTCTTGGTACGGATTAGATGCAAGACGTGAGTCCCATCACTTTTGATTACGATAATGAGTGATGGTAAAGCTATGATTTTAATTGGACAACATGGTTGTGAGGCTTCAAACGTTCAAGAGCTAGGTTGTCTTAGCTTGGAACAAGTCAACCAGGCGAGGCCCGCTACTGTTTGGAATGTTGTTGTCCCTTCTGCAACTCATTATATTGTTGTTCATTCTGTAATTTCCTGTGTTGCTGCACCTGCTGCAAATGTTCATACCACTGCCCCTACTGCATTTCATTATATTGCAGTTATTTCTGTTGATGTCCATTCTACATCTGTTGTTTGGTTGTGTGCAGCTGACCTCCAAGTGATGGCTTATGTTCCTTTGCTCTCTCAGTTATTGGCGAGGGAAGCTTGTTGTGGTATGTGGGCATATGATGGCAGTGCACCAATGTTGCAGAATGGAATGTAAGAACATGAGTTCTTGGAGTTGATTTTGTTAAGTTGGAAAGATAAGCCTCCCGACCAAGGAACTTGGTAACGTTACCAAAGGATATTCTGCTCCAAACATAGGTCAAGTGTGCACATCAGGAAAATGAGGTTGCCTTGGTCATTTTGTTGATTTCGCTAGTTAGTATATAGTCATTTTTCCTTGAGTTGCTTTGCTTCTGAAAAGAATTGGATCCGGAGAAGGTGGTTGCTGTCACAGTCGTGAGAATTGGTTCAGTTCTTGAGGTCAAGAACGTTTTGGACTCCGGAGAAATGTTACGAACTAAGCTGGGGATTTTAGTTGTTGAGCTTTATTAGTTGAGCTATATGAGTTGTGGTGACGTGTACTTGGACTATAAATAGATAGAAATATAGTAGAAATATATCCATAATATTATACTCAATATCTCAATAAACCTCTATCTTTCCTCTGTCTCTTTCCCTCTGCCTCTCTCTCGTTCCCTTTAATTTTTATGTTCTTCCCTCTTTTCTTGACTAACCCAAATTCTTTTCTTGAATTCTAATTAAGAATCATAACAAACACACATGCTGGTTTAATAAAAGAGATCGTTTAAGCGACATTAATAGAATTTACAAGAAAGAAGCTAGAGAAGAAGAAGAAGAAGAGAGGATGAAAGCGAAAACACCGAACCTGGAGTGTCAAATGTATGAGTCCAAGTTCCCGGCGGTGGACACGACGGTGATGATAAAGGTGAAGAGAATCGTGAACATTAATATTCTATGTTGTCCGAACATCCATCTCTTCATCGGAGTGTAGCTGTGACCTTGTTGGAAATTTTGCTGCTTTGGATTTTTTTTTGGGAAAAGATTTGGGAAAAGAGAGTGAGAGAGGAGAGAGGTTGTCCAAATGTCAATGCCAAAAATCACGTACTGGTCTATTTGGATGGGCAGGATCCGAGCAGCTGCCCGGACCTCTAATTGATTTTAATTGGAATAAGTTTGACTCAATTGATAAATTTTAAACCACAGGGTACTTAAATAATTTTTTGCGACACTACGGAGTACTACATTGTACTATAAAATAAGGTGGCAAGAAGTAGACGCAGAAAGCTATCCTTATTAAATTTTATCATTACTCGTAAATATGAAAAACATATAATACAAAGTGAAAAACTTCAAGAAAAAATGATTTAAAAAAAAAAGAACTCGGAGTCCGCCTTCCTTATATTTGCCCACCTGTCACGGTACCTCGGCGATGCCCTCTTCCCTTTCCTCAAGGACCTCCACTCGGTGTTCCTCCACATGCTAGGGAACTCGCCCAGTTTCGATGTTAGGATTGCGGCCTTGAACGCTAGGGAACGCCTTGAAGATTTTCTTCTGGGATTATTGAACCTAATTCTGAACCAAGACCACTCTAGAGGAGGTCAAAGTGGCGAATAGGTGCTTCACCTGCAAGAAGAAGGTCGTGTTGACAGGGTTCAATTGCAAGTGCGGGGATACCTCTTAGAATTGAACCCCAATTCTGGAATTGGGATTTAAGGGTCAATTGTTTGATTTGTAGATTCAGTTTTTACATTAGGATTCTTGACTTTTTCATAGTCCATATAATTTTCCCCTATTTTAACTATTAACTTTTAAACATCTATTTTTCTAAATTTTGAAATAATTATTAACGTGTGGGTTTGATGGATGTAAGCTCGCCTCAAGCCGAATGGCGTTGGGATTTATATAGATGGATGTAATACATGTACCACATATATACATATAAACTAACTAATGTGGGAAGAAGTAGACTAGTAATGCTATCTTTGTCATATGATGTATTTAAAAGTGAAAAAAAATTTCAAGAAAAATTCATTTTTATAGAAAAAACACACAAAACTATCTTTTCTCAAATAATAATCAAAACTATTTTATATAGAGTATTAGATTATCAAATAATCAATAGCAATCATTTTCTTGCACACGATCAATCTTTTTAAATACATAAATTATCACAAATTTCCGTCATTGAAGTTTTAAGTGGTGTTGTTAGTTTCAGCTCCCTTATATTTGCTATTTTGTTTTTCAAATTTCTTGGTAAAAAGAGATCGAGATACTAATGTCATTAAAGACAATGAGAGGCCATCGGAAAGGCTTGAGGATGCTATTGAGAAGGCCAAATTTTATGAATCGGCCTCGGAGGCGACGTGCCATAGGAGTATATGAGGAACATATAAAAAGTTGATCACTTCTAACTATTTATCTATGACCATGAGAAGTTGTAAGAAAGACCAGCCAAACTCTTTGGGGCATTGTTGTATTGAAGATTGGATGAGCTACTTGGGAATCACGCTGGCTGCAGATTTTCTTCACGTCGGGTACAATTTCGATGATGAAGTTTATGTTGCTGCCAAGGTTGTGGATGCAGCGACGTTGGAGTATGAAAGGAGTATGTGAATATGTTGAAAGAAGTGTTGGTGAGATTGTTGAAACGGAAACGAAAGAGGAACTTCGCCAGCTAAGGCTTATAGAAGAAGTTGATTACAAGTCAGTAACCGAGCTATTAAGCCAAAAATGACACTTCGAACTTCTCTTAGTTTAAGAGATGCTATGATTGTGAAAAGAAATGCCTCAAAAATTGTTCTTGTCATGCTTTTGCAAATCTTAGGGTGCGCTTGGTACGTCTTCTGGACAGAACTAGAGATATGAGACAAGACAGTACTGGACAGATCTGGTTGTTCTTGGTGTCATATCCTATGTTTGGTAACTTCAGTAAATACTTAAACATTTAGTCAAGTTCTCTGTTTGGTACAGCAATATTTCAGTGAAATTTTGGCAATGGATAATATTCTTAAAAAAGAATTTTTTTTTTTTGGGGAGAAATCCGAAAAGATTTTCACGAACCAAATATTTTCATATAAAATTGGAGGATTTACCACCAAAATCAATTTAGGAATTATCTTTCAAATCTGATTGAGGTACAAAAAATGTAGGTTTGTCGAATAAAAACAAGGTCAGGATCAAGGGCCTAAAAAAGATTTCGGTACCCGTAGGCTGTCGCGGGGCCTTGTCAGCCCATTTGAGGCTCAGACAATGGACGTCGAATTAAAGGCCCAATGCCAATAATCCAAATAAGTCGTTGATTATATCATCCAATTTGAAGCCCGTGTCTAAGGTTAGAGGTAGCAATGCCAATGGGCAGAGTTTGGATAGATTTATAGGACTTGGATCTTTATCTTCTTTTTGAAGTCTAGACTCTAGACGAAAACTATTACTCTTATCTTCTTTAAAAATAGGAATTCGGATAAGATCTGAGTCCTAAAAAATTGAGCGGACGACCCCCGGGTATGTGTTATTTAAAAATTATTTTATTTTAAAAAAAATTAAATTATCATTTAATTATTCTCAAATAGAATGGCGCTAAAAATGTGAATACAATTAATTTGTCTATTAAAATAAATCAATATAATGAAACCAAACAAATAAAATCCAAAATGAAAATTGAAGTTAAATATATCGAGAGTGAAAATTTGGTATTTTGTTTAGTAATTAATATACATACATTTATATAAATCCATATCCAATTAATATGATGCAATCCATATCCGTTTAAAAAATTAGGGTAGGATCACGACATGCCCTAAAATCCGTATACATGCCCTTATCCTTTTAAAATATATAGATCCAGGCAGGATCTGTGTCTGGACCCAGTCAAAGTCAACGAGTCTTAATCTCTTCGGGCTTGGATCCGAGTAGACCTTCACAGTTAAGAATTTAATTGTCATCCTTCGGGCCGGATTTAGTGCTACTGTGCCCCAAGCAGCACGAATCTAACAACCAATATTAATAAGGCGGCCCGCATGCCCTTCTACCAAAGAAGCGTGTTTGGTCAAGTGGTAACATTCTCACCCTTTTTCTGTTCGAACGCAAGTTCGAATCCCACAACAAAAATGTCAAGTCTCCAATGGCAAAAAAAATCTCCAACAATATTAACCATGTCTTGATTTGAATATAAATTAATCAGTTCAGTAGATTCGGGTATTGATCTAAACCAAAAAAATGGATCCCTTTATTAGTTCCGGGCACAACAAAGATGTCTGTAGTTCGAAAAAAAAAAGGATGTGGTCGTCTGAAAAACAATTGCAAAATAGAATTTGATGAATCATGAAATTACGGTGGCGAAAGAAGATTTAGAGTATGGCGAACATGAAAGAAATAAATGGTCTGGAATGGCCCATGTTCCCTTTATTTACCCAAAACGTCCACATATTTTTTCCATTATTGACATAAGTAATATTGGGTTCTACATTTTTCTACAATGTTAGGCTCTCTTTTTCTATAATTTTTTTCGTGTTCTATTGTGGTAGGATTTTACGGACAATGCAACTTGATTTATCACCTAGGGTAGGGGTGTAATTATATTTAAATTAACATATTGGAATGAAATAAAATCTACTTACATAAAAATTATGGGTAAATTACCCTCAGGTCTCTGAAATTTTCTTAAATTACTATTTTAGTCCCTGTTATTTCGGAATCAAAAATTTGATCCCCCTAGTTTGCTTTTATTGAACTCTAAGATCCCTCGCTGATGTCATCATTTATTTTATTATTTTTTAATCATGGAAATTACTTCCTTACCCTTAAAAATCAGAGAAATTACATAGTCTTCTTCTCCGACAATAATCCTTCTTCTCCGGCCATCAGCTTCCTCCTACTTAAGACCCACAACCATCCTCTCTAACTTTTTTCCAGAGAAATCCATAGAGAAGCCAATTCAATTTCTCCCAAATCAGAAAAATTGGGCTTTGTCAACAAATAGGGGAATGTGTCGAGGAGGGAGGCTGCAATGACGGTATCGTCCATGGCTTTGTAGGGCGTTGATGCCGAGCTTGTTGAGAGTGAGCTCGCACTACGCTGGCTGCTACGGTTGGGAGATCAGTAGTGCACGGGGGATGGGGTCGTAGTTCCGGTGGATGGGGTTGAACGAAGATTAATTACTTCTGGGCTTGGACAAACGATTTTGAAGATGTGATTGATGTCAAACGACGTCGAGATCAAGTACTGAACGGAGATTGACGCCGAGATTAATTACTCTCAGAGCCGAGGTTAAGAACGGAGATCGACGCCGAGATTAATTACTTCAATTGGGTTCTAGGCGCGGTTAATTCCGACGATGCCTACAGCTTGTTGCAGAAGAGGGACGAAGAGTGGGAGAGGTTTGAATGTTCGTCGGGACCGGGGATGATGGTCGGGGAAGAAGATGTACACTTTATTTTTTTATTGAAGGGTAGAATAGTCATTTTATTGATTTAAAAAATAAAATATCGAGTGAGGACATCAGCGAGGGACCTTAGAGTTCAATAAAAGCAAACTAGAGGGACCGAAGTTTCAATTTTGAAACAGCAAGGACTAAAATAGTGATTTAAGCAAACTCGAGAGACCTGAATATAATTTACCCAAAAATTATTGACACAAGTAATATTTCTCTCTCTCCCCCTAAAAAAAGTAATATTTCTATATCCAGAAATAAAAGGCGACACCTGGACCGTGAGCCGCTTCACCTACGTCTACCACCACCACACGTGCACGTGCACGTGCGTATCTGTCCCTTTCCGAACCCAACCGGAGAGCAGAGAAGGTGTAACCCTTCACGTGCACCAATAAAATAAAATAAATTAAAAGATTTTGATTTACTTTTTTTTATTGGTAATTTTTTACACTAATATATTTTGAACCCTTGACAGTTAGATTATATGTCCTTTGATAAGATTTTAATTTACTTAAAAATATTTTGGAGTATAAAGTATGTAAAAAATAATGACAAGAATTATTCCTCAAATATATTACTACGGAATACTAGATTCACAAATCCAACAATCACGTGGCCCTGAGCGTGTTAGATTAGAATTAGATAGGCGAAACAAATTGACAACGATACTGTTCCTCTATAAAGCTACCGGCCGGCGAAGGTCCACTCCCTAAGCCACACTTAAAATATTCCATTAAAATAATGTCAATCTCCTTTTTGTAAACCGTCCTTTCAGAGACTAGTCTATAATCCCAATTATTTAATATTTTTGTTTCATTTGTTGCACCAATGGGATCCCAGAGCAACACCGTTTGCGTAACCGGGGCGTCCGGTTTCATTGGTTCGTGGCTCGTGATGCGACTCCTCGAACGTGGCTACACCGTGCGAGCCACGGTCCGGGATCCAGGTTGGACCAATTCAAATCATGAAAATTTTCGTATTTAATTGAAATTAATGCATGATTGTAAGAGGTTTCAATTTTTTATTAAGTCGTCTGATTTGAAAAAGAAATTGGTTACGCGAAGTAGAGACTTGGTCCGGTGATAAATTTGATTTTGTATTTAATAGAAATTAATACATGATTGGGAATTTAATTGCAGATAATCCGAAAAAGGTGCAACATTTAATTGATCTACCAAAAGCAAAGGAAAACCTTACGCTTTGGAAGGCTGACCTCTCGATTGAGGGGAGCTTCGACGAAGCAATCCAAGGGTGCGCTGGTGTTTTCCACGTCGCCACACCCATGGATTTTGAGTCCAAGGACCCAGAGGTACAAATCCTTAGATAATGTACGATCCGAATTATCGGACTCTATCGTCATAAAATTGTCGCTCGATAAATAAATTGGGTAACAAACGTATGATGCAGAATGAAGTCATAAAACCAACGGTAAACGGCGTACTGGACATCATGAAAGCGTGTGTCAAGGCCGGGACTGTTTCGAGGGTCGTCTTCACCTCTTCGTCGGGGACCGTAGATGTCCAAGAGCATCCCAAGCCAATGTACGATGAGACCAGCTGGAGCGATTTGGATTTCATTTATTCCAAGAAGATGACCGGATGGGTTAGTCCCAATTTCTTTTGTCAAATAATTTCAACAATTCTACTCGTTTCGAATCTCATAATTTTTTCGATCTCGTTTCGATTAGATGTACTTTGTGTCCAAGATACTGGCGGAGCGAGCAGCGAGGAAATTTGCCAACGACCATGGGATTGATTTCATAAGCATCATCCCCACATTGGTGGTGGGCCCGTTTATAATGCCATCGATGCCTCCGAGCCTCATAACGGCACTATCTCCTATCACTAGTACGACTCTCCCCTCGGAAAAAATTATTTTATGGTTTTGTTTTGTCTTTTTTTAACGAATGGAATTTTTATAAATTTCAAATAAATACGTTCAAATTTATTGATTTTGTGACAGGAAATGAGGACCATTATTTTATCATAAGACAAGGCCAGTTCGTGCACTTGGATGACCTATGCATGTCCCACATTTACCTATACGAGCACCCGGAGGCAGAAGGGCGTTACATTTGCTCGTCCCACGAGGCTACAATCCTCGAACTGGCCAAATTGCTCGGAGAAAAATACCCCGAATACGATGTCCCGACCATGTAATAAATCATAACCTACTGTGTCTAAACAAATTTTGCCATTTGTGAATATCAGTTTATTTTGAAGAGTCTCGATACACTTGTTACCGTACTTGTTCTCTTCTGAGGTTCGAAGGCGTTGACGAGGACTTGAAGAACATAGTGTTTAGCTCCAAGAAGCTCATGGACACAGGCTTCAAGTTTAAGTACACCTTGGAGGACATGTACACTGGGGCAGTGGACACTTGCAGGGACAAGGGTTTGCTTCCTGCTTCGCGTGAGAAAATAGAGAATGTCTCCAACTAAGGCCCACGTGTCTCTTTATTATTGGCTATCAGATTCGTGTATCTAGAATCTGTCGGTGGTGAAAAAAAAATAGTCGTCACTTTAATTGTTGTTTGTTTTAGTCTTTTAGGTGTGGGCTTATCAACTATGAAAAAAAAATAAAGTGCATGGGTTATTTTTATTCTAACTTGTTTGGGATTGTTGCGAGAATAAGTGAACAAGTAACCTGAGACGGATCCGGAGTGGTCGTCTCAAGGTCGGTCAATACTATGCTAAAGCTATAGCTAGGCTACGGGCTACGCTAGGCTACGGAAAGGAAAAGCGATACAAGATAAGTAAAGTAGTTGTGTGTTGTGTTGTGTTGTGGATGTCCTTCTCCGGTACCCAAGCTCCCTTTATATAGCACGTCCTGACCTAGCTCCATCCTTCCCGTGCAAGAAATTCCATCCCGAGTGAATATTTCGTTTCCAAATCAACCCGGCTTAGAATAGGAAAATCTAAACCGTCTTCCTCAAATGAACAAATCTCGTCTCCGATTAGGAATATACCGGTCGTGTTGACCAAGAAACTGTGTCCCAAAATCTTATGGGAATCTCATAAATTCCAAAAATCCCGGCTCTACTTAGAAAAATATAAGTCAATTCGGCCTTCTCGAACCTTCCGTGCAAAAATTTTGTTTCAAGCCGTCATGTCTAAATAGCTTATCGCCTTTAGGCCCAAAGCGAACTCCAAAACGGGGCCAAGTCTTCCGCCTACCCAGAACAAAAAGGCTTCATGTATACCGAGCCTTCCCGCCTTTAGGCTCGAGGCGGGCCTTACCGCCTATGAGCTCCATCGCCTTGCTTACCGCCAACTCCTCCGAGCGGGCTCATTCCGCTCAGGCCCTAGGCAGAATTCTCCTTCCGCCCGGGCTAGCAAACCTCTTCCTATCGTCTGGCCTCTTGCTTACAAAATCTGAGATGAAAGGCAAGCCTTACCGCCCTTAGGCCCGAGGCGGGCCTTACCGCCCATGAGCTAAGGCGGTAAAGGCCTACCGCCCAATAGCCAAGGCGGTAAGTGCCTACCGCCACGCGGACTTTGGCGACTACCGAGCGGTCCAATTTGGACGGACACACCAATCCGAACATGGATTCCCGCAAACGAACCCGAGGATGAACACCTTTGCTAAACACCCGGAGTATGAATTTTGCACTTTAACACCCGAACATATCACTTCATGTACCGAGGCGTCCAACCGGACATCCCACTTCACGAGCCGAGACATCCACCCGGACACTTCGAAGGTCAAAATGCCCTCCGGGCTCCCGCCTCGAAAGTTAAAGGGACCATCTGGGCTTTCACCTTGTAGGTCAAAGTGACCATCTGAGCTCTTGCTTTGTAGGTCAAAGTGAACGTCCGGGTTCTCGCCTTGTAGATTAAAGCGTACATTCGGGTTCCCGCCTTGAGAACTAAAGCATCCTCCCGCCTTGACCTGTATTTATGACCTATTTCCGCCCCGAATCCAAAGAATTCACAAACTACAAAGTCATAGATCTATGTTTTGTCTTCCCATAGCAACTTGAATCGTCTCAATCCGAGCTCTGGATAGAAAGTTATGAGCATTTTACCGAGGAGTATCATCCAGGTGGGCGGGAAGCAGACGGAACCGGGCTCGCGCCTTGGTCTTGGAAGCGGGAAGCCGACCAAAGCAGAAAGCAGACCGAACCGGTCTGAAGTGAGATCAGTTTGAAGTAGACTTTTGACCACCTTTCGCTTCGAATCAGAAAAGTTGTAAACTACAAAGTTGTAGATACTTTTCTTGCCTTTCCATAGCCGAAAGAATCGGCTCAATCCAATGTTCGAGTCATAAGTTACCGCCAATTTACCAAAGATGAATGTTTGGCATCGAAGGACAATAAACTGAGGTAGTCTACCGTCACCGGTCTCAACCAAGGAGAGACCATCATTGGAAGACCGTCATCGGTCTTGGCCAAGAGAAGACCATTATCAATTTCTACCCAACTCAAGACCGAAAGCAACCTCTTTGAAATGACACCAATCACCGGTCATCCGACACCGGTCTCTTCGGGACGATACCGAACATCGATCACCCGACATTGATTTCTCTGAGATGACACCACCCACTTTGAGACCATGCCGGTCATCGGTCACCCGGTCACTTTGAGACCGCACCAGAGAGCTCAAGATATCCTTGATAATTTGAGATTATTTTTGCACCTCAACAACGACGTTGTCTCATTATTTGTTCATACGTTAGATGTGCTCGATGCATGAAAATATTATGACTTGTTATAATAAATTATTAGAATTTTGCTAAGTAATAATATTATGGCGGATTATACACATTTCGTTTTTCTCTCTTAAGTTTATTTAAAAATTAATGATCCAAATATTAATATTTGATTTCCAAGATTTGGTTTGGTGGCAACAAGCTACCTGTTACGTGGACGGTAAGTTAGTGGTCACGTATCGAAACAACCTCAATGCACATTTCTTCCTGGAATGTAATAAATAGTTGTTGCAACTTAAAATGTTATTATTCCTCAAAAAGCTACTCAGATACGCACATATCATAGTTAAGAATGTGATAAAAAAAATATCTACGTACACAATACAAAATAACTCTCTAACTACACTATTATGTCCTTTCTCTGAACAAAAACCCTGAATTCCAAAGATAATGCTTCGCCAAAGTTATGGCGGATCATAGGACTTCGTCTGTTTGTTTTCCCTAGCCGCATCCCGAATTGCAAGTAGAACATTGGAAGCCTAAGTTATACCCATTTCAATAGCCAAAGTTATGGTTGTTGCACCTTGAAAGAGCAAGCACAACTGGGTCAATATTCCCTTTCTTGTCTAACCATTTACAATTCGAAGTGGGTAGATGTTGCTTTCGAGTATCGTTTTGGTGAAACCCGAAAAGGATGGGAGTTCGTAATGATTATACGCTACCGTGACACTGCCTGGACTGAATCTTGTTAATGGAAAATTTTGAAGGTTTTTAGTTCCTCGTCTAGGAAACTAAATCCTTTCTTTGACAATTACTTTTTTTCCAAAACCGTCTGGTATTCGAATACTCACTAAATGATTAAACTAGTATTTTTTTTTATAGTAACAAAAATCTCCTAATAAATATTTAAAACTTTTACGGTTTCAAATTCCGAACTCCAGGCTTTTAAGTTAATCTAGTTATTAATTGCACGAAGCCTGCCCTATAAGAAGGCCCAAGTTTACCGGCGGACTTGCGGTCCAAGAAATGAAGGCCCGTGGCCAATATGAAATCGGGGTCCAGTCCACACGAGGCAGGAGGTGAGAAAATCTTCCGTACAAGTTTTTCTAGAGAAAATACGGCCCTCGCTACTCTTTCGCAAAGTCCCGTAAATCAGGTCTTGGTTGACCGGAGAGGTTGTTCGCCGGCCACCCCCCGATCCCACCCATTGTATTGATTTTGTTCCATATATGTTGTATTTCTACTTTTTTTTTGTGTTTTATGCTCCCGCCTTGGTTTAGCATGACCAATAATGAAGTGGAGGTTATGCTCAAAAGTCTCCTGTCAGTATTTCTTAATCCAACACAAAACCTTAACACTATTGATAAGTAAATTTTTCTTAAATATATACCAGCTTATCACACTTGCAAGAATTTTAACTTCGTCACCCTGTAATAAATTAGTGGTCGTGTGAGGACAAAAAGAGTATGAGATCAATCTGTTGTGGTAATTGTTGGAGCACGAAATTAATGTCTCGAAGATGACGGTATATCTCCGGATGTGCAAGAATCGGCTCAAGCTCGTCGGAATGAGAAGCCCGGGCGAGAGGGCGAGACAGAGCGCTCACGGGGAGCCCGGGCGAGAGGCCCCTCTCCCCCGCATAGACGAGGCCGAGCGCTCACGGGGAGCCCGGGCGAGAGGCCCCTCTCGCCCGCGTAGACGAGGCCGAGCGCTCACGGGGAGTCCGGGCGAGAGGCCCCTCTCACCCGCGTAGACGAGACCAAGCGAGGACTCTTCTCGCCCACATGGCCGAGTCCTATCGAGAAACTCGTCCGACTTAAAATAGGCGAAAGGTCGGTAGGAGACGCGACCAAGAAGCCGAGTGAGAGGCCTATGGCAAGAGGTCGAGTGGCGAAAGGCCGAGCGAGAGGCCGAGTGGCGAGAGGCCGAGCGAGAGGCCGAGTGAGAGGCCTGCGGCAAGAGGTCGAGTGGCGAAAGGCCGAGCGAGAGGCCGAGTGGCGAGAGGCCGAGTGAGAGGCCTATGGTGAGAGGCCGAGGGAGAGGCCGAGTGGCAAAAGGCCGAGCGAGAGGCCGAGTGAGAGGCCTACGGCAAGTGGTCGAGTGGCGAAAGGCCGAGCGAGAGGCCGAGTGAGAGGCCTACGGCGAGAGGCCGAGTGAGAGGTTGAGTGGCGAAAGGCCGAGCGAGAGGCCGAGTGGCGAGAGGCCGAGTGAGAGGCCTACGGCGAGAGGCCGAGTGGCAAAAGGCCGAGCGAGAGGCCGAGTGGCGAGAGGCCGAGTGAGAGGCCTACAGCGAGAGGCCGGGCAAGAAGCCTAAGGCGGGAAGCCGGGCGAGAAACTTAAGGTCGGAAGCCTAAGGCGAGAAGACGAGCGAGGAGCCTAAGGCGAGAAGCCGAAGGCGAGAAGCCAACTTGGACCCGAGCGGGAAGCTCATTTGACCTTCGTAGGCGGGAAGGCAATTCTGGGAATAGGTCCACTTTGATTGTGGAGGCCGTTAGCTTGAGCCCATTTTGAAATTCACTTTGGGCCTGACGAGATGTCCGTCTTGGGCGATGACGGACTTGAGTCAAGATTTTGCGTGGGAGTTTGAGAAGGTCAAAACGATCTATAGTTTCCTAACTTGAGCCGAGATTCTCAATATTTGGTAAAACTTGGTAAGTTCCTCTTTAGGCCACGATCGCTTGGTCGTCACGTTTTGAAAGCTTCCTATCCGAGGATGGGATTTGCTCATTTAAGGAAAACGGCTTGTATTGAGCCGAGAGGATCCCGTCATGTTAGGAACAAATAATTTTAAGCGGATCTCTCGGGATTGAGACTTGGAGCCGAAGGTCTTGGAGGCAGTTTAGGATTTCCTATTGTGAAGGCGTGGAGGTTAGGTCAAGACACTCTATATAAGGAGGGCTCGGGCGAGAGATCGATCAACAAACAACACAACACAACACAACAATTACTTTACTTTTACTATCTTGTCGTTTTATCTTTCCTTAGCCTAGCATAGCCAGTAGCCTAGCTTTAGAGCGGCCTTGGGACGACCACTTCGGATCTGTCTCGGGTTACTTGTTCCCTTTTCCACGCAACAATAACATACTAGAATTCTAATATCTGATTCAAAATATTAAAATAATGAATATATTGATTTTAGAAGTGAGTTCAATTGCACTTTACCTCTCCTTCTTGCTCCAACTGATAAACTGCATTGTGGTTTTGCCCGGCAAAGAAATATCATGTCTTGGTCCTGCCATCTCTCGGATGCATAACTTGCAAAAATGGATTTGGAAATGTCCTTTTCATGGAAAAGTATGCACTAACTATTAGGAGAAAAGAAAGCAATTAATTGTGTCTTTCTCTTGAAGGCTCAGAAAATCAGCGAAAAGGGTCTTAAAATAAATTTGGATTCCTACATACGACCCAACAACAACCGTAGTATCATGCCTTTAAATTATTTCGATTTTAGGGGTGCACGTGAAATTTGCCGAAAGCTTGGTCCAATTATATAAATGAATATAAGGATCAAGTCCAACGTGCCTAAGTCCCAAGCAAAGATTGGACTGCTATCCTCTTCTTTTCGTCCGTACAGGAATTAAACCGCACCTGAAGTTGAACTCCTTCCCTAGCTCCATGGGATCTCAGAGCGAAATTGTTTGCGTCACGGGCGCCTCCGGGTTCATCGGTTCATGGCTCGTCATGAGACTCTTGGAGCGTGGTTACACTGTTCGAGCCACTGTCCGAGACCCTGGTCCGACCTCTTATATTTTTGGAGTTCCAACTATACGCGCTTTGTATTTGAACTCGAATATCCCGAAAAATAGGCGATACCTCCATCTTTTTTGTTCATTGCGATTTGATGAATCTATGCAATTTTTGTTCTTGTGACAGATAACTTAAAGAAGGTGCAACATCTTGTAGAGCTACCAACGGCCAAGACCCACTTGACCTTATGGAAGGCCGAGCTTGGCATCGACGGGAGCTTCGATGAAGCAATTAAAGGATGCACCGGCGTTTTCCATGTTGCCACCCCCATGGACTTCGAGTCTAAAGATCCGGAGGTGATCGTAGAGCGAGATTCATTTCGGATACAAATCCGGACTAATTTGTTAATCTCGTGCCTTTTCATATCAGGGATGGCAAAAATAGATCCGTGGATATATCCATATTCATATCCAATGGATCCGAGTAATTTGACCGTTAATGGATATGAATCTCGAAACAATTTGTTAACGGACTTGAACTTTTTGTATCTAGATTTGGATCAAGATAGACTTGAATCCAAGTTTATATTTGGATCATAAAATTAGGGATCCAACAAATCTGACCTACTTTCAAACGAATAAATTTAATTCAGATCTATAGTTGATTTGGGTCGTTATTATCCTATTTGGAAGTGACCAAAAACACTCCCAAGCTTTTCGGAGTTCAATTCATTTAATTCGGTGATTTGGTGCAGAACGAGGTGATAAAGCCGACGATCAATGGGATGTTGGACATATTGAACTCGTGCGTCAAGGCTAATGTGCGCCGGGTGGTCTTCACTACATCTGCCGGAGCTTTGGACATGGAAGAGCACCGGAGGCCCGTCTACGACGAAAATTGCTGGAGTGATATGGAATTTGTTAATCGCGTCAAAATGACCGGATGGGTAACTAATTACTATATTCGACCAATAACTTTACTAATTTGGCATAATGAGCGTCGCATATATCGACGACCCGTGGAATACTATAGTTTACGCGTTAAGTTGTAACCAATCAGAGATCATATCGAATCTCTATTTTTAAAACAGATTAATTTGAATGGTGGTGACAGATGTATTTTGTCTCCAAGACACTCGCGGAGAGGGCTGCCTGGAAGTTTGCCAAAGAGAACAATCTCGATTTCATTAGCATCATCCCATCTTTGGTTGTGGGCCCATTCATCATGCAGTCAATGCCACCAAGCCTTATAACTGCCTTGGCTCTAATCCAAGGTAATTTACAATAAAATATTGTAAAGTGATATCAAGATCCGAGAAAAATATTTATATAAAAAAGTTTTACGTTTTTTAATCCAAAAAATAAGATTGAATTTTGAGCAATAAATATTTAAATATCAAAAATTACTTTGTTTATATTTAGGTGACCTAAAATCTCGAATTATAGTGTTATTCAAATGCTAAACTTGATTGAGATATTTTCTTACAACAAGACGGTGATCACAATGACCATTTAAAGATATTGAGATGATGTAAAATTTATCAACAAGCAAGTATTATAGTACAAACTAGTTTTTTAAAATATTTTTTAAATGCGTAAAGTATATAAAAATATATCATTTTATACAAAAATTGGGACCGATATTTTGCACTAAAATTTTCTGAAAAAAATATTAGTTATTACAATAGAAGAATTATTAAATTGTACATATCACTTATGAATACCAAAGAGCACTTGCTCCAACAATATAAGAAAGAGGTAGAGATTTGATTTGGAGTGACTGGAATTCAAATCCTAGTAACATTCTACTTATAAAAAAATATGGCTGATGAATTGTAAGGAAATGAAGCACCTAAATTGAAGTTGTAAATTAAATTTATGAATTGCAGGAAATGAAGCACATTACTGGATTCTAAAACAATGCCACTACGTGCACTTGGATGACCTCTGCATGTCCCATATTTACCTATACGAGCAACCAGAGGCAGAGGGAAGGTACATTAGCTCCACTCACGACGTCGACATCTACGAGCTCGCCAAGATGATCAACGAGAAGTACCCAGAGTACAAGGTTCCCACCAAGTAAGCATGCTCCAAAACCACTTTTAACCCCTTTTAACTAAATTAAGCGATAATAAGTTCGATCATATTGCAGTTACGATACAATCAAACTTATTATGGCCGATATTTTAAAAAAACGTACTGAGAAGTGATTCGGAGTTTTCTCCATTTAATTATTCGCTCGGTTGGACCGATAATCAGACTAATAATTAAAAAAAAGTTTATTATTAACTATATATACATTAACCAAGGACCATCTGGTGTAATGACATAAAAGGTACATGAATTGATAGAAGTTCAGGGTTTTATCCTGGTATAAATATTTAACATTAAAAAAATTATACTAAACATTAAAATGTTAAATAATTATAAATATTTGATAATTTATCATTTTATCCAAAAATTGCATATAATCACTTTTTAACATAATAAAACTAGTAAATATTTAAAAAAAATAAATTTTGGACATTTCGGTCTAGTGCGATCGGTTTGACTGGTTGAATCTGTAATCAATTATACTATCAGTCAGATTGTGTTTTCTCAAACACTGATTATGACTTAATTGTGTGCGGCTATGCCCATTTGATGATGGGATTCTCACATAATTGTTTGCTAATATTGGAACTGAAATGATCAGGTTTGATGGCATCGAGGAGGACATACCTAAAGTGGTATTCTCTTCCAAGAAATTGACGGATGCTGGGTTCCAGTTCAAGTACAGTTTGGAGGATATGTTTGTTGGGGCTGTGGAGACTTGCAGAGAAAAGGCATTGCTTCCTCTGTCTAACTGGAACAAATCAAGTTGCCCGAGTGAAAAATAATAATCAAGCTACTCCAACCTACCAAGGGTCCTAGCCTTAGTATTTTTTTTCTACTCTGTTATTGAGAGTCGAGAAAATTCACTCAATAATATCTTTTTATATTTGTAATGCTTGAACATACGACCTTAAATAAGTGAAAGTATTTCACCATTTGTATCAATCCTTATTTGATTACTACTTTCCTATTAAATATACTATTAGTTTGCCTACTGCGTTATGATGATTTTCCTCTTTATTTTTTAGATCATTTTGTATATGTAAATTGATGGAGGTCGAAGAGTAAGTGTAACTAGGTATAAAAAAAATCAACCTTTACGGAAAAAAATATCAGTACGAAGGTGCAATGTGGGTGTTTTAATTATGATTTTTTGTACAACTTAACTAATATTGTTCGAAATTCGGGAATGTATCATCGTTAAATATTTGTTTTGAGAGTTTTATTACTATTTTAATATCTTACCCGACTCAAATATTGATCAATCAGTTCAGTGAGTATCTAGAATGGGATATAATCGACGAACTTCTGTTCATCTTTTCATCTCTTCCTACCAAATACGAACTTCGCTTAGATGAACATTCTTGTATCGACCATTTAAAAAGGCCAACGCCGACAAAACGGGCTCAGCCACACAAATGAAAAAGCCCATATCCAGCAGAAACATAAACGCGGACCAGAGAAGGGGTCCACCACAAAATTAGATTTATAGACTCAAAACGGCATCGTACCACGCGGATAAATAAAAACCCGTGGAACTAAAAACCACATCACCACCAAAACTAGTCATTTCATTTCCAACTGGTCAAGTCCACCACGCGGCGGCTGTTACTTGCCAAGTGATCGCTAAATAACCGTCGAGCGATGGCGGCGATGTCGTGTAACTACAGAATCCCATCGGCCTCCGGCTTCTCCAAGTCGCCGGCGTTCCTCGGGAACGAGGACCTTCTCCTCGCCTCGCGATCCGCCAGGCTCCCGGCCTCCAAGACGGCGCCGTACCGGGGAAGGATCGCGTGTCATTGCTCCGTTGCCTCCTCTTCTCCTTCTGCTTCTACGGTCAATGGAAAAGGTTACCGAGCTCCTTTCCACTCCCCTCGCTCTCTTTTTTTTTGTTTCCGTTTTTCGTCTTCTCTAGGTAGGGTTTTGGAATAGGACATTTTGCGGTTTCTCGCGCGTGTTAGGGTTTAATCGTCAATTGAACGGATGTTTGAGGATTTGTTTTACCGTTACCCTAAATTGTAATGAATCAGTAATTACAGTAATACATATGTGAAGGAAATAGGAATATGCTAAACGCTGTTCCGACGACCTCCGTTTCGCTTCCCGCTTGTTGTCGAGTCACTTTCACGAACGATATATCCAAATGTATTTCGAGATTGATTGCGTGTTACTTTTGTTTCAGTGCAAGCGGGACTGAAGGACTTTCTGCATATTGATGACTTCGACAAAGACACTATCCTGAGCATCTTGAGCCGGGCTGCTGAGGTCAAGGCATTGATCAAGTCTGGGGAGAGGACTTATCTTCCTTTCAAGGGGAAGTCCATGGCGATGATCTTCGCTAAGCCTTCAATGAGAACTAGAGTTTCTTTTGAGACTGGTTTTTTCTTACTTGGAGGCCATGCTCTTTATCTAGGACCTAACGATATCCAAATGGGGAAACGAGAGGAAACTCGTGATGTTGCTCGTGTCTTGTCTCGTTATAATGATATCATCATGGCCCGAGTTTTTGCACATCAGGTATGCCGGTTAGTTGCTTAGGATTTCAATTATATAACAAGTTTGAGCCATTAGTTGCAACTCCTGGGGTACTTTGGTACTCAAAGCAGCTGAAGCGCTTTCTGTTACCTTGATACTTTCTTCTTAGTGGATTATTAAAACCATTTCCTCTGCGCGACCTTCTCTGCGTGCACCCTGACTAAAGTCGCTGACCGCTTTGGGTGGCAGGACATTCTTGATCTGGCAAAATATGCAACTGTGCCTGTTATTAACGGCCTGACGGATTATAACCATCCTTGCCAAATAATGGCTGATGCTCTTACTATAATTGAGCACATTGGTCAATTGGAAGGAACCAAGGTCGGCTCTCTCTTAACACTTCTTGTAGTTTTTGCTCCTTCTTAACAGAGTCTAGGATTGCAATTTGTTTGCATGGTTCTAACCTCCCTTGTGAAATTCAGGTTGTATACGTTGGTGACGGGAATAACATCGTGCACTCGTGGCTGCTGTTGGCGTCTGTTGTTCCTTTCCATTTTGTTTGTGCCTGCCCTAAAGGTTTTGAACCTGATGCCAAGACTGTGGAGAAGGCCCGACAGGCTGGGATTGGCAAGATTGAGATTACTAATGATCCAAAAGAAGCTGTCAGGGGAGCTGATGTGGTATACTCAGATGTATGGGCCAGTATGGGGCAAAAGGAAGAAGCGGCACACCGTCGCCAAGTTTTCCAAGGATTTCAGGTACATTATGCTGATGACTATCCATGCCACAGTTGAATGCTCAAGTTTATTTCTTATCTGGAGCTCAAGTATAGTGTTTCGGCTATTTTTAAGCACCGACGTTTAGTATTGAAATGCCCCTAGCCTTGAATGTTAAATCTTGATTTAGACAAACTTAATGGAAGACGGCAGGTCTTTCTTGGCCAATAACATCCATGACCTCAGTTATCATGGCAGTGCTTAGGCTAGTATTTTAGTAAATGCACCTATAACCTATGTTGTCAATAGCAGATAGCGTCGCGTAGCGGCTACCCATCTAAAATGCTATAGCGGTATAGCGGTAGCGGGATGACCGCTATTGAGAAGACTAAAAATCAGTGTACAAAGTAAACATAAATACTAAAAAATAGACATATTAACTTACTAGGCAACAAAAAAACACAGAACAACTACCAAATTACAAACACAGCAACTAAAAGTAAGCCAAAAAAGAGAAAAATCACTTACCCAATACCCAAAACTTACACAGCAACTAAAAAAATCACTTACCCAATACCCAAAATTTATTAACTTACTCGGCAACTGAAAAAAAGGGGAAAAATCACTTACCCAATACCCAAAACTTACACAGCAACTAAAAAAATAACTTACCCAATACCCAAAACTTATTAACTTACTCGGCAACTGGAAAAAAAGGAAAAAATCACTTGCCCAATACCCACCTATATGCCCTCTATAAATAAGTAAACAGTTAAAAAATCAGGGGTATTTAAGGAATTCTTGCCAAAATCCCAAATAGCGGCCAAAAAGCGGTATTGCGGTCGCTATAGCGGCCGCTATAGCCGCTACTGCCCATAGTGTTTAACAGCAGCATAGCGTAGCGGTGGGTGCCCAAAACGCTACATAGCGCCGCTATAGCGCGCTATTGACAACATAGCCAATAACATACTCAATTATTATCTGTGCGCGTTTCAACGGGAAGTACATGGTAACTTACCAGCCATGATCTGATTAGCGTACTTCTTTGCAAGTTTCTACTGATTGTTTTAAACTATTAGGCCTGCTGAATTTGCGGTTGATGTGTTGTTTATGTTTCAACTAATGTGACAACATACTTTTCAGGTGGATGAAGAGCTTATGAAGTTGGCAGGTCCTAAAGCCTATTTCATGCACTGTCTACCAGCAGAGCGGGGCGTAGAGGTCACCGATGGCGTGATTGAGGCTCCAAACTCGATTGTGTTTCCACAGGCTGAAAACAGATTGCATGCGCAAAATGCCATTATGCTTCACGCACTTGGATTGTGATCTCGCCTCCGCAGCCCTAGAATCATCGGAGTAGAACCACATTGCTCGAGCTTATGAGAAATTACGAGTTCTTCCTTCAGGATTTAGTCTTGTCTAGTGCGGGCAGGTGCAGTTTACACTGCCGAACCCGGTGTGTAGTACTTTTTTGGAGGATTTTGCATTATGTTGTACTACTTCCCTAGTTTCCCTCAACTTTTAATGCATTCCAAGCTTTTCTTGCATATTGCCTAGAGGATCTATATCAGTCAGTAAATCTATGGTACGTCTTCAATTCTGTAGAGAAACTTCGGAAATGGATTTCCATTAACTAGGAGAAGAGAGTGATTACATCTAGATGCTATTTGTAGATCTGGAAGAAATAATGGTTTTGTTGAGGATAGGTGAAAAACCGTCATCTCTCCTCTGCACTGAACTTGTTCCACGCCTCCTGGAGACAAGGTGACATGATATGTTAGTAAAGCGGTGAACTGAAGATCACCCGAGTTCAAACTCAAATCAGGTAAAACAGTTCCAAATCCTAGTCTCTCTCTCTCTCTCTCTCTAATAAGAACCAAGAGAGATGATTTGGTGGCTAACCTTTAGAAGGTCAAAGACTTTCTCGCATATGTGCTTCTGCTGAATGCTGGCTCCCCGTTGCTGCAGCTTATCAGGATGAACAACAAGCGTCGCCTTTCGGTATGCTTTTTTAACAGCAGCAGTTGATACAAGATCGGTCAGAGGAATTGGTTGCCAACCACTATCGGGCCCAAGAATCTGCATATATGAGGAACTAAGTTAACCGCAGTTTGTGAGGGTCGAGGGATAATTACCTCAACCAGTAAGACTCGATCTTCAATTGGGTACTCCATGAATTGTACTAAAGCTGTATATTGTCCGCGAGGTATAAGCTTGATGATTGAATTGGCATGGCCGAAGATGAAGATGGCCATTGTCCAAAGCAGATAAATAGATAAGGATATTATTGTACGTACATATTGCAATGTGGAGAGGAGAGCACGCAAACTCCTCTCCTTGCCATTCGACCACCTCTTGACATCAGCATCCAAGGTTTCTGCTAACCTCTGCAGAAAATTGGGAAAAAACAAAGTAAGAACATATCGGGACCTGATGTCGACAAGATTCTGTTTCTTTTAGTCCAGTCGAAGGTTACATGTCTCTCGGCTTGCTCCCTCTGCGCAAGAAGATCGCGCATATTCTTCTCTGCGAGAGCTTTTGCCTGGAAAACATCAATGAAAACGTCATCAGAAGTTGAAGGACTTTTTCCAGAATTAATAAAACCAAAGAACAAAGAGCATACTGCACGCTCGGCCGTCCGTTGATGCCTCTCCACTGTAGCTTTACTCCAATATCCAGATCCATGATTAGATACACCAACTTTCTCAGCTGGATTTGGAGCTTCGCAGAGGAAAAAGGAAAAAAAAACATAGGAGTAGGCAAAGCAATCAGCACGAGACGTGAATAGTTGATATGTATATACAGATGTAGTTATGAGATGACCCACCAGCATGATGACTTGAACTTGGCTGTCTCAAGCTGCTGGAGGTAACATTGCCATTTTGCTGGTGATCCTGCAGGAAATTCAGTTGAAGTTCAGGGGCTTCGCGTATGACCATATAACGTAAAATCAAAACTGCATCGAGAACATACGTAGGATCTATTGTTTCTAAATTTTGCCCAATCTTCTCTTGAAACACTGGGAAACTTCTCTGCTGGAGTCTTTGCAGCTTGATTTCTTGCTACTGCAGCAGCTTTCTCAGCCAGTGCTTTTTCAAGGGCACGCTCCCTGGCCTCGGCGGTTGCTCTCTCCACCGCTGCGCGTTCTGCTTTAAGTTTGGCGTCCTTAGCAGACCTATCAGCAGCTAACTTACCATTAGCTTCTGAGGGAGCCTTCTCCGGCTTTTTACTGGCGGCTGCTGTCTCCCTCTGCCGGGATTCGGCAACTGCTTTGTCTGCAGCAGCCCTTTCGCGAGCATCAGCAAAAGCCCTTTCACGTGCTTCTTTAATGGCTCGATCCACAACAATTCTCTGCCTTTCCTTCTCTCTCAGCTCATCCTTTTCCAAATTACGTGTATTTTGAATTCCAACTTCAGATTGTGGACCCACGTCCTTCTCTTCTGCTTTGTGACGGCTCTCCTCTATTTTTTCCGAGCACTGGAATTTTGTTTCTAGAGATACTTCTGTCATCATTCCAACACCTTCAGATGAACTAGATTGCTCAGCTGCTTCCACATGCATGTGATTGTTTGTCTCTCTTTCCTCATCAGAAGATTGAGATGCATGATCTTCTTCTCCGTGTATGGAAGCAATTCCATCTTCATCAGTGACATTATTCTCTTCCACATCAGAGCTCATCATAGTTTCGTCAACTTCTTCATCAGTCCTTTCAGGGTTGACACAAGTTGCCTGTGACTCTATCACCTTTCCGGATATAGTGTTACCTTCATATTCTTCCTCATTGCACCCAACTTCAGACTCGTCAATATCCACATCGCTCTCATCCGATTCCCAAACAACTTCCTCCACATGCGGTTCGTGGTCATGGACATCCAACAATCCTCTAAGATGATCTTCGCCCTGTTTTTGCTGGGACCAGAAATCAATTTCAGCAGCAGATTCTGTGTTGTTCATGGTTTCAAGATTTTCACTTCCTTGCATTGTATGCTCCAGCTTAATAAAAGCTTGGGGATGTGGGACAGCATCGAAGTCATCTCCCACCGTGCCATTAGCATCTTCACTTGCTTCCCACTCTTTGTCACTCTCTTCAGTTCCGTTGGCATATGCAGGGGACTCCATTCGCTCTGCAGTTACACTGACACCTTCTAATGTTTCCTCGTACCAGGCACCTTCTTCAGTCTCCATGAATTTCTCGATTTCGTCTTGGTTGTATATAGCACCTGCATCTACATTTTTTCCATCCTCGTCCATGGATGGCTGCTGAGGAACTTCCATTTCCTCCTCATCTCCAGTGCTCAAACGAGTCTGCGAATACGTCCTGTCAGTTTCAGAGCTGCTCTCTAGTTGATTTTCTGTCATAAGCTTCTGATAGTCCACATGAAGTATTTGCTCGCCCACGGTAACTGTTTCCTTCTTATCATGGCCTCTTATGACGTCCTCTCCCTCCATCCTATTACTTTCCTCCTCTCCATGAATGTCAGTAGATCTCAACTCAACGACGTTCTCTTCACAAGTTTCGATGTATTTCATTTCACTGTCCTGTTCCCAATGACCATTGCTTTCTCTGTACTCATCCGCTTCAGGCCTCGAACTCTCTTCCTGGTTCTCTTGGCATTCTATGCTCTCCCATTCTCTTGGTTTTCCATCTAGCAAATTGGTCTCATCATGTCTCCTCTCGTAACCCTCTCTCGAGACAATTTCATCTATTCCACTATCCTCTAGATTCTGACTGCATCCCTCTGTTTCATGGTCTGTGGTTTCAACTCCGCTAGTAGCTTCACTCATTTCTGGCATATCTTGAACCTCTCCCTGGTATTCAAGCATATCCTTTATATCTTCTCCTTCTACTTCAGGGTGCTTGCTTTCTAGTTGCACTTGTTCTTGTCCATGTTCATGCCCCGCATTGGGGGCCTGATCAGCTTCTCCCAGATCATGAACATTTCTGACTTCCAATTCATGTTCTTCCTCATGTTCGAGATCTTGAGCTGACTTGAAAGTGTTAGTATCAAAGCTCCATTGAAAAGTCCCGGGCACTACCTCTATTTGGCTCTTAACCTTTCCCTGCTGAGCATCCTCTTCATTTACTTCTGTTTCCTCCAAACATTCTGTTAGCTTCTCAGATTTTTCCTCAGTTTTCATGTTCTTCCCAAACCCATTTTCGTGGGTGGATGGAGTCACATTCTTCATGCTGTTTGTTACCACGCACTCTACTGTCACCGGATCATGCTTCATTGCAACATCGGATTGTGAATCCCATGTACTCACCCTTTCGTTACCATATGCTTCTGCAGTTTGATCCAACGGACTTGCAGATGATTTTTTCATGTGAAACCCTCTGGAAGCCTGAGTAGCAGAAAATTCTTTCTCGTCTCTCAAGGCCGGTGAAACTTGGTTTTGTTCATGATTTGACATTCTTGCAAAGAAACTTGAGACTTGCTCTTTACCATTCATTTCTTGAGGTTCCTTCTCCCTTGACGAGTTGAACGTTTCCACAGTTCTGGCAACCTTCTTATCAGATTTGAAGCCACTGCCAAAGTTCATCTCGGCAAAGTTTACCCGACCTTCTTTCCTTCTCTCCATCAATTCTTTTGCAAATTTTATCTTAGCTTGAGCCTCCTCTATCGCCTTTCTCACAGCTGCAGCTGAGGCAGCAGCAACCGAATTTGCATCCACTTCCTCATCCGAAAAAGACGGTGACTGATTACCTGGTTTATTCTCAGGCATGTTGCTCCTAGAAGTACCGGCAGAATAGCGAGCTCTTGATGTTGTGCTTGAAGGTGACCGTAACCCCGAAGATTGCACACCAACACCAATCTCAAACGCATCGAACATGTCTTTCGACATGGATCCACTTCGACCAGATCTTCTCCGTGCCTCAGCATAACTCCGAGATGCCTCGTTGGCAGCCACCCTCGGTTGTGGACCCGAAACAGCTCTCCTAGAGAGCTTCGGTATCCTCGGGAGCTCCCCGACATTATCATCAAAATGTGCATCATTTACCACCGAACGAGTATAACCATTAACAGCATGCACCTCAGCCACAGGCACCGTCCTACGCTCCCCGTATTGGCTCCCCGGATTAGTCCTATTATACAACACATTGAACTCCTCCACAGCGGCTAAAGGCTGTTGTTCCGGTGGCCGCCGCGACGGCTCTCGCTTCTCTTCCGAAAAACTCAACTGCCTTGACCTACCACGAGACCTCGTCCTTGTCTCAGCTGGAGTCCTACACCAGTTCACAAAATTGTTTAAGAAACAACAATAAAGCAAAACGCCGCCGTTTTGTTCAGCTTGCTCGTTTATAGTTATTATAACTCAATCAGAGTTCGAATTCGAGTACGCGTTAAAATTTGATAGTAAAAAACGGTTACCGTGTATTATTATTAGGCTTAGGATGAAGCAGCTCCTCGAAAGGGACACCGAAATCCGAGGAGTCCGCCGAGCCGCCGAAGATCTTGGAGTAGTCCACCGGCCTCGAGCTCCGTCCACCGTCGGAAGTAGACTCGAACAGCTCCGGAATATCCAGGACCGGAATCGAGCAGGCGGTTGACCCGGCCCGGAATATCTCGGCGTAGTCGCTGTCGTCCACAACCGCACCGGACGACCGCAGCTTCCCAGAACGACCGGTCGTGAACACTCCGTCGTACGGGTGCGCCTTCGCCGGGGACATTAGACCGCCGTTGGATAGCTTCTTCGAGAACGACGTCGCTTGGATAGACTTCTCGTACTCCATTTCTCTTTTGCTCTGAACTTCCCGTTGACCGTTTACTTACGCGCTTCCTTGTAATAGGTCGGTGGAAGTGGCTCTTTCTTTCTTCCCCCTCTCTCTGCGTCGGAACTTTCCCAGTCCTCGCTGACGTCGGACAGAGAGAAGAAGGGGTTGAGACTCGAGAGAGAGTGGAGCAAGGAGACGAGGAGGGGAGACCGAGAAATTGATTTTTTTTAGGTGGCCGATAAAGGAAACAATTTACGAGTAAAAAATAAAAGGGGAAATTACATTGAAGTTCCAAATGTTTGACTAAATTCACAAAAAAATTTCTCTGTTTGAAAAATGATTATCTTGTTCCTGTGTTTGATTTATTATAATTTTGGGTTCCTTACTGACGTCATCAATTCTTTTTTTATTTTTTTCATTGAAATGATAGAAACACCCTTAAAAAAAAGAAAAAATCAAGCCCTTCCACTCGATTGTCACTTTCTCGACGACGGCGACCTAACAACCAAAATCTAGATTCAATTCCTCGTCGTCTTCGGCTGAGGGTGGAGGGCCAGAGTCGCCACCGCACAAGAAGGAGTGCTCCCTGGTGTGCAAGCGGTGGCTGAGGGTGGAAGGCCAGAGCAGCCACTGGCTTTCCGTCAACCCCTTCCACTCGATCGTCCCTTTCTCTTCGTCTGGTGCCATTCTCTCTCCTCGCAACTCTCTCTCGTCCCAAGCGACGGGCGAACGACCGGCTCCTCCTTCGAATGTCGGGGTCGAACTGATGCAACAAAGAGTGTATAGATAAGAACGATAGTAACTTGTTCCGTCAAACTCAGGAGGCAACAAGGAAAACCCTAATTTTTATTATCAAATTAACTGCCTAAAATAATAAACAATAGGTCATATTTATAAAAAAATAAAATAAACTTATTACATAAAATTCTACTAGAAATCAAACTCTTAATAATAATTCTAAAACTATAGATAATAATAATCTTAAAACTATAGATAATGACTACAACTAATATCATTCTTTATCTCCATCATTCTCCTCCTCTTAGAGAAATTCGTCCTCGAGAACCCCAGACAACAAGACGATCGACGGGAAAGGCACGTGCAGGCGCATGGGGGACAAGAGAATCATTTTTCAAACAGAGGGGACATTTTTGTGAATTTTTTAAATACACAGGGCTTCTCGCTTGTAGCGCACCCCACCACCCACCCACCAACCAGACCGCTTTCAGGACGGTCCTGGACCATTTTATTATAACTGGGCAGACCATTTTATCTAACCTTTTTTATTCGCGATGGTCCCCGTAAAACTATTTTATCATAATCGGATAGACCATTTTATCTTCCAAGACGGTCCTGGCGCGTTTTACACGTTCAGGACCAAATTCAACCCCCAATCTGCTTTTTTTTTTAGAAACTTTCTAGCCGAAGTAATTTCCCATTCCATTTGAGCGTGCATGTTAAAAAATTGAATATGAAAATTTTTACCTTTCTAAAATCGGACATGTTGGTTTCAAGAACCTTCCATCAAGTTTCAAACTCTCCAAATTGAAATTTGGTAGAGATTATGAGGATTTGAATGTTGCAAGCTGGCCAATGAGTTAGCTTTTAGATGCATTTAATGATTTGCCACTGTTTATGTAATGGAATTTATAATAGCAAGCATGCTTTCGATTCAAATAACTGTTAGATCTGGTTGGACGCGGTAATATATTCGCATTTATTGTGGTCCGCGTCTATAATATACATCATCACTGCAAGTAAACAATGCCTACGAAGAAGAGGTATTTGAGAATTCTAAAAAAAAAAGAGATATTTGATGGAATAAGATGACAATAAATCTTATTATTTTTTAGACATCAGGTGGTCAATTTTTACTTCTTCGGAAATAAAAAATTCTTGTTTGAAATAAGAACAAAATTCAATGTCGTCTAAATCTATAAATTTTAGGCTAATCACGAAAATTAAATTAAAAAAATCTCTCCAAAGAAATTTGGGCAATGGGCAAACATTAAAATTAGTATAGTTAATAATTTTTCTGTAAAACTAGGTAGAACTTTGATCATGTAATATAATATGAATTAATTTTTAATTTATAAAACTCGATATTCGCATACTGTCGATTAATCCTCCATGAATCTCAAGGTGTCACCAATCAAACCGAAACGATCACAATGGAGCTCGGGGGACGTGTATGGGTAATAAGATACTCGCGAGTTTCTTGTTTGTTAATTACTCGTCTTACTAGATTTTACCGTTAATTACAATAAATTTGTTTTTTAAGAAAACGGTAAATTTGGATTTGTCTTTTGTGAGAAGATTTGTATCTTTGTTACTTGTCTTTATCCACCGAGAACCATATTCGAGATCTTCGTTCGTTTGTGATGATAATTAAACATTTACCCTGAGAAGTTATCCAAATTTAGTCTCAAAAGGTCTAGAATTTATCTATTTTGATCGGGTCTATATTCAGATTCTCTTCAAATTTTAATATTTTAAAAAGATAAGGACATAGATATGGATCTATAAGATCCTGTCCTTATCTTACCCAAATTTTTTTTAAATAATATATACGTATATTAATTAATAAATATAATACCTAATTTTCAATCTCAACCTACTCAACTTCATTTTTTTTGAATTTGTTTATTTGGTTTGTTTATATTAAGCTATTTTTATGAACGAATCAATTGCATTCACATTTTTTAGTCTCTCTTGATTTTTTATAAATAAAATAACACGGACCGCATGTCGCCCTAATCCTGTCCGATTTTTTAGGAGCCTAATTCTGTCAGAATCCTCATTTTAAAATAGGATAAGGGTAAGGATCTAGATTTACCCCTTCAAAAAGAGCATAAGAATTTGGGTCATATGAATCTTACCCGAATTTTTCCCATTGCCTTTTTTATTTTTTCATATTCTAAACAGCGATAATTTGAAGGGTAAAAATTAAGTTATCTAAATCTCAACTTTAATTTCACCGTACACGAATCCTGCTGTTTTATTTCCCTGATGTTCTAGTCCCTGGGTGTAAACCAGACCACAGTTCGAATTCGAATTTATCAAAACCTTAAACCATATCTGATTCGTCTAAGGACGAATCGAATACGAATTATAAACTTTTGAATTCGAATTGAATTCGAATTAATTCTTTATATTTTAAATTATAAATAAAAATTCAAAATATTTCAAGTTTATGAAATTTTCACATCTTTAAAAATATTTCAAAATTAGGAGTTAAGGTTAGTGTTTAAGGGTTACGATTAGTGCGTTAGGATTTAGGGTTACTGTTAGAATTTAGGTTTGGTGTTAGAGTTAAGGTTTAGGGTTTAGGGTTAGGGTGAGGGTTAGTTTAAGGGTTAGGGTTTATAGTTTTGGTGGATAATTGAATTGGACACACGATATATGTCTGTGCTTATAATTGTAGTTGTGCTTATAATTGTAGTTGTAATATATTTTTTTATATAGTGTTAAGAATGCTAGAAGATGAATTCTTTATTTTAATGGCAGAAAATGCAAGTAAGAACAACAACTTAATATTTGAATATCTATTAATATAAGTTTGAGTTGGATCTCAGGCTAAAAAAGTAGAAAAATTCTCTTTATCAAGTCAACTAATTCATTTTGAAATCAAATGAGAAAAGTGGCAACTGTATAGATAATGCAATCAATAATAATGTACAAATTGTTGCACGTAGTAAAGCTTTTTTTATTTTGCAAAATAAAAAATTTATATAATGATGAATAAACAGTCTAATTTAGGTTCAAATTAAATAATCACAAAGTGTTGTAAAGAAGTAAAGCTTTTTTTATTTTTTTATTTTTCTGAATAACTTTTTAAAAATTTCAAAATTTTTTCAAATTTTTCGATTTTTACGAATTTATTAAAAAATCCAAAAAAATCCAAAAGCTGAGAGAAGAGGATTCTGGTAAAAAAATTTCAAAACTGAGACGCGTCACAGTCGCGTTAGACCATCTGCATTCGTGCCCTGACTCAACCTAGGTCACGGAATAAACAATTAATTTCTCTCTCTACACATCAGCACAATCCAATTATCCCTTATTCTACCCACATCCGCAACCTGCCCCAACCTAGGTCACAGAATAAACAATTAATTTCTCTCTCATCCACATATTATCTACTTTCATTTTTGTTTATATACAAATTATATTAAATATACGTAAATATTTATTCCGTAATTAAGATAACTCGTAATTTTTTTGGCCAAAGTAAAAAAAATTATTTTTCTCGAAGTGAAAATACAAAATTAGACTATGGTATTCATATATCAGAATTTGGAAAAGATTTCACTACAACTTGGAGTAAAAAAAAGTTTGAGAGTTCAGATTGTCTTCGAAAGTTGGAAAAGATGAAGGATTATAAGATCCAAATGGTTAAAATTTTGGAAAATTATGATCATTTGGATCCACAATAGAAATAATATAACAAGACAAATTAAGAATATAGTATATAGTAAAAGAAGAGAGAATTTGAGATTGTGTGTGAAAATATGTTAATGTTGGACTCTATTTATAGAGACTTGAAAAATACAAATTTTTATATAAATTATAATTATTTTTTATCACAGATAATACTAAATTTTTTAACCACATAAATAATATCAAAAAAATTTATTTATACGAATAACATTGTACCAAGTATAATTAACTAGATAAAAAAATAAAAAAAGCAAGGGCGAGGCGAGGGCAAGGGGCCAAGTTTCGCCCCCACTTTACTTTTTTCTTTAAAAATTTTTTTTTTTTGCCACATGACAAGATCAAGGGCAAGCAGGAGCATGGATGTGGATAGTCTCAGGAGATGACCCTGGTACAAAAATAGACAAGATGGCGAGGTCACATCCATCATCTTCTCAAAAAAAGTTCAACATCAATCTGATAATTCTGATGGACATTCAGGTGAGTGGGAGGCTCAGGCATCCTTTTTTTTTATAATTTGTGGAATCGAATTTTCCGATTTGACAAATTTTAAAATTTTTAAGTCGTATTCAATTCATTTCTAGACAAATTCAAATCAAATTTTTAACAAATTAAATTGTGAACGAATCGAATCGAATCAAATCAAATTACGTATTGAATTCTAACAATGGTCGGATCTACTGGGTGTCGCCTTCTAGGCCTTTTCTCTGATTGCGGGTTTTGGTAGTGCTATGTTGCATTCTCTGCAACGTTGCCATCTCTGGTGTTTTCCTGTTTCTATGGTGACTGTTGTACTTTTGCATCTACTTTTTAATGAATTGAATTTTACCTCTTAAAAATAAAAAACAGTACCAAAAGATTAAAATCAATATTACGAAATTTCATAAATCAACTTCTACAAGAGTTTCGGTGCTGACTGTCGCAAGACAATGGCTGGTATTGTATAATCCACCTTCTAAAAAAAGGTATTGTATAATCCTAGCGTCAATCGTTTTTGAACTATTTTGCCTCCCAACTTTGGCTCACATGTTCCCTAAAAAAAAACTTTGGCTCACATGGGACACCGGGAAAGAACTCGACCATGGGAATACTGCAAGGCCCACCAAGTATAATTCGTGAATATTTATCCATCATTGCGTTGCCCGAAGCAAATTTAAAATTAGTTCTGGGTTGAGTATTCAAATTATAACAACCTTAAATATTTAGAAATTTTTTTTGTCAAGTTTTAAATATTTAAATTTTTTTGTCACGTTTTAAATATTTTATATATCTCAAATTGAATTAGTTGGAATGTGCAGATACATCCGGCAAGGAAAATGGTGTTAGAGCTACGCGTTTTCTATTATTAGCTGGTTATATCTTTTTCCGAAGGTATTTGCTCGTAAAAGCTTGAGAGCAGCAACATTAATTTCCGGCTTCTCTACGAAGTGCTTTTTGCTTTGTTGAAGATTCCAACTAAAGTTGAAAGTATTTCTTAAAAAACCTAAAAGTTAAAAGTCTATCAATTTATGCGCGGCAAGTACTCATATGATATGTAAAAAACGAAAGCAATGGAATTAATCAGTGTCCAATAATCAGTCGCTTTAGCCTTTTGTCTGTCTAAAGATACCTATCAAGAATAATCAGTCCCTTTATTTGCTCTAGTACTAATTTTAGATTTTTTTTAAAATGTTTTAACAAAGTCAAGTTCATTTTTTTGGTACGTAGAAATTTTTTTATCTATCTATCGTAGGAACATTTATATACCAGTAATCATTTTTTCGAAATCCGTAATTCGTTTAACCAGTCGGAGCCTCGGCCCGTTTCTGATTCGTCATCGTGTGTTATGGGCCGAATCCAAAATCCTCATTCACCGGACCAAACCCAACACCGAAAAGCCTTTCAAAACAATCCTCTTCGAAACGACGCCGAATCAAGTGACTGCGCACTCTCCGCTCTAACCTAGGCAACAAGCCAGACTCGAGTCAAGCTTGAGCAAAAAGAAAACGAAAATAAACACACACACGCTCGCTCTCTCTCCTCCACCCCCCGGGTCAGTACGTCGTCGTTTTGGTGGTGGAAACAGAAAGAAGAGAGAGAGAAGAAAGATGTTCAGGAACCAGTACGACACGGACGTGACGACGTGGAGTCCGGCGGGGAGGCTGTTTCAGGTGGAGTACGCGATGGAGGCGGTGAAGCAGGGCTCCGCCGCGATCGGCCTGAGATCCAAGAGCCACGTGGTCCTCGCCTGCGTCAACAAGTCCAACTCCGAGCTATCCTCCCACCAGAAGAAGATCTTCAAGGCCGACGACCACATCGGCGTCGCCATCGCCGGCCTCACCGCCGACGGCCGCGTTCTCTCCCGCTACATGAGATCTGAGTGCATCAACTACTCCTACACCTACGAGTCCCCTCTCCCCGTCGGCCGACTTGTCGTCCAGCTCGCCGACAAGGCTCAGGTTCTTCCCCGATTCTGTGCCCTAATTTCTCGAATTGCTTGTTTTGGCTGTTGAGTTCTCGGAGCTAGAGTTTTTCAAGGGATTTTTAGGTTTCGTTAGAAATCATGCAATGTGCGACTCTCTTTAACTACGAAAGCCTTGCTTGATTTGCAAATGTCGTTTCTAATTGTTGCCTTGACGCTGCTAGTAATTTCGGTTCATCGAGTTCGTGTAGTTTGGCAGTCTCTGGGAAATCGCTATGGTTCTTTGTGTCCCCTTGCATGCTGAGTGTGTTGTTGTTCTTTATTGTCAGATTTAGCTTGGGCGATTCCTGTGCCTGATATAGTCGGATTTGTTACTGTGTGTGTACTTAGTTAGGTTCATGCCTAATAGGTTAGGATCTCGGTTGTTTCAACTACATTCCCCTCCAAGAGGTGACTTTCAAGATCCAATGTTTCGTGATGTGGTCATCGAAGATGATATTTGTTTGTTTGAACTTTCTACACTGTGGAAGTGAAGAGGACGGAGATTGTGTAAATGGATTGGCAGTGGCCTGCTAAGTCATTTAGATAGATTCTTAGTGTGTCATGAATTTATGTTTGGGCAAGCATAGGAAACTGTTTGATAAGTACATGGCATCTTCAGCCTTTATATCCTTTTTTTTTCTTTCCTTCCTTCGGAAACATATTGTGTTGTTCTGTTTCAATGGAAATTGTGAGACACTCTGGGGCATCGGTTCTTTCCCTATTATGGAGGATAATAGAAGGATATTATATTATCTTGTCTCCCCTCTCTGTTAAAAGTGCATGAAAGTGTTCTCTGCGTGTAGCTCAATCAGGTGATCTCATTTTATACATCTTGGCATTGCCTTGTGGCCAGAATAGTTCTAGTTCTTTCTGAAAATGTAATAGTGCGGCCACAGAGTGTGCAAATAAGATTGCTGCTGCTTTCAACTCTATCCCAATCATATCATCTGATGATTCAAGATCTTTTCCTATTGGTGAATTTTCATTAAGTGTAGAAACAGCCTTTTGTATTTTATCGTTATACTCGTTGGTAACATGCTTGAGTTGCAGGTCTGCACACAGCGATCATGGAAACGTCCATATGGGGTTGGTCTACTGGTTGCTGGTTTGGATGAATCTGGAGCTCACCTATACTATAACTGCCCTAGTGGGAACTACTTCGAGTATCAGGCTTTTGCCATTGGTTCACGCTCACAAGCTGCAAAGACATACTTGGAACGCAGGTTTGAAGGCTTTACAGACTCGTCGCGCGATGATTTGGTCAAGGATGCTCTCCTTGCCGTTAGGGAAACATTGCAAGGAGAGACACTCAAAAGCTCCATCTGCACAGTTGCTGTCGTTGGAGTTGACGAGCCATTTCATATACTTGATCAGGAAACTGTCCAAAAGTTGATTGATGCCTTTGAAATTGTCGTGGAGGCCGAAACCCCTGCTGAAGAACCAGATGCTGGCGCCGAACATGGTGATGCATCTGCTGCTGAGGGAGCCGATGCCGGTGCTGGTGCTGATCAAGGCGCTGCTGACCAGGGTGCGGCGCCAATGGACATGTGAATATGATGACACAACTTCACGGCGATGGTAGCTCGTATCCGTTTGCAGAATTAGTCGATGAACTGGGTGGCACCTGGGTGAGAAATGCTTGTGTTGGACTTGCTGTTCTTATGTACTTTATTTTTAGAGAATGTGCTGACAATGACAATCTCAAGCCAATCTTTGAAATGGTGTTCATAACTTATCGTTGGATGAGGGTCATTGAACTCTTAGAGTATACCGATGTTTCGGGAAATTTCTCTCGTTTTGTTCCTTCTGGTAAAATTGTCTAGCCATCAGCAAGGATCGGATAAAATCAAGCATGCGCCCAGAACCAGATTTGAACCGGCGACACGAGAATTTTCAGCCCTAAATCTCGACAAGACGACACTTGCTAAGAATATTCATAATCAAGACTGATAAGCAGAATTTTCTAATCTTTACGAACTCGATCTTATAGCTCCCGACGACAAACATGCATGAAATATTTCATGAAGTATAAGACTTGAAATAAGAAATCATTTCTACAAGCTAAAAAAGACATTACCGACATGATCGACGACATTTCGATTCAGTTTTGTCAAGTCTCCATTTTTTTCTATTGAGACCGAAACTAACCCCAAGGCATTGCCTCCGTTGATAAACTTTTCAAATTGCCGGGGCACTCTTTTTTTGTTTGTTGAAAACTCTTAGAATATTCAATCTAATAGTTGTCCCGATGTTGTTTTACCTTTAACTCATAATGGAGTTGCATTAAAATCCATTAGAGAGAATTTTGTCTTATGTTATTCGACTTTACATTAATTGATTTAATAGTTGTTCGGATATATTGTGGTTAAAAAAAAAGAACGAGCATTCCTCCGAAAACTAGCAACTCGCATTTGGGATGTATCATGTAAATCCCATAGAAATTAATGAGTCGTTAATCTTCTTAAATTTAACGAGCCAAAATTGCAACAATGGCTGCCTCTTAGAAGACATGCTAAGCGAATTCTTACGAATTATAAATGATAGGTTGTACTATGACAAGTAGTGCTAATTGCGGAACTCGGGAATGGGGAGGCCCTTCATCTGCAACTGCTTGTACGCCCACTGCCAGTTCTCGGCGGCCACTTCGCCTCCGAGCGAGCGGATGACAGACCCCCCGCTGCATGTTCCGACATGGCAGCATTCTTCCAAAGATAATCCCTTCGCTAGTCCGTACAAAAACCCGCTGGCAAAGAGGTCTCCTGCTCCGGTGGCGTCGACAGCTTTGGACTCCCCAGTTGCTGGAACCCGAACGATCTGTGGGGGAGTTATGGTTATTATATCAGACAAAGCATATAGCCATGGCCGGTCCCGTACGATCAACATAGAAATACAAGTAGCAGGCAAAATGACACCAAGTTCAAATATTAGGCCACGTTATATGACAACCAAATTCATCCGGCAACAAAGACACGACTAGATCATTTCATCACACCGCAGCATATTGGCCACTCAAAAATGGTTTTGGGGAATCAGAGGTGCCACTAACCTCTTTCCCATGCTTTGCTATGCAACCATTAGCACCTAGCGTGACCACAGCCCACCGGCAATATTTGGACAAGAAATCAAGAGCAGCCTCAGGGTCGTAATTTCGTTCACCCCTAACCAGAAGAGGATACCGGGATAATCAGCAGGGAGTGCAGGAAGCTCTTGAACAAAAGTTTAAAATGTCTAATATAGTTCGTCTGAGCATAGTAATGCAGACTTGTACTTACTGCAGTAATTCAGCTGCTTCATCTTCATTAGCAAAGCAAAGGTCTATATTCCCTGATTCTAACAATTGCAACAGAGGTTGTCTAAAGTTCCGAACCATCTGGCCAAGACAAAAGGCACTAAGTTGCCAAATCTCAAGCGAGAAAGATCTTGACGTCAATTGCAACTCAAAAGAGAGATGACATAATAAATCAAACATGACCAGATACCAACCGAAAATGAATGCAAACGCAGGGATAGCCCTCGCGATTGGGATGCTCTGCCTCATTCTATCAATATGAATGTGATATTAAAAAACGTGTACCTCAAAGCTGGCCAAATCCAATGAAATAGAAAGACCTTCTGCCTTTGCAATTTGGATAGCTGCTTGAATAACTTCCAAATTAAACGGTGCGTATCTCATCACCAACCACTGTGCAGAAATATCTCATCAGTTATTCTCGTAAAAGCTAGGAGTAAACGTATTTGAAAGTTTTTTTTGAATGATATAAACTACAATTTGATCCAGCGAGTGGATTCTAACCTTGGAATCTTTGAAGTCTTCCTTTGTCAAATCCTCCGGCTGGAAAGAAAAAGAGCAGCTTTTGAGAAGAGCTGGTCATATAAGATCACGGCTAGAGTCATTAAGGGTATTTAGAGACAGAAAACAACACATATGAACCTGAATTTTGACAGCACTTGAGAGACAAGGTCGCATTGTGCGGTTGCCCGATTCATCGACCAAGCAAACGCACTGTATCAGACAACAACCATCAAAGTCTTGAAATTTGCGGATCCTGAAGCTCACATCAAATAAGACATCATCTGTTATAAATTCATTCCATCACCATGGCGACGAAAAATCACCTGACCGGTGGATCCCTTCTTCAGTCTCAATCTCGAAAGGTTCACTCCATTAAAGCTCATGTTACTCACAAAAAATCTACCTTGTTCATCATCCCCATAAGCACCAATAATCCCGCAACGGATTCCGAATCCCGCACTCAGTCCTCGGACGGTGTTGGCTACGCTACCACCAGCCAGTGTCTTAACAGGAGATGTCCCATTAGGGGAAGCGAGTATATGAGTCTTGACCTCTCGGAGAATGTGCTCAAGCTCCCCAATTGCAACCTACCAGCCCCAAGCAAACACACATCAAATGCAAAACAACCAAGGTATAGAACCTCGATTATTCGGTCTAGTGGGTATCCAATTATCGGGTTTTGACCGAAATAAACCAGCTTTTTCCAGAGCTCCAAGTACCAAAACAGCTTAAACTCGCCCTAGTAACCAAAATTCACAAGTACCCAACAAGAAACAAGATCGGGGAAGCGAAAAGATGCAAACTTTAAGTACAATGAAGCATTAAACCAGAGACCCAGAGCATGAGAACGTACGGGTACAGAGCCGCCACGGTCGCCGGGGATTTGATCTAGGATGGACCGATCAACACGCGCCACGTGGTCGACGAGGGCCGCCGGCTGGAACCCCAGAATGAGAGGCCTCGGACTTGGAAGCGCCGTGGCGTTGTCTCCATTCCCGGACAAGGCTTCGGCTCCCATTCTCTCTCTCTCTCTCTCTCTGGGTTGCCTTCGCCTTTGGCCGTTTAGGAGATTGTGGGTTGAGTCCTATTTATAGAGGGCGAAATAGACAATGTTTGATGTTTCCTAATTTATTTTCGGCAAAATTTTCAGTGTCCACTATCCAGACATTTTTCCAGATTATTTGAAACAAATCTTGGTCCTTTTTTTTAAATAAGAAATGTTTTTAATTGGAAGGATTGATCCAAAATACAAACTCAAAACCTAACTATACTCTTTTGATATTCGAGTTGGCCAACTATACATAAATTTTTTTAATAACAAAAGTGACATTCGAAAATAGGTCTAATCAATTGGACAACTACCAACAAACACTTAGATCAACTGATGAGGGAGTTGTTCTAGCTTAACCAAGTTCTCGGGTTTGAGTCATTGGGAACGCAGTAGTGTTAAATACTTTGAGAGAGCTTTGTCACTTTTCAAAGATCCTATCCGACTCGAACTTGGATTAGTCGGCCCAGTGGACCGGATACCAAGTGGGTTATAAACCAAAAAAAATCAATTGGACAACTCTGGTATTGAAACTAAATCATTTGGTAGCCTCATAGTCTCTTTTTTTTACATTGCTCCAAACAAAATAGACAATTTTTTGTATAAAAAGAAGCAGGAGAAGGGAAGCCACCTACCAAAAAAAGAGAAGGGAAGCCATTATTAGCAATCAAAACTAACAAGCTCGACTCCCTTTTCTTCATTCAAGTTTTTTTTAAAAACACTGTTGTTTTGGCATGCTTCTGTAAGAAAAAAATGAGATTTAAAAAAAATTAAAAGTGGTATTTGGAAAAGATATCATGTGAGTAGACCAGACCGAGTGACGTCCAAAGAACCCCAAAGGCCAAAGCTAGAGTCCAAATAGAATCCTGAAAATGTGGGAATCCACAACAAGTTGGTGTTTATTTACTGTTATTTTTTATTTAAAAATGCAATTTTATACTTCGAATAAAATCCCACATTGCGTAACTTTTCCCAAAGATTGTAAAAAATAATCTCAAAGAATCACCAAATGATTGAAAATGACCAATGGGAGAGGAGAGTCGCACCGACTCCGGCGTGAGTGGTGGTGGGAATTGGGAAAGGACCTGATCCAAATCTTCACCGATGGGACATAGGGGCCTCCCTTAGCCTAAATATTAACGTGGGGTCTCGAATTATATAGTTTTTGCAAGGGAATTATATAGTTGGATGGTGAAAATAAAGTTCTGCTAAATTATTTATTTTTTTCGCTAATTCTTAATTATGTTTTGATTATAGAATTGACAATTTTCATAGAATTGCCAAGAGAGTTCTGTTACGAGTCATTTTATTAGAAGAGTTTAGGAGACTGAATATAATCTATTAAAAAAATTAGATCTTTTAACCGTATTTAACAATTTTCGTATTTTGTCGGGTTTAAATAATTAGATATGTCGACGCGAGGCATGAATAACGACGTTATGACAGCGGCTTAACAAGGCTGACAACTCTTTGACAGAGAAAAAAAAAGGTAAATACTCGAACAATTATAAGTTAATGCATGTCGATTACCATAACGGTCAAAACAAAATTTTAGCGACTTTAATATAAAATTTGTAAAAATTTAGTAATCAATGGTCTTTTTTTAATGAAGTAATCAATGGTTTGTAGTCGACAAAACGCGAGAAGTAACACTCCCATAAACTTTATGTTCACATCCCAAAGAGACTCAATGGTCATTGGTTATCATTTCCCATTACTGAAACAATTGATTCTAAATAACACAATTTGAATTCCGACCAAAAAAATAGCACAGTAACCCAATAAACCCATGTTCATCTTCCATTAATTGAGGGGATGCATAATGTTATTACAATCATTCGCCCTAGAGAATCTTCCACCTCAGTCTCAGTAGGTGGACGGTAGCTTTTGTCGGCACTAGCCGTATACCTCCACTCTCCACTTGGAAAATAAAATATATACAAACCGAATATCTCAAAATCTCGAACTTTCTTGACCACTTTGAGATTTTTTTTAATTAAATTAGAATAATATTTATCTAAGTGCGGTTGACGGTAGTAATCAATTATATTAGATGGACATTTATTTTGTTTATATGAGCTCGGAGAGTAGCGATGGGCCATAATTAGGCTTTCAAATGGGCCTTATAGCCCATATTCATTTTCTTGGGCCTCCGTTAGCTTTCCCAGCCCAAATATTTTGGGCTTTCACCTGCAATGCGCCTTCTCGGCCTGCGTTTCAAGTGTTTCCAAGCGGATCCCACGGCCATTGGACCTCCAAGTGAGCCTTTTTGAGGAAATCCATGGACCGACCCCATCGTCTAAACCCTAAACCCTAAACCCTAAACCCCATCGTCTCCATCCCATAGAAACTACGAGATCACACAAAGATGCCTTCGGAATCCGAACCGACCACCTCATCCATCCTTATACTATTAGAATTAGAGCAAGTGCTATTTTGATGTAGTTTTGATTTCTAACACTTGTAGGCATGTAGCTTAAAGTATCACTCAACTACCTTTTAGTCTGAACAGTTTGCATTTAAAAACAACATTTTCCATTAATTAAACGACGAGGTTCACATTTACCCTTCTTTGCCTTGGAACATATACATGGAACAATCTCCAACATGCAAAAAGCAAGGTACCTCTCGACATTGTTTATATGAATAACAAGGTATAGTTGTACTGCGTCATATGGCCCCTCGCAAAATCTCAAATGCTAAAAGCGGGGTTCATAATTCCACCAAAAAATTTCGGGCATTATTAACTAAGAAAGTGCATTCCCCTTTTCTCCGAACAAAAACAAATGTCCTTGAAATCCATCTCAAGATTCAACTGCGCAATCTGAAAATCGATACCTAAGTTGCGAATGTCAGTTCTCTTTCGTGGCCTTCTCCGGGAGAGTGGGTTCGGGGACAACGCCCAGCAGTGAATCATAGTCATCTTGATGAGCAAGCTTCTTATTAAGCACCTTCTCAAACTCGACCTCATCCAACGGCTTGGAATTTTCTTCCGCATGAGCCTGCGCAAGATTGGAGTAAGTGGCAGCTGACTGTTGAATAAAGGCTAACTCATCGTCTGTCAGCTTTCTCAGAAACTTCGCCGGATTTCCTCCCCATACCTGTACGAGGAAACAGCTCCAAAATTAAGTCAACACCTCGATGAACGGTGTCCGATAGAGAACAACGGAGGTTATCCTGTTCACCAGGTGTGTGACTAAACTATTTCCCGAGCCATCCTAAACATTCTGAAGAGTGACTGCTACGTAAGAAACAGCGGCCAAGCATACCTCTCCAGTGGGGATATTTGTGTTCTGTCTCACAAGGGATCCAGCAGCAACCATAGAATGTTTCTCAACTACAACGCCGTCAAGAAGAGTTGCTCCCGTGCCAATGAAAGCTTCATCCTCGACAGTGCAGCCATGTAAAACAGCACTGTGACCTGCACAGTTTAGGTTGGAAATATCCGTCAATTGGAATTAGAATAGCAGGCATCGTCTAATTACGGCTGTGATTGCATTACCCACCGACAGTAACATTATCACCGATTGTTGTCGGTAGCACCTTCCCACTTAGATTGGATTTCGCTACATGTACAAGGGAATGGTCCTGGATATTAGTCCCACTTCCGATGCTGACGCTGTTCACATCCCCTGTTTACAGGAAACGTAACATAAGTGTACAAATTCAGACGAGAAAAAGTTTCACCAACTGAAGATAGACAAGCACGGAGTTAAAAGTCCAGCAGTTAAAACATAATTGCAAACAGGTTGGTTGATGAGAGAGTATATCTTAATAGACGGAATGCAGGGCAATTCGTTTCTTATTGACATCGGTAGGCATTGAACACGAATTAAGCAGCACGAGTCTCAGTAACACTTTCTCGCAACCGGCAACTGAAGTAAAGAGAAGCAAAGGCAACAACATTACCATTGCGCTCTATCATACCAACCTACAAACATTTCGAGCAATACGAGGATCAAAGTCGGGCAATCTCACCTCTCAGAACACAGCCGTACCAGATAGACGATCCCCTACCGACGCGGACATCCCCGACAATGGAAGCACTGGGAGCAACAAACGCCTCCTTATCCACCGCGGGGACTTTATCGAACACGTTCATCAGAGGCCGGTGCCTAGACACTGTTGAGGTCCTAATTAACACACATTAACCAAAACCTAACCGGACCTAAAGAGGATCTATCTATATTAGGGAGAAACACTTCTTACGCTGCTCGTGGAACAAGTTGTTGCCTTGAAGGCGGCAACCCAGGCGGTCTAGGGCTTGCCCGGTTTCCCGAATCCAGAACCCCACCGCGTAAAATGCTCTTCCCATGGTTCCCATCTCCTAATTAATTTATTTTTTTTGGTGAATTAATTAATTCCCGATTTCTTCTCGGCTCCCGATTCAGCTTTCCCAGTTGAAAGGGGGAAGAGGACGACCGTACGAGGGCTAAGTGTGTTTATACGTGGCAGCAGAGGTGAGAAAAAACCAAGAATCACACCAAACTAAAAAGAATTGGTCCGAATCGATTTTTTGTTTGTTCAAAAAATAGTTCTCGGATCTGGTTCGGATTTTTTAGAAAACAACCATGGAGAACCAGACCAAACCAAAAAATTTTGAGATAAGGATAAAAAAGTCCATGTGTGACAAGGTCACACAACCAATTTTTTCAAACCAAAAAAATTAGTTTGGTTCTTGTCCAGAACCAATCAGCAAATGGTCTGGTCCGGATCTCATATTTTTTCTTAAATAGTTCTCGATTATTATGGCTTGGTTCGGATCAGTCTGGTTCGGTCCATTTGCTCACCCCTACGTGGGAGAGGTAGAGGTTGGTAAATCGACCCGGTCTTCGGGGGCGGAATGGGTATTTCCACGCTCAAGCAAGCCCCGCGACTCGTATTTCGTTTGTATTATTTTTTTTGCAAGTTATGATTTTAGTGCTTTCCTATATTGACACTTTTAGTCAATGTTTTTAAAATCGACCCGAAAGGCGACCTGGAATTTTTAAAATTTTTGGTTCATCCGGTCGGACCGGTACTTATATTTTTATATTAATATTATAAAATATAGTTTAATAAATTTAATTTAGCATAAAAATAACAAAATATTAAATAAGTTTAAATATTTAGCAACTTTGTTATACAATTTATCCAAACAAAGTTTTTGAACATGTATTTAACAAGTACAAAAGTAAAAGAAGATGATTATACATTTTTTTTGTTTGACATATTAGTCAAATTCGTTTGACATAGTTAATATATTATCGAGAATTATTTAAAAAATAAGTTTGTTATGATCAAAAAGTGATGTACACGCTCTGAGCTTGGAAATAGATATTTTATTTCTAAATTAAATCTGATAAAATGAAAAAAATAAATATTAATTTTTCTGATCCAGGCGAACCGGGTCACTCGAAAGTACCTGACCAGGTGGTCTGACCAGATTTTGACCGGTTGAACTACTGGCTGGGTTTTAGGCAAAACTCGACCCGAATTTGGTTATAAATAATGGTTTGACTGGTCAGACCACCGGTCAGACCATAGTTTTTAAAACATTGCTTTTAGTGACCAATGTTTCATAGAGTGACACTTATGGTGATAATTGTTTAACCAGGGTTAGTTTGTTTCGTATGACATTTCCACATAAGCACAACATCATATTTCTATCTTCCAGGTGGCGATGATATGACAAAATAAAAAACACACAGTTGAAATTCTGCAACATTAAAACCCCAAATTGACACAAAATATCTCATATCCAAAAATTGGGGTTAGAGAATTTTTTTAATCCCGGTTGAAATTGAGTTTTTAGTTTGCCATTTCAGTGCCACATAGGAGAGAGAACTATGATGTGGCGTTGACATGGAATACTAGTTAGGATAAACTAACTATGGTTAAAAATTGTCACCAAAAGTGTCAATTGAGAAAACCACAGTCACCGAAAAAAACTAATCACAGGATACTAAGTTAAAAAAGAGTAAAACTACAAAGTACTAAACTGAACTTTTCTATTAATCGAAGTCACACAAGCGGCCACGTGAATACATGGCACACCACTCAGCTTCCACACATTCCAAGAACATGAACTTTCGAACGCGAACTTTCGATTTTATGATCAAATACTTTGTATGCATTTTGTACATTTTCCAATAAGAATACCGATCAGGGTCTACATTGTCCAAAAAGGCAGACTTACCTTTGTAGATAAACTTTAAGGTGAATAACTGGTCTCCCATTGTCAGCAAAAGTCGAAACCCCAACTTCCTGCAAATTAAGGTCCCCCAAAAGATATTGGGGGAAAAATCTGGGCGAGTGAGCTTGGGGCTCAGTTGAGGTGGACGAAGATGTGAGAAGAGGAACGGGCGAAGGGGAATATCGAAGAGGAATGGACGAAGATGGTGAAGAAGAAGATCTCGAGGTCAAGGAAGAAAGTGAAAAGTTGGGGTGGGTTAATTTTTCGAGAATTTGTGGATAGAAAGATAAGGTGAAACGTTTTATACTTGGTCGGGGTAAAATTTAACAAAGAGAGATATTTTAGTCTTTTCAAGTGGAGAATCACTGGAAAATATGGAACATTCCGGCATCCGGGACCCGAGAGTTTCTAAAATCAAAGACGGGAGATTGTAAAATCATTTTCGAAAATGCAGGGATCCGAAGGAGAGGATGACCAAACATCAGGGACTAGATAATTTACCTAAAATTATATTAGTTTAAAGAGATCGGTACTAAAAATTCTCTTGCGTGATTACTTTCAGTTTCTCTAAACACGTTTTGAATCAAATTCTTATCGTTGGATTATCTATCTTTTCAATCAAATGTCCAAAAAACATACAAGTGCTTTCTAGAAAAGTCTTTTGAGTTGGTCAACGGGATTAGGACTCTTAAACATTCATTCAGAACTAGTAAACTTGGGTTCGGTCGAGCAATAACTTGTTGTCGGTGTAGTGAATACCTCAAAATGATTAAACTTTTTGTTTTGGGTAATAAGTAAACTGTTAGATCTGTTGCTTTTTTCCGAAGCCATCTATTCCCGCCAATCTTCACGACAATTTGTTTTACTATCTATTATCCAGATACTATTACATCGTCTAACTAAATCTTTAAAACACGGTAAATTTTTCTCTCATACGATAAATATTCAAACCGAACAAAATCTTTAAAATATGATAAATTTGTAAGAACCGTAAAAGATCTTGATAGAATAAGTAACAAACTTGATAGAAAAGAGTTTGGGGGAGAATAAAATTGGCGGGAGGATAGAAGAAATAGAGAGGTTGAGAAGAGAAGAAAAAGGATAGGGAAGAAGATACTTTTTACTCTTTTTCGTTGATTGATGAGTACATGTGTCGAATGCCCTTTTATAGGACTAGAATACTAAAGGGTATAAATTAGGATTATTGTATTGAATTCAATACATTCATGTATGCAAATCAAGAGGCTGAAATGTGATAAATGAATCCGATGAATTAAGCATCTCAAGAAGATGTATCTCCTCCAATGTTCTTGACTTCGGGTTCAATGTTCTTGGCTCTTCGTCTTCAGTGCACATAACAAAATCTCTCTTCCTCATACAATGTTATCTATTTTCGCTGCTTACACGCAAGTGGGTAAGTCTGTTATTGGGCATGTTTGTTGAAAAAGATTGATATAGTAGATAGAAGATTAGGAGTAGATTAGCAATCTACTTGTTTGGTAAAATTAGTAGATTGCAATCTACTAATAGATTAGGAGTAGTTTAGGTTAGTTATTTTTTTTTAAATTTAATTATTTTTTTAACTAATATAATATTTAAGATGCTAAGGAGGCTGATTATTTATTTTTCTTATGAATTATTAGAAAATTTAAGAATCTATTTAACTAAAAAAATTAAGCGATTTTTTTAAAAAAAATTTAGTCAGATTCGTTTAAATTTTAAGAGATTTTTGTTTAGTAGATTCGTTTAGAGTTTCGTTTAAACTCAAAGATTCTTTTAATTTTAAAAGATTTTATTTTAACTACTATATATATTTTATTTTGCTGGATAATTATTTAAAAAATTAAATATTCTGTTTAACAAACAAATATTAAAAGATATCCTTTAAACAACTATTTGAAATCTGATTTTTTAAATAACTATTTAAATTAGATTAAGTTGAGATTTTTTTTCATTCTTAAAATTATTCTTCCCTTCACTGTATAAATAATGTACTAAAAAAAGTGATTTATCAACCTCTCCCTTCTATTTGTTCAGGCTTCCCATATTTGGCTCTCTCTCTCTCAGGTAATCTTCGTCAATTTGTCTCTACATTTTTACATCTCAATTTTATTTATTTATCTAGTGTATATGAGTCTAGAATTATAAAATAGTGGATAATTCTAACGGACAGTTCTTATATGATAAATTTTGTTAAATTTATATATTATAGTTGAATATTATTGGATTCTATATATAATTCTACTAATAATATCTTTTACATTGTTAAGATTTAAATCAATATCTCTAGTGAATCCAATTTTTTTCCTCATATATAAGGAATATCTTTGATCATCCATGAGATGCAACGTATGTGTACCTTTCTTGAAAGTGATATTGGAATGTATTTTTTTCACGGTTCACTGAATATTGTCTCCAATTTCTGTCTAGTGAAGGATTCACTGTATCAAAAATCTGTTTCGCCACTTATTGTAAGCCCAAAAATATCTTAATTATTCCCTGAACTTTTATATTTAAAATAAGGATTTTATAGTGAACTCATTTTCCTCGTTTTCTTATTTTAGAATTTTTTACATTTTATTTATTTATAATATTTACTGATTAATATTATTGATTGATGGTGCATACAGGAATCTAAAATTTCGTGAAGGAAGACATCGAACCTCTCAGGTAAGATTATAATTTATTTTGTTATGTTATGCTGTCAATTTTATTAGTGTGTGTTATGCCTTCATTCTCATTCAAGACACAGAGATATGTTGTTATTGTTACGATGAGCCTTCATAATTATGTTAGATAGAATTCCTCAGAAGATATAATTTTGACAAACTTTGCTGAACATTCATCATTTGCATTACATGATGAATTAGGTGATATTGACGTGAATCGACAATAATGATCACTTCAAATGGATGTATTAAGAGATCAAATTATTTTTAGTTTGATATAATCATAAGAATTAGAATAAATGATCATTCAATATTTTTTTAAAATATTGTAATAAATATTATTTTTTTAATAAATGATATGGTCTTGTTATTCTTATTCTAGTTTTGTGAATTTTTACCAAGTAGTTGTTTAATATATGTTCAATTTTATTTTCATGATGTTAATCATATAATATTTATAAAAAATTAAAATTAAATATAATTAAGTTTATCTTAATTTATTAGTATGTAAGTTAATTAAATAATATCGATTATTTTATTTAAGTTTAATGTTTGTATAATATACTAAATTTAATATGTAATCTACTAGTTGATTTTATCAAACACTTTGTCCAATCTATTATCTGCTCCAAATCTGTTCGCATTATCTATTTCCGCTGCTTACACGCAAGTGGGTAAGTCTGTTATTGAGAGACATGTCGTGTGGGGTGTTGATTCTGTAAACGTGTGTAGGTCCATAATTTTATCAAGTGGAGATGATGTGTTTCACGAAACTGTACATGGACAGAATTCCCAGCACATTATACGCATGTTTGAGCACACCTGGAAGTTGAGAAGACGTTAGACATGATACGAACGTGTCATTCTAGACCGTCAGATTTATCCAACGGCGGAACGAGTCGATACCAAGAGGTGAGCAAATGATTCGTACCTAAACTAGTTCAAAGCAGGCTAGGGCGCGGCGCTAGGCAAGGATTGACTTGAGGCAATGAGGGAGGACATCGTGGACGCCAGCTATTCACTTACCTACCAATTCAGCAACTCTCCAACAACCGAAACAAATAAACATACCGTAACTAAACTTTGTACATTGACTTTTCTATTTTCTTAATGATTTGATTCGAATAATCAAAACCACAAGATGGCTGTACTATTGCTAATGTTTCTCTAGCCTAGACATTGCCAGTTTGCAAATATCAGAAGCCAACAACTTCTACGATACGATCCTATCAATCATTTATGAAACTCTATTAATACCGTTGAAGTTGTTAGATGGCTCACTTTTTTTTTTTCCTTCTTCTCTGCAACAAATGAACGGGAGAATTCTCGTAGTGATCTGCTTCTTCTGGGCTGTCCTAACAATTGTAGCTCCGACACTAATCCTCTTGTCGGAATCATCGAAACCTGGCATGGATAACAAAGGTAAGAGCTTCGGTACTCGCACCGTCGCAGTTCTTGTATATTATAGATCAACTTGGGTTAGCTGACAGTAACGTGTGATAACAATTACACAGATAAGTTTGCTAGCTTTTCTTCAGCTGATTCTACAATTCAAGTAACGGAAACTGGGGAAATGAAGTCCAGAAAAATGATGGAGAAGGTACAGAGAGTTGGAGAGACAGCTGCAGCACCTGTGGAAGCACCCGAACCGAGTCCTGAACCCGAACCAGTTAGCGGGAATTGGACAGCAGATGTCATCCTTGGTCGGATTTCTGAGAACAATCAGATGCAAGGAATGATGAAGTAAGGATGAATTAGTGGATACATGTTTTTTTTTTCTTTGATAAATGCAAATTGTATTAATAATAACACCAGAATATGTACAAGAGTTTGTACACCAAGGTGAAGGTTGCACAACAAGGGTGAAAAAGTCTCAACAATTCGTAAATAGTCTATCTTTCAATTGTTTTTAATGGATCAAACAATTCACGAAATGCGTGAATAATATCAAACAATCCTCATCGTTGTGTTGTGTTACCTGGTTTGCATTGACCATCTTGACCGCCCTGTTAGTCGGACCGATGTTAAGGCAACAACAAAAGTGATACTTGGGAGATATATATTACACAACATGTCTCAACAACCGATCACCTCGAGAGAGTAAGAGAAACAGCTCCAGCACCTGCTGAAGTGCATTTACACAAAAATACACGTACATATGCATACTTAACTAACCCTCCGCGATTAACTATAATGCAAATCAGAAGAAAAAACTCACCTTCTAGTCATTGGATAGTAAAAAGTCCCGTTTTGAAGATTCCATTGACCCCACGGCCAATGGCGGCCCCTCGAACGATCCCTCTGGAGACCAAAAGAGATGGCATTACTTGGTAAAGACCAAGAAATTGGGGGAACTTGTCAAGAATAATTTGGACAATTTCCCAAACACTTCAGCATTTCCCAGAGATAGGATCAATCAGATAATCCAAGGTTAAATTCAAATCGGCAAAAAAAATTGCGTGATGCAAATTTGGGAAAAAAATTTGGACCATTTCTCGATTTGTGCGTGTCATCCTTGCGCAGGGGCCATGCTAATCTTCTCTGTATCGTTCCAATTTTATCAGATGTCCCCGAAGGGACGCTACTACCGTCGACGGCTTTGCCTTATAAACACGTGAACCGTGGCTTCCGCAAGCGATGTGGGAATGTACATGACGCGCAACGACTAAACTACTGACTTTGACCGAACTATTGACCGTCTCGCCGCTTCAGTTCCAAAGCAAACCAAGAGAGAGAGGGCCAAAGGGGAAACAGAAGTCGACCCAGAATTTTAACACTACAGAATAGGCAACCGAACCCAATTAAAACATACATTAGAAGATGAAACCTCAAGAAATTGATCCCAAAAAATGAAAAGAGAAGCAAAAAATAGACGAAAAAAGAAACGGAGAAAAGACATCTGTAAGGGGAAAAAAAATTAGCAAACTCACTTGTCCCGTTGAACGGCCATCTCTCAGACAAGCTCTTTGCTTGGTCATCGAAACGAGCTACTTCTTCTAATTTCTTTCTAACTCTTGTTCCTCCGTTTTAATTTTGCAAGGGAATACATTTTTTTGTGAGATATATTGAAATTGAACGACAGAAATTGGAGCAATCACTTTGGTTGGGTTTACCCATAAAGTTGATGTGTGTCATGTCCATTTGCACGGCATTTACATAGAAATCCAACCGTCTCAATGCTCTCGAAAGTCGTGATTCGTATCTCAAAGAAATGACACGATTGCGTTTATGACCTTAATTGAATTTCGATATCTAAATATTCATTAGGCCGAATTCGATCGAATAAAAAATACTTCATGAAAGTGGATATTATTTAACACCACGTCATACTGACATACGCTGATTATATATATTATCGACCGCCGCCGGTGAATAATTAACGGAACTCGAATACACCACTAGGAGAAACGCGCAACAAAAGTTACGCGCATCTTATTTAGGAGTCCAAATAGAGAAAAAAAGTCGAAAATCCAGAGTTCAAACGAATTGCTTAAGGAAATCCTCCACTGTCGTATACTTCACGTCCGGGTACAGCTCGGAGGCCTCCACACCCCACGACGGGTCAATGTCGAAGTTGGTCTGGTCACCCTTCACGAATGTGGAGTGGCTGATTCCCAGGAATATGTTGATTGGAATTGGAGCCCCTGTAAACAAACAAACCATTCATGAAACAAACAATAATGATCGTGCAGAATTTTCGAGTTCGAGTCCTGATAACGCGTAGAAACTACTACGAACCTTGAATGTCCGCGAGGAGTTGGTCTTCGAGGATGAAGGTTTTCTCAATGATGGTGCCGATCATTTTCTCCCATAATGCAACCAGCTCGTTGAAGGAGTAGATGTTCTTTGGGGGCCTGATAAGGAGGGTCTTGTTCAAGGTTCTTGGGTCGTCCGCTGCCTTAATGGTGTAAGTTGCAATATCCACTTCCTGGTTGAATATTGCTGCAATACAAATTTTCGTTCCGGGTGAGCAAATGTCAATTAGAATTAGGTAAATTTAGTAAAAATTTTGTAATCCGTAATTTGAAATCGGTAATTATAAATAATTTACCGAAAAGTTCTTTGGCCTCATTAAAAAGTCAATGCTCGAGATAGACTTTATGCTAATTACACTTGATGGACTTGTACTTATTAGATTAAATTTGTGTTCATTCAAACTATTTGTAATTATTGATTAAATATATTGATGAATTATAATTTTTCCAAAAATTTTGGTAATTCGGTAAATACAGAATCTACCGAAATTTAGTTTGATAAATATTAAATTTATTGAATACTATTTAGAATCCATGAATTTTTTTAACATTTCAAAATTTGATAAATTTAATATTCGAGATTGGTAAATACCGGATATACACCCGAGATCATATGAAAAAATAAGGCCAGGCAAATGACTTTTTGTTATTTTGGTTTACCTTTGGGATTGCCGTCCCCGTGGATAATGACTTTGTCCCTGGGAGGGGCAGTGAGTCCAGGCTGGCCCAACGTTGGGAGGAAAAACCCAGCGAAGAAGTTGGCGGCCACGTAAGTGTAAGGGATCCCTTCGGCCTCTATTGCCCTACGGATTTGGGCCTTAGTACTGAACGCCGTTTTGGCAGGCTCAACGGCGTTTACGTGGTCCACGTCATTTCCAAATTCCGATGGCAGAAATCTCTGAACAGAATTTTGTTATATTTAAATTCAAATTAATTAAGGAAGCTTGAAAATAATAACCCAAATTCACGAGATTTCACGTCCTTTACAGATAAATGCCACTCGGCAAATAAACATGGAAGTTAATGTCTATTTTTTCCCCTTGTAAATAGTAATTATAATGACAGTCGGTAGTGAGAGAGCCATATTAAACATTGTTTTCAAAACTATGCGAATCATATTATATTTGTTTAATTTACTAAGAACCCACTAAAAATGATGTAACTCGAAACCGTATAATATTCAAACACATGCTAGGCCGAATAATTAAGGAACGGACCTTAATTTTGTTACCGGATTCTTTGATGGCAGCAATGATCTTGGTCTGATCAGCCAATTGCATGGATCCAACGGTGGATATCACAACGTCCACCTCCTTGATCGCCTTCACCAGGCTCTCGTGATCATAGAGATCCCCCTGCATTAAGCCAACCAAGTACAACAAATATATACTAATGAGTAATTAGATTAATCATAAAGTGAATATTGAATTTAGCAGTGTTGAATATTTGTCGGGCGAGATTACGAGAAGAATTACATGTAGTAAAGTGACTCCCAGTTTCTTGAAGTGGTCGAGAAGGCTTCCCTTGATAGGATCAGAGGCAGTGGTTTGCCTAACCAATGCATAAGTTGGGTGACCTTCCTTTGCGCTTGCTTCCAGTATGAACTTCCCTATGTACCCAGTTCCCCCAATTACCAATATCTTGCTCTTGCTGCTCGCCATTGAGATTGAAATTGTAATTGAAACTGTTCTTCTTCTCCGTAAAATGGAATTTGAAAAAGGGTTTGGAATTTGAAAAAGGGTTGGCAATTACATTTGCTGTGGCCGGTTTTATGGACGGAATGAGGGCCCACGAATTTCCGAAACGGGCACGATTTTATTTGTTTTAGGAAAAGTCCACTTAAGTACCATGTGATATCGCAAAAAATTAAGTCAGTACTATGTAGTTTAAAACGTATCAATTGAGTCAAACTTATTCCAATTAAAATCAATTAGAGGCCCGGGCAGCTACCCGAACCCTGCCCGACCTGCCCGAACCCTGCCCGACCACGTGGACTAAACACATCAAATTTTTTTGATGATGTGGCGCCACATGGACAAATCTCTCTTTCTCTTCTCTCTCTCTCTCTCTCTCTCTCTCTCTCCTCCTCCTTCGCAACATTCAATTCCCAAAATCAATTATTTTCCTAAGAACCAAATAAAAAACCCAACTTTCCCAGAAGAGGGATATGGGTACCGCGGCGTCCTCCGGCCAGCTGATCGTCGGCGTCGAGAGTCGGTCCCGCGTCGTGTACCACCTCGTCAAAGGGATCTACTTCCTCGGGATTACTATCGCCAATGACAATGGGAACAAGGTCAGCGTCACCATGACCGCCTGTCACGGCGTCGATGTCACGTCGGAGAAGCTCAGCCGAAGTACGCCGAGATCTACATGGCTCTGGACATCGTCCTCCGTGGGGTTAGCTGTTTATTTCCCAAGAACCAAATAAAAAACCCAACACACCCAGTATCTTATAATTACCGCAGGAAAAAGCCTAGAATCGGAAGTCGAGATCGTCACCGTCGTCATCATCATCGTCGTTGGCAGCGGTGGCCACCTCGGAGGCCATGACCTGAGCGAGCGAGCGAGCCGCTGGGCCTCGGCCTTGACGGCGACGAGTTGGAAAGAAGGGGATCGTGGGGCTTGGTCGGGCTGGGTTTGAGGTATGAGAGGGACTTTGTCGTCACCGTCATGGCAATGAGAAGCTCGATAGCGAAACCCAGCCTAGGGTTTTAGTGTATTTAATTAATTGAGTTTTAGTGTATTCAATTAATTGGGTGTTTTGGCTAGAATTGATTAATTTTGTGTTCTTAATGTGAATTAATTTTTGATTCTCTGGATTAAGCATAGGTTGTCGATGGAGGTTGATTTTATTTTTGGGTGTGATGAGTTGAAGCATTTGTAATGGTTGGCTGGACTTTCGGGACGATGATGATGATGAAGAAGAAGAAGAAGAAGAAGAGAGGGGAAAGAGGAGAGAGACCGCCATGTCATCAGTTTTGATGATGTGGCACGTTGAGTTGGCCGGGCAGGTTTCAGGCAGGTCGGGTAGGGTTCGGGTAGCTGCCCAGACCTCTAATTAATTTTAAATAGAATATGTTTGACTCAATTGATAAACTACAGGGTACTGACTTAATTTTTTGCGATACCACAGTATACTTAAGCAGACTTTTTTCTTTGTTTTATTGGGAATTTTTATCAAGTATCTACCTTAAGTTGGTGTGGGGGTTACTGGGGATGATTATCACGTCTCTCCCGACGAAATAATGATTGCTTTCGATTGAAGGATTAGTGAAAGAGAAGCAGCTTCTAGTTGCAATTAATTTGTTGATTGTATTTACAAGCGCAGCGACTCCTCAGGATGAAATCACATAAACATCCGGTGAATATAATCTCGGAGTTATCGATAGAAGTTGTTCCGAGTTGTAAAAAACTTGAATTCATTTAATAAGTTATTGAAGAACGTAAAAATACTTATTAGAAAAATTATCTCTAAAATACGATCGAGTAAAATATCAGAACATACACTAAAAATATATAAAAAGATTTTGATAAGAGTTTTAACGAGTTATGTAATTTAAGTCTTCAAAAAAAATTCGTTATTAGTTATTAATACACAGAACTCGACAATATTCCGACTTTGGGTGCCAAAGTTAAAGCGAATATAACCTCTTTATTTGACCAGATACATGTCAATGATGAAAGTGTCAATTTTTTTTTAGGGGTTATGAAAGTGTCAATTTGTCCAGGAAAAAGGCAACCAGTATCGTTGGTAGTTGGTGATGGAGATAAACTGCACCTAACAAATGCACCAAGTATCGGACATGAGCTAAAAGTCCAGTGCTCTCCTTCTGGTTGGTGTGATGTTACATCGTTTGGTCGATGGTACCAATTATTCCCCATTATGAATGTGAATGCCCAAACTGAGTGGCTCCTTTGGAAATGTAAATATAAGGCACGTAATCTCACCGACTATTTTTACAGATTAGCATGAACCTTTTCGAATGTACTTTATTCTCACTTATATGTAGACCTGGCCATGAATTGAATTCGATTCGTGATTCGATTCGATTCGATTCGATTCGATTCGTAAAAAATTCGATTCGATTCGATAATAATTCGATTCGTCAAAAAATTCGATTCGAATTCGTCATGATAAGAATTGAATACGGTTCAAGTTTTTTGTAATTCGTCAAACCGGCGAATTCAATTCGAATTCGTAATTCGAATTCGATTCGTATCAAATTCGAATTCGAATTCGAATTCGATTCGTATCAAATTCGAATTCGAATTTGAATTCAAAAGGGGGGGGGCGGGAATTTAAAAAAAAAGGGGGGGAGGGAATTAAAAAAGGGGTGGGGGGGGGGGGGGGGGGGGGGAATTAAAAAAAAAGGGGGGGTGGGGGGCGGGAATTAAAAGGGAAGGGGGGAGGGGAAATTTAAATTTCAAGGGCAAATTACTGTTTTTTTACCATTTTTTTTGTTACCGTTTTAATCCCTAGGTTACCATTTTTTTTACTGTTGGTACTTTTTAAATTTTTTTTTATAAATTCAGAATTTCTTCCCAACTCTATAAATACCACCTCTTATTCTTCAAATTTTACACATTCCAATCTCAATTCTCTACTTCTCTTATTGAAAATTTGAGCTATATAAATTCTCCCTCAAGTTTACTAATTTGAGTTACTTCTCTTATTGTGATATATGGAGTGATCATTGGCAAACACATTCATATTTTGGTGTTACATGTCATTGGATTGATAATGAATGGAATATACAAAAAAGAATAATTGCATATAGAGTTTTTGATGATAGTCATAGTGGGAATAATTGTTATAAAATATTGCATATTATTTTACAAGAATATAATCTAGTTCAAAAAATATTTTCAATTTCTCTAGATAATGTAAGTTCTAATAATGTTATGGTTAAAAATTTAGAAATTTTTTGTACACGATTAGGAAGAAAATTTTTTCATATTAGATGTGCATGTCATATATTTAATCTTTGTACCCAAGATGGAATTAAAGCTTTAGACTCTACATTATGACCAATTAAATAAGCACTTAATTTATTATGGGCTCGCCCAAAATTGCTAAAAGATTGGAAAAATTTTTGTAAATTAAACAACATGAAACCAAAACGTTTTCCACAAGATGTTTAACATCGTTAGAATTAATTCGAATTCGAATTCGATTATAATTCGATTATAATTCGATTCTAATTCGAAAATTCATAATTCGTATTCGATTCGTCTTGTGAAGAATTGAATACGGTTTAATGTTTTGATGAATTCGAATTCGAATAAATTCGATTCGAATTCGTCCAAATTCGAACCGTGGTCAGGTCTACTTATATGTACCTTGAGAAATTTTTCAGGATTAATTAGTAAAAAGATGATATATCTTGACTAAGAGATATCGAGTTCGAATTATTACAAATATATCGGTGTTAAATATTTGTTATAAAATTTTGTCACTTTTCGAACGTCCTATGCTTAATGAGAGCTTAGTCGGTAGTGAGTGTTTAGATATTGTAGTATAAATCAAAGCATACAGTAAGCAGGTAGGTGTATAGTAATAATAGGACTTCAATAATCTGGGTGTTAATGGCTGGTTAAGGAAGAAATTAATTGACCTCGCGTGATGACTTTGACATGCAAACCTACGTAGGGGCCCAGCTAGTGGCAGACATCATGAATGTGAAATTGGACTACGGTTCAACTAAATATGAAGTAGTGGGAGTGGAGGTTTCCACGAGTCACTAATAGTTTTTAAAATTGGTCCCTTAGTCGGATCACATTTTTTAAAATATTGATCATTATTATAAACTATGCTCGAGAGATATTTGATCGAGACTAAGAACTCCAGTTACAATACAATTAGAAAGAGTAAAATCGAATTGTCAATATCTTCTTTAAGTATGCTTTGTCAATTATTTTTTACTATGTTGTATTTGATACGTTTCGTATGACTTACCTAGATATTTACATGGATGATCTAAAAGGAATTAACTACTCCTCTTACGCTCGGTTTGTTACGCGCCTCTTGGTTAATAAATAAATGTTAGGTGGTCTTTTGTCACTGGTTTATATAAAAAACTAATTATGAAGCAGTGATGCGTGTAAAACACTCTTGCTTATTAAATACTTTTAAAAACCACATCATCGCATAGATCTCATTCTTAATTATCCTGCACAGAACCCACTGTTCTTTTACAAATTATTCACACAGAAAAAAGACACATCATCGCATAGATCTCATTCTTAATTATCCTGCACAGAACCCACTGTTCTTTTACAAATTATTCACACAGAAAAAAGACACATCGCACAAATAAGTGATTTTGATTTCATGCCTGATTTCGAATCCAATAAATTAGGTGAGTACCAGCCGACATTAAAGAACCCATTTGATAAAACCTCTAAAATGAAACCTCATCTCGAGAAGTAAATTTAAGAGAGTCGGTGACATTATTTAGTCTATTAATTTGTAATTAAATTCAAGTGAACCACGGCCCACCCAATATCCTAGAGAAGATGATGTAACCCGAACCCGCCAAATTATACAAGGCTTTTGGTCCATATTAGAATCTGGCCCTCAAGCTAGGAATACGGTCCATTTGTGAAACTGCCCTAGAGATGCCAAGCTATGAATAACTACAAACCAACACATAATATATATTTTTAAAAATCACGATATTTTGTTTTCCTACGATTGAGATGTCTTAAATTCAAGTTCTAATAACATATTTGAACAAAGATTGGGTATAGGTTTTGCGACAGTGTATACTTTGAATCGGCACGGAATCATATTAGTGTTGGTTCTACGATAAATGACAGTGTAAATATTATATATTACTATACATTAATAAAATAATTTTTTTGGTGGAAAATTTAGGCGGGTTGGCCTAAACTTCAGGGCTCTAGACGGTATTGAGTTTTGTTCCTCTCTCAAGCAAAGTTTTGTCATTTCCGCAAAGGTTGATAATTGACCCACTGACTCCTGAAAAACGAGACAGGAGTCGTTACCATCCTACCCACCTTGCATTGGTTTAATAAAAGAATTTTACTTATCAAAAGAAGTCATATTAATTGTCTCGCCGATAGTCGTTAAGTTACGAGCTGAAGAGCCTAAAAGGTGCTTAGGCGTGAGCTCACCTGATATAACCACTCAAGTACAAAAAGATAACTTCGAGGCATGAGCAATGATACCTTGATTTTTTTGTTGTTGAGAATTTAATGATACCTTGATTAAAAGTAGGATAAACAGAGCTAAAATATTGAAGAACAAGGCTCCGCCTTTTTTGTTACTCTTTTCCATCATCACATTCCTAGCCATGCATGGATATCATTATTATGGAATTTCACGAGCGCATCATATAGAACCATTTCCGCCTTTTTTTCCTGTTATCTTATTCTTATGGGCTTTCGTATTTATTTTTTAGATAAAATTTATTTTAGTGTTATGCGATTTGTCGGGTTGCAACAATTGCCATGTGGTTTAAAATTTTTTGATCGAGACTAATGAGAGTTGTTGAAAATGATAAGGGGTTTAGATTCACTGAAAGCAATCTGGGGTTAAATCCTTACGAAGATAACATTAAGTCGCCCATAAACAGTGCTGAACAATGTTCTACTCTGGATATAGAGATTAAAAAAAATACATATATGGTCGAGTGACGGAATTTTTTATTTGGCATTTCACTACTTGATTACGTTTTTATACAATTATCTTCCAGTTTAAATCATAAATATCGTCTTATAATTACCCCCGCACAATAAAGAGAAGTGGTGGGCTAATTGGTAACCATACACAGATGTAATTATACGATATTTCTAGGGACAATAAATTGGAATCCATATTGGGCAGAAGTCCGAGTACAGAATTAGCTGTCATTGCCCATAAAAATACGTTATTCAAAAAGTATTCATCAAATCAATCAAACAAGAGAACTTTATGGTTGTGGGTTTTCATTGTTGGGGCGTAGAATATGCCTAATCTTATCCATGTCGAATCTGCCAATTACATTTTTTTTCTTTCGATTTGGTCCCTTATTGACAGCATCTTTACTGTCCTTGTTAAATTGGACTGATGCAGTGCGTGGACATTCTTTGGGTAGATACAGGTTAAAGTGACAAAATTTTGTTTATGTCTATTTAGCATTCACGTCTTCTCATTCACTTCAAATAGAGACCTCTTAATTTTTTTTGTAAAAATAATTTTTTTACACCTTAAATATTAAATTACATCACATTTTATACCGCTAAGTTAAATATTCTTTAATACCTCTCAAGTAGAATAACTCTCTTAGATCGAACAGCGATGGCTTACCTTCTAGGCAAGGCTTCCTAATGTTCCCATGGTCGAAGTGAGCTATAGTACGGGTCACTTCTTCCATTGAAGAAGCGATCGAAGGGTCATGGCCTTTGAAGAGCACCCACTATTTTATATTCAAGTATTTGTGCTCATTCTTGGACCGGTGGGATTAGTTCCATTATTGCAAATTTGCAATTGCACAGGGTCCAATCAAACCTTTACTAAACATTACTCTTTTTTTTAGAACACCAAACATTACTCTTGAAATCGGATCATTCAATTAATGTTCGAATATATATTTTTTAAAAATCTATTTGATTATTAATGGAATAGACATGAAATAAGTGATTTTTTTTCATTTTAAGGTCCGGCTTTTTTATTATAATGATACGCTAGAGCAAGTACATTGCGGTAAGCTAACCCTTTTTAATCCACCCAGGTACACATCTAGACAAGACAAAAGTGCAATATCAAATACATAATCATGACCGATATAGTAAGAACATGCTTAGACAAAATATCAGTAACACGATTTTTCTTTTTGCATGTATGCTAAATCTGCGTCACGCAATCTCGAGCTGGAAATGATGTACCTCGACTCGATGTATCAAATTGACCAAGGGAGAAAACAGTTAAGTTGGTTTGCATTTTTGTTCCTCCGAACGAGTATCATCCCATTTCGGTGCAGATGCGTGGAGTCAACAGACGTATGGATCTAGAGAGTCAAAGAAAACCCTTAGAATCAGGGGCATATTTTCAAATTGCAGTCACGTGATTAGGCGAGGAAAACGACCATTAATAAACTAAATGCGAAGTGGGGTTGCACGTGTAACTGTGATCCATGCTGGTTTCCTGACAAGGGACTCGCAAGTCAAGAATCGTGAGAACCCACATTTCTCCCTCCATGCATGCCTCGAGGAACATCAACTATGCACCTATGGATTTGAAACCTAAGTCTCAAATTTATAGATTATGATTCAGTGAGGATATGAGTTGTCCCAACTAAAATAGATCAAATTATTATAATTATAGATACGATTTTCAATAAGTGTCAGATTTGTTGACACAGTTTTTAATAAAATTTAATGGTCTAAACGAAATTCTCTCCGTGGGGACGACTTTTATGTTGTCCCCACTCAATCCAAAACCCAAATGTATATGCCTAACGCAACTCCGAAGTCTAAACGGCGTTCTAAATTAACTAAAAATTTTGTATCCAGGTTAGAGAATGTATCAAGGTAAAACTAGATAAAAACATTTTTTGTCAATCTTTTGTTAAGATTATCATATTGTTAGTTTTAAGAGTGATTATTTTATTTATAATTGAGAAAAATCAATTAATCTATTACATTAAAATTTTGAGTTGGATATAAAAAATTATAGTTGATCTCTTAGTCCGTTGTTGTCCTCACACGATACTGTTTTATTGCAGTTGACGAAGTCAAAACTTGAAAAAAATTTGGTACGATAACGTTCGTTTGTGAATACGTGTTGAGAGTAATGCATTATTAATTACAGAAGTGATAAACTTTGTTTAGAAATAAATTATGAGTTAGATACTAAAATTTTAATTAATATTGTGTACGCCTAACCTTAGAGGGCACGTCATAACGCTCCATATCTTGCGCATAATTCCATATCTTTGAACATATAATATAGCATAGGTTTCCGGTGGCCCCCTAATCTGAAAACGTATGTCAATACTTGACGAGGATCACACACCTTCCGAGCCCACCACTGTTGGTTTCAGATCTTAGCACTTGCATTTATGCATGGAGACCCTTTTCGATGATATAATTCAATTAAACTTGGAAGGGTATGTTTGGCATGACGTTTGCTGCTAATTAAGAGGATGGTGGTTCGTGCATGACTACTTTATATTTACATATCTGCTAAAACTAACTAATTTTGCTTTGAATTGATATAATTTTTTAATGATGATAAAATACTCGATTAAATATTTAACTATCAAATTGGTTTAATGATGTTTATCCGTATTTTTCATTAGACAACCTAGTTCCTCATTATGTTAATCCAAATATAACACACCTTATTATATGAATACCACAATCAAATTCTTTTCGAATCGAGATCCGGCCTCCCCTTTAACTTTTCTGACGGGTGACAAAAGGCCAAACGCTAGCTAATGCGAGAAAGGACAATCAGCAGCAGCCAGCCGACCTCTCCTTTCCCTTGTCGCCGTCGAAATTTGTACAACGAAAGACGAAGACCCAAGAGGTCCGAGACAAAACGCGCACCTTTGCTCACTCCCACTTCTGTCCTAAACTTTTAAACCACACATCCCCATTTTCTATATTGTTTTTCGATACTACGGTTGGTTTTCGAATTTCTAATCCAAATCTCTCGTTTTATAGTGGTTGTTATTACATAACAAAATTTTACAATTTTTTCTTCAAAAAAAAATTTTAAATTGAGTTTTTGAAAAAAATATAAATACCAAAAAATTATTATATCTATATTCAAATTACCTTAAATTCTTAGCTTGTAGTGTTATTTAAATACTACACACTATCGACATATTTTCTTACAACAACACAACGCTCACAAAGACTATTTAAAGATAATTGAGAAGATAAATGATGATATAAAATTTATCAAACAAATAGATTTAGCACAAATTAGTATATAAAATATTTTTTGAATTAGTAAAATATGTAAAAATATATGTATTTATTAAAAAAAATAATTATATGCGAAAATTGTGAACGAAAATTAACACTAAAATTTATCAAAAAAGTATTAATTATAATGATAGAGAAATTATTAAATTTTAACAAAGTTCAGAAGAAAACTTTTTATCAATTTAAAGAATGTTATACTCTATAGAAGATCATTTTACTTAATAAAAATTTGAGATAAATATAATAACTTTTAATGACAAAACATTTAAAAAATACGAACTTGAGATTTAAAATGATTGTCGTTACATCGCATTTCGTTCGAACTTGGGCCATCGTCATTATCATCACCCCATCTCCAATTCCGCCATTTTATAAGAATCCAAGCCTTACCCACTTCGCTTCACCTCTTCCCACTTCATAAAGTCTCCGACTTTACTCCCGAGCCGCTTCCTTTCTTGCGCTTCAAGCTATGTCGTTGAAGTCCATCGTGAAGGAGCTGAGGGGAATCGCGGCGATGAGGGAGGAGACGCGCCGGCGTGGGAGGTCCCACATCGCGCCGGAGGGCGGTGGCGGGCTCCTCCCTCGTCCGCCGCCGGAAGAGAAGGACGAGGGTGGTAGCGCGTGGGCCGGGCTTCCTCCGGAGCTCCTGCAGAACATAATACAGCGCGTGGAGGCGGCAGAGTCCACGTGGCCGGGGCGGAGGGATGTGGTGGCGTGTGCCTCGGTGTGCAAGACGTGGAGGGTGATCACCAAGGACGTGGTTTACACGCCCGAGCAATGCGGGCGCCTCACTTTCCCCATCTCCCTTAAACAGGTAACATTTCGTAAATAATCCGGGTTCGAGTCGGTTAGGACTCCGTTCGGATTGGTCTAGTTGAGTCAGTATTACTGTGGGGCACGCCGTTAAGATTTGTTAAGAAACACTTAAGTGATTTGAATGACCTTTTGAAAATTTTCCGGGTGCGTGTGATAAAACTGGAAAAATTTTGTGTTGATCCGGGGCGTTACATAATGTCTCACTCGTCTTCTTTTTCTTATGCTGATTATGGGATTTTGGAAATGGTTGGTGTGTAGCCGGGACCAAGAGACGCTCCTATTCAGTGCTTTATCAGGAGGGACAGGGCTACTTCTACCTATCTTCTGTATCTGGGTCTCAGCCCATGTAAGTACTCTGTACTGTTTAGTTGCTTTTACAATCTTTTTCGTATCCAAACCAAAACTTCAAGGTAATGGTAGTTGTATTTTTCACCCGCTCTGATGCCATGTTACGATCTTCACTATCCTGATCTCAATAGTGTTTTCTCGTAGCTGCATTGTCTTTGAGATGAATCATCTAGTAGTTAAATGATCCCGGATCCTTCTGGATCATCCATCACTTGAAATGAATGTCTCGGCATCGGACAGCCTTGTTTCGATCTGTTGTATTAGCCTCATCGGACTTCAGAATTTATAGTTTCACTTTCACTATCTCGCTAGTGTTTTTTCGTGGCTGCATTGTCTTGTGAGATTGGATTATCATCTAGGAGTTAAATGACTTCCGGGGCGCTTTGTTTTATGTTCTTTAACCTGTTTTAATCGCAGCTCTGTCAGGTGATGCGAGTAAATTGTTGCTAGCGGCGAAGAAGATCAGAAGAGCAACGGGCATGGATTTTCGGATCTCCTTAGCTGGAGCCGATTTCTGTCAAACAAGCAATAGCTATGCTGGGAAACTGAGGTAATCATGGTTTAGCTTCTGGGAATTGCCATCTTTTCCGCAGGTGCGTGTCTTGTTTTCCTGTGACTGATTCGTGTTGGATTGACTTCAACAGGTCCAACTTTCTTGGAACCAAGTTTACCATATATGACAGCCAGTTCCCTCCTTACTCCACCGTCCGATCTTTGTGTCGGTCCAATGGGAAGAAGAGTTCAGTTGATGTATCAGCGTGCTTGCTGGCGAGACATTGTGATGTGGCCACCGTAAGTTACGAGCTCAACATCTTCCGAACCAGAGGCCCCAGGAGAATGCTCTGTGCTATGCATTCGATTCCTCTTTCTTCAATTCGAGGAGGAGGAAGTGCTCCTACCCCAACAGAATTCAGAAGTTGTCCGGACGGGCAATCTAATTCTTCCACCATATCTAAGACAAAGCAAACTCAGGTTGCGTTAAGCTCAACCAGCCTCACCGGGTCACCAGAATCCGTTTCGCGTGGAAAGGAACACTTGATATTGAGAAACAAGTCTCCTAGATGGCATGAGCAGCTGCAGTGCTGGTGCCTCAATTTCAAAGGGCGCGTAACCGTCGCGTCTGTGAAGAACTTCCAGCTGGTGGCAGCAGTGGATTCTACCCAAAACGTCCCTTTAGAAGAACAAGAGAAGGTGATTCTACAGTTCGGGAAGATCGGGAAGGATATCTTCACCATGGACTATCGCTACCCTTTGTCAGCCTTTCAAGCTTTCGCCGTCTGTTTGAGCTGCTTCGACACGAAGCCAGCTTGTGAATGACAACATTCCTCGTCTACTATCTTCATCTGTAATGTAAAACTTCCCGGAAGAAAATGCTGTAAATAACCTTGTTAAAGAAATATTAGTTCTTCAATTTGTCCGAGAATTTCGAAGTCACAAGCATCTTTACATAATCAGTTATTCTCTGGATGGTAGATCATCCTTATTCTGACCTTTGTACATAAATTTAACGTGTATACAACTATGTTCTTTCTGTCCGGTGGATGTAGATTCAGAGGATTCCAATATCCTTATCTGTGCTGCTCTTCTCGCCACAGGCATAGCGGCAACCATGCCTTCGGGGCTTCTCGGGGTCATCCGGATCCGAGTCGCTCGGTTCCAAGAAAAGCCCTCGAAGGCATCGTCTTCTCACTGTGGATTCATGGGTGAGCTTCTCGGCTCGTGTGATGTTAACCTGTGCCTTGTGTGCAGCTGGTGGTGTCAGCAGCTTGGTGCTTGCAGGAGGAGCCTGTTCTGCTGGACTGAACAAATAGGCCACGCGAACACCGGGGCTTCCCTCGTTGATCGAGCTTCCCATCACCATAGAGTTGTTGATGCTCTGTGCATTGCTGTTGACATATGCCCTTATTGGCAGTTCTTCTTTTGTGTCAGGATCTTTAGACTTGTTATCCTGCCAGTTATCTTCTGCATCAGTGGTCGTGGCTCCGGTGCTTTCATCTGGATTGGACTTATAACCTCGATAAATATGGATCGAAGCATCTTTTTGAGATGGTTCAGAGCCGAGGTGCATGGACGCTCCTCTATTTTCGCCCGCCAGTGTCACAACACTGACGGGCGTTTCCTTGGGCTGGTTTGGAAGGCCTGTTCCTAGCTTATGAACAAATCTGGAGATATCATCCTGGATTTCTTTATGAAGGGATGTTTGATCACCGGTGTGCATCATATGATTATGTTGAGATCCACTTGGTAAATGGCTCGCCTTCGAGTTACTTGACCTCACAGTTCTGATATGTTCGGTGCCGAACCCACTGGCGTGCTTCCTCCTTCCACGGGTATCCTTCTTCTCCTCCTGGAGCTTCTGTTCAGAGCGAGATACGACATTTGGTGGCATTTGTGCTGGCATGGTTGATTCGGGTGCAGCAGCCGGCAGCTTGGCATCTGCACTAGGCTCCTTTTCTTTGTAATCAACAATGGAGCTGGTTGTCTTCTCTTCTCTTGTAAGCTCTTCTTCAACTTTGTGATCTTCTTTAGTGTCCTTCACTTCCTCGACACGAAGGGGTGCCACTAATGCTGGGATAGCTGTTACCTCAGGGTCCGATGGTTGCGCAGGCGCTTCTTGCTTCACGGACACAGAGGGAGCATCGGGACTGAATTGCAGCTTCTCTCCTTGGTCCGAGGGAGTTGGTCGAGTTGGAGCAGAAACATGTGAAGATGGAAGCTGCTGGGTCTCCTTTGCAGTAGGCTGTGGATCGGGAACGGGAGAGCGAGGCTGCAGCGTTCTTCGTTGCATGATAGCTGCTATCTCAGGCTCTGATGCTTGTTCAGGCTCTTTGTGATTCAGGGACTCAGAGGGAATGTCAGGATTGGCTTGTGGCGCCACTCCTTGATCAAAGACAGATGATTGAGGTGGAAGCTGCATGCTCTCCATTGCAGTAGGCTGCAAATTGGGAATCGGGGAGCGAGCTTGTGGTGTTGTTGGTTGCACATTAGAAGCTCTCCTTGACGGGGAAGATGGCAATGAGTTTCCCTGGCTTGCACGCTGAGAGGCCAAACGAGATGGTGACCGAGGTTGTCGGGAATTGCGCGAGGGTGAAGGTGGCAGAGAAGTAGCCCTCGGCTGTGGAGGTGAGCGAGCTGGCGATGCTGGCTGAGAATTAACACGGGATTCAGTGGCTGCACGAGGTGGAGATTGTGGCAAACTGGCTGGCTCTGTTGTTGGTGCCTGCAAGGGAGCAGTATTTTGAGCACTGGCATTTATTTCTGTTGCAGAAGAGGTTGAAGTTGGCCGAGACTCAGCTTGTTTGGGTGCTTGAGGCTGAGGAGCCGAAGGCTGGACCGGGGCAATCCCTGCAGGTCGAAATGGTGGCCGCTGAATCGGAATGTTAGCGCTCGGCCGAGAAGGGACCGACGGAGTATCAGCTAGAGGAACCGGAGGTTCAGGTCCGGCTGCTACACGAGGAGTAACCGAAGTTAGCCAAGGGAGCCGGAACCGAAATCTCTCAGCCATTGATGACAACTTGATATCTAAGTAATTTGGCGGAATGGAAATGGTTTTCTGAAGGTACTACATCAGGATTGGAGTATTAATAAGCACTCACTTGATACCTTGGAAAGTTTTGGGGACTCAAGGATTTTATTTTACCTTGTCCAATTTCACAAAATCAACCTTGCTTCTTTGCCAATGCTAGGACAAGGAGGCTTTACTTGACAGAAACAAGATTCTTTGCCCATTTTCCTTCAAACTAAAACTTGAAAAAGGATTACACCCATCTCAGAAAAGCATTTCAAAGTATATATGGTTTGCCTGGATAACTTTTTCCAGGTGTCAGTCAGCACGTGCCGACAAGAATTGAGCATCAGCACTTAAAACTCGGCCGATAATATTCTATTTGCTTCTTCGCTTTCCAGGGGACAAGGTTCCTATTTGCTTCTTTCTGCCATGCAAGAAAAGAAGCCTTTAACCTTGTAGGAAAGAAAAATAAAAGATGGATGAAAGACCTTGCAAGACAAGTCATTTCCGAATCTTTCCCTGAAGGAACTTCATATTGTGGCCTACCTGGTATCTTTATCAAACCACGAAATTCGCAATCCAAATTACTGGTTTGGGATCAAGAAATGCAGAGACTTATTCCAAGATTCAAGGCTGCAATCCTGAAGCAATGGCAGGCGGGCGACGTGCTCGAGAAAAGAAGCATGTTCACCCCATCCTCGCCCCGTCCCGGACCCTATCAACAGAGAGGTTTGGAGAATGTGACAGTAGCAGAAGTGCTGATGACAAAGGGAGATGGCTCCTGGCTCTGGTGTCGCACCGACGACACCGTCTATGATGCTGTTAAGAATGTAGGTTGCTGCAACTTTTTCCTTTAGATAGGAAACCAATGCCTTCTGCTGTGGTAGCTAAAATGTGAAACATGCAGATGGCACAGAACAACATCGGGTCATTAGTGGTACTGAAGCCCGGAGAGCAACAACATATTGCAGGGATCATCACCGAGAGAGGTACTTTGCTGTCGATGCTGTACCCCGAGCTCCGTTTTTAGCTTGCATTCATATGGTTGATCGGTATACTCGTGTACTCGGATGGATAATCTAACAGACTATCTGCGGAAGATAATCGGCCAAGAGAGATCGTCCAAGTCGACCAGCGTTGGAGAAATCATGACAGATGAGGTTTATCCACGGCAAACACTTTGCCTGTCTTTAAGCATTGGCCATACCGATCTTTCACATCTGACGTTCTATTCTTATCAGAACAAGTTGATAACCGTGACATCCGACACGAACATTCTGCGCGCGATGCAGCTGATGACAGGTATCCGGCGATTCCACGGGCTCCAGAGTTCATAGCTTCTTATGCCAATGGTTAGCTTAGAATCAGTTATCATGATCCCTTTATTTTGCAGAGCATCGCATAAGGCACGTACCAGTGGTAGACGGGAAGGTAGTTGGTATGATCTCCATAGTAGATGTTGTTCGAGCTGTCGTAGATCAGCAGAGCGGAGAGCTAAAACGATTGAACGAATTCATCCGAGGCGAATACTATTAGGAAACATGTCCATGAATGAAGCAGCATCCTGCTTCAGAAAGGCACAGTGCTTCAGAACTATTACATGTTTAGACTTGCACTGCAAAAAGTTCTAATGACAATCCGAAACGACCAAAAGATTCACAACAATGCATTCTTTCATTCTTAAGGTAGAGGTAGCAAACATGCCATCGATTTGTAGATAACGAATGAATCTAAAGGCGAGAAACACTGATGCAGCGAAAAGGGTTAACCTCGGATGCTTGCTTGAGCAGATAGTTGGCTGACATGAACATGACAAAAAGATGCAAGATTTAGGTGGGGCTACCTGCAAATCCATTATTTCAGCACCATACCAACAGGGCCAAGGGCCATAAGTGAAAAGAACTACGAAAATGGCAATTTCTTAGTGGTAGCTTTCAATGTCGTCAGTGTCATTAATAGCGCATCTGATTCGGAGAAGCCCTGGGCCTTCATCACCTCTTGTAGCCGACGAGCTTCCTGCCCAAATCCACCAACAACGAGCCCAAATATAATTCTCTCAAAATCAGCTGCACTCAGCTGCTCCTTGTTAGCTTCTAGGACTCCTAGAGCTTGAAGAGCCTTCTTCTTGATACGTGCCCTCGCATACATATCACACAGGCTCACTTGAATCTGGAGAGGAGGGGCCTGGCCCTGATCTGCGATCTTTCGCAGAAGGTGCTCAGCCTCATCAACCAGTTGCAATTGACTCATCCAATCAACAAGAACGGTGTAAGTAGCAAGACCTGACTCAAACCCATCCTTCTCGAGTTTCAACAAAAAGTCGAGGGCATCATCCAGTTGATTCGCCTTCTCATAAGCTCTGACCATGCTTGCAACGCAGTTGTCATTGGGTTTGAGCCCCATACTTATCATGCGGTCAAACTCTTTCTTTGCTGTCTCAGGTCCATTAGCTTGACTATGTGCATCAATCAGCAGAGTGAAACTTTCCACATCATTCTCATAACCCGCCATCACCATGTTGCTTTCAGTTCGTGATGCTCCAGAAGCGGCATGGTGTTTAGCAAATGATTTGAGCAATGCCATGTACATCTCTCTTCCGAATTTGATTTTTCTATCCATCTCCTTAATCAACGACTCAGCCGACATGGGCTTTCCGGCATTGATGTATGCCAATATCATTGCGTTATAAACCTTAACATCTGGAATGAAACCATGACTCTTCAAACTTTCGAATGCTTCTTTAGCACGTTCTAGATTGCCTGCTTTGCTATATGTCTGTACTAGAACTGTTAACGTCGACATGTCAGGCACAACCACATTGTCAGTCATCTTCTTGATGATCCTCTCGGCATCCTGTATGCGATTTCCTTTAGCAAATGCATCTATGAGGGCGGAGTAGTCACGAACATTTGGTTGGAAGGTTGTTTCATCCAATAGCAGTTCAGCTACCTGAAAATTCAACAAATAAGAAGAAAACAGAATCAGGGGCAGCATATCTCATAACAAAATCATTCAGTCCAAGTCCATGAAACTTCATGATCGACAATCAGCACATACTCCGGTGGAGAAAACGACTAGGCAGTGACTATGAGAAAGTAAATAGAATCCCAGCTAAGAGCAAATCTGAGAGCAGCTTCAATCCAATAACTTGTTTGGCAGCATATATTAAATTCAGCATTAACATGGGCCACATATATTATGGGAAATCTTTCCAGGGTTTAGGGATATCATCAACCTACCGGCCAAAACAATTTTTTCCACAGCCAAATCATCAGAAACGAGTTCTACTCCAAGGCCATCATTCTATCTTGAAGAAAAACAATAACAGGATGATACAAGAAGACTGAATTGTGCAACACATTCATGGATACTTGTAAATAATAGTTCGAAAAGTGGAGGGGATGCAGCTCGCTCATCAAAGGCCACCTGCCATTTCAAAAATGCTGACCATGCAAAGGTACACAAGTGCTGGCCATCGGACTAGAGACTGAAACAACAAGGATTGAAACAGGAAACAACGGAGAATAGAATTGGTACCTTAAGATATAGACCATAATTGCGTTCCTTTAGTTTCTCGAGCAAACTGATCCAATCAACTCTGTTAGGCTGAAGAAGCTCTGCCCACTCGGTTAGTAGCGGAGAAGGGTCATCCTCCTCCCTCAGTTGAAGAACTTTCTCATTAACTAGTTTACATTTCCCAGATATGTTCTTGGGCTCTTGAGGCCAAACAGCCTCTCCTGCTTCATGGATTTTATCGGCAACTTCACTCCACTTTGAATCAGAAAGGTCAAGTCCATATAACTTGTACCGTATTTTCCCATGTCTTTTTGGAAGAAAAGCAACCTTTGGCTTGTCTTCAAGTACATCACCCTGTTGAAGCATAGTTTTGTCACTCTTTGCTTCTGCTTGCTCTTTCTCTTCAGACGTCCCTTCTTTCCTTAACCGCTCCAACTTCTCATAAAATTCACTCTCTTCCATCTTTTCAGCAGCCCATTTAAATCTCATCTCTCTTAGCATGTCCCCACGAATCCCAATTTCACCAGCAAACCTACACATTTTAGTCACCTCTTCGCACTGCAAGAACTTCTTCATCTTCTCCTTCTTCCTTTCCTTTTCCATATCCTCCAAGACTGAATTGCTAACTTCCCACACTGTTTTCCACAGATCCTCGCTGAAATCAGGCGACAAAGCAGCGGCAGAAGCACCAAGCAAATGCTCCACGCCGCCCTTCTCCATCTCAGACACAACTTTCTGAACAATAACTAATAGCATATTATCAACCGCCAGCTTATCATAATCCGGGTACGCTTCAGATATCTTCCTGCGCATTATCGCCACGAATCTTGAAAGGAACTCATTCGTTTCGTCATCCTCTCCCTCCTCCTCCTCAGACTCCACATTCGACTCAACAACTGCCTCCCGTCCCCTCGCTGCCCCAGTAGAATGCATACACCTACCATAGGAAAACACGGGTTCGAAGCACCTAAACCCTCCAAGAAAACTACTTTCCCCTCCATTTCTCGAATCTACATGCCCAACAGCACCGGAGAATTCTCTTTTGAATCTACAAGGCCCCAGAAACTCTAATCTCCCACAACACCTAGATAAGCTACCAAAGGTCTTCCTCCTAATTAGACACTTCAAACTCATATCTCCGGGATAAACAAATACAAAACCTTAAACAAAAACCCACCAATATCCCCAAACTGAGAATCCAGCAAGCGAATGCCAATACCCTGAAAGCCAAAGTTTAAAGGTAATAATAAAGTTTAGACCTTTCTATAAACAAATAGAATACCTAAATTAAAAACCCACTAATATCCCCAAACTGAGATTCCAGCAAGCAAATGCAAATACCCTAAACCTGCAATTATCAATAAAGTTTAGACCTTTCTATAAACAAATGGAATACCTGAATTAAAACCCACAAATATTCCCAAATCGAGAACCCAGCAAGCAAATTCCAATACCCTAAACCCGCAATTAACAATAAAGTTTGGTCCTTTCGAATTAAAATTGCTTACTACTTGGGGATGTTCATAAGGGGCATAGAGGGGAAAGGGAAGAGCTTTACCTGAAAATGAACAAAGGGAAAGGTGGCTCACGGTTCCTGTGGATCGGACGGTGGAGATTCGATCGGGCGGCGGAGATTCGATCGGACGAAGAGGAGGAGAGGGGTAGAGAGGGTTTAGGGGCTATTTGCTAGAACCCTTACCGTTGTTCCATTTACGGTTTTGTTTTTAGTAAAATGACAACTAAGTGACTGAAGTTTTGACGATTACCATTATAGGCGCTTAAACTTTTTGAATTGACCACTGTAGTCCCAGGATGCTATGGGTTTTTTTCTCTTAAAGATGGCGTTATTTTTTGGGAAAAATAACACATAAGTACCCTGTAGTTTTATATTTTTACAACAAGATACCCTGTAGTTTCAAATTGGTAATTCAGTCCCTGTGGTTTTCAAAAAAAATTCTGCGCAGATCCAGGGTAGCTACCCATCCGTGTGGTCTTCGAATTTTTGGTCCTACGTGGCTAACACATGGGTAACGTGGTTAATTACATATTTTTAGTCCCTAATTTTTATATATTTTTTCACATAACCCTATATAAATTTTTATATAGGGCTATGTGAAAAAATATATAAAAATTAGGGACTAAAAATATGTAATTAACCATGTTACCCATGTGTCAGCCATGTAGGACCAAAAACGACGTCGTTCGAAGACCACACGGATGGGTAGCTACCCTGGACCTGCGCGAAATTTTTTTGAAAACCACATGGACTGAATTACCAATATGAAACCACAGGTACCCCGTTGTGAAAATATGAAAGTACAGGGTACTTATGTGTCTTTTCCCCTTATTTTTAATTTTGTTGAGAGATACCTTAAATACGTTCGATTAGAGAGTGGATTCAGTAAAAATTACATGGTGATATCCTAATAGTGAGGACATGATGTGGGTCGTTCGATGTGAGTAAAAAAATATCATACAGATCTAACAACTAAAATTTAATGAGCTTCATCACAGGGGTAAACTCGATATTTGACACAATACCCGGCCACTTTGTCTCCTTCCTCTTCCTTCCTCCGATTAACCTAATCCCAATGGCCCCCTCTCATTCTTTCTCCTCTCCCCCAAGAGAAAAACACCAAAAAGTGCCAAATCGAAGATGACTCTGCCGTCCACCTCCCTAGTTTCGCTCGACGCCGGATCAAAGATGACTCCGCCCCCTCCACCATGAAGCATCAGATCGAGGACGCTCGGGAGAGTAGCCTGCGTGAGCCTCTAGTGAAAGAGGACGATGCTCGACAAGCTCCTCTGGGAGCTCATCTGCACCACCGACTGAGCCCACATCAGCTGCCCCTCCCACAAGCTCGATCTGTCATCCTCGCCCTCGGGGACTTCCGCCGCCTCCACTCCCAGTACCTCAGGCCCCTCTTCCGCAGTGGCGGCTCCTCGGGTTAGGTGTTTGACCTGGCCTGTAAGCAGTCGTTGATGCTACAGCTTGCATTCTGCTCGTTCAATTTGGAGGTCTCGAATTCAGACCTCGCTGTCATTGCTTGCGGGTTCAAGAACTCTAGAGTGTTGATTTTAAAAAATTATACTATTAGGTAGTGGTAAAGGGTATTCTTGATTTTTTGCCTTAGAGCGTGATTGTTGTATGTCAATGTGTGGGTTGGGATTCAGCCATGGAATCACGATATTGCATGTCTTCGGTTGTTGAGTAGAGAGTTGAATTGTTGTCTTGTTACATTTATCATTCTTGTTATATAGCATTATCAAAGGCAATGTATATTGAGTATCAATGTCATATTGAGTATCAATGTCATATTGAGTATCAATGTCATATTGAATGTATGCAATTCTCATCTATATTGAGTACCACTGTGAGACCATTATCATTATCATTTTTGTACACCATTATCAGTAACAATATATATCATTATCATTTATAATGAGTATCAATGTCATATTGAATATATATCATTCTCATATATATTGAGTACAGATCATTATCATTTTTGTTGTATACCATTATCTGTGCAATACATTTTATTATCACTTATATTGAGTATCAAATACCTTGGTATGTTTAATATCTGGTGCGATAGAGCCTATACATATAAAGCTTGATTCCGTACTAGTATAAATCTTTGATCTTTTCGGGTGCTATTCTGGCACCGTTAGAGTAGGAGATTATGTACAAGTATTACGTATACGGTGTAATATTTTTTTGGGAATTAATAAAATTTTACTTATAAATAAAAGGGAAAAGTTCACTTTAGTACCCTGTAGTATCGACCAAAATCACTTTAGTACCCTGTGGTAAAAAACCGATCAATCGAGTCATACTTATTCCAATTAACATCAAAAAGGGCCTCGGGCAGCTGCCCGGAGCTGCCCGAACCTACCCGAACCCTGCCCAGGCTACGTGGCCAGCTACATCACCAATTTTTGATGATGTGGCGCTACGTGGAGAGGAGGAGGAGGAGGAGGAGGCGGGGAGGAGGAGGAGGAGGAGAAGGAGGAGGCGGGGAGGAGGAGGAGGAGGAGGAGGAGGAGGCGGAGGAGGAGGAGGCGGGGAGGAGGAGGAGGAGGAGGAGGAGGAGGAGGCGGGGAGGAGGAGGAGGAGGGGGGAAGGAGGAGGGAACACGGGGAGGAGGAGGAGGAGGAGGGAACGCGGGGAGGAGGAGGAGGAGGACGCGGAGGACCCGGAATCCCAGAATCCATCTCCTTCCCCCCTCCTCCTCCTCCTCCTCCTCCTCCGCCTCCTCCCCCTCCCCGCGTCCTCCTCCTCCTCCCCGCGTCCTCCTCCTCCTCCTCCTCCTCCTCCCCGCCTCCTCCTCCCCCTCCTCCTCTCCACGTGGCGCCACGTCATCAAAAATTGGTGACGTGGCCAGCCACGTAGCCCGGGCAGGGTTCGGGCTGCTCCGGGCAGCTGCCCGAGGCCCTTTTTGATGTTAATTGGAATAAGTATGACTCGATTGATCAGTTTTTTACCACAGGGTACTAAAGTGATTTTGGTCGATACCGCAGGGTACTAAAGTGGACTTTTCCCTAAATAAAATAATATAAAGCTTGATTCCGTAATCACGTACCATATTGTTTTTTATTATAAATTACATGTATCTTTGTAGTACATAGGTTTGTATTTTGTTGATATTATATGATATCTAGATATTCATTTGGTCTGCTAATATAAATTTAGCTTAGAGTTATGAGATATTTGTATATTCTTTTTCGAGGATAACATCATAAATTGCATAGCATAATCAAAGAGTTGATACAACAGAAGCAAGTGAACAAATAAAATTACAGGAATTAACAATTCCATCCCTCTCTCATTTTTTTTCTATCCCTCTGAAAAAGATTTTGTGTTCATCAACAGGTATCATGACCTGCCATTCTTGGCGATATATTCGTTATTTCTTTTGTAAATTTTTCTGTTGAATAACGAGAATTATATATTCTTTCCGTTAAAGTTCCTGTCTCTCATTATGAGAATCTCTCCTCTTCTTTTCTTTACTTTTCATGTTCATGTTCATTTTTATTCTTAGATATATTTAGATCTATACAAATATATTCAAGTTCAATTTTTAGAGAATAATATATTTAGATCTGTTGATTGTTGCATCCACGATATTGAAAAACTTGTGCCATTTTGGACGAATTTTTTTGTGTGCTGAAAATAGATTATTGTCTAGATATATGACCAAATCAAGAAAATCGATAAACGTTATCATTAAAGAGTTCAAACTTTATACTCAATGGTGTTCACGGCTACTCGTGTATATACCGTGTAGAGTTCTCAATTCATTTTTTGCATGCTGATCCTAAAATGGCTGCTTTGATGAAGTCGAAGATAAAAGAGTCTCTCTACAAACTCTTTAATCATTACAAAGATGAGGTGACAGTTGATGATGATAGCTCGCAATGTTCTTCGAATGTCACATCTTCATCTATGAGTGAGAGGAGTAGCACATCTTGTGTTGAAGTATTGGAGCTATATCAAATGTTTGTTGGCGAGATGGGACAAGGAGCTAAGTCTGATTTGGATGTTTATCTTGAAGAGGGACATGTGAATAGCTCACCAACATTTGACATTATTCAATGGTGGAAAGGAAATGCTATTAGGTTCCCTATCCTTTCTCAGATGGCCCGTGATGTATTAGCAGTGCCGATCTCTACCGTTGCTTCCGAATCTGCTTTCAGCACAGGAGGACGAGTGCTAGATGATTTCAGGAGTTCTTTGGCTCCTGTTGTAGTTGAAATTTTATTATGTTCTCAAGATTGGATTCGAGGATCTTTTCTTTCTGTTACTAGAGAAGAGGATTCAGACGAACAAGAAAAAATGGCATTCGGTAAGTTTTCTTTTTTTAAAATCATCCTTTCAATTTTGACATAATTTGTTATTTTTTAAATATGTAATATGAACTATATGTCACTACTTACTTGACAGAAATATCTAATGGTAGCGTGCATCTTTCAACGATCGATGAGATCATTGAGGTTGATGAAGATCACGATGGTGAAGATGTATGATGATGAAGGTGGATCGTTGTAACTTGTGTTTATTTTTGTATGGCCGGGATCGTTGTACTTGTATTGTAATGATGTTGATGTTAGAACTTGGAACTTGTAATATGAGAACTTGATTCGTGTAACATTTTGGGTTGTTTGTTATAAATTTGGCCCCCGTAATTCTTCACAGATTGAAGGCAGCCGCTGGCCCGCTGCCAATTCTCAGATCCGGTTTTTCCGATTTGGTCCGGTTTAAACCGGATCAACGGTTCGGTTCCAGTTCCAGACCGGATTGGAATCCGGTCCAGTTCGGTTCGCATTTCCCCGGCAATTCCGGTCCGGTCCAATTTTTCCCGGTTCGGTCCGGTCCGGGTAACATGCTCACCCCTACGTGTGACTACTATTGAATGGAACATTCATTGTTTTAGGTCATCACCAAACGTTAATCGAATCTATCCGAGCAAGTTAAGGAAATTATAATAAAAAGAGTGTTGTTAGCTTAAATAAGATTATTTTAATAATATATTTTATATTCGTAAATTTTTTTAACACAATTACTTATTTAAATAAATTTAAATCTCTTACATAATTTTACCGGTACAGACAAAGTTGAAACGCCGAATTTCGGTACATGAGCCGTAGCAGGTAACCTAATCTAATCCAATCTAATGACGTGCGATGAAACAATTTCAAGTTCCAACACTAAAATGATGTTCGAAGCTTACAGGTGCAATATAGTATATACAACCTCGGAAAACGTACTCTTCGATTAAATGATGAGATAAATACAATTTTTTATACTTTATCTCCTTATGATGGCAGCTAAACTGTACACATCCCTGCCAATAAATGTAATTATATTAAGATATTTGATGCAAAATCTTTATTTTTTTCCTATTCAAATTAAACCAAATCGATCTAATAAAATTTCGATAATTTTTCCCGGTGTAACTATCCTATAAATAACACCAATCCAACTCACTTCACTTTAACGCATTGACTTTTAGTCTCCTCCCTTGACCAAGGCACCTCGCTCTGTCTTCGTCTCTCCTTTTTTACTTTCGTCACAACTCGGTTATGGCGGGTTACCTGTCGTCCTCGTGGACGACCGAGCAGGACAAGCGGTTCGAGGCGGCGCTGGTGTCGTACGACAAGGACACGCCGGACCGGTGGCACAACGTAGCCAGGGTGGTGGGTGACAAGTCACCCGAGGAAGTGAAGATGCACTACGACTGTCTGGTCCAGGACATCATCTTCATAGAATCAGGCCAAACCCGTCTTCCCAATTACACCAAAAATTCACCCAGCAACACCAGAGGGATCGGAGAAATCAAGAGGTATATGTGATATCTTGGATATGTTAAGAAAATCTTGATATGCTCATAAAGACTTTAGTGATGTGATTATATTATTCTTTTCTTTAATCTCTTTCATTCATAGTCGAACACGGCGTATTCTATATTTTTTAATTTGTGTCGTGTTATATTTTAGGAATGATTTTTACATGATATTTTTAATATTAGTGAGGTGTGACAAAAAATTTCTCAAGTAAATCTCATCTCTTAACACTTAATCGACCATATATTATGTAGTCTACATATATGCAGGTCCATGCAGAATTTGAAAATCCAGTGAAGACCAGAAAGAACCAGATCGAGTGTTCGTGAAGAGCAAGTGATACTTATCTACCATGTTGCTGTTTCTAGGCCTATGAAAATGGTGATCTAGTACTTCCTATGCCCCTCGAACTCGCACTATGTTGAGACTAATACATTAGTTTGTCGATTTTATTTACAAGTGTGAAAAATTTAAGAATTTTAAGTTTAATATTTTTAAATTTTGGTCGATAGTAAAATAAGAAATTTGTAATTTTTTTGCAAACTTTGATCGATATTACTTCGTTTTAGGGCAATCGGTATTGAAACCGAATTTAACGGGTACAATTTTTACTCGGTCACACATTATATCTCCCGTTAAATGTTAACTCTATAAACAGCAAACAACTTGAATTTACCGTCACAAAACAAATAGACAATGGAAAGAAAATCACAAATTCTTCCTCAAAAGAAGGGCAACGGGAAGTAGTTTCCAATGGTCACAATTATCTCAACCAAAAACTATAAATAACGCAATAAAAAACCCATTTACACTCACCATAATCCAGATTCTAAATTTAAAAAAACAACAAAATTATCGTAAAATTTCCATGGCGAGGGTTACTTTGATGTTGGTGTTCTCGTTGGTGCTGATTCTGTCCATCCGTTCAGTTCGGGGGCAGGAGACGCCGGCGGCGAGCGTCGGCGAGCAGATAGGGCAGGCTGCCTTCGACGTTAAGGACGGCGTTAGCAGCCTCGCTAGTTCCGCTGGCGACGCCTTGAAGGATACCAAGGTTACCGTTGAGGACTCCTCATGGGGTAATTGGTTCAAGGATAAATTGCAGTAATAACTTGTCCCTTCATTTATTTGGAAAATTTTACGAGTCCTAATAAAATCGGAAAACAGAAAAAATGTAGATCTTTAAATGGAAAAAATGAATAATTACTTTTGAGAACAATTGTTTTGGACAACTTTACGAGATATATTTTCAATTGGAACAAAAAAAAAATACGTATATGAAATGGCCATAATAAAATTTTCCGTGTTGCAAACATCGTATTGGTTTGTTATAATTTAAAAAACTGTCACGTGCGAAATTAATTGGTGTTATTTTTCAGAGACGTGGGATTGGCTGCCGAGAGTAGCTCCCAGCCGACAAATGCTGGAAAAGAAAACTCGCCACCCTCGGCTTAGGTTATAAATAATTAAAAGTTGGTATTTATTGCCACCAATCCCAAATTTTGATCAGTTACCCTGGAATATGTTGCTTCCTCTTACAAATAATCAGCAATTTGTTGGAGAGATGATGTTAAGGAAAATCTATCCTGTTTTACACATGTGTGATCTGCACAATATTATGATGTAATTATGTATAAATATTGAATAAAATTAAATGGTTGCTTAATTTCACTGTCATGGTGATTCAACGCCACCAATTGACCTCCAAATCCAAAGTCCAAGTCATATTACTTATGTCCGAAATCGGCGCATACTTGGTGTAACAGCTAGTAAGAATTTTATCGTCTTTTTATTTATGGTGTATTTTACATAGTTCGCTTTCTTTGTGATGTAAATGTCAATATTTTTTTTACCATTTTGAAAAAAAGAGGTCCATAGTGGACGTTTCAAAATTTTCCAATTCCGTGTGATGTAAACATCATTAGACCACAAAATAACAAAAAATAATTTGAAAAAAATACTCTCAGAAAATAACAACAGATAAGACAAGGAACCCATGTCCCTTTTTTCTGGTGCGACAGAATTGGGAATCATGGGCAGGGAACGAAGACGAGTACCTTTCCTTGATGTCCTTCCCCTCCTGTCTCTTTTATAGAAACTAATTAATCTTAATCAATACATAAGATCAAATCTGATATCGCCCTCTGGATCTCAATTACCAAATACCTGCCAGCCTCACAGCTAGCCAGTTTCAAAATTTGAGACATTCGATGAGTACACTATAAACCTATACATAATCTATGAGTCCATCTTACATATACCAACTAGTGAATGAGTTATTGTAGTTTAACTAATAAATTTTGAGTTCTAAACATTCAAAAATATGATTATTAAATAATTGCTAGAATAACTTTATTACTACTAGTCAGCTTCAGCTATATTAGCATTTTTAAAATAAGTCCACATTTATTAATACCAAAGAAAGAAAATAAAACTTTTCAAAAAAGGAAAAAAAATAAAAAAATGAAAAGTTATATGGAAATCGATCCTTAATAGAATTTTTTGTTAACCCTCATGCAAAAAACTTAAGAAATCCGAAAGATATTAGACCGCTCCTCCTCCTCCACCGAGCTTCAACTATATTAATCAGCTCAATAGACATTTGGATATCGCCTAGTATCCAAAAAATATTCTATTGGTCCATGTTCATTGTTCACAGGCTATTATTGGCAACGAGTTTACAGTTTTTCCACAAAATCACAACCTAATATTCACACTTGATAAATTTTAACGTGATTTTATTCTAAGAACACGAAGAACAACTTCTCACCGATCGAGTTAGATCGACGAACCTGACAACTGAAACCATCCATAAGCAAAGAAGAGGAGGTTGATCAAGAAAGAGACACGACCTAAAATGGATTTACGAAGCCAAGAACAAATGTAATCAACAACATTAATGCTAATATATCATAAACGTAACGTACTCATAAACACTAAAAATAGAAAAAAGAAACGCATAATAATAATAATAATCCTAAACCAAAGAACAACACTAGCTAATTACTAACTAAACCAAATAACTCAATCTCGAGAACTAGTTAATTAAACTCACGACCTTCAAAGCGGAGGCTGATCTTGCTCGTCCTGAGATGCGCCGGGCCCACCTTTCCTGAGGTTCTTGTTATTGTGCATCCACACCTTGAAGACCTGCCTCCGGATCCCAGCCTCCTCGCAGAATCGATCCACCTCGCCCTCGTCGTGGCGGTTGATCCGCCACCCGATCTTCTCCGCGAACTCTATCATCCTCTCCTTCTGCTCCCCCGTGAACTTGGTCCGGAACCGCTTCTTCGTCAGCACGTACGGAGGCGGCGGGGGCGGCGCGTTAATGCCCGATCCCCCGCCCAGCTGGTACTCCGCGTTGCTATCATTCGAGTGGCCGTACACGTTCATCTCCTCGCTGGACGCGGACTCGTTCCCGTTCCCCCCGAAGGCCACCGCCACTGGCTGCACCACCGGAGGATACCGCTGGAACGATATCGCCGGGAGCTGGAGGCTGTGGACCTTCCGGTGAAAGTTCCGGTGACAATCGCAAGCAGCGCACTTGAGGGCCTCGAGGGTGCCCTCCTCGCCGCCGGGCATGAACTCGCCGCACCCGTCGTAGACATTCCCCCCGACGCTCGCCGCGTGGTTCCTCAGGCACTCGCGGTACCTCTCGTGGGCCCTCTTCGAGGAGGAGGAGGAGGAGGGGTGGTGGTGGGGGTCTAGGGCTTGGGTGTAGGTCAGGAGAGCGGTGGTCGGTGCCGGAGTTTTGGAGCCATTGTGATGGTGGTTGTTGGGGATCGTGGATCTTATCTCTTTCTTCTGATCTTGCCCTCTTACTTCCATGCCTCAAAGGATCAAACAGTAATTCAACCAAAAGAAACCCTAGCTAAGATATGATGATATAAATTACAACCCTAATGCATAAACCAGCATATAATTGAGGATAATTAAAAGAACTATAAGGCTCTCTCTTAATCACTCTAATGGTGATGGTAATTAGGTTAGAGATGTATAACCAGGGGATATATAGCTAGTTGGAGGAGTAGAAGAAGGGGATGGTGGAGTTATTTATTTATTTTTTATTTTTTTGGGGGTTATTGTTGGGCTAAGGGAATAATATCTATGTATGTAGTGTGCTCCTGTTATCAAAAAAATTAAAAGTATGTGCTCCTGTGCTCCCAACAAGCCAACTTACACTTACATGTCCAACAAGAGACAGCTTGGTTGCTTTTAGTGAGGCCAGACTCTAGAGGCTGATACGTTACTTATCGAAAGATGTCGGGTTCTATTTTAAGTAGTGATTTTTTAACATAACATTTCAATTACAAATTCTTTCAAATAAATTCAAATATTATATCATTTAAATATTTTTGTCGGACAGAGCTGTGGACACACAATACATACACATATGGTATGGAAGAAATAAAAGTGGGGTTTAGTGAAGCGATGAGGGAGATTAATAAGGAAGTTGGGGTATAAATGGCATTGCACTATTATTCTCTCTCTTCTGTACAAAACAACCGACAACGTCATGTTCATCCCTCTCCCACGCCCTGCCACAAGTGGGTCCCACTTCACCCCATTCATTATTGCCCCTTTTCTTCCCCATTTCTTATCTCTAACCCCTCCAAAAGACCAGACAAGATATGCTTACTTGTGTATGTACTACATATCCCCTCCTAATTGATAAGACCCCTTTATGATATAATTACATTTTCCATGTACCGTCCATTTGTTTTCATACCACACTTACTATTTAATGCTTAGTGAACTGACTACTTCAGATTAAATTCGAATCGAGTAGAATGTTTGGAAAAAAAACTCTTCCAAAATATTCATACACTCTAAAAAAATTATAATAATTCAATATATTTTGGTTTAAGTTAGAACAAATTTATCTTCGATTGATGCAATCAAATAAGATTCACAATCTCGTTGAGAAGATATTTGCTCTATCTATAACCAAGCAATAGGCTAAGCCCGAAAAAACTCGAGGTTAAAATGGATTCCCCGAGTTTAGGGTTCAAGTTGGGGTGGAAGTGCTTGTTGGTTTTTATGAACAATTGATTAATAAAATGCATGCTTCCCCTAGCTAAGAAGCTAATATAGACGCTTTTGACCATTTGACCCGGGACCCTTTTCTTAATAATAAAACAGCGGTCGAATGAGAATCTACAATAAGATTCTATTAGGGCAAGATCCCATGCAGATTAATTAATTAACCATGGTATAATCCCAATTCAGATAGGAAAAGGAGGTGAGAGTTTTGGGAAAGTGAAAAGAAGGGAATTATGTGTGTGGCCCACTGATAGGTGTATTTTTGTAGTGTAGCTATTTGGAGAGAGGCATGGTATAAATTAAAGGGAAAAGTCCACTTTAGTACCCTATGATATCGCCCAAAATCACTTTAGTACCTTGTGGTAAAAAACCGACCAATCGAGTCATACTTATTCTAATTAACATCAAAAAGGTCCTCGGGTAGCTGCCCGGACCCGCCCGAACGCTGCCCGAACTACGTGGCCAGCCACGTCACCAAAACTTGATGACGTGGCGCCACGTGGAGGAGGAGGAGAGGAGGAGGACGAAGTGGAGGAGGAGGCGGAGGAGGAGGAGGAGGACGAAGTGGAGGAGGAGGAGGAGGAGAAGAGGAGGAGGACGAAGTGGAGGAGGAGGAGGACGAAGTGGAGGAGGAGGGGAGGAGGAGGAGGAGGACGAAGTGGAGGAGGAGGAGGAGGAGGACGAGGCAGAGGAGGAGGAGGACGAGGCGGAGGAGGAGGAGGAGGAGGAGGACGAAGTGGAGGAGGAGGAGGAGGAGGAGGAGGACGAAGTGGAGGAGGAGGCGGAGGAGGAGGAGGAGAGGAAGAGAGGGAAGAAGATGGTTGTCCACGTGGCGCCACGTCATCAAGTTTTGGTGACGTGGCTGGCCACGTAGTTCGGGCAGCGTTTGGGCGGGTCCGGGCAGCTGCTCGAGGACCTTTTTGATGTTAATTGGAATAAGTATGACTCGATTGGTCAGTTTTTTACCACAGGGTACTAAAGTGATTTTGGGCGATACTACAGAGTACTAAAGTGGACTTTTCCCTAAATTAAATTAAATGTGTGCATATATTATGTATCCCAGGAGAGTTTTTTTCCCTAACAGAAAGGAGAACTTTTTAATAAAAAAATTTGGTACAGAGAATTGAACACGGTCATACTTTATTTAAAGAACGATTCTCATAATAGTATTTTTGACATCATAAGATTTGAAACAAGAATTTGATAAGAAAATCAAATTCATTTTCGATCATTTGATTATATATATATTTAGAATATGGTGTCAATTATTTCATTATTATCATGTTTCGATGTATATTTTTTTTGTTTTTTTTGAAAAGTAGAATAGTATTAATCTTGGAGTTAAGTACAAGTATAGCAAAAGGATGTCATCCCTCACACAAAAAGCGGAGAAAAACATCGCAAGACTCTGTACAAGAAGAGCCGAGAAAAGGAACACCCAAGACTATACTAAGCTAAAGAGGTAGTTTTCCACCGCAAAAGACCATCATAGTAAATTTCGTGCAAAACTTCCTGTAGCTACCCAAAGAAGGAGCAAAGTCCACCAAGAACAATAGAGGTTACACCATGAAGTTTTGGAGAACCAAGAGCAAATCTTGCCTGTGAAAGAAATCACTTGAACCTGTCCAATTTTGCCACTCCATTGCATTCCTAAGAACAGTAGCAATAAGAGCATCCAAATCGGGGGTAACACCTTGAAAAATAACATGATTCCTGTGTATCCAAATACTCCAAATGATCGAAGCGAAAATGGTGTACCAAATCTTGCATTTAGCCTCATCACTACATACCAAACCCATCCAAGCAGGAAGAACCCTTTCCAAACCATCGACAGGTACCCAAGTAGCACCTGTCAATCTAATGAAATATAACCAAACTCTGGTGGCAAAAGGGCAGCCGAGGAATAGATGATTCGCCGTCTCACAGTGGGGTTGTCCAAGAGTAACATCAGCGCAAAGGACACAACCCGAAGCTGGCTGAGAAAGTAACCCTAACCGAAATAAATTGGCCCTTGTCGCTATTCTGTCCTGCAGTGCCTGCCAGAGGAAGCAGGAGATCTTGAAAGGAATGAGAGCAGTTCTATTTTTGCGCATAACCTCAGGCGAGATGAAATGATATCCTGCAAAAGCCTGCAAATAAAGACTCTTAACAGAGAAGATACCCGAGGAGTCAAAAGCCCACTTAAGGTTGTCACGCCCTGAAGATCGGGGATAGAAACCATCAATCACTTGCCTCAGAGAATCAAAACTAGTCATCTCCCAGTCCCGAAGCGACCTCCTCCAATTCAGGCTCCACCTCCACGTACCTTGGTAAAAAGACCCACAGTCTGGTTCAACATCTTCTTTCTGCGTAGAAACAGAGAAAAGCCGGGGGAATTTGACCTTTAGCTGTTGATCACACGCCCAACATCTTCTTTCTACTACAACATCTTCTTTCTGCGTAGAAACAGAAAAAAGCCGGGGGAATTAATATATTAATTCTCTTAAGATCATTTAAATACACATCGAAACGCCCACACATTCTCTTAAGATCATATATTAAGAGAATTAATATATTAATTCCCGATGTACCCACTATACGCCACCTGTTTGGTGATGAATAAAAATTAAGGAGCCTTTCCTTCATTTAAACCAGAAAAAATTATGTATCTTTTTTTTTTGGTGGAAAAAAAAATTTTTGGTGGAAAAAATTATGCATCTGTTTGGACATCTGCGGCGCCTTCGAACTCTGCAACGCTACGCTTGCCCGCAAGCAATGTCTTTACCTTTCTGTGATCCCCTCAATCAAGATAGGTTATTATGATTTCGAACAAGCCGCTATGATGAAATCGGTAGACACGCTGCTCTTAGGAAGCAGTGCTAGAGCATCTCGGTTCGAGTCCGAGTAGCGGCATAATATGTTTTCATTTTCAAACAAAAAAAAAGAATAAGTTCTATACTATTTTTTGTTCTTCTTTTTCACCCCACGTCCAATTCTTCCTCTCACTTTATTTATTTTAGAAAAAAGTACACATTTATACCGAGTGAGATATGATCTTGTAGTTTAAAAATGACGTTTTGAGTTATGTGGTATGCACCCTCGTATCACTTTTAGGCCCGGATGGCTCCCCGAGCCAAAATTCGCTCCAAACCACCAAACGGCGTCGTCCAGATGCTGAGTTGGCTGCCACATCATAATTGTTTTTATCCCACTCGGCATTATTTACTTGGGCCGATTTTAATATCATTTCAGTCCCTTACTTTTTCTATTATTTTTCAAATACCCCTCCTTTATATATTCGAAAAAACCCAAATCAAAACCCCAACCTCTCATTTTCTAACCCACTCAAAAACACCCGACCCTCCGCTGCTCCCCTTGCGACCCTTGCCTGGTTGACCCCTCGCCCTCCCACCCTCAGGCCCTCTTTCCCCCATGATCCGTTGCCTAAAAAAGCCATGAAATCGTTAAAGCAAGCCTCAATCTAACATGTATGTATAGTTTTTTTACGGTTTCTAACCCACTCAGTCTCTCTCTCCCCGACCCCGACCCTTGATTTCTCTTTTAGGGTTTCATTCGTGGTATTTTTGTGTTCGTTCGTGGTCTATTAGGGTTTCGTTGGAACTTTGTGTGTGAGTTAATTTTTAGGATTTCGTATTTGGTATTTTAGGGTTTGTTTGAGCATATTGGGTTTCGTTCGTGCTTATTGGATTTCAGTCGTTCGTGGTATTTTTGGTTTTCGGTCGTGGTATTTCGTTCGTGTTTTAGGGTTCTAGTTTGTTGGATATGGGTTATGTCTGCTGATATGTTTGTCTCTACTTGTGATGATTCTGGCAGGCAATAGTTACAGTATGGATGAGACGCTTAAGGTCGTGTATCATTGTGGTGGTAACTGGGTGGACGAAGGTGGAAGAAAGTGTGTTGGAGAAAGATCATTTGAGATGCATGTAGGCTATGATGTTGATCGTTTGGGATATTGGAAGACTTTTGGGGAGCCAACAATCGGTTGTATCCGAGATGTGAAGCCGGTGATGGAAGACTTTTGCATATTGTGGTGATTGAAGCATTTAGGTCCGAGAAGTGAAGCTTGTGATGGAAGACTTTTGCATTTTGTCGAGTGGTTGAAGCATTTAGATGGTCACTTAGGTGGATACGTTAGATGAAAGACCTTTGTATCCACGAGTTTTGTATAGTTATGATTATCAGATGTAGTAAACTATTTCAGATGTGGAAAACAGATATTTGGATATTCGTATCGGCATGAATATGTAAGGATGATTAACTTTTTCAGATATTCGCTTATATCGTAGCGAATTTAAGCAAATATAACAGCAATTCTCTTACATAAAGTAGAAAGCAAATTATATTTTTCCAATGTGAATAACATACATGGCAATTAGAATGACAAATACAAAAGTGCATCTCTTCCATTTAACAATCTCAAATTCTAGCAAGCTACACCTCTCTCGACTTTTGTGTAGTTCCATTCCTATAGCATTAACATCTTCCTTCACCATCTTGAGATTAGGTTCTAAGTCTAGTATACGTTCCTTTTTTTGCTTAATTGACCCTAACAGAGATGGCAACAATTATCCCCCACTTGCAAGTCGGTGGATCAATCCACATGAAAAAATTACACATCTTTTTACCACATTCGCTATAACGACCACAACCATAAAAGCGTCGTCCGACGTTTCCCGTTGTCCTCGCCATTTGTAAGGGAGACTCAAAACCATAACTACAAATCTTAACCTTCCAGTTAGGAGAATCCATATGGTAGTAGCTAGACGAGAGAGGATGAGTACGGTAGCTGCTGGACGAGAGATATTGAGAAGAGTTCGACGGTAGCACCTTGATGAGGAGGAGACTGAGTTCGAACGACAACAGCTCGACGAAGAGGCGACTTGACGAAGAGGCGAGGTAGAGGGAGCTGAAGTCTGTTGCTGGAGTTGGGAGCGATATCACTTGAAGAGGCGAGGGAGAGGGAGCTGAAGTCGAGAGGAAGAGAGAATAAGTGGGTTGGAAAATGAGAGGTTAGGGTTTTGATTTGGGTTTTTTTGAATATATGAAGGAGGGGTATTTGAAAATTAATAAAAAAAGTTAAGGGACTGAAATGATATTAAAATCGACCCAAGTAAATAATGTCTAGCGGGATAAAAAATTATGATGTGGCAGCCAACTCTGCATCTGGATGACGCCGTTTGGTGGTTCAGAGCGAATTTTGGCTCGGGGAACCACCCAAGCCTAAAAGTGACACGAGGATGCATACCACATGACTCAAAACGTCGTTTTTAAACCACTAGATCATATCTCAAAAACCGCGAAACCACAAGATATAAAAGTATATTTTTTCCTTTATTTTAAATATTTTTGGTTTGGATTGGCCAGCCACTATTTATAAATATAATTTCGTTTACTTTTCATAATAACTGTTCAAATTTCCTCCCTTATGTTGCAGTACTTTTTTAAATTAAACAAGATGCTACAAGCTACAAAGTAAATTTTGTCGATATATAATAAAACAACTCTAAAATATCTTCAATTACAACATTTTTGAATTGATACAAAATCTCGGTCACAAAGATTAATGTTAAAATTTAATAACATCTCTATCATAATAATAATAGTACTTTAGTTTACAAAAAAATAATATTTTTTTAGAAAATTCTAGTGTTAAATTTCGTTCCCATTTTCGTATTAATATACTTTAAAATTTTAAAAATTATTTTCAGATATTAATTTGTGTTAGAATTGTTTGTTTATAATTTTTACATAATTTTTCATTTTTTGAATCATCTTAAAATGATCCTTGTAATTGTTCGTCTTATTGTAACAAAAATATCTCAATTGAATATAGCATTTGAATAAGACTAGATGTCAAAATTTTGGTGACTTGAATATAAACAAGAAAATAACTATAATATATCCATAGTTTTTTGGTGATTTGAATGTAGACAAAATAACCTTTTTGATTTATATGCATTTAGTGAGAAATTTTTTTAAATTGTTTCGAAGCTAAGAATGTAAATCTTTTTTTGTGATAACTTTTAAATATTCTTTTAGATCCGAACGATATTACTTTAGAATAATTCTACCGTAATCTGTTGGACTCAAGATTTACATTCAACTGGACTTACCTTGTAAAAGTTTAGTTTTATCTTTAGACTAGTTTTATTTCTTATAGTAAGATTTATTTTTTTTGAGTTATTTGTTACGGTTATGATTAATTTAATCTATTTTATTAGTATTTATCTAGCAAAAGAATACAATTCATTTTACGCTCATATATAATATATATTGGATCTGCAATACATCTACATGGTACAACTATCCAAATTTATTTTATTGTACCCTCTCAATAATTTTTTTTATTTTTTATCCATCTTAATCCATTTCTATCCTTACACTTATTTCTTATTCTTCTCCCAGATGAAAAGATCTCTGCACATTCTGTCTTCACCTTTATCCCTCTTCGTAATGTTTTACTACATTTTTTTATTTGCAGCAACATCAAATTCGAAAATTGGTGTCATTACTATACACGAAATTGGCCTAACCGTAAGCTAACAGTGTAGTACAGGCAACAGGCTCCACCAGTAGAATTCTGAAAGCTATAAGCCAGCAGATGCCAGTGTCTTTGCCTACATTTTTGCCTGTCTGCAGATATTGCTTTTCTTTGTCTTGGTCAAGATCATTTAATCTCTTTTGGTTCTGGACATTGACATTAAATTGTTATGTTTTTTGCACTCGCGAATAAAATGCTACTGTGCAAAATTTAAACATTTGGGTGTTCAGTATAGTTAGTAAACTCACGTTAAAGAAAATCGAGTCACCTTTTAAGTTATTAAGACTTTTGTAACTTCTTTGAATTTTTTTCAGAACTTAGGAAAATGATTTCATTTAAAAATGCAAGAAAGTCAAGAAAAATGAAGTGGGTTTAGTTTTTGAAAAACTATTTCGCTTGGCTAACCTACAACCAGGTGCCTCTGATGATGATGTGTTACAATCTCCATATCCAACCCAAAACTTTAAAACAATAGGTTGATAGATTTTTCACCCTTATAAACTTGCATCTCACTCGTGTTTTAACCGATGTAGAATTCTCAATACGCCCCCTCAAACGAGACCATTGGATCAAAGATTGCACTGGCTTTGACTTCACCAAAGTGCGAGAAATGGGAGTCCTGCGAGCTCAACAATGGGCACGGGATCAACCCGCTCTGATATCATGTTAGAATCTCCATATCCAACCCAAAACCTTAAGGCAATGGGTTGGTGAATTTTTCAAACTTATAAACTTGCCCCTCACTCGTGTTTTAATTGATGTGGAATTCTCAACATGATGTTAAAATCTCATGATGATGCAATCCTGGATTATCAGAGACAGAAAATTGCATTATTGTTCTTTACGAGCATTTAAAATCATAAGTCAAATTTTACGAATTGAAGAAGCATCATTAAAATGGGGCCTGGATTCGGTACATGATCGTTGTATCCTGTACCGTCGAGGAGGGGGTAAAATAGTCAAACAACAATGGAGAAAGTGACACGCGCAAGGAGAGAGAAGAGCGGGGAGTTGGGGGAGTGTGTTCACGTGCCCCTTTTTAAATTTTTTTGTCTTTATTCCTATATTATACTGAAACAAAGCAAACTAATATATTATTTAACTAATTATTTAATTTTTTATTATAAGTTTTAATTAATATTATTTTAACCGGACATGCCACTTTACTTAACCGGGCATGCCATTTTACATAATCGAGCGTGCCATTTTACGTAACTAGGCATGCCATTTAATCGTAATCGGACTTGCTGTTTGATTAATTATTTAATTAATTATATTTTATTCAAGATTAATCTGACATGTCATTTGACATAACCTGGGCATGCTATTTTATATAACGTGTACATGCCATTTGACATAACCTGGGAATGCCATTTGACATAACCTGGGAATGCCATTTGACATAATATAGGCATGTCATTTGACATAACATGTGCATGCCATTTGACATAACCTGGGCATGCCATTTGACATAACATGGGCTTGTAACTCAATCGACTATTTACTTCAAACATATTTTTAATATTTTTCACTCCGAATTTAGAGACGTCATAGACTACAAAATTGTAGATATACATCTCATCTTCGGACAGCAACTTGAATCACCTTAATCGAACTCTAGAGTAAGAACTTGTTGTCCCCCAACCGAAATATATTTTCGTAACTCGATCGACTCGTGTCTTCAAACATATTTTCGATATCCTTTTACTTCAAATTTGGAGAAATCATTAACTACAAAGTTGTAGATCTATATCTCAGCTTTACACAGCAACTTGAATCACCTCAACCGGACTCCGGAGTAAAAACTTGTAGCTCTTTAACCGAAACATCTCGATCGCTTCTCACCGTCGCCCCTTCTTCACAATCGAACTCCGGTCTGCTCCTCGTCGGCGTCGGACTCGTGGCAACGTCGTCGGCCTCAGATCTAGAACCATGAATTTTTAATTAGAGAGAGAGGAGAGGGAGTAAGAGAGAGAGAGAGAGAGGGGTAAAAGGCAAAAGAGAAATATGGCGGAGAGGGGAGAGAAGGGAAAAATAGAGTAGGGTGGGTAAAAGACGAAAATGCCCATCTGAATTACAACCGTCAGATCTCTGATACACGCCTAGTCATCAAGATCAAGAGACCATATTAAATCCTGTTTGATACAAAAAATATCTCTCTCCATACCAAATCCAGGGCCATTAAAATGATCACTTTTTAAATAGAACTTGACGGTAGGTGATGAGTCTTTCCGAGGAAGCAACTTGGGCAATAATTGGTTTCGGCTTCGAGATTGCGTTTTTAGCTTACTTGGATTAATGCAGCCCATAGACTATTTGGCCCAGTGTAGTTCGGTCCAAATTTTTTAATCTAATTCTTATGTACACCAAGTTGGAGATGTTATAACAAGATTGGCGCTAAAATTTCCACATGTACATAATTATTATTCTACAAAACAAACACGATTATAATACTAAATATCAATATTTAAATATAAAAAACTTTCGGATGGTTGGACCACGAAACGGAGAAAATCGAAATCGCCTCCCATTCTGTTTTAAAAAACACTGATTAAAAACTTTTCGCTGTGAATGTATTATTTGTTGTTATCCGAAATATTTGGTACCCGTATATTTCACTAAATTAACTATTTAAGTACAATTGCCCAAGAGATGGGCCCAGGTCCAGACCCAGTGCAAAACGTAAACTCTCTCTCCTCCGTCTCTAGGCCCAAACATCAGAAAAACCATCATAAAATACGTTAGTTTGCCAAAAGACGTAAGTCGGTTAGCGAGAGCTAAATTAAAAAATGGTTGGAGACTAAAATTTACTTAAACAAGTTTTGATTTGAAATCATATTAATATAAAAATACAAATAAAAAAGTGTTCTTAAAATATGGTTGCGGTTGCAAACTCTAACAAGGGAATTTAACATCAGTTTTTATTATTATTAATTTGTAAATTTTAACAATAAAATTAACTTACATAAAACAGTACTCGACTATTATTGAGAAGGTTGCACGATTCCCTAATGTACAAGGGCATATGATTTATATCGTTGGTTGAGTAGATGTTGGAGTTATTTGAACCAGGATTACCGCACCTATGGCGTGACAAAAAGAAAATTTTGAAACGTCACCTAAAATGACCCGTTTTAATATACACTAGGGCTGATTTTTATGCAACTATTTTCTAGAAGTTACCTCCTCCATTCCACTTTAACCTCGACCAAATATTATTCAACCGCCAAATATTATTACCGAGCCCCTAAACAAGTCAAATACAGACCAGGTCAAAGAAAGTTACCTCTGGAGGCCCGACAATGACATGTTATTGATTACTTATCAATTTGATTTCAAATATTTACGAAAATAACCGTATTAAATAATTATTAAAAAAATTCAACAATTTTAATAAGTTAGTTGAAAAGGTATTAACGTGCTGTGAACCGGTGGTGTATTTAATGCAACTCTCGAAATGGACGAGGGTAGCCGCATCAAAGATGCCCACTGTGCAATTCATAAGCAACGAATCCGAATTCCGAGGGATACTGGCATCTCTCGTAACAACTACCGAGGGCGTAAATCAAATGGTTAATAATATTTTTCTTAAATTTTGAGCATTTAAAAATTCGGTCCTGACTTAATTATAAATTAGTAAACTGAACCAGAAGTTTGGATTGGGTTCGGAATGACCCATTCCGAACGATTTGGACTGAATGACACGCGGGGACTTTTTTTGCAAAAAAGTTTAAACATAGGGACAAAAATGACAAAAGCTTGCGCACGGCAGGAGATTACCAATATGCCATTATCGATAACTGGACGTGTTATTGTCGTAGCACGTGGGCCATTATCAATAACTGGGCATGCCAGTGAGGCATGTCATTGTCAGAATCAAAACATACCATAATCGATTATTCAATTCAAACGGTCCGAAATGACCTCTTCACTTCGGACCCAATCTAGTGTTGGGAAAATCATGAGAGCACCTGTTCTACTAACACCAACCAACCACTCCAAGCACATTAAATGTCCCATTTGTAATTTGCCTATCTCGTAGCCAAGTCAACCACGGTGAAGTGGTTACGAAATTGGACCAAAACGCATTGATTTTGACCATTAATAGCCACAAGGTTACAGCTGCTCCCGGAGAATACAAACAACAGGAAACAAATTGCAGGTTGCTGCATAGAACATTGTTCGAGTTCGTCCAAATGGCAAGAGACGGACCGGCATCTCTGCTGCTGTTATGTATTAATTAGCAGAAGAACAACATCAATGGGACTCCACAAACTAATAGATTGGAACCCGTATATGATCCCTATGTCACTAATTAACCATCAAGTTATTGTCAATCTGGAAAAATAGAAAGGGATCTTCTGTTGCCAATATGATTACAATACAATTCCAGCTAGCTTCAATCCCAACATGGAGCCAATCCAATCCAATCCGATCCGATTCAATTCAATTGAGGAGGGTAACAGGGTACCTATCTATACAGTCCTCCCAGGGGCTGGACGGGGAGGCGCGGACATTCCTCAGCGCCTCCCAGACCGCGCTGTTGCACTTGAACCCGCTACCGAATGCTATCTGCCACAGCCGGTGCCCTCTCCGCATGCTCCCCTTCGCCTCGATGTAGGCCAGCTCGTACCATATCGAGCTGGACGAGGTGTTCCCGAATCTGTGGAGCGTCATCCTCGATGCCTCCACGTGGACGGGCGTGAGCTGGAGATTCTTCTCGAGCTCGTCGATCACAGCGCGCCCGCCCGCGTGGATGCAGAAGTGGTCGAACGCCAGCTTGAAGTCCGGGATGTAGGGCTTCACCTTCCTGTCGAAAAGCTTCTTCAGGACCAGCGTCGCGAAGAAGAGTAACTGCTCGCTGATGGGAAGCACGAGCGGGCCCAACGTCGTAATGTTAGTCTTAAGCGTGTCCCCTGCGATCGCCATTAGGTCCTTCGATAGAGAAACCCCTGTTTTCCCCTCGTCGTCCTGCTCCTGATACACGCACCGAAACGCCTTGTCGTCCGCGCCACGGTGCGTGCGGACGACATGGACGAGGCGGTACTTGGCGCGACCGGAGTCGCGCCTCTTGTTCGAGAGCAGCACCGCGGCTCCCCCCACTCGAAACAGGCAGTTAGGGATTAGCATTGACTTCTTGTTCCCGAAGTACCAGTTCTGCGTGATGTTCTCGGTGCTGACCACGACGGCGTACGTGTTCCGGTGGACCTGGAGCATGTCGCGGGCCAGGTCGACAGCGATGACGCCGGCGCTGCACCCCATCCCCCCGAGGTTGAAGCTCCGGACGTTCCCCCTCAGCCGGTACTTGTTCACGATCATCGCCGACAAGGACGGCGTCGGATTGAAGAGACTACAGTTGACGACGAGGATCCCGATGCCCTTAGGGTTAAGTCCGGTATTCGCGAAGAGGCTATCGAGCGCGCCGAACATAACCGCCTCGGCCTCCGCCCGGGCGGCCGCCATCGACGGTTGCGGCGGAATCGAGTGCATTGCCTCGGGGACGTACGTGTCGTCCCCGAGTCCGCTCCGCTCGAGGATCTTCCTCTGGAACTCGAGCGACGACTCGTCGAAGTCTCCGGTGAGCCGCGTGTGCTCCATGAACTGCCGGAACGGCGCCCGGAGGGTGTCCGGCGGGCGGTAGCAGGCGTAGTCGACGAGAAAAACCGGCCGCGGCCGAGTCATCGCGTAGACGGTTAATCCGAAGACGAGGAAAACGGAGCAGGCGATCACGGAGACGAGGTTGTACTGGAGGTGGAGCCAGAGGTTGTACACGTCAGCGGGGTCCATCCGGGAGGCCTCGACGGCGGTTACGATCATGAGTGGGGCCAGGCATAGGGTGAGGAGGTTGGAGACGAGGTAGTGGTAGCCTAGCTTCACGTACTTGAGCTTGACGCTCTGGAGGAAGTCCGGTAGCCGCCGGGAGGGCTGGATCCGGATCCGAGACCCGCCCACGTTTTCTTCCATCTCGTCTAGTCTCGCGCTTGTTTTTATCACTTTTATTGTTGCTTTTTTCCTGTGCTCGCTTTTTTCTCTCTCCTCTCGTCTCGTTTCGCCTCTTCTCTCACTTTTTTTTAATCACTTTTTCTGTTCTCGCTTTTTTTGCTCTCTCTGTGGCTTGCGACGGTTAAATAACCGTAGGAGAAGGGTGTGGGTGTTAGAGCGAGTGTCGACGCTTCGTGGCAACTAAGAGGTTTGGATTAGGTACGGAGCGAAGAAATCATTCAGAATAATTTGGAGTAAAGGGAGAATTGCACTGATAAACGCAGTTATATGATACTGACATGCGCAGTTATATGATAATGACATGTGTATTTGTGACAGCGGCATGTTCCGTTTATGATAATGGTGCGCATGAATTTTTTCATTTTGGTCCCCGAGTTTTAGCATTTTTGCAAAAAAGTCATACTGGTATGCACAATTATGTGATACTGGCATGCGCAGTTATGTAATACTAGCATGCACAGTTATGTCATAAAGGCATTTGTTTCACGCATTTGTTTGCACGTGACTTTTTTTATTTTAGTTCCCATATTTTAGCATTTTTGCAAAAAACAACTCCCACGTGTCTTCATTCAAGACCGTTCGGAATTTGGGCATTCCGTACCCAATCCATACCCGCAACTAAGGACAGCTGGAATACACGGTTGACTTGCCAGCGGAAGTAGATCATATCCCCGGGCTCTGACTCATGTCCATTTAAAGCTAGCTGGACAGAGATATGGGCTTTCCAGAAAGGCCCGCTAACGGCCTCTTTGTTTAACAAAATCAACTCTTTCTTTGTGACAAAAATTTTACCCGACTAACAATCAAGTGACATTCGGTAACGCCAGTTACTTGATCTATCATGCCGCAGTGGAATACTGTTGGCCAATGACCCGAACACTATGAATCTCCTTCCGGTCAAGATTTGAATCTGAATGTCATTGATTTTGTCTCGTATTCTATCAAATTAGTGAAGTGGTATATTACGCGAATAAAATTAATCACGTAGAATATTGCATGAATAAAATTAGTAATGTGACATGACAAGTGAGATAGCATGGGATTAGCCTGTGTCAGTAAAGTAAAATTTATATTACATGATCAAAGAATGTAGAACCAAAAGATAGTGGAGCATCATACTCAAAATCACTTGGTAATAAAATATACTGTGAACAAATTTTTTTTATAGAATTCTTGTATAACAGACAAATACCGAATCAACTAATTCAAGCTAAAAAAATTATTAAGGATTGCTAAACTCGAAACTTTTGGCCCTTGATCCTAGTTAAAAATCTGAGATTTCCACAATATTACCTATCACCAATGTTCATTGCAAATAATAAGTGAGATCACACTTGTCCATACTCACAAAAAAAGGAGAGTCCATAATGTGTCAAGTCTAGCTGCCGAGATTGCTATGCCCTAATCCAATCCTAACTCACAAATAAGGAAAGTGATAGCGGCATATTACTTGCTTTAAAGTTGCTAAATGAAGAACCGGACATTAATAACCAACCAGAGCTGTTACGATCAGCAACCAACGGCCGAAGCTGTTGTTGTCAGCTAAAGGACCTCCTTAATGAGCCTTTCCGTGACCTCTTTTGGGAGCCCCATCACGCTATCTGTTTTCCCCACCTGCGTAAAGCAAGTACACAACAATTTGATTAAAGTGTCCAACCAGTCACACATGAAGTGTCGATGTCGTGCCTTAAATGTTTCATGGGCTTGTTCTGCCAAGATCAATCTAGAAAGCTTGCAAGAAGTAGACATAAACCAGACATCGCCCAGAAGCCCGGTATGGTCGGTTACAGAGCAATGCTGGCATTATCATTCGAGGCCAACAAGCACATAATTAGAGGGTAAAAATAGTTACAGGTCACTACGACTTAAGCAGATGTCTCGAGTTATCTGTAAAGTTGTGCCGAGCTGGAAGTTTACGAATAGATCAATGCAGATGAGTTTGGTCAGTTGTTCATGTCATTAGTTTTCAAGGGAATGGACGACTAACCACTTCCTTCACATAGGGCAGTATCAAAGGATGTTCAATAATCAATGCTCCAGCAACTCTAAGAACAGCCCCTTCCTTGATCTGAAAAGAATTCGGGTCAACCATTACAACGATCTTTTTTATCCAGTGTGCCAAAAAAGTTTAATAGTCAAGCAGCCTTTCTAATTACCAGCGTCTCAATGGTCTCATCTGGTATCTCATGGAAATAGATCTGCAAGGCAACACCACGTGCAAGTCATGAATGCACGTCCTTTGACTTCCTATACAATTTAACGCAGGTATACGTGTTTGCGCGCCATCCAGTCCAAACTTGCCCCACTTGGTGGGGGATGCATCTACCAACAGTGGCCACTACTGAGCTCAAAAACGGCTCTAGTACAGTTTGCTCTCTTCAAGAAAACTTAAATTCTCTGTCCCATAGGCTTCTCTTTTACAGCCACCGTACCCCTTGTCGTTTCGCCTCCACCACGTTCTAAGAGGTGGAGCTATGAAACCGCAGAGAGGGATTTACTAGATGTGCATCCACCGGTTTCTGAGAGGTGGAACTATGTTCCCTCATTCAATGTGAAACCCCACACCCAGCTTAAATAAAAAAGGTTCAAACCCAAAAGATAATAGTAATGAAGTCTCGGGTACATCAAGTTGGTGAATGATTGCAGTACCTCAACTCTATCCCATTCGCACTTTCTAGAACCAGTCTTAAGATTGGTAACACGAACAGCTGTCACTGTCGCAGCATGGCTGCCTGAATAGCCTGCATCCTACGGTGTTAAATAATCAAAGCTGTGAAAACTTAAAAAAAAAGAGGGGTCCAAGGTGAAGTAAACCCTGAACCAAACCTTTGATAAACTGGCGTGCCTCTTCCTCGCATGATGGCTTCTCTCTAACCGCACCTTCATACACCACCACCTTCAGATTGTTTATTGCACATTGACACTTGTTAGAGAAATAATAACAATTCCCAAAGGGAGAATAGTTAAAAGAAATTTATCCATGAGCATATCCTTCAAACAAGTAATCCAATTCATGACCATCACAATATTTAGAATAGGAACAGAGAAACCCTTGATGTAATGTAATGCACAATATTTATTTATGTGCTCTTATCCATCCAGCAAAAAAGAGACAAATTAAGAAAAGAAAACACAAAACTAACTTCAGATGGAAGCACCACCAGCAAACAGCCAAAATCAATGAAGAAAACAAAAGAAAAACAAATGGTAACAAACTGGTTTCCATGACACAAAGCTCGTGCATATGGGAAACCCATAATCGTTACCAGCCTCATGATGGGAGTGAGAAACCAGAAGAATCTGAAGCAAAATGCAACAAGAAAGTGGCCTTGTGAAATTTGATGAGTCCTACATGAATATATCTAACTAGTAAACTTCTGGTATTTTTCAACCTTCATTCACTTGCCCATTTTGTGATGTCAGTATATGAGGCTAAAGCAGTTACTTGAAGGCAAAGGATGATGATCAAATGACGTCCCTATTTAACCTGAGCTCGACACCCCGCGAAAGATGAGAAATACAAACAGATGAAATTCATGAACAAAGGTTGGGAGCAGGACATGATCTATACTTGATCAGACGTAATTAGTACTGTTGCCTCAGCAGCTTGTGTGTAATCAATAGGTTGGGGCATCCGCAAGTTGGCTTCAGCCTGAAAATAGTTTTTCAACCAAGCCAAGCGCCTATGTCACAGTTCGACTACATCAAAAGTCTTGGTTCATTAAAGTAATCAATCCCCCAAAATCCAAAGCCCTAAAACCTAAATATGGCAGCAGTATAATTTTCTAGACTAACACTTCAGACGTTGCAGCAATCTTCGGAACTGTATAAGCAATCGCAAGTTAAGATGAAAACACATACGAGGTTCTTTGGGAAAATTATTCTTGGTCCAAGTATACCAATCCAGATCAAAGACAAGAACGAAGGAAACAAGCTTACCGTATCAGCCGCAACCAACACGTCTGCTTCCACACCCTCCTCTCCGTTACTGGCTTTCTGCAGTTTCTCTATAATCGCTTCAGCCTGAAATCGAACGGAACAACACACTTCAACCTCACACCATCCGAACTCCATACTCGAAACTCTTAACATGAAAAAATGAACCAGCATCCAAAAAGGAAACAACGATCGTGACAACAACGACAACAACCTAATCGAGCATCGGATACTATTCGTTTCGAGCATCCAAACAGAGAGGGGCAATTAACCAAAGCTCACGCTACTCACCTTCGCCTCAGCAAGTGCAGTTACCAAATCCTCGGGCTTCTCTTTCCTTATGCTTTTCTCGTCAATATCCGCAGTCTATACCCCAAAAAAAAAACAAAACAGTAAGTTCATCAATACTAGTGGTAACATTGAAAAATCGGATAGACGGTGAGGGCAATATAGTAATTACAACGACAGCGAATTCATATCCCATCTCAGCCAAAATCGCCTTCCTCGCCACCGAAGCCGACCCCAAGATCACCTGCGAATTTCCACAAAAGATTAATTTTCTAATTTCTTTTATTCGCTTCTAGTTTCGCTTTAATTTATTTCTTCTGGTTTAAAAATTTTACTCCACTCGAATATAAATTAATTGATCTAGTAGGTGCTCGGGAACTAAAAAAAATATTTCTTATTCGTTTCGGTAGTTTACCTTGCACTTTGGAGCGGCAGCTTCCATGGTTCTTCTCGGCTGGAATCTGGCGAAGCGGGAAGCTATTTTTTCCTTTTTTATTTATTTTAATTTCAGGTCGCTTCGGGGAGGGGGAAAAGGGAAAACCCTGATTTGTTTTCGCGCCTTTAGAATGCGTTTTGGGCGTTTGTTATGCTTTGGGCCGATGTGGCCCATTAAATGCTGCCCATGTGCAATTTTTAGTCTTGTTTGTTTTGGGGAAACCAAATTCTTGCGAATTTTTCTTCCATATAATTAATTTTTTTCGGAAAGTAGTTGCATTTCTGTTATATGATTTTTTATTTAAATAATTTTGAATGAGATATTTTATGCAAGTATGGAAATCAACTAACATTAGATTATAATTTCTAGAGAAGGAATTGGATTATTCTAACTAGTGGGCAGATGTGGCCAAAGATTCTGGGTGCGAGGATACAATTTCATTCCTGGAGTCGTATTTTGCTATGGAGAATTAGGTTACATATGTATCTAATTGCTTGAGTTGTAACTGAGGTGTTAAATGATAACACGGGGTTTTTTTACTGGATTTTTTTACTATAGGATTTTAACGAGATCCGTGATTGCAATTTCGTATTTGTATTATAGAATTTAACATTCCATGAAATGAAAATCAACTCATTAATAAAAAGTTATTCTAATTGATGAGAAAACATCACGAATTCGAATTGTAAGAAAGCATTTATATTAAAACTTGGTAGATTTTTTTTAAAATATTTTATAACTATATTTGATACAAATATATATTAATCGATCCAATTACTATTTGAATACGGTATGATTTCAGCAAAAGAACTACTTAATGTAGATACAATATTGTGCTTAGAGTTGCATGTTAATACGAGTTGTTGTCTAGCCAACATAGATTTTACCATGCCACTATGCTTTTTCTTAAAAGAAATTAGGTAAGTTAGCCTAAATCTTAAAATTTTAAACGACATTAGAATTTGTTCCCTGTCATTGCCACTATGTTTACATGTACTAGCGGTACCTCCACCTCTTGTCAAGAACTTGATGTTGCGTGATATTAGTGACGTAGCGTTTCCGCATTCGGTTATAATTAACAGGGGCTTCGCCCCTCGAGCTTAATAAAAAAAAAAAGAGCTGTTGTCCACATTTGTGTATCTGGTCGGCAGTACAAAAAGTAACGATAATTAGTAATTACAGTGTTCTCATCAAGTCAATGTAGAATAATTTTGTCTCACGAACGCCCCTAACCTTATCTTTCCTGTCTTATAAAGTGGGAAGTTCATGTCCAATCAGTTCCTTTCTCTTACAAAAGTTGCCGGACGGATCATGTACGCATATTTATAGATGCATATTTTTTAATAAGTAAAATTTTATTATTATTAGTAATGTTTACAACCAACTTAGCGTAGAAGTTGCCCGTGGTTTCAATAATTTTGAAAGAAAAAATTTTGCACTAAATACATCGTAAAACTGGAACGATACTGATAAAATTGGCATGGTTCCTGCGCAAAAGATGACGTCCATACTTATAGACGCATCATACCTCATACTTCATACTTATAAAAAAAAAATAGACGCATCATACTTCATTATTGCATGGTATCAACTTTAATAGAAGTTGCACCACTAGCATTAGTATTATTTCATTATCTTCGTCAACTACGCACATTAATCCAGATTCGAGTGAAATACATTATCAAAAATTAGCAAAAATCACAATTTTAGCGACTACTTAATTTGTTATTAGATGCCGTCACCTTAATAGCAAATATATACAGTCACCAACCACGGTGACTCGGTTTTGGTACATATAGGGAAGCATAAAACATTAAATTGACCATATCTTATGATTAATTTATACAATATATCAATAGGGGATTCGGCTTAGAATCTAAGGATAGCTATATTCGCCAAGAGGGGCCCTAGACGCAGAAATAGGATTACAAGCATTTGATGCTTTTAATCGGAATCTATAGTACTGCCTCCTCCTCCAAGTCCTTATCAAGTACAATTGATGCCTCATTGAAGCCTTAGATTGCTAAACCTGCAAAAATAATGTAAATAATACGCATCAGAAAAATGTTATAATAATAACTAATCCACAACATAATCACTGATTATTTCTGTTGGCTCTTGGCTGTCCTTCGGAACCAAAATTTATTATCAGTTATTACGTTTCCCATTACCACTTTTTTAGTTTAATGCAATGTGAGTAAAATATGCATTATGACATTATTTATTTTCTTGATCCGTGGGACATAATAATTATGTTATCCGAAAGCAAAAACATGCAATTGAATTATAAAGAAGCTCAGGTCCTTTGCTTCAAAGCCAAAAGGCGATTTGGCCTAGCGGCATAAAGGTGAAAAGATTTGAGGAAGATTAAAGGTTCAAACCCTGACATAGGTGTATTCTTGGTGTAATTTACCTTTAAAAAAATCCTCTGCTTCAATTGAATTGGAACATACTAAATGATGAGAGAGTATGTTACCTTTGCCCCTATCAGCCTTCCTGTAATTAGGCAAGGGGACATGGCCATTCTCTATCTGCCTGACATCCTCAACGAGCATCTCGTAGTGCTTCTTCACTTCCTCCACCGTCTTCCCCCCGACTGCCCTAGCCAAGTTGTTCCACCGGTCAGGCGTGTCCTTGTCGTAAATAGTCAAGGCATTCTCGAACAGCTTGTTCTGCTTCTGGGTCCAGCTCGAGCTCGATCCCATTTCGTGTCTCGGTTAATTGATCGGAGGATGTGGAAGATGAGTTTATAGGGTGGTGTTTGGTTATGGAGTGAAGGGAGTTTGGGTGTTGTTGGTCCTTTATATAGGGAGTTGCTAGGTAGTGGGGGTGGCGGGATTATGTTCGTTGGTTTGATGATGTTGCTTTCGTTGCAAACTAGTGGGATTTTTTTTTAATACCGAATCAATCTATTTTGGTCTATATGTATTTTTTTCTTTTCGAGGTAAATTTCATTTGTTTGCGTGACAACCAACCAAAGTTGACATGTCTAATATTGGTCGGTTTCCCCATTTTTTTATTCGCCTGTTAATTTAATAAGTAGAGTTTATGACATTTGAAATATGGTAAATTTTTTCTGTAAATATTAATATTGATGTATTTTCAAAAGTTTCAACCGATGATTTTTTGGTTAATCTTTTAACATTTTGATTTAATTGTGTATAAAGCAGAATTGCTCAAGTGATATTTATGTTAGGAAACCCACTGGCATAATTGATCTCAGCAAACCAATTAGTGTACGAATCAAATAATTTCTGGATAAAAAATTTGTTTTCGTTCATAAATACAAAAAATATACTTTTTATGAGGGGCTATTAAACATGTACCGATTCAATAGTTGTATGATTTGACCGACTGTCTCCACAGATCAACACGAGATTTTTCGAGCCTATTTTCTTCTCACTCGCACGTATCCCAGAAAATTTCTCAGGAGATCACCCATCTAGAATCTACTCCAAGTCAATCATATTTAACCTTGAAATTTCCTCAATATGTGTGTCAGAAAAATAGATGCATTTTGTATATATAGATAGTACCAGTCAAATTGCTTAAAGCTTTCATAACAAATCATTAATGGGTATCATAAGAGTCCTTCTGTAAATAAAGTTAATTTCATCTTGGTACTCATTAATTTATATCTTATGCATTTTAATGAGTATTAAGATATCACTTAATTTCATCTTGATACTGATATCTTAATTTTTTAAAAGGTATATATTATTAATCATTGCCATGGTATATACAACATACTTAGTATGGTATTCTTCCGGTCATGGAGTTTACGGAGTTGCGACCGCCAACCTCGACAAAACCCTACTATATCAAAACTCGTGGGAAAAAAATGTGTGGTAGGGAAAGAGTACCCCGATAGAAAAATCTATCTTGATTAACAAGTATTGAGGTGAAATTTACTGATATCTTGATACTCATTAAAACTCTTGTCAATTGGAGAAAAACTAACGTTTCAATGTTGATCGTCATAAAGAATCGAATTTTGTAAAAAATATCAATATTTTTTACTACCTGAATCAATGTTTCAATTCTGTGGGGGTGGGGTGGGCTGAATTTGATTATACAGAAGTGGAATCGAGCTAGCGCCTAGAAAATCCTGAGGTGTACTACTTTTTAAATTATTGGAGATATCCAGCTGTGTCATGTTCACGGGTTCTCACCGGAACAATCAAAGTAAAACATAAAAACAAACGGATAAAAACGTTGACGTTTTATGGTGATAATAGCTGTAATTTTCCATTTTGTAGATACTTTTTATGGTGATAATAGCTGTAATTTTCCATTTTGTAGATACTTTTTATGGTGATAATAGCTGTAATTTTCCGGAAAAAACATAACCAAACACAAGCAATTTAAAACTGTTGCCTCTGATCACTTTTCAGTTCTCACGAGTTTCCAGCTTTCAAATCCATAGAAAATATGTTCCACTCTACAATTGTCAAAGTAGTATCCAATATAAACGCGTGATGGATGGTACAACAACCGATCATATTTGATTTCTAATAATCGGTGAGTCAATTCTCACCTCTTGCGAAAATAGAAGAACTTTGTTTGAAAGATGAATAAAGTTCGATGTCGTTTAAAGTCCCAAAATTTAAATCAACTAACTAAATTAAATAAGATTAAAAAAAGTAGTATCTAATATCATCTAAATCCAACAGCTTTATTTTAATTGGCCTTTGTAGGTGGTTAGGGTTTGCTTCATAGCTACCTGAGGTGTGATGAATTCTAGACGATGATTTTAGGCAATTCAATTATGAATTAGCTCTTATAGTTATTCCTTCCCGAAAAAAAAATCTTGTAACTATTTGTATTGGCGAAGAACAGTACCTACGATATTCCTAATGTAACACTCTTATTTAGAGTAATACAATTTATACATTTTTTTAAAAAAAGTCGAGATTTGATATCATCTAAAAAGTAGTAGCAACCCCTTCGAAAACAATCCTAAGAAAATAAAAAGTATATTAAAATCTATGATTGGTGTCCATCTATTCAAAACCATTTAGATGGGCTATCGACCACTAAGATAAGGGAAGAAAGCACACTGAATATGATTGGTGTCCATCTCCAAGCTTTTTTCGACAATCTATCTTCTTCCTTTTTTCAAAACCATTTCGTATACAAACACTTAATATTCATTTGAGTCAAGTAATTAATGTTTGAATTGGATATAATAAATGGTGACAAAGCTGTTAAATATTTGTCATACTTGTTAAACACATTTGTAACATGACAACATTCTCAACACTTCAAATACATAATATTTGGTTAAGATATAACATCATATAACTTAATCTATCTATTTTTTTAAGAACCCAATTTATCTAATTGTTTGTTGGTACTTGCCCAAATGCTCGAGTCCATGGAATTTCCATCAAATTAGCAAAAAGAATTATGTGGTTGACCTCTCTGAAAAGAACCTATGCAACTTTCCACGGCCGTGCATGAAAAAATTTCCCATTTCTGGAATCATAGATGATTGTTGATATTTGGAATCCTTATCATCATCATCCAACCACGTCGGATTGAAATTTATCTCCCGGGATTCCTATCTTCTCTTTTTCCCAAGCTTTAAAGGCTAACATTTCATTTTTTCCGTAGCTGGATGAATTGCAATTTTGGCGAAACGCAATAATGTAAAAAAATGAAGAATTTTGTCAATTTTTAAAAATCATATCTAGCTCAAACATGTATTAATCAATATATTTGGTACATATTGGAGCTCAAGATTTATATCACATCTGGAGTTTATCTCGTAGAAGACTAGTTTTATCTCTAATTATAAGATTTATCTTTTTTAAGATATTTGTTACCATTGGTTAAGATTAGTTTAATCTATTTATCTAGCAACAGGATACAATTATCATGTTACTTTTGATTATCTTTTTTTTATCGTGTTGTTATTTAGTAGCCTATATAGGGACCGAATTTGGTCCTGGAGGCCAAATCCAGCACGGTGCTGGAGAATTTTTATTGAAGGACACGCGGGGACTATTTTGCAAAAATGCAGAAATACGGGGGTGCAAAATAAAAAAAGTCCACAACCATTGAATCATAACTGGGTAAACTATTGAATCGTAACTGAGTAAACTATTGAATCGTAACTGAGTAAACCATTGAATCGTAACTGGGTAACTGGGACAGACCCCGATTTATCCGGGACGGGAAAAAACGGACCATTGAATCATAACTAGGTAGACCATTGAATCATAACTAAGTGAACCATTGAATCATAACTAAATCAACCATTGAATCGTCCAGGACAGCCCTGGTTAGATTTGGCCTTCCAGGACCAAATCCGCTCCCGCCTATATAATGGTCCTAAGTTGCTTCATTGTAATTCAGACATTCTCTAATACACTAACATGGATGAAACTAGATAATCATTTTTCCCTTATCCTCAATAATAATTCTTGTTTTTCTAGCTGTTCTTTTTTTTCCAACCCATTCTAATCTCTCTCCTTACTCTTATTTATTGCTCTTCTTCCCATTCTTTTCTTTACTACCTATTTTATCTTCACCTTTATCTTACCATTTTATTTGCAACAGTACCGGTTAATTTATGTTATAATAAAAAAAGAAAGTGGATCTTATTTCGAGAGTATCAGAAACCATAGATCAGACAGATACTATCATTACCAATGGGCAATGAAAAAATATCGTTACATTATTGGGAGAGCCTTTTCGAATTGTTAAATTTTTGTCGAAAGAAATTTGCAATTATTTATTTAACTCGAATCTATATTAATTACCAATGGGCAATGGAGAAACATCATTTAGCATTACAAATTGTTAAAGTTTTATCGTGAAAATTTTGCAATTATTTATTCAACTCAAATCTATATTAATTAGTTTTGTATGTGTTTGAATACCATTTCATATTAGCAAAAACACATGGTTGCCAAAGTAAGAATGCCCACCATGATATCACCTTTCAGCGAGAGTGACATACCTTTATATGCATCTTGGCGGATACTAACTATATATCTGTGTGTAGTCCAAGGTGATGAATACTATAAGAGATGCATCATCCTATCAAAAGAGGGAATCCTTATCAAGCGCCAATCCTATATCCATCAGAACGAAATGCTTATTATCATACGTTTCGTGCGAAAGAATATTTGATCTGATGGTACAAGACGTATAAAAATTTTAAAAAAAACTTAGGGTTCAATCTTTGGTAAGTGTAATTCTTCGGAGTAAAAATTTACTTTTACAAAAAAGATCATACCATTGGCCAAAGAGACATTTGTACGAATCACACAAAGTATATAAGAATTGACATAAATCTAAATTTAATTTCTGGTCAAAAAATTATCATACGATTCATACCAAATTCCTTTTCAACTTTTTTGATCCGCATCGAAAAGCTATTGAAGCCTCTTTCTATGGCCTGGATCAAATATACGGGTCGTAGTTGGGGCATGCAAGTTGGATGCCACCTTCCTGATTCCATTGGATACATTGTTCCCATTAGCTTTTTTGGAAGAGATCTAGTCCCCCCACTAATGCTACTTGCTATGGACCCAATTTCACTGTCTAAAAGCCAGAGAGTATTTTAAAAAAGTTATCATTTATTAAATGCGCTGTTAATAAGTGATCAATCTTATTAAACCGATTAAGAGTACAAGTTTATATACATAATGGTTACAACGGCTAGTTACTACAATAAATGTTAGTGTCCGTTATTACTAGTACAAAGGAATGACGGCTAGAGTATCCCAACGGGTTTTGCGTATTTAGAATTTTGAAGAGGTTGTCGGTTGCGAAATGGCGGATTATTCTTCTGGTTTAAATATTATTATTTTAATAAAATTTAACTTATTCAAAAAAAATTACAAGCAAAAATATAATTAATGTGGAGGTTGGTGAAAAGCCGTTGGGTAGCAACCTTGAGGAACATCACGAGCAGCAATAATCTGCAGCAAAACTGAGATGATTGCTGACCAACATAATTCCTGAGGAGCAGCAGATCAAGATCAGATATGTTGGTATCTTCGACATGTGGTTTCGATTTTTTATCTTAGAGATCCATGGACAAACTTGTTTAAACTCGATACGTTTTTGTTTATATCATATGATATTCGAACTCACTGCGTCGATTAATTCAGATTCGAGTTGGGTACAACCTCTGTATTTCCTAAGAATCGAACTAGATATATGATTAAGCTAGAACAACGTCTTCGCTGCTTGTTGATTTTAAAAAACATGCCACGAGCAGCCAACCGATGGAATTATGAGCTTAATCTCTGAAGTGCTAATATGAAAAATTCACAATTGACTCAGTCTACATAACTTTGTCCACAACTTCTGAGATTAAAAAATCGAAAACCACATGATACTAAAATAATTACTCATATATTTTCTATGCCCAACGGGCAACGATATTCGACTTCTTATGTCCTTACGTCTATCCTTATATTTTCTACTTCTATCTACCCTTGTTTTATGTCCTGTAACGATATTCTTTAGACATCGATAAAAAAAACGATATTCTTTAGACTATTAAGCCACACTTTTAAAAACACAATATTCGACCTGTTATTGTTTGTCACATTAGTCCTTGACTTCTAGGAGGAAGAATGACTTCATTTTGTATTACTGCAACTAATAAATACTTAAATCAAATAGTGAAAAAGTTGTTTTATCTTAACCAGATTTTGAATTTGAGTCATTGGAAACACATCCGTTTTAAATATTTGTTAAAAAATTCTACCACTTTTTAAATATCCTAACCGACTCGAACTTATATTAGTCGGTCAAATAGGTCATATACCAAGTGGGTATAAAAAAAACCAAACCGCTGTTGTAATCACCCTTTCCAAATAAAGCAGTCACAACGGAAGAGACGGCGATATCCCATCACCTGGGAATCAAAACATCACAGGAAGCTGGGATAAGTTTTTTTTTTTTCTTCATCAGTGAGATAAGGTGATAATATTTGCCAGGTTGTCGAAGATAACGTCGACGTAGAACTTCCAACTCCGGAGGCCAATAATCATTAGGAAGAGGAGATTCTCTCCCACTAAAGAATGATATGATTGGATTTCCGATGTGGATACTTGCTCCCCTTTTAACATTATAAACGTAATAATTTGTTCGGAGAGTTTTATCGTAATTTATAGATCTTACATAGTTTGAATTCGGATTATCTGGCCCAATGAATATTCAGATACCGATTGATATCGAAAAAAGATGCACATAATATATCTTATATACAATATAATGAAGTAAAATAAGGTACATATATGATATGCTTTGTTAATATGTTTTTATGTACGAGGTTTATAATGGAAGTGCAATTTTTTTGTAATAATTAGGAACACTTTTGCATGTATGGGTAGTTAAAAAATTAACACTGATCCTGTGAAAAAAGTCAGACTACCGAAAATAATACAATAACTCAGTAAATAAATAAATATTATATACCTGATAATAAATCTCTGCAGATAAAAAATATTGCATTTGTTATTTTCCTTTTCCATAAATGCATTTTGATATTAAAAAAATAACAGAAAATCTTGAATGTGGCCCAACGTCATTAAATTCATCTGGGCCGATACCATCTTGTTGGGCCCTTCATTCCTTCGTGGATTCGAAGATGGGCCTGCTGGGTGTATAAAAACTTCTGATAAATTTTCTAAACTAATAAAAAAATTTGGTCCTGAGTCGCGACCTGTGTTCAAATTTAATAATTCCTCTATCGTAAAAATTAATTTTTTTTCAAAAATTTTAGTGTTAAATCTTGATCCCAATTTTCGCATAAAGTGATATTTTTGAATAAATACACCTTTTTTTTACATGCTTTATGAATGCTAAAAATATTTTAAGATACTAGTTTATACTAGACTTGTTTGTTTGATAAATTTTACATCATTATTCATCTTTTGGATTGTCTTCAAATAGTTTTTTTATCGTCATCTTATTGTAAAAATATGTTCCAATTGAGTGTAGCATTTGAATAACGCTATAAGCCGATATTTTAGGTGACTTGGATATAGGTAAATTTTTTTGGTATTTACGTATTTATTGCTCCAAAATTCAATTTTAATATTTTTCGTGAAAAAAATGTAAACCTCTCTTATGTGATAACTTCTATAAAGTGATATTATTTTCTGGTCCCAACAATATTATTTTAGAGATATTTTACCGTACTTTAAAATCTTTTTCTTAATAACTTATGCATCGAAAACTCGCTAAATTAATATTTGATAAAATAATAAAAATGTTAACATTTTTTTTCTAAACTTGAATTATTCTAAAAATTAGTGATTTTGATAATTGCAGCTAGACCAGCTGACCAGGCCTGGAATTCGCCTACCTTGCAATCACGTGCAAAGTGCATGTGTTCACGTGCTACCTTGTCCATATAGCTAATTTGGTAATTTCTCTCCATAGAAAAATTTAGGGCTCACCAGGTAGGCAACTAATTGTTTCAATTGGACAAGATAATGGCAATAAGGAAGGCATGCACCATGCAAGACCGAGTCAATCCGCTCAAAAGTGGTACCAACTACATGCAATTTTTTTCACGAGATCAATTTGTTCTGATTTTATATAATCAAATTTAATATTTTTAAAATAATTGTTCAGATGAAGAAAGTTTGATTCATTCATAGCTGCAGAATTCTTACTGCTGAATTCTGCAGGTCTTCGTACAGCAGTATTGCTTGTTACTGTGGCTGATCCATTGAACATTAAATGGTTTGTCCACTGCTTTTATCAACTTCCACAACAGTATTCTCTGGTGCAAACTGTTCCTCGATTCTTGCTCAATCTTGACAACTGTAGCAGCCATTCCTCTTCCCCAAGCACCAACGACTAGAAGACTTATTGTACAGCTACAGATTCTGATGTATAGTTAATACTAGTAGACGTTAGTGATATTGTTCATATGTGTATATTAACTGATGTATAGTTCATTGATGAATAAGATTGAACTTCTTTCTACATGGTATCGGAGCCAGGTTCTCTATAATTTCTGTTCAATCTTAATTTCATGGCTCAAGAAGCCTTCTCCAATAATCCGGAGATTGTCTCAACAACCAAAAAATTTGATCTCCTCAAAAAAATATCAGAATTAGATGGCAACACCAGCCTCAAGATAACCACCGTTTCATTCAATGGAAAAAATACTACTAGATCAACCTTCTCTTGTGATTACTGTGGCAGAACAGGACACACTAAAGAGAAGTGTTGGTTATTACATCATGAGAAAGGGAATACCAATGCCTATGTTGCCTCCACTTCAACACATCCATTCTCAATTGATGACATTGCTCAGAAGGTCTGGATGCACATAAAAAACACTAGTGAATCTGAAACACTGGAACCTCAGACTGAAGGTAAAGAGGGTAAGCTTCCTAAACACTTCTCTGCTGTTTATGATCATGCTCTAAGTGCAACAAATTTCAATCATTCTTGGATTATAGACTCAGGGGCAAATGAACACATGATCCGAAATAAGAAGCCATTGAATAATTACAAGAATCTGAAAAATCAGTCTATTCTCATTGCTGATGGGAAAGAAATTCCCATTCTTGGCAAAGAAGAGACTAAAATATTCTCCGAACAAGGAAATCTTGATGCTTTGTTCGTCCCAAATCTGTCAAATAATTTGCTATCCATTAGTAAGATAACAAAACAATTGAATTGCATTGCCATCTTTTCTGCTGATCATGTAAAGTTTCTAGATTGCAAAACAATGAAGATGATTGGTGAAGGGACTCAAGTTAATGGTCTCTACTTCCTAAACTCAAGTCCTAGTGCTGCTCATGTTGCTCTAAATGGATCTTCACTACACCAATTATGGCACAACAGACTAGGACACCCTAATTCTACAGCTTTACATAAGATATTTCCTGAATTGGCTGATGTGAAACTTGATTGTGAAAGTTGTGTTTATGCTAAACAAACTCGTATTCTATTTAATAATTCTGAAACTATTTATGATAAATCATTCATTCTTGTTCACTCTGATGTTTGGACAGCCCCGTTAACTTCTTATAACGGGTACAATTATTTCATCTCTTTTATTGATCATTATAGCTGTGGTGTATGGATTTATTTGGTAAAACATAAAAGCGAAGCCTTCAAAGCTTTTAAAGATTTTCATAACTTGATCACAAATCAGTTCAATGCTAAGATAAAAATCTTTAGGACAGACAATGGTAGTGAGTACAAGAAAGACTTTAAGGAATACTTGCTAAATATGGGAATTGTGCATCAAACTTCTTGTATATATATACCACAACAAAATGGTGTAGCCGAGAGAAAAAATAGGCACATTTTGGATACAGCTAGAGCCCGTATGTTCAAGATGAATGTGAGAAAATCATTTTGGAGCGATGCTGTGTTGACAGCCTGTCACTTGATCAATTGAAGTTTTATTGAAGAAAAAACCTGATTTATCATATATAAGAATATTTGGTTGTTGCTGCTACACTCATGTCCCTTCCGAAAAAAGGGATAAACTTGATAGAAGGGCAACCAAATGTATTTTCCTTGGATACTCGATCACTCAGAAAGGCTATAGATGTTACAACCCTGAAACAAGACAAAAAATTGTGTCCAGGGATGTGAAATTCATGGAAGATACTCCCTATTTTTCCATCAAGCCAACTCTGAATCAGGGGGAGTATACTAACCAGGGGGAGTTCACTGAAAATATTTCTAACCCGTCAATTTCAGTTGTTCCTAGCCCTATTTTATTGCAGGAGAAGAATTTACATATTGAAAACCTACTGGAGAAGAATCTGCAAACTAAAACCATTGAAGAAACTCAAACTGGTAGCAATCCTACAAGTGAAGACTCTCAAATGGAAGGAAATCAAGACACTAACGATCTGGAGGAACAACCAGATAATGAAAGGAATCCTGCTCATAACACAGGTGCTATCTCTGAATCTCAGAACTCTCAAAATTGCAGAAGCGAACTGTCTCCTGTCCAAATATCCAAGGTACCTAAATCTGATGCTAATCTTAGAAGGTCAACTAGAGTCCGACAACCTAGTTGTAAGCTAAAAGAGTTCAAGACGTTTAAGGGTTATTACCCCATTAAGAACCATTTAACTTATAATAAGATTCAGCCTCAATACAAGGTTTTTATCAGTAAGCTTGACTCTGTTGTTGAACCAAAATCATACAATGAAGCTGTTAAATCCAAAATTTGGCAGCAAGCCATGTCTGAAGAGTTAGAGACTTAAAAAAGAATAAAACTTGGACCATTATTGATCTACCTGCTAACAAAAAGGCCATTGATTGCAAGTGGATCTATAAGATCAAACACAAAAGTGATAGATCTATAGAAAGATATAAAGCAAGATTGGTTGCTAAAGGTTTCACACAAACCCCCGGGATTGACTATTGTGAAACCTTTGCTCCAGTTGCTAAGATGAACACGATTAGAATTCTAATTTCAATTGCTACTAATCTTGGTTGGCCACTAGAACATATGGATGTCAAGAATGCATTCTTGCAGGGAAAATTGGATGAGGAAGTGTACCTTAATCTTCCTCCTGGTCATGTTGATGAAGGAACAGGTAAAGTTTGTAAACTTGACAAAGCCATCTATAGTCTAAAACAGTCTCCTCGAGCTTGGTATACCAAGCTAAGTGGAGAACTAATCAGCTTAGGCTTCAAAAAATGCTATTCAGATTCATCGTTGTTCGTTTCAGATTCTGACCAAGGTAAGATCATGGTCCTTGTTTATGTAGATGACATTTTAATCACAGGTAGTTGTTGCAAGTTGATTACTAAACTAAAATCTGATTTGCATTCCCGGTTTGATATCAAAGACTTGGGTAAACTTAAGTACTTCTTAGGAGTGGAATTTGCATACTCATCGAAAGGAGTTTTCATGAACCAAAGAAAATATGTAATAGATTTGCTCAAGGAAACTAAAAAACTTGGAGCTTCCCCCTTCAAAACTCCTGTTGAGCCTAACCTAAAAATTTCCGACAAAGAAGGAGCTTTCTATAAGGATGTCACTAAGTTTCAAAGAATGGTTGGCAAACTAATTTATCTTACAATTACCCGTCCTGATATTACATATGGGGTTAGCTTACTAAGCAAAATCATGCATAAACCTCGTATAGCTCATGTTGCTGTAATGGAACGCATCCTCAAATATTTAAAAAATTGTCTAGGTAAGGGAATTCTTTTTAGAAAGTCTAATCACTTGTAGGGATGGCAATTAGATCCTTACCCTGAGGGTCTACCCTGATCCAGACCCGAAGGGTCCAAGATCCGTTGACTTTGACCGGGTCTGGACCCTGATCCTGCCCGGATCCTGATATTTTAAAAGGATAAGGGCATGGATATGGATCTATAGGATCCTGCCCTGATCCTACCCGAATTTTTTAAATTAATATAATATATATTAATTATTAGACATAATACCAAATTCTCAATTTTTTGGTAGATAAATATTCTTTATTAAAACGAAAATTCAAAACAGAGCAAGCGAAAAAAGAAAAACAAGATACATGGTCTCGATATTTACATCGGTTACAATCTCACCCCTGACCAAAACGTCCCCTCAATCTCAAGAGGTGAAGAAGAGGGACCTATAAATCTTTGTATGCAATCAAGAAAGTGAGCAGCGATTGATTGTGAATGATCGAGGCATTCGTCCAAAAGACCCACTCTTGGGCATGAAAGAGCACAGAATTCAAGAGAAGCTCATTATCGCACCTCGCCTCATTGAAGATAATACAATTACGAAGCAACCACAGGCCCCAAGTAATAGCAGTGAAAATCACGAACCAAATTCTCAATTTTAATTTACCCAACTTCAACTTTTTTTTATTTGCTTGTTTGATTTTTTTGTATTGATATGTTTAATGAATGAAAATATCTCATTGCTATTTGAAAACTATCAAAAGATAATTTAATTTTTTTGAATTAAATATTTTATAAAAAATACGGACCCGCGGGTCGCCTTAATCCTACCCGATTTTTTAGGACCCAGATCCTGTCCGAATCCTTATTTTTAAAGAGGATAAGGGTAAGGATTTGGATCGACCATTTAAAAAGAGGGTAAGGATCTGGGTCCTATGGATCTTACCCGGATCCTGCCCATTGCCATCCCTAATCACTTGTGTGTGTCTGCTTATGCAGACGCAAATTATGCAGGTTCTGTTGGTGATGGACGCTCGACCACGGGTTATTGTGTCTTTGTTGGAGGGAACCCCATGATCTGGAGGTCGAAGAAACAAAATTTTGTGTCCCTTTCAAGTGCGGAAGCTGAATATCGTGCTATGCGATCCACCTCCAGCGAATTAGTGTGGGTCAAGAGTCTCATGGGTGAACTGAATTTTAATGTTCCTACTCCAATGAATCTCTATTGCGACAACAAGGCGGCCATCTACATAGCCTCCAATCCGGTGTTCCATGAGCGCACCAAACATATCGAGATCGACTGTCACTATGTTCGGGATAAGGTTCAAGAAGGAATCATCGCCACCCCATATGTTCGAAGCTCGGAACAAACTGCTAATCTCTTTATCAAACCTGTTGGTTATTCGATCTTTAATCGACACTTATCCAAGTTGGGTGTCTGCGACATATACTCCCCAACTTGAGGGGGATTGTTCAGATGAAGAAAGTTTGATTCATTCATAGCTGCAGAATTCTTACTGCAGAATTCTTACTGCTGAATTCTGCAGGTCTTCGTACAACAGTATTGCTTGTTACTGTGGCTGATCCATTGAACATTAAATGGTTTGTCCACTGCTTTTATCAACTTCCACAACAGTATTCTCTGGTGCAAACTGTTCCTCGATTCTTGCTCAATCTTGACAACTGTAGCAGCCATTCCTCTTCCCCAAGCACGAACGACTAGAAGACTTATTGTACAGCTACATATTCCGATGTATAGCTAATACTAGTAGACGTTAGTGATATTATTCATATGTGTATATTAACTGATGTATAGTTCATTGATGAATAAGATTGAACTTCTTTCTACAATAATGCGTGAATCGATTTTCTAAACTTACAAATAAGTGGACCGCAATTATAACTAACAATATAATAATAATACAACAATAACGTCATTAAGATAGCTTTTCCTTAGAACGAGCTTTTGTTCACTTAGTATTAGTCTAAAAGTGTCTCTCAGCCAACATGATTTTAAGCCAAGTTGGACCCGTAATGTAGAAATGGTACATTACTTTCCTACTTCCATAATTTTTTTGAGAAATTCCTACTTCCGTAATTGAGATTTAGAAGTGAGTCTTCGCCTAATCGTGTGTTTTTGTCCTCTTGTGCTCTACTATTCTCTCCCTCGTGGTATACAGAACTTCCATCAATCATCTCATGTCGTTCTCTGGGTCAATGAATCGAATTAATAGGGTATTTTCTTTATTTTACTGCACTAGAGTTCTAACAGGTTTTGGATTGGGTACAGAGTGAAAAAAATTATTTCAGATAGTTTGGAGTGAAAAGGACCGTGCTGGCATGCCCTGTTATGTGATACTGACATGCCCTCGTTATGTCATACTGCCTAGTATATTTTTCGTGTTTGTGACAGTGGCATGTCCCGTAAACTGGCCCGTGTGACTTTTTTACTTTTGTCCCTGTATTTTTGTATTTTTGCAAAAAACCCCTGCATACCTTCACTCCAAACCATTTGGAATTAGAGCATTCCGTACCCAATCCAACCCCATTCTAACAAAGTAGGTAGTCGTAATTTCCCATGAAAAAGTTTTATACTAAGTAAGTTATAAATATTATTATTAATAAATACCACTTATAAAAAGATGATATGCTCATGACCACCAGGGAGTCAATATTTTAAATTTAAGGATGACGAACAACCAATTAAACTTGCAGTAATTTATAATATTTTTAATTTATTTACAACCAGATATAGAGTAGTAGTTGTATGACTGAAACTCTGAAATCAAAGCTGTCAATATTTTTAATTTATTTACGATCTTCTTACTTGATGAAAAAAATTATGCCACCATCTCCACCTTTTCCTATGCACTACATATTATTTTTTGATATTTCTGGCTGAAATTATATGATATTAGGTCATTAATTATGCTAATTAATTTATGTTAAAATTGAGCGAACTGTGGAGAATAACAATAAGAAAAATTATTTATTGATGACTGTATTCTCCGAGTTCGAACCGAAAATCTCTAAAGTAGACTAATGGTAATGTCTCATACTGAATTATTATGTGTGTCTTTGTAATCAAGTCTTGTGAGTGAAAAGAAGCCGAGGGAAAAGCGAAACAAAACAAACAAGTATGCAAAACACGAAGTCTACGGGCCCCATATGTGAAAGGAGGCGAGTGCTACAATCTCGTACTAGTATGGAGATCAAATAAATAGGTTTATATATTTGTACATATATACAGTAAAACTTTTCTAAAATGATACTGTTGGAATCGTAAAAAAATATTATTTTAGAGAGGTTATTAGATACGAGAGATTTTTGTTTTTTCTCCAAAAATATTAAAATTAAAATTTTGAATAATAAATACGTAAATACCAAAAAATTAGTTAGTCTATATACAAATTACCTAAAATTTAGACTTATAGCATTATTCAAATGATACACTCGATTGAAATATTTTCTTACAACAAGACGATGATCATAAAGACCATTCTAAAACGATTGAGAAGATGAATGATGATGTAAAATTTATTAAATAAGCAAGTGTAGCACAAAAATATTAAAATTGAATTTTTGAATAATAAATATGTAAATACCAAAAAATTAGTTAGTCTATATACAAATTAACTAAAATTTAGACTTATAGCATTATTCAAATGATACACTTGATTGAGATATTTTCTTACAATAAGACGATGATCACAAGGATCATTCTAAAACGATTGAGAAGATGAATGATGATGTAAAATTTATTAAATAAGCAAGTTTAGTACAAGCTAATATCTTACAATATTTTTCGAAGTTGTAAATATATGTATTTATTCAAAAATATCACTCTATGCAAAAATTGGGACCGATATTTACTACTAAAATTATCTGAAAAAGTATTAGTTATTACGATAGAGGGATTATTAAATTTTAACACTGGTCCCGACACGAGATCGTGACTTTTTATCAATTTAGATGGGTTATCACTTTAGAGGTGATCACTTTACAGATGTTTTACTTTTAAAAAAAAACCCTAATATGTGAGTTGCGTCACACATTGAAAATGCAACGCCCAAAAGCCACCAAATATTAAATTGGGCTCATCTGATTGGGTGGGAAGTGTCTTTGGAAATATGCAATCACAGGGTTTGACCATTAATTAATTATTTGATTCGATTATTCCCGCTGTGAGGTCCAACATCCAGACATCCAAAACAAAGCTTTTATTGTGGTCGACATTACATCTGATTTTATCCTAAAATATTATCAGATATTATTTAAAAATTTTATAATTATATATTTTTTCATTTTTGAAATCAAAATTTTTTTTTATAAGTAATATAAGTATATTAATATACTTGCACAACTTTTTATAATGTTTACGTGATTCATACCCAGAATCATCGCGATGCCAACCAATCAGCCATTTGTATTTACTGCCTTGTCGGACGATTATATTCTAATAGGCTGGCCCACCAAAATGAGCGTTATAACTCTATTATAATCTATTATTTTCAAGATCACTTCTTATATATTGATAAATTCAAATTTTGAATTGAAAATGATCTTCAAATTATTGTAATATTATTCCTAATAAATTTATAGCAATATTACATTTCTATGACTCAAATTTCAAACATCAGATTATGAAAATATGACGTCAAGTTTGTGTTGGTATAATTGCAAAATTTGCACCCATTGCATTGATATTAATTATTTAATTAATTACCCCAGATTCCGGAACATCTTACATAATCAACACACACTTATTATACCTTGGATGCGATCAATTTAAGAGCCATTGCCCATTTATTGATCCCAATGTGATGGTCCCTTCACGAAGCCGCCACACATCAGTATCCAATGTAATCCGGAACTTGCAAGAATTTATAAATAGAAAGATAAAGGGAAAATTTAAATGAACTCCCATTGAACTTATAGAAAATTATTGTTGAATTTAATGTCTTTTTGATCAACATTTGAAAAAAAAATTGTCAAAAAAAAAATCAACATTTGAAATTTCATGTAGAGCCTACAATAATTATCATCACTCAACAGTGAAATAACCAGCTTATTTGGCTTAGATGGAGCAGCAAGTTGGTCCGTGGAAACCGGAAGTCAACGACCACCTCCCAATCAATTCCGGAATTTTTCCACATGCATTAATCTCAAGTATACCATCATCATGTATCATTTTTTTGAGAAAAATCATGTATCACATAGACCAGGGTGATGTAGCGTTACTTTATATTATTCATAAATTTTAAATTTGAATTCTTAGAACATAATTATGTTACGATTTTTTTAATTTTATAATTCAATTGAACTTAAATTTAAATTAATCAATCACTTTAAGTAATTACCATTGTTAAATGCGGAGAGTCGCTCTTAAAATAAAATTAACATTCAAAATGAAGTAAAACTAAAAACCAAATAAAAAAGGGGTGGTGTCCATTAAAAGCTCTCCCGTGGAAATGAAAGCGAGGGGAGACGATATAGCCAAGTGCAATAGCAAGCAAGAAACAGAGAGGAGACCAAAAAAAAAAGACTCCGGCGGTTTGGTTGGTGGATTGGAGAAGCTACAGACCACACTTTTTCTCATTAATGTACTATTCTGCTTCTGCCTCTTCCCCTCCACCTCTCTTAAATACCCTCTCACTCTTATTATTATTATTTTTTACCATTTCGTATCCGAACAACGTTGTGCCAACTAATCAAGTTTCTCGTCGGTTAGACCTTTCAAATGTTGAAAAAAAAATTCAACAAATATTTAACATCGTTCACAAGAGTTAGAATTCAAGACTTCTTAGTTAAGTTAGAAGAACGACTTCACTCTCTCTTCGTTTCTTTGGTCTGATACTATCCTATCCTACACTAACGTTGCAGCTCTGGAGAGTTAGAGAGGAAGGGAAGGCTTTTTTTGGAGCAGGAGGAGGGGCATTGGAGCTAGAATCAAAAGCTTTGTGATTGGGAGGTAAGCAAAGTTTCAGTCTTTACCATGGGGCATTAATACCCAGTTCATGTTTTTGGGTTCTCTCAACTGGGGAAGGTTCAAGAACCAATCTTTAGTCCAATTCATGAACAAGAAGGGTTCAAGATGGTGACTTTGGTGTGTGTTCAGAGAATGAAGGACTGAAGATAAGGATAGATTGGCACCTTGGCATTGTACAAGAGTCTGCTTGAAATGGAAGAAAAAAGGGGAGTTCTTGTGATGCAACTTGTAGCTCTACTTCATTTGATTCTAATCTTGATATTGGTTGCTCCTTGTACACTTGCTCAGAATCAAGTTTCTAGCTCCGAACGGTTAGCGCTGCTCAATCTCCGGTCTTCTTTGGGGGTCAGGAGCAACGAATGGCCTGTTAAAGCCCACCCCTGTGGTGGTTGGGAGGGAATAGATTGCAGGAACGGCCGTGTTGTAGGGATCAATATCTCAGGGTTTAGGAGGACGCGTTCCGGCCGACTGCACCCCAGTTTCAGTGTCGATTCTCTGGCCGAATTCGCCTTCTTGGAGTCCTTCAACGCCTCTCGGTTTCCTCTGCCAGGTTCGATACCAGAATGGTTTGGTTCCAGGCTTGGTTCATTGCAGGTGCTTGATCTCAGGTCTTGTTCTGTATCTGGTTTTGTTCCTGGCTCGCTTGGTAATTTGACTAGGTTCAGTACTTTGTACTTGTCTGACAATGAGTTAGCTGGTAGTATTCCCGATACGTTTGGCGAGTTGAAGCAGTTAACAGTTCTTGATGCATCAAACAACATTTTTACCGGGCCAATACCTTCAAGTCTTGCGCTGCTTGGAAACTTATCGAGGTTGGATCTGTCTTCGAATTACTTGTCCGGGTCGATTCCACCAGAATTAGGCGGCTTGCGCAAGCTGCAACATATGAACTTCTCCGTTAACGGACTCTCAGGGTCCATCCCTGTGGAGTTGGGTAATCTGTCTCAATTGGTTGACCTTGATCTCAGCAAGAATTTGCTGTCGGGTTCATTTCCCGCGGAGTTAAAGAGTCTGAAGAACTTGCAGCAGATGGTAATTGCAGATAATGGCCTGGAGGGTCAGTTGCCAGGTAGTTTGTTCTCAGATCTTAGTAAACTGCAGGTAGTTGTACTAAGCGGGAACAAGCTCGACGGTAATGTACCAAGCACTTCACACTCGCCCCGGAATTTACGAGTAGTTGATGTATCACGAAATAACTTTACCGGTGACTTGCCGACGTTCAGTTCAACGCAAAATGGTCTTGGGACTGCCCTCAATCTCTCGAGCAATGCACTCTATGGAACTCTGACTTCTTTCTTCGGGAATTTCAGCTTCATCGACGTCTCTGGCAATTATATCCAAGGAAAGGTTCTGGTTGGTAATTCAAGCAACATTAGACTAAACCAGAACTGCCTTCAGGATGTGCCAGACCAGAGGACCTCAGTGGACTGTCAGTCGTTTTACGCTGAGAGGGGCTTACCTTTTGAATACTCCGGGTTGAAACAGGAACCTGAATCATCTAAGACATCCAAAAGATGGATGTACATTCTGGTGGGCGTGTTTGGTGGACTTGGATCTGTCGTCGTGTTGGTGTTTGTGATAGTCTTGGCCATTAGAAGCTGGGACATAAGCTTTGCAAACCAAAGAGGTAACTCAAATGTGGGGCCTGTTCCTGAAGGCGACATCCCATCACTCGCTAAAGATCCCGTGGTCACATCGAGTCCGAGTCTGGGACGGTCCTTCACATATGAGCAAGTGATCCAGTTAACTGGTGAGTTCAGTGAAAGCAATCTTATTAAGCAGGGTCACTCAGGAGACATCTTCCGCGGCTTTCTGGGAGGAACTTCTGTAGCCGTCAAAAGAATCCATGCACGTTCGGGTAGGAAAGAATCATACCTGATGGAGTTGGAGTTACTGAGCAAGCATCCACATGAAAGATTGGTTCCTCTCCTGGGGCATTGCATGAAGAACGAGAACGAGAAGTTTTTGGTTTACAAGTACATGCCGAATGGAGATTTAGCTACTTCCTTGTATCGGGAAACAAACTCGGAAGACGACAGTCTGCAGTCCTTGGATTGGATCACAAGAGTAAAAATTGCCACAGGAACTGCTGAAGTACTGTCTTACTTGCATCTCTGTAGTCCTCCTCTTGTTCACAGGTACATCTTTCCTGGTAATTATCTTGTTACCTGATGTAGAACTCGAGATATGGATGCGTATCTCTTTTACTTCCCGAAACCAGATCCTGTTCTCATGCACTTTTTATCTTGGTATATGAAGGGATGTCCAAGCAAGCAGTATTTTGCTTGATGACAAGTTCGAGGTGCGGCTTGGGAGCTTGAGCGAAATCCACGTCCAAGAAGAGGCTCCACATCAAAGTGTGTTAACGAGATTCTTGCGGAAGCCACAGTAAGCATTTCATACTGTCAAACTCTTCAGGTTCTTTGAAGCAGCAACCTAGATACCATCAATATAATCTGACATGCCTTCATTGCCTTATGCAGATCCTCCGATCCAGGGCCTTCTGGTACGCGATAATCTTTTCTCCCTGTTGATTGAAGAGACAAGCCATGAAGATGTTATTAACTGCATTACTGGTTTCCTATTTTCTGCAGAAAGAACATCGTCACCAATCTGTGCGTACGATGTGTATTGTTTCGGGAAGGTCTTACTTGAGCTTGTGACCGGAAAGCTCGGTATCAGTAGTTCCGATGATGCCGCTACAAGGGAGTGGTTGGAGCAAACAATGGCTTGCATTGACATGTATGATAAGGAACTAGTTACTAAGATTGTCGACCCATCTCTGATAATAGATGAAGATCTGTTGGAAGAGGTGTGGGCCATGGCGATTGTAGCTCGCTCGTGCCTCAATTCAAGGCCCGCCAAGCGTCCCCCGATGAAGTATGTTCTCAAAGCATTGGAGAACCCTCTCAAGATTGTGAGAGAGGAGAGCCGCAGCTCAGGCAGGTTGAGGACAACATCCTCGCGAAGATCCTGGAGTGCTGCATTTTTCGGGAGTCTGCGGCACAGCTCATCGGAGTACGCCGCTGTCGCTGACCACAACAACCGAGATGGTGTCAGCAGCAGTTGCAAGCAGCCTGTGAGAATGGAACAGTCTTCTTCGCACATAATACCCAATGAGAACCCGGAGGAGGGGTGATTAGCCCGCATAGCTCTGTTTCGGGACCAAGCAGCGTGATCGTCTCCCCCGGTTGATGGTTCGAGCAAGACAGGTTCGATACCACGAATCACAATGTTGTATGCATACAGAAGAAATATTTTTATCAGCAGATTCTTGTGTTATGTTGCAGGCTTGCCACATTGTGAAACAAGCTGCAAGTTTGCATATGCAATTCATTTGCTTGTCATAGATTGCAGAGTGGAGTAGAAACCTGTAAAAATTGAAAGATAAGGGCTTGCAAAACAAAATTGCAAAGAGAGAGATCCTTCCTTCATTAATATCATGTTAGAACTTGATAAAGATCAAATATCGAATACCCAAATCTGCAACCCTGCGAGGGATGGTAAAACACTAGAAAAGACACTGAGAATTCAGAATGTTTAGCACGTAGACGAACAAAAATTTTCCAGTTTCCAGCAGAGCGTAAGTACGTAATACAGTCGAGCACACGATAGCGATGTCATTGACATCAGAACAAAGAGAACCATCAAAAGAAAATGGTTCTTCAAGGGTTGATCCACTGTCTAATAGCAATATGAGAAGACTGGAGAGAATTTTTCAGCATTCTTGAGTAAAAAAACTATATTTCAATCAGCTAAGACCCGAGCTAGTTCTCACAGGACAGAAACGCGGAATTAAGAGTAGAAGTACTTTCACAAGGGCGAGGGTGAAGCAGCACTTGCTTTTAAGTAGACAGGGTGAAGCTCGTGGCCTTCCTTGGGTACGACGTGCACCCATTTGCGACCACTTAGCTTATGAGTCTCAAACTTCACATTCCCCTCCTTGAGTGCAAAGAGCGTGTGGTCTCTCCCGATTCCAACGTAATGCCCGGGGTGGAAGCGAGTACCGCGCTGCCTTACGATGATGTTACCAGGGTATCACCCTCTGTAATGGAAACCGCGCGACAATCACAATCACAATCACAATCACGAGAACGAACGACATTGTCAAGACTAATGCATTGCAAGGGCAAGCAGAAAGAAAGAAGTACACTCACCTCGCCACCAAACTTCTTGACCCCTAGGTACTTGGGCTTGGAATCCCTCCCGTTCTTCGTGGAACCGGCCGTCTTCTTCGTAGCCCATCGCCTGAACAGCAAACTCAATCCGCCAGCAGACCGATCTTAACAACAAACACATGGTGTGCACGATCAAGTTCCAAAAAAAAAAAAGAACAACCAAAAAACAATCGACCAAGTCAGCCATTTACCGCCAACGCTCTCGTACACAGGAACACTGGTGACTAACTGGTTCACATTCAAACGCTTGCACAAACCCGCCGCGAAGTTGTTCATCATCATGTTAGAATCTCCGTATCTGTATTTTCACCCATATAATAAACGAGCTCACCACTCTCGCAACTAACGATACGTTAATCTTAGGGTTTAGTAGAAAGAGAGAGGAGCACCCGTACCGTTTCGTTTCACCGGAGCTTAAAAGGCTCTTTTAGCTCATCTTCGTTGGTGCAAAAATTGGAGTGCCTGAACACGAGAGAGATTCGATGGGGAAAGGGGAGGATGGATTTTTAGCTTTCGGGTGCCACGCACCGTTTCGTGTCTCACTTTTCTGTGGAGAGGCTTGTAAATGGTAAATTACGTTCTAAGTCTAGTATTTTCGTTTATGATAATACATAAATAATCAGAGACAACACTCGGTAACCAAAAACTTGGGAAGTTAAAAAGTTCTGATTATAAAATTGATAATTATGGAATCGCTATTCTATCTTAATATTATTATTACATTGTCTGACCACCAATCAAAACTGATTCGAAATTCTTTTTATCCAAATTTGAATCAGTTTATACGAATTCAAATTCATCTTTAAACAAATCAAATATGAATCATAATTTGAATTTTTATAACCGTATAAAATTAATTGACTTTACTTCATTATATATTGCCTTAATTTTATGAAACTCTATTTTTTGATTCACTCTGTCCAAACATGGAGATAGGGAACAATGGACTTGGCGGGAGGCATGCACAGAAGAAGAGGCCCGTTAAGTGACAATAATGGGCTTTCAGGGTGACGATTTCACCGGAGACAGTTTTTACAGGAACACGTCAAATCCTATCCCACATCGAAACCTGCAAAAGCACAGACCAAACAGACGAATATAAAAAGGGGAAGCTACCTCTTGACAAATCATACCTTTCTCGGCCTTTTGGCTAAGATCAAGTGTAGTATCTGTTCTTATCAGTTTAATATCTGATATGTGGGCCATCGGCCCACTCGATATTAAATTACTTTTTTTATAGGGGAGAGGCCATCACAGTAGCTTGCTGCTGGGTCTCTCAAGCGTCGCCCATGCGTTGCACTACTGCACGGGCCTGGCGCACCCTCCAACTCTAGTCTAAAAGTCAAATCTTAATACTCGTTCAGTCCTTACTTTCTTACGCATTATAATTAATCTCATTTATAAAATATTCTAAAATACTGAAACTGAAACGATATTTTATTTGACAAAAGTGGGATAACAAATCCTTGTGGCTTATAAGAGTGAGTGTGTAGGTCCTGCAAATAATTTTTGCACATTAGCTAAACATCAACTTTTAACATATTAGTAAATAGATTTAAAGAAATAAAATAGAGAGGGGAAAATACCAAAATAAAGCCTCATAGGTCCGAAATATAATAGGAGGGGAAAACTATAAATTTGATACATTTAATACCGTTTTCAATGATTGAAATTCAATATCAAATTAAACTATTTTTTGAGAATGGTGATCCGAAACTTAATAAAAATAGAAATAGTTATAATACTGAAAAAATACATGAACAATTAGACAAAGACACTGAATTGAAAACAAGACCATCATGCATGAGAGAGGACCATAGAGTGGCTTTGGGTGAGAGAAAATGACGGACCTAAAAGCTACGAGAGAATATCTATTTTAAACTATAACTAATTAAAACTATAACTTGCTTAATTGCTGCTTTATCTTTGAGAAAATGCAATCTCCACCGTGTTTTCTATTGGTGCGTCCATTTTATTTACCGCCAAAACTCCGACGCCGTTTCAGTAAAAAATCCCTCCCACGATTCTCTCCCTTTTTCCCTAAAACCGTCGATCTTAAAAACCCTTCTCGCCCGGCGACTCTCTCCCGCCGATGATCGGCGGTTATCTCCTTTGCTCGCTCTCGTCTCTCGCGCCTCCCCGCCTTCTCCATCGGCATTTTTTGTACGGTCCTTTCTCTCCCTCCTCCGTTTATTATATAGATAGTTGTGCCCTAGTTATCGCGGTTTCGCGATTTAGCTTATGTTAATTTATCTCGCGTTGTAGAAACCTAATTCCGTTTGGTTAATTGACGGCGTGACGCAGCGGGACCAAAGGACTGCCTTTAAAGAGCACAAGAGGAAGCCTTCCAGGTTCCTCTTGGCACCTATCGATGCCTCCGGAGAAAGCCTCCGCGATCCGCTTATATATTACCTAAATATCCGCATCTCGAGGGGACTTATCGTTCTCGTTGATCTTTTTTCATGGTTTAGTTGATTAATTGTTCTTGTTGTTAATTTAGAGGATCCTAAATCTGATAAGAGGAAATGCAAGAGTTGTTGAGGTCCGCTGCTAGGGATTGTGTTGCGCAGGACATGGGCTCTTTCGTTACTTTCCAGGCTATTAGCGGGGTTGAGGTTCAGTTTGTTTCCTGTAATTTTACGAGTTTCCGCGGATTGACTGTTCTTGAGTGCATCAGTTAACTGTTTATTTGGATTCTAAGTTTGCACATTCCGGTAGATTGTGAAGAATGCCTCTTCCTCGCTTGATTGTAAGGATCCTGTCAAGCTGGAAGCAGAAGCTGTGGAGGAGGATCTCTTAAGGTAAGGTGTGTGCAGGCCATGTCTGTTCCTTGACCATCATGTTTCGATATACTGTACCATCATAGTCCATAAAATATATGTATGAGGTCAAGCGAAAGCTGTCTTCATATTTCCGTTAGGCCAAATGCTAATCGGACTTTTTGATGAACAAGCACAATCTGTATGTCCTTACGGAAAGAATGGAATAACAGCTTTGTTATTTACCGTTAATTTCAACTAGAAATGTGCCGAAATTTTGCACATGTAATAAAACTCTTCTCATGTAATATAGATAAATATTTTGAGACTTGAACAATAGTTGTAACTTTAGGAATGCTGTTGGGAGATATCCAGTCTTAGATCTCTTTCAGGTACTCTCTCTCCCAACTATGTTCTGCTGGCTTCTTCATGTTCCTTGTTCGAAATAATATGCTCATGCTTCACTTTTTCCCTGCACGAACTTATCTTGTCTGATAACTATTTTTCATCTGTCATTATTATCATGGCTACATTTACTATAGGTATGCAACATGTAACATTTTTCTTTCGGGTTTAAATAATATATGGGCGTGCTCACTCCAATGTCATTTTCTGGTGCACACACAGGCTTATTTGCTCAAGAGACCGAGGAACATAATTCAAATGCCGTTTGCATACCTCAGGAAGTATGTCAACTTGATGATGCTTACACATATTCAAAAAATCAGTATCGACACATTGTTCCTGCAATATAACCTTATAGCATTGCTATTATACTTATGTTTGATTGGGGAAACCAGAAGCCTGCACTAAATACAAGCGGCAACAAGGTTTTCCATCGTTTGGATAGGTTTGCATCGACCGAGGCAAGCTTCGGAGTTTGTTGAACATGTTCAGTGGGTCGTCCATAAGCCCAAAGTCCGCATCAGGGTCACCAATCTGCGAGAGCTTAACATGGGAAAATCCAAGAGACGGCAGTAAGTGATCAGGCCAGTCACTATAGAAGTGGAAAATGGAACTGGCCATCATTGTCGATAGCTTGTTCATAAAATCTGCCAGGAGAACTGTTGGAGCAAGTGCAGACTTGTCGGCGATTATTTTTAGCACTTGCATGGCCTCCGAATCGGAAAGGTAATATAGGATGCCTTCCAGAATCCAAACTGTGCTTTTCTCAGGGACAAACCCCGACATCTGAAGCTTTTGGAACCAGTCATTGCTTCTGATATCGGCTGGTACTTTTTTGAGGGATTTTGCTGTCAATGCTGGATGACGGTGTTCGTCTTTTAGTTCCATTGCTGCCTCGAGAAGATTGGATTTCACTTCTAAGACGTCTGGAAAATCAACTTCAAAGATGATGCTCTCCTTCAAGCAGCTTAGACGGTACGCTCTTGTGTCCATGCCTGATGTTTTAGCAGCACTAAATATCTTATTTCTTCATATTAATACATGCAAAAACAGACTTATCAACACTTGTTACATTTGAGAATTAATCGATATGTGAAACTTGGCCCTAATTATCTTAATGAATTCACTTACTAATTACAGATATTATAAATGCCTTGTTGCAAATTGTTAAATGGTGAAGCTAGAAATGTAGTGTCTTAAAATCAGAATCTTTTGGGTGAAACATAATCAATATGTGAAACTCGGCCCTGATTATCTTAACTTAATGAATTTATGTACTAATTACAGATATTATAAATGCTTGCAACAATACTACTAGCACCTACCTGCGCCAAGGAGAACAACTTGTGTGTCACCGCTGAAGGAGCTGAGAGCTTCCCCTAGTTTCGAGTCAAACCACAGAGTCCGAACAGCGAGAATTACTCCCGAAATTTCTCGAGCATTGTTGAGGAGGTCATTCTTTATCTTCTCGTGGAGGCTTCTGAGGTAGATCTCTCCCGCTAGCAAGTCCGCGAGCGGATCTCGGGTCACATGTTTCCACAAGGCCCTCCCCGCTGCTGTTTGGCACGCGGACTTCCGAAGAGAATCCCAATCATTCTGGATCACGGCGTGGAGTTCCTGAACCGTGTGGGCGAGTAGTATTCCGGGGAGATTCAGCTCCATCCACTGCGGCTCATCATCCCGCAAGTCGTTTTCCGCCATGTTCCCACTAGAAGAAAAGTGAGTGTGGGGGTATCCATGCAATTTATAAACGTGAAGAAAGGGTAAGTCCGTAGTTAGGGGATAAGGAAAGAGAGCCACACAAGTAACCAACGATTGGCAACAAAGCTCAACCGTATCCAGCCGCTCTGCCTTGTTTAAAAAAGGAAGGCAAATATATAGTCCACGATTTGCCACCATTTCTCTTCCACGACCGTTTTCCCTCTCTGCTGTCCCTTTTCAATCAAAAAAAGCAACAGCGAAATGTGTTCTGTTCCCCACCAGTTATCACTTGTGGGTGGCTCTCAGTAAGGGGGAGAGGGAAGCTATCGTACGCCACATTGTCCTAATAACTACTAGCTTGGTCCATTCAGGACCCAATAAAAACTTGCTTGTTCTTTTTCAGAAAATACTTGTTCACATAAACAGTTTTCGTTTTAGCGCAAGTTCTAATATTTAGTGTCAACTACTTTTCGATATGATTGTATATTAGGGGCGGTTCTCCCACGGTGGTTCTTACATTCACGAGATTTGAACACAAGACTTTTGAAAATTCAAGTCTCTTACTAATTTGACTATTACGTAAATAATTTCTTTATCAGGTGGCTCAATAAAAAAAGGGGTCGCCTTTGAAATCAGGTGGCTCAGCACGAGACAAGGAGTTGCGTGGTTGTTTACCAAGATACTTCCTGGACAGAAACTGCGTCTCCTCGCTCTTTTTCTCGGAGATAGACCAATTTGCTCGAATTCGGCGGTATTTTGCACGTGTTTGACATTGCCTTGCGCGCATCCAATGTTGGACCGTGCGATGACAAATAGTTAGCTTAAAATTTCAAATCAAATCGGTCTGAATTAGTTTCGCTCGTATATGCAGAGTTGCCTGATATCCATGTGCTCTGCTCTTTCTAGGACTTGCAACCTATAAGGAAATGAGATTTCATTTGTATTAGAATTGAGGAATTGGAATCACTTTCCAAAATGGTAAATTTGTGGAACCAAAAAGAGGATTGTGAGAAATTTTCCATTTAAGTGCTACTCTTACAAGTTTATTTTTAATCGAAAGAGATACGAATCAATTATATAATTCGACTTTTGAGTTTTGATTCGAAATATAATTAATTTCCAAGCGGGCCAGGGCCCTAGAGCCGATAAACTGGACCTGACTAAAAGCCCATGGGCCCAACCAGGGTCTTCTGAGCGTCATCGACACTGTCAGCCAGCAACTGTCGTCATGTTTAAAGACATAGAACGACCTGTCGTCCATGACCTCCTCTTTTGCTGACTTGTACTCCCGCCCACTTTCGTCGTCTTCATATGATGGATGGGGCCCACATTTTCCCTATCCTCAAAACGGCGCGTTTAGCTCTCCTCGCGATCCTCTCCGCCGCCTCGGGAAGAAGCTCTCCCCGAACCCTACCCGGAACCGAAACTGCCCCTTCCCCCACCAGAGGCAAGCTCTTCTTCGTATCCCAGACGGGGACATCCAAAACCCTAGCCAACCGCCTCCACTCCCTCCTCGAAGCGAACGGGCTGTCGTTCGACCTCTTCGACCCCAAGGACTACGAGCCCGAGGACCTATGAGGGAGTTGGGGGGAGGGGAGGTTGTTCGGCTTGGGGAGGGTGACGTGGACGGAGGAGAATTGGATAGGAGTGGATTAGTGAGTTGGTTAGGGTTTTAGGAGGAGGAGCGGAAGTTTTCGGGAACGGGTATTGGTTCGAGAGTGAGGTCATATGAGGAGGATGCGGTGGAGAACGGAGTGGACATTGTTGATCTTGAAGATATTGCGGGTAAAGCGCCAACCAGGAGGAAAGATTCCAATGCTGTTGCTGCGGTTAAGGCCAATGAGAAGTCGAATGCGGAGAAGGAGTGGTGAATCCGGTGATTCGCACGAACTCGGTAAAACAAGTATTTTGTGAACATTGTTGGAACTTCCTTTTGTTGCTGGGATTCCTTTAAGTCTGTCGGTTTCGGATGCAGGGATACAAAGTAATTGGTTCCCATAGCGGTGTGAAGATATGTAGGTGGACAAAGTCGCAACTTAGAGGTCGAGGAGGGTTGCTACAAGCACTCGTTCTATGGAATCGAAAGTCATATGTGACAATACCATAGTAGTATCCTTTTTGCTTCTTGTGTTTTCCTGTTTCTGCTTCATGTTATAGTGTCTCAAAAACAAAGCTTAAGGAGATTCTAAACTGTCTTAAGACTTCTGGATGAAACAGGTGCATGGACGCAACTCCAAGTTTGGCGTGTGCAAACAAGTGTGTCTTTTGTTGTTGGAGGCATCATATGAATCCAGTGGGAAAGAACTGGAAATGGAAGATGGATGATCCTCTAGAGATTGTCGATTCTGCAATTGATCTGCATAGAAAGATGATTAAGCGAATGAAAGGAGTTCCCGGTAATATGTTGGTTCTAAAGGACTGTATATGGTGGGAAGGGCTAGAATACAGAGGATGTAGATGCTTAATTCATTTATTTAGCATAGGACAACCTGATTTTATTGAAATCAAAGGCGTGACATACTGTGGCTCGTAAGATATTTCGCCTTCGCCCGGGCTGGTGGATATTGACTTATGCTAGTCTCAGCAAGATATTTTGGTAACTAGTCCTTTTTGATTGATTATTTTTTCTATGTTGATGAAGTTCTGCCACATCAAAGTTGACAATGGAGAATTATGCTAGTCTCAGCAAGGATTACATGGCAGTTACACCACCCTGGGCGATTTATGGAGCTCAGGAGGGCGGGTTTTGATACGGAACAATCTCGCTATAGGAAAGAACGGCATCACAGGTCCACCCCGACCTAACCTGGTCACAGTGTAAGTGTGTCTGTTCAATTTTGTAGCTCGGGTTTTGTGGTTCATCCTGGTAGATCAAATAGAGATGTTAGGAAACATAGAAATCATCTTCCAGGATTAACGATTTTGTAGGTCGGGTTTTGCTTCTCGGGGCAGGTTATGTTGATGAGGCAGCCATAGATTCGTAGCTGTATAACTTCCTTCAAAGGTGAATCAATTAATAGTTCATATTGTATTTTTACATCTTGACCTTGCTTTTTTTGAAAAGTAATTTTCCTTACCCCATTATTACATTTGTTAGAGTTTGAACACGCCTTGTACCGTTAGGTTAAATGTTCTTTCGCTACATCTTGACCTTGCTATTGGTGCGATTTATGAAGTTGGAGCCTAAACAGCTATGAATTTCTTGCCAAATGGCTTGGCGCTGTGCGTGGAAAGTGGTAAGGCTGAGAAAGTGATTCTTGGCCTTGTCTTGGACGAAATTAGGCAAATCCAAGCTGAGGTCCCTTGTGGGGCTGAGTCCACAAGTGGGTAGCACCACTTTGGAAGTAATATGAGCGTCTTAGCATAGAAAAATTAGTGTGGAAATATGTTGTAGGTAGTGAATTCAATTCCACCAAAAAAAGAGAGAGTAGTGAATTCAAACCTAATATGATTATATACCTCAGTCTTTGTTTCTCTAATCTAAAAATTTATAATACTAACAAGCATTTAGATGAACTCGTGATGGTGTTGTTCTAGATTAACTAAGAGGACTCGAGTTCAAGTCTTGTGATTACAGTTAGAAGAATTTTGTCATATTTCAAGTGTCCTACCTAGTTCGAACATGGATTAGTCGCCGCCGCAGTGGTGTTTTAGATATCAGATGATCTAAAAAAATCTAAAAATTCCTAAGGGCCAGAACTTGTAAAATCATCGTATTCAACTAATTATAAACACTCGCAAGTAGTTATAAATATGAATATGGACACAATACTCGTGACTTGCCATGCGGTAATTCTAAAATGGATTGAAACGGGTTGCCACTTCCCACCACCCTCACGCCCTAATTTCGTCCAAGTAATTTCATCCTGGGCAGCGTCTCTTCGTAGTAACCCAGAGGTATCAAAAGCCAAGATGTTTCAGTTTTTCCTTCATCCACCCTCATGTAATGTCGCATCAAATTTTTAAAAGAGAACAAAAAAATTGAAAGGATTTGATAGAGATGATTGGTCCCCCATTCTTCCTACGCTCTTCGCTCGCTAGGCTGATTGGACGCGATTAGTCAAAATCACTCTATCCTTTGTAAGATTAGTTGGTTTATTATTGGTTGCTCGCTCGCTCTAATTATTAATAATTCAGTAACTATTTCTAGTCGAAAATTTTTAGTATTCGAGTTCCCACTAATCGAATAATCAATATTTGAGTTGAACGTAAAAAGTAGTTAACCAGCTAATTAAACTAAACTTGTGTGGAGACTTGCAACTTGCAACTTGCAACTTGCTATCAGATCAGATTACAGTTAACAAATTAAAAGAGAAGAAAATCACGCTGTTCTAAGCTAATCAAACCCAATATTTGATAAAAATAGTCAAGATGGATATCCGCTAATCAATATTTGAGTCGGACAAAATCGTAAAAGGCAGTAGCTAGATGCTCTTGATGGGCTTGCTCTTCTTCCTTCTGCTGCTCCTCCTCAGACCCCTCACATCCATGGATGCCTTCTCATCCTTCTCACAGCTGCTGCTCTTCTTCACGTCTTCATCGATCGTAACTTGTCGTTCTACTGATCCAGCTTCTGCTTGTTCAGCTACCCTTTTCTCTTCTGCTTCAATCCTCTCGTTGATCACCTTCCTCGGCCTCCCTCGTTTCCGAGGAGTACTCAGCTCCGGCTGTTGCTGCTGCTGCTGCTCGGTCTCCTCCTCGTCGCCTTTCGACGAGGCTTCGGCTATCGCTACCGATAGCTCCTTCGTCTTCTGAGGCCTCTTCTTCCCCATCATGCAGCTACCCACATATAATTTATGTCACTATATGTATATATATTCCCACGGCCTAACAAGTTAGTTTTTTTGCGTAGCGCAGCGGAATCGAAAATAAAAGATACTAAAAGGGATAGTCTCTCCTGTCTCTCTTCCTTCCTGTCTTCTTTTTGGGTGCTTTGTAAGGGGAAGAACAATAATAACAACTAATGGGCTGCAGGTAGCTATCAGCTAGAATAAACTCGAGGGTCGTCAAAAGCTCAAAAAAGGCACTTTAATATTTATTTAATTATTATTATTATATTTATCTGTTGTTGCCCAGAAGAAATGACAAGTTGGAGAGTGGAATGGATAGGCTCGGACAGCAAGTAGGCTCCTATTAATGTATGGCCAAGTGCGATACCAAGCGAAGTGAAGTGACGTCCATTGTAATAATGGGTGGCTATTGTCGAAAACTGAAAAATAAGAAACCATAGTGAAAGTGGCGATGGGCCCAAATCTAACACATTGGGTCTTAATTAGTGGCCTGGACTCTCCATGACTACCAGCCCATTTAATATGGGCTCATTATTCGAGCCGGAATGGCGGAATCCATACACTTTGAGGAGGTATATTAAGAAACAACGTCAGAGTTTTCAATTCAAGGTATAAACATCCGGAGGGTGACAAGCCACCCAATTTACCGGCCAAGACAACAATCTACATCTCTTACTCAAACAATCAATAATATAGGTCAAAATACAATTCGGAAGAGCTTGGAAAGCACTCCTAAGCTTATAAACTAAGAGTTCTATATTTCAATTCACTACGGAAAATGGATCACGAAGGAAATACACAGCGATAAGACAATCAGATTCAATAATAGTCTTTGACATTACCATGGACCCTCTTATCACATCTAAAGCAAGTTTGACAGCCAAATGTTCAACATCAATTGGAGAGGAGGCCAAAACAAAAGCAGATTAACCACCAATGATGTGGCCTTCATGGTTCCTAGCAACAGTGGTGATTCCTGATGTTGAGGTGGTCCCAATCCAAGATGTGTTACAGTTGAACTTTGTCACTCCCAAGTCCGGAGTTGTCCACAAACCTTGTTGGTCCAAAAGTGATCCATTAGCTTGCACACGGACCGTATCAAACTGCAAAAATTTCAAACAAGTTTTAGAGGCCAAGTTATCAGTCACTAAAGGATCACGTTGAACACTATCAAATATACATCTATTTCTAGAGTTCCAAATACACCAACATAAGTACATGGCCATTGGAACAAGATCACGGGTCTCATGAGAATCTAACAGTTTGAACATATCTGCTAACCAATGACCAAAGAGGCATGTATAAGCTATTGAAAATTATGACCAAATTGACTTGCAAACCAAGTGGTCCTCGCATGATTACAATCAAACAACATATGACAGATAGTCTTGGAATCATCACTGCAAACACTACACAAAGCAGATTGACAGAGGTGCCTCCTGAATAGGCCACTAGCAACAGGTAAGCTATTCTTGGCCGCTTGCCAAATGAAGTTCTTGATCCTAGGATGGAGCTCCACCTTCCAGATTTTGGCCCATATTCCCGGGTCGAAAGGAGGGGAGCTTGATCCAGTCAAACTAGATCTGTTGTTGTGCACGTGCAAATTTTTTAGAGTATGATACCCTTTCTTGACTGTGTAAAAGCCAGAACTATTGTGTTTCTACACAGTCCTATCACGTGTATTACAGTTACCAATCTTAACCTTAGCAATGGCAGCCTTTTCAGACTCGAAAAACACAACCTGCAAAAGATCCCATCCAACTCTTGGTCTCAATACAAATAAGAAGAGACACGACCCAAATCCAAGTTGGAGGGAGGGAGGGAAGTGATCTTAGCATTGGAAAGGGCAGGGACCCACCAGATGTTAGTATCTTGGCCATTTCCAATCCTGGCAAACAAACTCTCAACTAAGGCATTCCTCGAAGCAAAAGTAGAAATCTATGAGTTACGGGATAGCACAAGTAACCAGGAGACCTTGCAAAAAAGGACCTTGAAAGCAATTAACAAGAGAGTCTGAGGGAGAAAGAAATTTGGAGAGAGAGAGACTGTGTTCTAAACACTTTTTTTTCCATAATTCCATATCCTTTTCTTACACAGGATGTACCCTTTATATGTCCAACACAACTGACTTAAAAAAAACCAAAGTAAAAGACAATACAAAAGCTACACTAATAGAACATGACCAACCCAAGCGGCCCACTACTTGAAACAGTTGCAACACGCAGCCCTCTCCGTGTAACGGTCAACCTCGGCCTCCACTACTGGCAACGGTCAGCAACAACCTCAACAGCCCTTCCCGAGTCTACGACTTCAAGGCTCTCGTGTCCCCTTCGTCTTCCGTATCTCCTTCTTCGCTTCGTCCTCTTATTATTGGTGGTTCGTTCCTACCTTATTATTGGTGGCAGATAAGTTTTTTTTATTACATTACATGTTATCTGAATATATGCTGAATCGATAAATATATATTTAAGTAAGTATAATATTTGAAATATGACAAAATTTTTGTTAAAATTTTAAAGATTTTAATATTAAAAAATTTGGTTATACTCCACCGATTGATTAATTGCTTATTGGTTGATGGTAGATAGTTTTGTCGCTCTAATATTATTTTTTAGGTGTTAGAGATAGATAAACAAAACCCCTCAAAAAATAAATAAAAGCAAATCAGTTTTATTGGAGAAGAATTCAAGTACAAGATGACCACGACCACATCCCTTTCAAAGCACCTCCCCTCCTCGTGACCGCCATTTTTAATTCCTTGCTCTCGTCCAAATCGGATAAGACCGCATGTATCTAACCGTAGGGTGGCACCCAAAAAACGAAAACAAAAATCTCACTTTCAGGTTTTCCTTCCAATCCCATGAAACGTTTAATATAGATAACGATAGAATGTAAAAATGGACGATGGACCTACTTGTACCTAATTAGAGGTCCACATTAATTCTCAAACTGTTTTCACATACGGAAAAATGGCTGTCATTATTTTTCCTATGGTGGCGATATTGGATTCTTAAATTTCTGGTTAAGATTTTCCTGTTATTTTCATGTATCGTTGGATGTAGCCGAATTTTAAGACCCATCTCAAACTTTTAATATGGTGAATGCAGCAAATGTTTTGTAAAAAAATTAGTTTTTTATACCGTATAATATCTAGACATTCACTATTCTAACTAATTCAGTTTTAAGCGGTGAGAATGACATTTGAAAAGTGATAACTCTCGCAACAAATATTTATCCCGGTATATTTCTAAGAACTCAGAATCTCTTTCATGATGCGTTCGTTGTACTAAATGAATGACTAGATTAATTAGTGAAGAATTGTTACACCTTTTTTTAAGTACCAAATTCAGGTTCGAGTTTTGTGAATATAAATGTATTACAAGTTGGTACATGAAACCATTTTTATGAAAGTTGAAACCATTTTTATGAAAGTTGAAACCATTTTTATGAAAGTTCTAATATTCAAAGTAGTGTGAGACCCTATTTTATGAGTAATTTTTTTAAATAATATTTTTTACATTCTTCAAATTTGAATCGACCACCTTCCTCAATTAATCCAAATTATTTACTGTTGTTTGTCGGAGGTGGTGTACTTGATTATGATCTGGTATAGTCGAGGCAAGAGTTGAAATCTTTCTCCGTAAGACGAGATTGCCCCGTATTCAGTGCTTACGGGCTGCGGCAATTGTCCCCAAGATACAACGACTAGGCTGCTTCCGAGTTCGTAGCACAACTACCCTCGAAGTCTCAGGCGAACCTTGGATATTCGAAACTTTCTAAGAGAGGGAGAGAGAGCCTACAATTGCTAACGAATGCTTATGCAAGTTGTAGTGGGGTGAGTTGCAAATGAAGGGGAGGGGCCTATTTATAGGCGCTGGATGGAGTGGAGGCAGGCACTTCTGAAGGGGCACGAAGCAATTCTAAGGAGACGCGTCCGTTCGGCCAGCATGCAAGCTGCCCTTCAGGTACCTCTTCAACCAGCCAGAGGCACCCCTTTGCGGGCCAGATTCGGCCATGCCTTCGCTTGCACTCCTTCGAGAGGTGTCTCTTCGACATGCCTCCACTCGTGTCCATTTGGTGTTCAGAATTTGCATGTACGCCCTTTTCGCTCGTGACCATTCGGCCGTCTGAAAGTCTCCGGGACTTTCCAGCCCTCCTGCCTCTTCGTCCGAGCTTTGGCAAAACTTCAAGGCTCCTCCAGCTCCTCGCGATGATGCGCACGTGCGAAGTACTAAGTGGGCCACAAAACATCCATTGCGACTTGCGACTAATGTGTCATGCGTACACGCACGTGTGCGTGCGCGTGCTCGTGCTCGTACTCGTGCTCATGCTCGTACTCGTACTATGTACCATCCTCGCAGGCAGCCTCGGTCAGCTCTTCAGGTAGAACATTTAATATTACACCAGCTTGGAGCTTCTCCTTATAAACAGGGAAAAGTCCCTTGCGATTTTTGATGTGGTAATAGTTCTCCCATCCTCAGCTTGGGCTTTTCAGCTTAGGTCTTCCAGCTTGGGCCAAATGCATTAAATATGCATTCATTCCAACAATCTCCCACATGAATGATGATTAATGCATGCTGACACTTTTAAGAAAAGTTCTGACAAAATATCATTGCATCGAGATAGGTAGCTTACAGCTTTGAACCTTCTCTAGTAAGATATTATTGGATTTACTTGCTGCTCAGTGAACACGATGTCTTGAACTGGTCAGCTTTTTTATGTAAACCAAGACAATAACATTTACACAATGATATCTCTAATATCTTTTGATTCTCACGTTGTGTCCGTTTCGGCCATGGACCTTATATTAGATTCATAAGTATTTTTCCATTTGAAGTGGCCTCACTTCACACTTATAAAGGTGATCTCCCATCAGGAGTATCCTGCCATACTCTACCTTTTCCTGGTATGGGAATCATTAAAAGCATAGACGCTTAACCTTACCACACCTCTGCAGGTTCGCACTTGGGCAGCTTCTGAGAATGGGATGGGTTCCAAGTATTTATCTGAACCATCCATAACTTAGTTGTCTCATTGAACCAAGTTTGTCAGATCTTCACTCATCATGGTTGAGTTACCGCTATGAACGTTCTTTAATGTGTGAGTTTTAACCTCATTCCCCTTACTGCGTTATACATTTGATCTCTGTTGATTCCTTTCGCCAAAGGATCAGCTATGTTGTCCTTGGACTTCACATAATCAATGGTAATTATACCACCAGAGATCAATTGCCTAACGGTGTTATGTCTCCTACAGATGTGTCGAGACTTACTGTTGTACATTGTACTTTGTGCTCTCCCGATTGCAGACATGCTATTACAATATATCAATAAAGGGGGCACAGGCTTGTTCCAACATGGAATATCTTCTAGGAAGTTTCTGAGCCATTCAGCTTCTTCCCCAGCTTTGTCTAGTGATATAAACTCTGACTCTATGGTGGATCGAGCTATGCAAAATTGTTTAGAGGATTTCTAGGACACTGCTCCTCCACCTATAGTGAACATATAACCACTAGTGAATTTGGAGTCTTTAGTGTCCGATATCTAATTCACATCACTGTATCCTTCCAATACAGCTGGATACCTAGTATAAAGTATGCCATGGTTCATGGTATATTTTAGATACTTTAGAACCCTTTCTAGAGCTAGCCAGTGATCATTTCCTAGATTGCTCGTGAATCTACTAAGCTTGCTGACTGAATACGCAATATCAGGGCATGTACAATTTGTCAAGTACATCATGCTCCCAATGATTCTTGCATACTTCAGTTGAGATACTAGGTCTCCTCTATTTTTAGCTAAGTGAAGACTCAGGTCTACCAGAGTCTTAGCCGGAGGTTTGTCAAAAGTATCGAATTTCTTGAGTACATTCTCAACGTAGTGAGATTGTGATAAGATAATTTCTTCAGTCGTCCTAGAGATTTTAATCCCTAGTATAACATCAGCTAGACCCATATCTTTCATGTCAAAGTTGTACCTTAACATGTTCTTAGTTTTCACGATAAGATCATTATTGCTTTCCATGATTAGCACGTCGTCGACATACATGCATACAATCACGTAAGCATCAGGTGTGCCTTTAATATATATACATTTATCACACTCATTGATCTTAAAGCCATTTGACATCATTGTTCTGTCAAATTTCTCATGCCATTGTTTCGGCGCCTGTTTCAGTGACTTGACCAGCTTGCATACTTTATGTTCTTGTCCGGGGGCAACAAACCCTTCAGGTTGTTCCATATATATTTCCTCTTCCAGTTCTCCATTTAGGATAGCTATTTTTACATCCATCTGACGTATCTCGAGGTCATAAAGTGCTGCGACATCTATGAGCACTCTAATAGATGTGATTCTTGTGACCGACGAATACGTGTCAAAGAAATCATATCCTTCCTTCTGTTTGAACCCTTTAGCTATCAACCGAGCTTTGTACTTGTCGATTGATCCATCAATTTTGTATTTCCTTTTAAGGATCCACTTGCAACCTAAAGGTTTGCAACTTGGTGGGAGATCCACGATTTCTCACGTGTGGTTTTGCATGATGGATTCTATCTCACTATTGATAGCATCTTTCCAGAGAGAAGCATCCAGACTAGATAATGCCTCTTGGATTGTCCCAGGTTTATTTTCTAATATGTAATTTAGAAAACTAAACGACTTGGCTACTTTGGTCCTCTTACTCCGTCTAGGTTCCTCAGTACCTTGATTAGAGCCTTGTGTAGCTTCATAACTTCTTTTGTTTGAACTTACTTCTTTTGTTTCTTTTTTAGGAAAGATATTCTCAAAGAATGTTGCATTCCTTGATTCCATGACCATTCCCTCGTTAGTTTCAGGGTTTTCAGACTTGTGCACTAGAAATCAGTATGCGCTACTGTTGTGGGCATATCTGATAAATATGCAGTCAACGGTCTTGGGTCCTATTCTCACTCTTTTAGGTGGAGGTATTTTTACCTTGGCTAGGCACCCCCACACTTTACGGTAACCGTAGGAAGGCTTTCTTCCTTTCCATAATTCATATGGGGTTTTGTCCCTTTTCTTGTGTGACAATTTGTTTAGAATGTGATTAGCTGAGAGCACAGCTTCCCCCCACATGTTCTGTGGTAAGCCCGAGCTAATCAACATAGCATTCATTATCTCCTTAAGAGTTCGATTCTTGCGCTCAGCTACGCCATTTGATTGAGGTGAGTATAGAGCAATCGTCTGATGAATAATGCCATGTTGTTAGCAGAATTCCTCAAACGGAGGTACATATTCTCCCCCTCTATCACTTCGAATCATTTTGATTTTAGTGCTAAGTTGATTTTCAACCTCATTCTTATAACTCTTGAAAGCTTCTAGAGCTTCGTCTTTTCCTTTCAACAGGTGTACATAACAGTATCTCGTACAATCGTCAATAAATGTGATGAAATATTTTTTCCCACCTCTAGTTTGCACTTGTTTCATATCGCATATGTCGGTATGAATTAACTCTAAAGGTGTAATACTTCCTTCCACTGAATGAAAAGATGCTTTGGTCATTTTTGCCTCTACACATACTTCACATTTATTATTTGGGTCAAACTCTATTTTAGGCAATAAGTTTAAACTTACTAACTTTTTTAGTGAGCTCAAATTTACGTGTCCTAATCTATCATGCCATAAATTAGAACACTCAGCCAAGTAAGAAGAATTGATAACTTTATTAGGCCCTTCAAAGGCGCGTTTCACAGTTATTATATTCATCTTAAAGAGTTCCCTCTCGAGTAACCCTTTCCTACAAAGGTACCAGCCTTAGTCAATACAAATCTATCGGCTTCGAATACTAGTTTCATCCCAGCTTTGCTCAACAGTGAGTCGGATACTAAATTCTTACGAATATTTGGGAGATGCAGCACATCATTGAGGGTCAGCTCTTTTCTGGAAGTCAACTTCAGCACCACTTTGCCTAGTCCAACTACGGGAGAAGTTGCAGAGTTACCCATGAACAACTTCCGCCCGTTGGTGGCTGTGTAAGTCGAGAATATCTCCTTGTCTGAGTAGATATGTCAGGTTGCCCCTGTGTCTATGAACCATTCTCTTGGTTTATCCACCAGATTGACTTCAAATACCACGGCGGATAGGTGTAGCTCAGACATGTCCTCAGCCAGGTTAGCCTTCTCACGATCGTCCTTCTTCGGTAAGTGATAATCTTTGGCGATGTGACCGGGCTTGTCGCAGTTGAAGCAATTACCCTTTATCTTTTTAGCCTTCTTTTGTTTTGGCTCTTGCTTCTCCTGCTTGTTCCTGGGCTTCTTCCTCTTCTTACCGGTGCCACCTTCGGCGAGGTATACTTTAGCCTCAGAGCTGGTCCTGCTGGTCTTGACTTAGGACTTTCGGTTGTCTTCCTCGATCCTTAGTCTCACGGTCAGGTATTCCAGCCCCATATCCTTCCTCTTATGCTTGAGGTAGTTCTTGAAGTCCTTCCACAGAGGGGGTAGCTTCTCGATTAGAGCAGGCACCTGGAAGGATTCGCTGAGTTGCATGCCTTCGGCATGAATCTCGTGTAGAATCAGCTGCAGCTCTTGGACTTGGTCTATGACCTTCTTGGAGTCCACCATCTGGAAGTCGAGGAACCTTTCGACGATGAATTTCTTCATCCTGGCATCCTCTGTTTTGTACTTCTTCTACAGGGAGTCCCACAATTCTTTCGCAGTCTTTGTACATGCATAGACATTGTAAAGGGCGTCGTCTAACCATTCAGGACATAGTTACGACATAGGAAGTCGCTGTGACTCCATGCATCGAGGGCGTTGATCTTCTGTGGATCAGCCTCATTTTCCACCACCTTCGGAGCTCTTCCTTCAAGAATCAGACCAGGTTGAGCGTCGCCAGGTAGAACAACATCTTCTGTTGCCACCTCTTGAACTCGGTACCGTTGAACTTGGCCGGCCTTTCGGCGTGGACAGTTCCTGGCACTTGTGTTGGTGTGGAGCTTGATGATGCCATCTTCAAGTACACTGATGTCGTCTTACGATTGTTGTTTGTCATAGGTGGTGTACTTGATTAGGATCTGGTATAGTTGAGCCAAGAGTTGGACTCTTTCTCCGTAAGACGAGATTGCTCCGTATTCAGTGCTTACGGGCTGCGGCAATCGTTCCCAAGATACAACGACTAGGCTGCTTCCGAGTTCGTAGCACAATGACCCTCGAAGCTTCAGGCAAACCTTGGATATTCGGAACTTTCTGAGAGAGGGAGAGAGAGCCTACAATTGCTAACGAATGCTTATGCAAGTTGTAGTGGGGTGAGTTGCAAATGAAGGGGAGGGGCCTATTTATAGGCGCTGGATGGAGTGGAGGCAGGCAGACACTTTCCAACCCTTCTGCCTCTTCGTCCGAGCTTCGGCAAATCTTCAAGGCTCCTCCAGCTCCTCGCGACGATGCGCACGTGCCAAGTGCGCCACAAAGCGCCCATTGCGACCTGCGTCCAATGCGCCACGCGCGTGCTCGTCGCATGCAGCCTCGGTCAGCTCTTCAGGTGGAACATTTAATGTTACACCAGTTTGGAGCTTCTCCTTATAAACAGGAAAAAATCCCTTGCGATTTTCGATGTGGTAATAGTTCGAGTAATTTTCCAAAAGGGGGTTTATTTCCCCGACAATTCCCTGTATGGGGTTGTCAGGAGATATTTTCCTTGTCTGGGAACGAGCCAGAAACTGCTCAGCGGAGAGCATTTTTTGTTTTGCTAAAAACCGCTCCACCGGGAGCGTTTTTTGGTTTGCCAAAAAAACCTCCACCGAAAAAAAATTAGCTACACTGAGCAAGGGGGAGAAAATCCAAATAAAAACACACAATAGCTCTTGTTCGGAATCGAACCGAAAACTTCCACAATTTTAAATAAGCACTCAAACCAACCAATCTACAAGAGCCTATTGACTTATAACTTTGTAATAAATAATATATTACATATATACGATTTCTATGAAATATATAATATATTACATAAATACATATTTATATAAAATAATATTTATTACATAAATACGTATTTATGTAATATTTTTTATTATATAAATATGTATTTATGAAATACATATTTATATTTATGTAATATATTATTATTTATGTATATTATATATATTTGTATTTATGTAATATATTATTTATTAAATAAATATGTACTTATGAAATATGTATTTATGAAATAAGTCTTTATTTTTTTGTATTTAGCTGGGTGTATTATATTACGAAATTAGTTGTTCATATTAACTTCAAGATAGAATTTTTTATTTGGAGTTACTTTTTCATTGCAACCTTATCAAAGAAAATTCTAAAATATTATTATTTTTAATAAACATTACTTCCTCTTTATTTTTAATAAACAAGTTGTATAATGGTTAAGACCGGGTTCTGGTTTAAATGGGATAACTAAATTGGTAAAAAAGAAACGCTCCCGACGGAGCGATTTTTGGCAAAAAAGAAAACGCTCCCGGCGGAGCAGTTTTTGGCAAAACAAAAAAGGCTCCCGGCTGAGCAGTTTTTGGCAAAAAACGCTCCTGACTTTTGGTAAAAAAAAAGTTTTTCGGTAACTTTCGCTTGGGGTAATTTTGTTTGGAACTCTTATTTATGTAATATATTACATATTTCATAGAAATCGTATATATGTAATATATTATTTATTACAAAGTTATAAGTCAATAGGCTCTTGTAGATTGGTTGGTTAGAGTGCTTATTTAAAATTGTGGAGGTATTCGGTTCGATTCCGAACAAGAGCCATTGTGTGTTTTTGTTTAGATTTTCTCCCCCTTGCTCAGGGTAGCTAATTTTTTTTTTTCGGTGACAACACAAAAACGCTCCCGGTGGAGGGGTTTTTGGCAAACCAAAAAATGCTCCCGATTTTTGGCAAAACAAAAACCGGGAGCGATTTTTGGCAAAACAAAAAACACGCTGCCCGAGCAGCGGTTTTTGGCAAAACAAAAAACGCTCCCCGCTGAGCAGTTTCTAACTCGACCCCAGACAAGAAAAACATCTCCTGACAACCCCATTCAGGGAATTTTCGGGGAAATAAACTTCCTTTTAAAAAATTACCCTAATAGTTCTCTCATCCTCAGCTTGGACTTTTCAGTTTGGACCTTCCAACTTGGGCCAAATGCATTAAATATGCATTCATTCCAACATTTACCACCAGAGTTTCTTAACGGAGATGGGCCTCCTGACCGTCGTTATATACATGCGGTCTTTTCCGATTTGGACGAGAGCAAGGAATTAAAAATGGCGGTCACGAGGAGGGGAGGTGCTTTAAAAGGGATGTGGTCGTGGTCATCTTGTACTTGAATTTCCGTCCAGGAGGGGAAATCCTATGGTATTAACAACCTCAACTCAATTTTTGGTTGATAATCGCTCGTGTTGGAACACTCCCACACTTTAACCCTAGTTTTTTTTTGTTTGGTGTTACTATTCAGCACATTTTGTCAAAAAGGAGTCCAATTTTAAAGTATTGTAGGAGTGGTGTCCACGTGGCACGGATGCCAAAAAAAGTCGAATCTCGGTCCAAGATCCGACTTTTTTCGTCGGATGACCAAGATCCGACTTTTTTTGGCGAATCTATCATCCGGCCAAAAAAGTCCAAGATCCAACTTTTTTGGTCGGATCTTGGTAGATAAGATATCCGCCGAAATCTTCAAAAAAATTCGGATGACCAAGATCCGACATAATACGTCGGATCTTGGTAAAATAGACATAACATGCGTTTTGTCTTGGTGGTAGAAGGTGCTATTTTTTACTCAATGGTCATAGGTTCGATTCCTACTTCTTACAATCTTGCTTTTAATTTTTACTATCCAACCGAAATATTATATTAAATAAATTATATTGTAATAATTAGACAAATAATTCTTGATAGCCAAATTGGTTTAAGTTGTGGTCTTTAAACCTAAGGTCAGATTCAATACTCAACTTTGACAATTTTTTTATCATTTAATTTTACTAAATCATTCACTAATATTAAAACAAATTTTTTTATTAAATATGGTGAATATTAAAAATTAAACATTAAATCACTTCGTGAATGATCGGTGTTGAAATTATGGTGAATGATTTAGTAAAACAAAATTATGGTGAATGATTTAGTAAAACAAAATTATGGTGAATGATTTAGTAAAACGAAGTGATAAAAAAATTATCAAAGATTAATTTAGTAAAACGAAGTGATAAAAAAATTGTGGTGAATATTAAATCATTCACTAATACTAAAACAAATTTGTTGAATATTAAAAATTATGGTGAATATTAAATCACTTCGTGAATGATCGGTGTTGAAATTATGGTGAATGATTTAGTAAAACGAAGTGATAAAAAAATTATCAAAGTCAAGTATTGAACTTATGACCTTAGGTCTAAAGACCACAACTTAAACCAATTTGGCTATCAAAAATTACTTGTCTAACTTTTACAGTTGAATTTATTTAATATAATATTTCTGTTGGATAGTAAATATTAAAAGCAAGATTGCAAGAAGTAGGAATCGAACCTATGACCATTGAGTAAAAAATAGCACCTTCTACCACCAAGACGAAACGCATATCATGTCTATTTTGCCAAGATCCGACTTTTTATGTCGGATCTTGGTCATCCAAATTTTTTTGAAGATTTCAGATATCTTATCTACCAAGATCCGACCAAAAAAGTCGGATCTTGGACCAAGATCCGACTTTTTTGGCCGGATGATAGATTCGCCAAAGAAAGTCGGATCTTGGTCATCCGACGAAAGATGTCGGATCTTGGACCAAGATCCGACTTTTTTTGGCGTCCATGCCACGTGGACACCACTCCTGCAATACTTTAAAATTGGACTCCTTTTTGACAAAATATGATGAATAGTAACACCAAACAGAAAAAAAAAACCCCTCACTGAAGAGTTGTGCCAGGTAAATTTTTAGAAGTTGAAAATATTTAACACGTTTGCATTTTCAAGATCTTGAATTCGAAAGTATTTGGTTAAATTAGAACGACTCGGTCAACCTATTATATATATATCACTCATCTCGTATGGTTAAAACTAAAGTTTTAAAAAATATGGTCCGACCGGTCAGATTGCAAGTCATGAATTTTTCTGTTTTGGGTTTGGGGATTAACCCGTCCACCTTTCAAATTGCCTAAAAAAATTTCGGATCAGATGGTTCAACCTAATTTTTTACTCGATTCACATGGTCCTGCCAAAATTTTTTCAAACTAACACAAAATAAAATAAAAAAGTCTTATCACACGTTCGATTTCTCCAAATCAACAAAAAATAGTGGACTGAATATGAAATAAATTGATTGACATTTTCAAAATGTGAATTTCAAAACCAATGTTTTAACTATTATGTCTATCTATTATGTTTATAAAAAATATAGTTTGATCAGTAATCTAACCGATCGGACCTGATGATCCAGAGGTCGGACCTGATGATCCAGAGGTCGGACCAAATTTCAAGTGGACCTCCGGTAAAACCATGGTTAAAACGACAGCGACTCAACAAGTCGTCATTGTTGGGTGGGTCCCATTCCCATGCATCAGCTCAATCAATAGTACGTACTACATGTTTCCACAAATCCGAATCTAATTTTATTAAATATTAGTTTCTTTTTGTTAGAATTATTATATATTAGTTTGTTCTCGCTTTGTGTTACACTAGCCGTAATGATCAAGTTGGGATTGTTATATTCTGTCCAATAAGATAATTATGTTCTTTCTTTTTTAAAGGAAAGACCCGTATAAATTGGAAGTTCAAGAGCCACATTTGGGGAATTTTTTGAAAATAAGTATAAAAAAATTACATATCTTCCAAAAACATGTATAAATATTCTTATATTTCTAAAATAGGTAAATAATAATAAATTAACAAAATTACATAGTGGACCCGTTCCCAACAACGGATCAACTGCGCCCCTGGTTCTAAAAAAAAACTGCGCCCTGCTTCCACCACCTATATGGCAGTGGGAGGAATACTTTTACAAAGGGAGGTGACCCATTAAGACACATGATCATCCCGTTTGCTTATTTATTATTTGTTTATATATTTTTTAAAGTTGTATGAATGAGTTATTGTTTTGATTTTGCATAATTTTTCAAGATTTTTTTCGAAAGATAAATTTAAATGTCAGTATTTGAATCATAAATCATACAAAGTCTTAGACCAAATGATCTTTGGCATAACTTTTCAAGATTTGTACACAGTGTTTGAAAAATTGTGTGAAAATACAGAAACTCAACAACTTCTCACTTTAAAAACTCTTCTTGAAAAAAATGTAAAAAATTAAAATAATTTGGAGTCGACCTAGTTATAGGTCGCATCCTTTAATCACTAATTTTTTTCACTTTTCGTTAAAGTTGTATAAATTGGTACTCTAAAAAAAAAAATTTAATTCGCTTAATTTTTCAATATCTATACGTCAAAAAATTATGCAAAATAAAAAAATTAACTCATTTGAATAATCTAGAGAGCCACATATATTTTTTTTGGTCGAGAAAATTTAGGCGGGTTGGCTTAAACCCCGGGGCTCTAGACGTATTGGGTTTTGTTTCCCTCCCAAGTAAAAATTTGCCATTTTCGCAAGGGGCAGGAATCGACCCACCGACCGCTGGGAAACGAAGCATGACCCGTTACCATCCTATTCATCTTGCGTTGGTAGAGAGCCACCTATTGAAGTCAGAGTGGGATTGAATCTTTGAAACTGACAAACATTTTTTAATAAGTATTTAAAACTTAATCCCTCCCATAAAAATGATCTAATTGGGTGACAACAATTGGGTTTGCGTTATAATTGTCTTTTCTATTATTATTTTTTTGAAGGAATTATCTTTTTTATTATGGGATCTCATTCTCTTCCCCATTCTTTCTCCTTACAAACCTCGGTTTTTGTCCTCTCTTAAACATCCACTTTCTCTCGTGTTCTTCTCTCTCTTACTTCTCAGACAATAGAAAACGAGAAGAGAGAGTTCTGTTCTTCCCAAGTTCCAACTACCAACTCAGACAGAAGCTCCCAACTTGGTTCCAATCTGATTGGTTCCAATCTGATTGGTTCCAATCTGATTGGTTCGTACTAAATAATAATACCAACTGGCTCGGTACGGAGAGAATCAGAAAATCCCACTCGCAGTTTCTGGTACGTTTCGCCTACCCTTTAAAAAATACAACTTCTCTCTTCGAATAGTTCGAACTCGAAAATTTTTAGTTCTTATTCTTTTGTTTGTAATCTTCGGACCGTTGTTCTCTCTGTGTTTATCCGAATCTCTAGTTTTGTGTGATTGCCATGTTGGCGTTTTGGTAAGAGAAAAGTATATTCCTTTTTTCTCAATTCCGTTATGATTTGTTCTTATTCTCCCCTGTTTTCTTTACTTGGAAGCTTTCCGTTACCTAAATGTCAGCTTTTACTTTGACCCTTTTTTGGTTTATACTCTTAGGACCACTGCACCTACTAATCCAGATTCCAGTCGGTCCTTTACTAACGTCTCCCTCCTGATGTTCCTTGCCAGGATTTATACACAAATTTTGTTCTTGTGTGGTTCTTTCTACAGATTTGTCCAATTGGGCTCTAATGGGAGTTGGGTGGCATTGAGTGGTTTGAACAATGGAGGAGGATGGTTATGAACCCACAAGCAGGAAAGGGGAATTGGAAAGTTCCCATCTTCAAATCATCAGATACTCACCTTTCCAATTCCCGCCCGGTAATCACAAGCTCGCATCTCCTTGGTTTGATTTGAGGGTGTTTTATGTGAGGATTAGCAGTTTTCGGGTTGACGATTCGACCCCTGAGTCCCTCACCCTCCACCATATTCCAATGAGCCCGGATACCCTGCTGGAAGTCAATGGGGTCAGGGGTAGCGCGTATTCTGATGGCGTGTCTTCCGTCCTTAGAAGGGACCGCGCGGATAGGAAATCCGAGGAAGCTACATTCGTTAGCACGGATAGTATTAGGACTACGGGGAGTGTGAAGTTTGAGGTGTTTGACAGAGATGGTCTCATCCTATCCGGGGTGCTGGAGATGTCTAATAGTAATGGTCTCGTCGGGGAAGCAAAGGGGAGTGTTAAGCGTTGGAGTATGAATTGTGAGTCAGAGATCACCGTTGGGACCGGCTTTCTTAAAGGGAAGAACATCGGTGGAGGACCTGAGTTGTCGTTGCCAACTATCGAGGTTTATGTTACGGGTTGCTTCTCGGGGACACCGATCATCTTGACCAAGACCTTGCAGCTTGGTTATCGGAAGAAGCATAACAGGAAAAGCGCATTGGACTCTATCCCGGAAGATGACACCGACGAACCAGCAAGAAGTGAATCCCCGGAACATGACGAGCTGCAGGTATGACCGGCAAACTTTCTGCAATTTTTGCGATCAAGAAACCGGAACGAATTCATCTCTTGCATGCTCCTACGATCCTATTTGTTCGATATGAGTGCCGAGTATTGCAGGAACATTTGCTGCTTAGTGATGATGGTTTTTTAGACATGCTACCTACTTGGAAACATGCATCTGTAGGGAGGTCCCATCCTCAATTTAGGACCAGCTAGTTGGCAAAAAGAACCTTATCCTAGATGGGACATGGAGTATGGGCAGGGCACAGTGTCCTAGCGATGAGATATTAGTAAATATCCCAATTAATATCTTGTTTCCTTCCACTTTGAATTTTGTTGTTTTTAAATGTCCTCCAATGCACGTGAAGTTCTGTGTTTCACATGAGCTAAGTCCTAGTTGCTGCTGCTCTTAACTGGATTGATATGAACCCCGTTAAGGATCCACACGGAAGCCAGATCTCCCTCCACATCATGGGTGGTTCATTGCTTGCCTGCACCGTCAGGATTTTATATATATATAATGGTAGATTTGTTTCAGTGGTTCCCTGCACTTTGGGGCTCATAACCAACTGTTAAGATAATTGATCTGTTTCTGCCCAAGTGGACTACTTGCAGTGCTTCTCGCTCTTTCGTAAAGCGTTTACGGCTTGCTTAATTTTAAACTAAACAGTCTTTGGTTCATAATATGCATAATAGTCTCAATGCTATGCCAGTGTTGGCATCTTGAGATATATGTTGTAAGAGGTCCGTTGTTATCTAGCAAAGACATGAAACCGAGTTGTGTTCGAAGCTTGTTTGGGACCTCTTAATCCATTCCTAGACAGTTGCCTCAAGATTTCAAGGAATGTAGTAACATTCATTTAAGGTTCAAGTAGCAGTTGTATGTGGATATGCATCAATTCTGCTTCTTCCAAAATCTTTCTATAACGACACGAGGTTACTCATCTTTACTTTGCCGGTGCTGATGCTTTGCGAAGATGAGATTTATGCCACTTCGAATACGCTTCAATATAGTTGCTACCGTTTTGGCAGTCCAGATTCTGCTGCTGTTTATAAACAGCTTCTCCATCTTTTAGACAGAAAGTATTATCCGTTTTCACGACTTGGGATGTTGCTGCAACGATCATAGTGCGGTCTACGTCTCTGTGCTGTTGTTAACTTTAACACTAATGAACTGCAGTTCATGTTTGTATACATCTCATATTCATCCATTAAGCATTTTGTCAAGAAACGCTTTTAGGTGGGTCGGGACTTTTGGGAAAGGGTCGAGTCTGACGGGATCCTAGACTGCAGTTTGCTTGAATGGATTGGTTCATCATGCACATTAGAGGTGCACCGGTTAATCTGGAAGAGTTTCCAATTGTTTTAGAGAAAACTAATTGCCTCTTTTGTTTGCAGTTGGCAAGATACAGGCGATACAAGCTGGAAAATGAAGAAGATTACAATAACCCGTACTGGAGGAGGACGGAGTACATGGACGGCGAGGACGGTGAACTATCATGGTTTAACGCCGGAGTGCGCGTAGGTGTTGGAATAGGACTCGGCATTTGCGTCGGAGTCGGTATAGGTGTCGGATTGCTGGTACGTTCTTACCAGACAACCACGCGAAACTTCAGAAGACGGCTTATCTGATACCCTCCCCGAGGACTTCTAAACCCGGTATGCACATGGACAGCCACATTTGGAAGGACAAGTTTTCTCGACTAAAGTTTTGACTTTGTGATGGTGTGTGGATGACAATCTTTTCTTATCCCTCACCTTCTGAGTGTAGAAAGATAATGTTTCTGTTTAGGTGGAGGTGTGACACTTGCAATGAGGACTTTACTTTGCCTATGGACAATAATGTTCGGATTCAGTCTGTCATTCAGACAATACATATGTAAAAACATTGTGTGACTCAACGCTTCCTTTGTAAATAAATCTACTTTTTGAAGAGTTAAACAACAGAATGTGATGTCTTTTCTGAGCAAATTTTGGACCTCTGTATCAACTTTCCATAACATATTGAATCACCTCAGAATGCATACACCATTTTGGAAACGAATCACAATTCGGATCGGTCCGTTCTTATTAACGGAGAACCAAACACTTACGGAGACAGAGATGATTGCAGGGAGAAACAGAAGCATCCATATCAGTAGGATGAGCTGATTGTGCTAAAGCTAGAATGTCGCTTAAAAGCTTAAGTTAGCGAAGAAAATGCATAAACAGCTGTACTACAACAACTCATTTTGTGTAGTTGAGGGGCACTGCAGCTACAGGTAAACTGAGGCATGGCTAATTTAGGTGGCTGGAGATGCCATGATTGGTTCGGGGGCTACCTCTGCGCCGTGATACCCGTTGCTTGCTTTCTGCAGCTTATTGTCAAAACCCCAGAACGAGGCAGACTTAGCGTCATCCTGGATCATTAATCTTGAGAACTCTTCATGGTCATAGTTAAGTATGGCTTTTCCCCCCAACTCGGTGGGTAAATTCTCGTCGTCAAAAAATGACTTCATTAGTTCCACGCTATCGGTATCCTTGGGGTAGACAAACTTCACTTTTTGGAATGTTTTCGCGTCTAAGAAGTATTTGACTACCTGCATTGGAGAAGCGAATAACATGATAAGAAACTTAAACTTGCTTAGCAGAATGTGGCGTGGAATTCAAGAGATTCGGGTATAAGAAGTTCATCTGGAGGACAACAGGCACAATATTTTGAAGGAAATGCAGAACAAGCAGCTCACTAAATCCATGTAAGGCTTGAATGACAGGTTAAGCATGGGAGCTAATCACACTTGAAAACAAAGGATAACTGAAAGGGACCAGAAATCAAACCTTCCAGAACGCTTCGAAAATTCGTGGTGGATTGTAAAGAAACGCAATGGCTAGCCTCTCGGGATAGTGGTTCTGCAGTATGTTAATGGTATCACGAGCAGATTTGATGGGCACGCTAGTTGTCATAGACCAGCCTGTGAAGTCAATCAACCATGACATCTGTTCTTGACCATCTGGAAGGTTGAGAATGGCATTCTCTATGAGATACACCAGGTGTCGGATTTGATTGTCCATTGACTTTGTGTTCTACAACAATAGATAGCCATCGTGTTTTCTAAGCGATCAAGGCAATCAAGTATAGAAAACACATGCGCAAAGTTGCGAATCTCGTACCTGCTTTCCTGGCCTCAGTATCAGAACGGACCTTCCTTGTCGATCATGAAAACTAGCTCTATACACTTTCCCCGTTTCCCCTTCCATTGCAACTTCGGGCTGACAACATATATTGCCAATGTTAGAGGGAGTTCACTCTCTACTTTAAAGGATGACATGGAATTCTTTAGCCCAACTCACCCAGCGGATTTCCTCTGGCTTGTAAGCCAGCCGCCATTTAAGTGTCTCCTGCAACATTTTCTTAGCTTTGTCCACGTTCCAGTTTCGCGCTTCTAAATACCTTCTCAGGCACGCATCAGTACAATATATCAAACTATGTCCTGATAGCGGCCCCATCGCATCCTTAAGCTCATTCAGCTGAAATATGCAATACCAATAACATAACGTTAATAAACGTCCAAGAGCCTGTCCTAGGATCATTCACAAACAAGACAAGACAATGCTCAGTTCCTAGACAATTCCAGAACGAACTCGAACTCGAACGATGAGCAGAACCAGCATTACCTTGGTCTCGTGCTGCCGGACTACATTTTCCTCGTCATGGTGCGAATGACTCCAACGGCGAAGCATCTTCGCGGATCCCCAAACTGGCAACTAGTTCAACGCTGTAGAAGAACTCGGTGTCACATTTTATAAACAACATCATGCAACTTGGGAAAGTTCAATCATGACCAAACATACAAAAAGCCTTGAAATTTATTCAATTTAAATGCTAAAAAAGTAACCTTCATCGTCTCACCAAAGCTACAATACCAAGAAACCTGATTTTTCTCCTCCACTTTAAGAACAAATCCAACAGTCCCAGATGATCAAAATCAACTCAACTTAAAAGCACTCGGGCCAAAAGAAAATGCACTATGAAAAGTCACCGACACAGCCAAAGTTGAAAAGAAATGTACCGACTTTTTCTCCACTCCAAAAATAAATAAATAAATAAATATATATATATGACTTTTTTTAGATTTTTTCGGCTACAATCTCTTTCAATTTGGGTTCCCACTTTCCCCACCTAGGCTGCTAAGCCCCACCGGAGACGGCAAAATTTAAAGCCCGTCTGGTCGATTATCAGAACCATGCCTCCCCAAGTCTAAAGCTCCAAACTTGACCAAGCCCTGAACGGGTCTGACCGACTAAAGATCAAAACTTTGGCTTCAAACACAAAACGATACCCGGGTCGAACCTAAATTAGTCTCCCAAGCCCCACACTTTAATCTTCCACTCCTAGGAGAGAGAGAGAGAGAGAGAGAGAGAGAGAGCGAGCGAAAATGTATATAGAAAGGTTAAACTTTCACGACAATGACATGGTGCTTCTACTTTGTAAGAGGGCGACCGTTACTTGCCTTTTTCTTCTGGGTTCTGTTCTTTGTACTTCTACGAGAGGCTTAGCTGGTTCTTGTTTACTCTTGGCCTGTTTGATCCTTTATTATTAAAATAAAAGATCGATTTTTAATTTTAATTTTAATTTTTGTTTAGGGACCGAAACTGGCCGAGCAAATTAGGAGCGTGGGGCCCGGTTCATTTGACGTGTCGCAGTGTTTTCTCCGCCTTCTGGATGGAATTTCGTACTCTTTTATACGTTACCAAGCTCCACAATGTTGACCTGGCAACTAAGAGTTTTTTAAAGTGGAATTCGAGCTAAGAGTTTTCGAATCTGATAATTGATTCTGCCAAAAGAAATAGTTATAGACTAGAGTTGATAAAAGTTGTAAGAGAAATTTTTTTAAATGGACTTTAAATTATTTTAAAAAATCGCATGGTGAAAACTGAAAACACTCCGGATTAAAAAACTAGCTTCCAGTTTTGTAAGACTTTTGTTCTTTTTTTGGTTTCCAAATTCTAGAACCATTCAAGCTGGCTGGTTTTAAGAGTTCCAGATCCACCGGAAGCAGTGGAATTGTATCCGTTTAACAATGGAAAGTGGGCAAAATTTCCTAATCCGCTAATGCATTTTGTAGTATCTTTTTAATTGCTCATCCACTGTAAATGGTTGCATTGTAGTGTTGATTATTGAGCACGGTTGAAATCTATTTAAGAGACGGTTATCAATTGTATCTTTTAATTTCGTAAAATTTAAATTCAAAATTTTTTTGTCCTCTTTTAGAAACTAATTGTACGTTCTTTCTCCAGCTTTAGGAATGTCAGGATACAGGTGAGTCCTTCCAGAATAGGGGTGAACAAAAGAACTAAGAATCACAGAATCACACCGAGCCAAACCAAAAAATTCGGTCCAGAACCAGTTTAAAAAAGAATTAGTCTGTATCGGTTCTTTATTTGCTCAAAAAATAATTCTCGGATCTGGTTCGGATCTTTTTGAAAAGAACCATGGAGAACCAGATCAAACCAAATTTTTTTGACACAAGGATAAAAAGGTCCACGTGTGGCAATGTCACACAACCAATATTTTTTTTCTCACACAGTACAATGACAAATAATTTATGAGTGCTCGACATCCTCAAACAACAAATCTAAATGTCAAATCCTAATTGACATCTCTCCTCTCAGCCTCTTTACCGTCTCTCGTTGCCTTTCTCAAGTTCATAAGCGCCATTATTTATTTATTTTTTAACTTTTGGATATTTTGGTATGACCCCGGACCAAACCAAATTTTTTGTTTGGTCCTGGTTTAGAACTAATCAGCAAATAATATAGTCCGGATCTCATATTTTTTCTTAAATAGTTCTCGGTTATTATGGTTCGGATCGATCTGGTTCGGTCCATTTGCTCACCCCTATTCCAGAGCACTGTCTCGCCTTTTGTCGATGGAGATATTAAGAATATGGTCCACATAATGATCAGGTTTGTAGGACCATATGAGAGTGTAATTTATTTGAAAATTATTGTGGAGAAGAGGGTGTCAAATAATTATCAAATATTGGCTGTTCATGAAAGCCAGTTACTGAGTGGTGATGGAGCTGGTTCGTCAATGGTGACGCCTCGTATTGTTCCTTTCATAAGGGATGCTGATGTTGATGATTATGAAGTCCAAAAAGTTTGGTTTGAATATGATCCTACAGAAGTATATCCATATGCAACTACAAATTTTCATACCGAAGAAGAAGAAGAACAACAACAACACAGAGAAGAAGAAGAACTATATGGAGAAGAAGAATATGGAGAACCACAGTTTGAAGGGCACTATGAAGTTGTTGCAACCGAGCATGGTGAACAAGAATCAATGAGTATTTATGATGAAGATTGGGGAGCTCACACCAAAATAGATAGAAGTTGTGATGGTGAATTGAAGGAGGGTACGATTTGGAATACCAAAGAAGATGCAAAGAGTGAGATCGAGAGATTCTCAATAAAAGTACGACGCAAGTTTAAGCTTGAGGAAACAAGACCCCCCACTTACTCTATAAAGTGTAAAAAATGAAAAGTATGGTGTAAATGGAAGATTCGTATCTCAGCAAAGGGATTAGTACATTCTACTTGGCAAATAGTAAAATACACCCACCCGCATACATGTAGTGCAGAACGACCTTCAAAAGATCATCGACAACTCTGTTCTACTCACATTGTAGAAGTAATTATGAATTAGTTGCGGAACAACGACATTCTAATTAGGTTTATAATTACTGAGATCCAAGACCGCATTGGACTAACTAACAATTAAATCAGAAAAATTAAAACTACATAGCATGGACGGTGGAGATGATAGCGGCGAGTGCACGTACGACAGCGGCGAGTGCGTGGGACGACGATGACGACGGCGGTGAGTGCACGTACCACATCGACGAGTGTGCAGGACGACGACGACTAGTGTGCGTGCAACGACAAAGACGAGGAGAACGGCCGGGCGGCGACGGTGTGTGGCACGAGCAGAGATCGCAAATTTTTTTGGTATTTGTCTATCGAGAAGTGTCCCAAGGCCGGTACTGGTAGGGTCGGGGTTGCCCTAGATTGAAACAAATTTTTGATTTGCGCCTTCCTCAGGTCAAAAGAAATTTTTTACCTACGACTTTCTATCCACTTCCAGATTTCCGTTGGATTTTTTCAACCTGGGTCTTCTCTCTCCTCTAGGTCGAAGACCAGGGACCATAATCGAAAAGATCCGTTCGACCATTAAAGTCGAAAGTTTTTTTGATTTTGGTCCCAAGTCAAAAAATTTTTTTGATTTGAGCACCCCATGGCAAAAAAAATTTCGATCTGGGAAACATACACTATTCTCAAAAAAATTTCAACAGTACACCATATTGTTAATGGGTTAATTTCCAAAAGGGGGTTAATTTCCCCGACAATTCCCTGAATGGGGTTGTCAGGGGATGTATTCCTTGTCTGGGGTTGAGCCGGAAACCACTCCCGTGGGAGCGTTTATTGGTTACCCAAAATCGCTCCCGCCGGACCGTTATTTTTTAAACCAGAAACCGCTCCCGTGGGAGCGTTTTGTTTTATACCACAAAATGCTCCCGCATGAGCGTTTTGTTTTATACCACAATAGCAATTTTTTTACCAAAAATACCACCAATTTAATTCCAATCGTCCCATTTAAACCAGACCCCGGATTATACACGTAAGCTTGCAATAAATCTCTTAAATTTTTGTCGTAATAAATCTCAGATTCTATTTTTTTTTTAACTTTTACCTGTATAATATATATGGTAGTATAAGTTATTGGGCAATTAACATCTGTAATAACGAGTCCACCTTGGCAAAACATCCACAATATACGATAGAAACTTTTAATTTATTTTGATAATTATCTGAAAACTAAAAAATTAAAATTGAAGTGAACCGATGGCTAAAAAAATAATAAAGCAACACAAAGTAAACGAAAACTTATTAAAAAAATACTACAACAAACCGCTCCCCCGGGAGCGTTTTGTTTTTAACCAAAAACCGCTCCCGAGGGAGCGGTTTGAATATATTTATTGCTTTCTCTTTTTCCCGGCGGTGGTCCATTTCGACGACTCCCATTTTATTATATAATAATAATAATAATACATTGTTAAAACGTAACAAGTGACGTTTTATATTCTTATCTTTTGAAATGTAATGAGTTGGCAAAAATTATCATCAACCAAAATAACTAATATTTTATACATCTATCATATGAAAACGACCAAATCTGGTCCCTAAATTAACAACCTATAATAAGCCATATGACATTTCAATAATCTATCCAACGTTAATTGAATAAAATTCCTAATCAAGAAAGAGAGACCAGATTGTAATATCAGATAAGCATAAAAATAATTTTGGACATCAGTTCAAACTGCTCTGTCGGGAGCGGTTTTTGGTTAAAAAGAAACCGCTCCCCCGGGAGCAGTTTTTGGTTAAAAACAAAACGCTCCCGGGGGAGCGGTTTGTGGTAGCATTTTTTTAATAAGTTTTCCTTCACTTTGTGTTGCTTTATTGTTTTTTTAGCCATCGGTTCACTTCAATTTTAATTTTCTAGTTTTCAGATAATTAACAAAATAAATTAAAAATTTCTATCGTATATTGTGGATGTTTTGCCAATGTGGACTCGTTATTACAGATGTTAATTGCCCAATAACTTATACTACCATATATATTATACAGGTAAAAGTAAAAAAAAATAATGGAATCTGAGATTTATTACGACAAAAATTTAAGAGATTTATTGCAAGCTTACGTGTATAATCCGGGGTCTGGTTTAAATGGGACGATTGGAATTAAATTGGCAGTATTTTTGGTAAAAAAATTGCTATTGTGGTATAAAACAAAACGCTCATGCGGGAGCGTTTTGTGGTATAAAACAAAACGCTCCCGCGGGAGCAGTTTCTGGTTTAAAAAATAACGGCCCGGCGGGAGCGGTTTTGGGTAACCAATAAACGCTTCCACGGGAGCAGTTTCCGGCTCAACCCCAGACAAAGAATACATCCCCTGACAACCCCATTCAGAGAATTGTCGGGGAAATTAACCCCCTTTTGGAAAATTTCCCATTGTTAATAATGTTGTACTGTAGCACCATATTAGGAAAAATCCCACCGTGGGGCCCGGTTCATTCGCACGTGTCGCCTATGTTTTCTCCGCCTTCTGGAATTCGTACTCTTTTATACGTTACCAGCTCCACAATGTTGACCCGTCAAAAGTAGCTTCCAATTTCTACCCCATAAAAAACTAGATTCCAGTTTTGCAAAACTTCTGTTTCTTTCTTTCGTTTCCAAATTCTATAGACCCATTCAAGCCGGCTGGTAAGCAGTGAAATTGTATCCGTTTGATTATTATTATAACTATGGAAAGTGGGTAAAAATGCATTTATAGTATCTTTTTAATTGCTCATCCACCGTAAATGGGTGCACAATGATTTTCATAATAGAACCTTATTTATGAGACGATTTTCAGATGTATGTTTTACCAACTTAGAATTTAAATAAAAAATCTTCTTCTCCTCTTGCAGAAACTAATTGTACGTTCCTCCTCTGGCTTTAGCATGTCAGGTTACAGGTGAGTTCTTCCAGAGCACTGTCTCGCCTTTTGTCGTTTTAATCTCGCGATACTAAAAAGTAGAAGATTGGGAAAAGAAAATTGCAAGACATTATACTGTAGGGAAGAAACAGATTTTGGTCGGCTTCCTCCCAAAAATTAAATTATCGCTATAGAAAAAGAAGTGTGATTCGGTCGCATCTGGGTCAGAAAAGTACACTTGGGCAATTATTACTAAACCAAAGTTAAGATACATTTTCAGAAAAAAGTTGCTTAAGATCCGAACATTTTGCACGGAGCATCTTTTGTCATAGTCAATGGATTCCCATTCTTATATTTTTCTATCTGATATTTTAATATGTGCGGCGTTCAAGAAAAAAGATCTTTATACGCCGTTCTAGAAATGATTTTTTTCATTTTCTTTTCTAGAATGGAGACTAGTTTTTTTCGTTAAAATTGAACAATCAACACATCTGTTGTGGTTAATGATGAAATATTATTCGAATTCAGAGCTAGCTGATTTTTCTCAAAATGCGTTGAGGCATAGTAGTTGATTGGACATATAGGAGTAAAACACTATTTCGATGCAAGCCACAAGATCGGTATTAAATCGAGTCGAACTCTAAATATTAGATAGTACCTCAAAATTTAAGGGATCGTCTAAGGACGGATAGTGAGACGAAGGAGAATAAGTTTTATTGTCGAAAAGAAAACAACACGGATCACACATTCAGATATCTAATGTGCTGACGAATTTTCAATTATTTTAACTAAAAAATTAAAGAATAATTATCGTGAGAGTTTATATAAATGCACGTCAGAAGTTATTGTTAGGAATTCAGCAGTTAGGAGAACAAAACGCGCAAAGAACACGGACACAAGAGATAACGTGGTTCGTCCTAATGCCTACGTCCACGGGGAGAAAGGAGGACTTTTATTGATGGATCCGAGTCACAAAGCTATACAAAATTATTGGGTAACATGTCCTTATATAATAGACGAATCCTTTGAGTACACGAAATCTATCTAGGTCGTCCTAGGAGTCCAAAACAAGAGTCCAAGCAAAACAAAAAATGGCTGTCAGCACCAACTAGCGGTCGCTAGGTCCCTAGCGGCCGCTAAGTCTCCAAAATCCACACCTTCTGGAACACCCCCTAGCGTTCGTGTAATACCCAACTATATTATTGGAAGTTAATTAAATTTAACATGTTTGCTAAGTCGTTTCGATAAATAATAAAATATTTAAAGTTGTCATAATAGTAAAATTTGGTCATCGAGAAATTCTAGGAATGTGTTTAGATATAATTTAGTAATCATTAATTTGAGGTACTAAATAAATTATAGTTGTGAACTTGACAGTAAAATAAAAACTTGAATCAAAATTTTGTCTAAACTTTACAAGTTAGGACTAAAGTACAAATCAACCATTAAGAAGTGATAGGATAAATAATAATAATAATAACTAAACGTGGCAAAATATTGGTTGGCCACGAAATGATTTAATTTGTTTAGTGGATATGTAACCTCATTCATGAAATTGTACCGAAGCAAAGAAAAAGGGATAAATGAGCCAAGATAAATCTGGGAAAAAAAATGAAAGTGAAAACGTGGCAACTTTTAACACTCCGATGCAAACTCAATCACAGTTATAAACTAAAGGAAAGGTTGAGAAAGCTGCTTTGGATAAGTTCATATATATATTATATATATAACAAAGCTATCAAAAAAAAAGAAACAAGGAAAAGAAAATAAGAAAAGTATAGATGATTTAGTGGCCGAGAGAAATAGAAGGGGATTTCACTAAGGTAAGCTCATCTCCTCCTTTATTTTAGGGTTGTGTTAGTAATTTTGTACGTTAAATAAATACAAAAAAAAAGTCAAGTAGATTAGTTACTGAAATATGAATATTGAAATCTTATATCGTAGTTATGATTAGAATGAAATGGGATAAATATAACAAGAAAGAACATGGATAATGGGTAAGTGATCCCAATTATATTCAGATTGATTGTTTAATTATGAATAGGAAATTTAAGTGAGGATGATGACTTTGAGTTACAGCTAAAATTAAAAGTAATTGGAAATCATGAATTGGTTATTATAGATTGATTAAGGAAATTAAAGCAACTCAAGCTAAGAAAATCTGACGTTGGTTGTTAAGATTATATGTTTAAGTTTGCCTTAACAGATAAGGGGAGGTCGATCTTTATGAAAATTTATTTGTGGGTAATTAAGAAAATAGCAAGTATTGTCAATTAAATAAGGAAAATTGCAATATTAAGTCTAATAAAATAGCATCTAGTTACCTATATTAATGCAAAAATTAGAATTGGTCAAACTTACTGATAATAAAAATTATAAGTTATGGAAAGTGTTTGATTTCAGTGGATGGAACCAACTTTGCAATTACAGGTTTGAAAATATATTTGAGGAAATTTAGGTGGAGACTTTACGGATTATGAACTTGGAAGAATAAAAATCAAGGAGAAGAAATTTGGGTATAGGAAGGCGGACACTTAACATGCGATGATTTCCGATGGTTATCGGATCGAAATTGGTAAACAAATATGGTATGTAACTCTTGGCGTACTCTATTTATTTGTTATGATTTGAATATGGTATTGTTAGTGCATATTATGCATTTTTCATATGAGCATTATGATGTGACATTATGATTTATAAGTGTTTGCTTAATTTGGCCTCGAGTGGGCACCAGAGATGTTGGTTTGTTCATTGGACCTATTTGATTCGTTTGGAGCCTATGAATTTGTGTGATACGAATAACTATATAATATATATAGCTTCGCGATATGATATGGTTGCCTACGGCGGGCAGAACTATTTGGCCGATGAGGTTGGTCTGATATGATACGGTTGCCTACGGCGGGCAGAACTATTTGGCCGATGAGGTTGGTCTGATATGATATGGTTGCCTTCCGGCGGGCAGAACTATTTGGCCGAGGAGGTTGGTTGATGATAGTGCCTTTGAGATATGGTATCCTCGTGTCGGGGTTAGAGTGACACTATCTAGATCTTGCCGAATGTTCGTCAGTTCTGCTATATGATATTGACATTATGTGTCATAAGTCAAATTGCGTAGTTTGCTCATGTTTCTGTGACTTTGTGATTATATGCTATATTTGGTCATCTGGTAAGTATGACTTTTGAATAATGTACATCTCCGCATAATTTATTTGTCATGTTAGTTATATGCATGTTTTAGGTATGTTATGCATTGAGTAGCTAAATAAATTGCGATGCATATCTTATTTGTTTACTGAGTGTTCCAAAACACTCATCCCCCCTCTCACCAGTTTTGCAGGAACTCGAATACGAGTTATATTAGTTTGGAGATCTATTCTGATCGTACTAAGTCCGCTTGATTCTCCGGGACTGGTCTGGAGGTCTCCAGTTTATATTTTTCTCATTGATCTAGAAGCTCCGTAGTCACATAATTTTGATCTTGGGAGTATGTATTAAAAAGAAAAAGCTTGGCTTATATTTTGTAAACTTGGAATATGAAACTAAAGATCATGAGGTTTTAAATTTTATATTTAAAAGATAATTATTATAAATTGTAAATACATTTGAGGCTGGCTAAATTTCTTTATGATTAAAGGAGTTGAAGTCAAGCGCCGGTCACCGACCACCAATTCGGGTCGTGACAGTTCGCTAGGGGGCTAGCGGTCACTAGCTCCACCTGACTTTTTCACCATTGTTTTTTTTCGACACTTCCCAACAATCTCCACATTGGCGAGAAAATCATCCCTTGCAAAGAACCATAAAGTTTCACCCGAACTTCAACAAACTCTACCTTGATGAAACACTGTCTCATGAAGAACTATGAGAACTTGAGAAACTAAACAGAATCTACCTACTCCACCTCAAACCATAGATAACCACCATCAATAAGACCATCTCAACTTTCTCTCCTCCTTTTGTTCAATCACTTGGAGCTAGCCCCCAAGCTCGAGCTTTCGAGCTTGCTTGACATCTTCCCTCCAAACTCTATCGAATTCCAACTAGCAAGTCCACCTGCTGAAGTAACCTTGCGACCAATATACGCGTCCTCTATTTTTTGGTCTGCCCCATGCTCTGCAACCTCGAACTACTTTTCGCTGGACCTTCTTGCCTCAAACCAATGTTACGTGCCATAGCATACAAAGGGCAACCTTTTGTTCCACCAAGTAGAACCCTCGACATGCCACGAACTCTATTGTTCGGCCTTGAGTGAGATACCTGATCCGCCTGTGGTGTCACCAACAGCTTTGCATGCCCAATGCCAAACCTACCCAATATATTTGACGTCCACATCTCTTTAGGCAACCATAGCAGAGCTCAGCTAACAATACTTCTCCGAGACAACCATGACTCTTTGCCAAATATGCCTCCACAAAATAACCATAGCTTGCTATCCATGTCTCTGTGAATCCCAACTGCACTCAAACCATCCATGTCAAGCCTTTGCTCCCTCATACGAACCAACCTCATATGACTTGAGCTTTTCTCCTCTCCATCAAAACCCAAAGATGTGACTCCAACTACAATCATGCCCCAACTAACCTGTAGGTATTCCTTGCAGCTCTTTCACCCTTCATTACCACCGTAGCATCGTTCTCCACCTCAATTAGCCCGCCTACAACCTTATAGCCATACCGCTACAATCCAAAGCTCTTAATGAGATCAAATTCCTCTCCAACTTCAGAACATGCCTAACCCCACATAACTTTCTCTCAACACCATCCCACATCTTGATCTGGATATCACCTATGCCAGTGACTCTACAACCAGAACCATTATCCATAGTCACCATACTTGAATCAACGAACTTGTATGTGTCAAACCACCCTTTCTTGGGTGTCATGTGAAAGGAAAAAGCGCTATCCAAAATACAGGAATGAGAGTGCTTTGGACCTGACAAAATAGAGAGACAGTCACTATCTGACCTGTCCGAATAAGAGGTCACATTTATGAAACCCGATCTTTTTTCCTTGCGATCTCGAGTTCTTCTCAGACAATCCTTCTCCATTGCCCTTTTTCTCTACACTCGAAGCAATTTTTTTTGAACCTCCTTGACCACAACTTAGATAATTTTCCATCTTTTGCTCTGTTACGATCACCATGGCTACCCCTCACAACCAGTCCTACTACTTGATCATCTCTGGTTTTTCTCCTTTGATAAAACCCTAGCAAAGCACTTGTAATATCCTCCAACACGAGGGACTCTTTCTCCCAAGTTAGAGTTGTAACCAAATTTTCGTAGGAGCCCGGTAAGGAATTCATGAGCAACAATGCCTTGTCTTCCTCCTCGAACTTCACATCAACCTTTCTCAAGTCGCTCATAAGTTGACTGAAACCATTAATGTGTTGGCTCAAATCCGAGCCCTCCTTCATTTGAGCCCGTACAATCTTTGCTTAAGATAAAGCTTGTTCGACAAAGACGTAGACATATACATTGCCTCCAATTTCTTCCATACTTTAGCTTGTGACTCCTCATCCATGACGTGATACATCACATCGTCCGCCAAGCACAAGCAAATTGTTGCCACCGCCTTGGCCCCTATCTCCTTCCACTCTTGGTCCTCCATCTTCTCGGGCTTCTTCTCTAAGAGCGCGATAACCATCCCTTGGTGCACGAGGAGATCCTTGACACGCCTTTGCCATAACCCAAAATTCGATGAACTATCAAACTTCACAAGAGCAAACTTCGCGCCGTCCGACATCCTCCAACCTTAGCTCTGATACCAATTGTTGGATCTGGGGTAACACGTCCTTATATAATAGACGAACCCTTAGAGTACAAGAAACCTATCTATGTCGTCTTAGGAGTCCAAAACAAGAGTCCGAGCAAAAAAGAAAATGGATGTCAGCACCACCTAGCGATCGCTAGGTCCCTAGCGGCCGCTAGGTCTCCGAAATCTACACCTTCTGGAACACCCCCCTAGTGTTCACTAGGGGACTAGCGGTCACTAGCTCCGCTTGACTTTTCCACCATTGCTTTTTCTCGACACTTCCCAACAGTTATGATCGAAATTCAAACAAATCAATGACCTTCACCAACCCACTTGTCTATTTTCAGTAGCAGCGACGACCGGTTGCTTAAAATTGACACCAAGGGGATTAGACTTCTTGATGGAGTCTCCGATGAAACGTAGAAGTGGAAGAGCAACTTGACTGTACCTAAAATTAAGGAAAGAAACTCTAAACTAAGATTGTGATTGAGGATTAATTATCAAAATGGAAGATATGTTCCTCAGGAATTAAGTCTTGGTATAGAAAGCAATTCCAAACATAATCAATGGTCTTAATGTGTGAAATTTGTTCAAAATTAATTTATCCAACATGGCTTTAAAAAATATCCGTTCGCATTAATCAGTCACCTGAATAAGTAATCGTTATCTTAGTACAATTATTTTGAAAAAATATGCTATCTGGGCACAAAGTAAGCCTACAAATTTGATATTCTTATTAATCTATATTCGAGTCGGTAAAATTTTGCGTAAGTGGTAACTGCTCGTCGGTTGGTACAAACCTTATTCATGCACCCTCAGTCCATTGGAAAGCTTTGATTGATGGTCCACAATAGTTGTGAAGTTGCATCAAAATATAGCAGTTGAAAAACAGGTCATTAGGTGGAACATGAATAAAGAGCTGACGATTTTCTTTTTTCTTTGGTTAGCTCATCAATCACGTCTTCTTCTTTTATCCCCTAATTGTTATGGGCCCTAAATCTGGTATTTAGTATGACAAAAATTGATTAAAAAATTCGTATCAAAATCTAACAATATGTCGTCATCGTGCATCAATATACGTTGCATGATGTTATCCCATATACTGGTGCACGATGCATTAAACATTGTTATACGATGTAACATATATTGGTGCACAATATGACATATTGTAACATTGTCTAACTCCTTAAGGTGAAATAAAAAAATTGCCCCTATTTATTATGCTCGTGGTTCCCACCCGTGACCCGTCGGATTAAAAACCACGCGTATTTCACCCTAAATCAACAATCAAGATTAAATCTGTATGGTATTGCTCTATTAATGACCTCATCAAATCTAACCTCGTGTAACCGTGATGTGTCCAGGAGCCGTGATGGCTCAACCGGGAAACGGAAATCAGAAACGAGGAAAGAAGGAGGCACGAAGAGGAAGGAGACAGAATAGGATACTTGTTTATTGATATCGGTGATGATCGATTACATAGATCGAATCCCCTTTTATAGCAAGGGTTACACTTATTACAATTATTTATTAGATTCCCGTTATAGAAATCTAAGAGACTCGAAGAATCCCAAAAGCATCCAACGGACTAAGCGTTACGATTACAAAGAGATAAATCCTCTTCAATGTGTGCGGCGGTCTCTTCGTCTTCGCCGTTATGGGTATCCCTTTGTCTTCGGCGGTATGGAATCCCCCACGTAACATCTCTCCCGTCCTCCGGAAACAGCTCGTCCTCGAGCTGAAAGTCGGGATATGAGCGACGAAAACTATCAACAGGTTCCCACGAAGCATCGGCCTCCGGAGCACCCTGCCACTGGATGAGAACTTGCCACTCACCACGCCGACAAACTGCACGTAGCGCCTTGGCAGGAACAGGGAGTACCCGGCCATGACTAACGAGAGGCAACTCAGGAGGCGAAACAGGAGGGTCACCATGGAACCGCTTCAAAAACCCGACATGGAAGACATCGTGCAGGCGAGAGCCCGCGGGAAGGCGGAGGCGATAGGCCACCTCGCCCACCTTAGAGGCCACCTGGTACGGCCCGAAAAAACGTGGCCCAAGCTTGCCCTTCACGTGTCCAGGAAGGGAGGCAGCAGGACGATGGTGCAAGCGAAGCCAGACCCAATCCCCAACCGAAAAGTGAACGTCCCGGTGATGACTGTCATAGTAGCGCTTGGAGTACTGCTGTGCCTGCAACAGACGATCACGAATCTCGACAAGGAACTCATCACGGGTACGCAAGGCCGTATCCACAGCAGCGACTCGAGCAATGTCTGGTTGATACGACACTAGGGATGGGGGTGAACGGCCGTAAACCACCTGAAAAGGGGTCGAGCGGAGAGCGGACTGAAAGGAAGTGTTGTAACAGAACTCCGCCCATGGCAACCACGCTAGCCAGGTTCGAGGTCGGTCCCCTGTTAAGCAACGGAGGTACATGGTAATGATCCGGTTGGTGACTTCTGATTGGCCATCAGACTGAGGGTGAAAGGCAGAGCCCAAATGAAGCCGGACCCCCGCCATGCGAAATAGGTCCTGCCAGAAATTGCTCGTAAAGACGGGATCACGGTCACTGACAATCGAGGTGGGAAACCCATGAAGGCGGACAATCCCGTCAAAGAAGGCACGGGCGACCGACGTAGCACTATACGGATGACCTAGCGGAAGAAAATGGGCGTACTTGGAAAACCGGTCCACCACCGTTAAGATGACGGACTTGCCATGAACCTTGGGTAGGCCCTCGATGAAATCCAAGGAGATGTCGGACCAGACCTGTGAGGGAACAGGGAGCGACTGTAATAGTCCGGCCGGGTGTAAGTGCTCCGACTTGTTGCGTTGACACGTGTAGCAAGCCCGAACATAATCCTGCACCAAAGCTCGATCACGCGGAATGTGGAAATCTGCACGGAGGCGGTGCAAAGTCTTCTGGACGCCCTCGTGACCCATCGAGTGGGCGGCCTGTAGAAGCGTTGGAAGGAGTGGCGAACCGGCGGGAACAAAGACACGTCGGCCATGAAGAATAAGACCGTCAGCAACACCCCAGGGGGCACCCATCTCCCCGGAAACGATCTTGGAATATAAGTCAGTCAATTCTGGTCTTCGGGCAATCTCCTGTCGGATATCTTCAAATCCCGCAAAGGTCGGCCTAGAAGTAGCAAACAGCATCTCGAGTTCGGCATCCCGACGAGATAAGGCGTCGGCGACCACATTGAGCCGTCCCGGCTTGTACTCCACCTGAAAATCATAGCCGAATAATTTGCTGACCCATTGATGCTGCGGGATGGTGGACAAACGCTGATCCAACAAGAACTTTAAGCTGTAGTGGTCGGTTCGGACGGTAAAAGGGCGTCCCCACAGGTAGGGCCTCCAGTGACGCACTGCTTGGACGAGGCCGATGAGCTCGCGTTCATAGGCGGCCAGCTTAGCGTGCCGAGCTGCAATCGGCCGGCTGAAGAAAGCCAGGGGCCCGGAACCCTGGTGGAGCACGGCGCCGAACCCTACGCTGGAGGCATCACACTCGACGATGAAAGGACGGAGGAAGTCCGGAAGCTGAAGCACTGGGGCGGTGGAGAGGGCACGCTTCAAGGTGGCAAAAGCAGCTTCGGCCTCCTCGGACCAGCAAAATGCTTCTTTACGGAGTAGCTTTGTAAGCGGGGCAGCAACCACACCGAAATCCTGAATAAAGCGGCGGTAGTAGCCTGCGAGTCCCAAAAATCCTCGCAAACCGCGGGCAGATTTGGGTGTGGGCCAGTCAATCACGGCCTGGACCTTCTCCTTGTTCATGGCGACACCTGAAGCAGAAATGGCATGCCCTAAGTAAGCCACCGAGGAGGAGCCGAAGGTACACTTTGACTTCTTCAGGAAGAACTGGTGCTGGCGCAGTATGGAAAAGACCAGTCGGACATGCTGCAGGTGTTCCGACCAAGAGGGACTGTAAATCAGTATGTCGTCAAAGAAGACGAGCACGAACCGCCGCAGGAAAGGACGTAAGAGGTTGTTCATCAGGGCCTGGAAGGTCGCAGGAGCATTCGTTAGGCCAAACGGCATGACGAGGAACTCAAAATGCCCGTGGTGCGTGCGAAAGGCCGTCATCTTGATATCGTCCGGGTGCATCCGGACTTGGTGGTAGCCAGAGCGGAGGTCGAGCTTGGTGTAGAAACAGGAGCCTCGAAGTTCGTCGAGCAGCTCTTCAACCACCGGAATTGGAAATTTATCCTTGACAGTCTGGGCATTTAAGGCTCGATAATCGACGCAGAAGCGCCAGGAGCCATCCTGCTTCTTCACAAGTAAGACAGGGGAGGAGAACGCCGAGTTACTCTCGCGGATGAGGCCTTGGCGCAGCATGGTCTCGCATTGGCGCTCCAACTCGTCTTTTTGTAACTGGGGATACCTATAGGGGCGGACTGCCACCGGGGCAGATCCTGGAAGTAGGTGGATCCGATGAGCGCGAGACCGGGCAGGTGGAAGACCCGTAGGCTCTGCAAAGAGTCCCTCGAACTCCGCCAGCAGGGCCTCAAGTAAGGACATGTCCGTTCCTCGGATGGCGCGGAGGCCAATTGTTGGTGCAGCAGTTCCGGTCCAAGAAATGCGACGACCCTCGCGACAGAAAGTCAGGCGGAGAGCATCAAAGTTCCACAAGATAGGGCCTAAAGTACGCAACCACTGGACACCGAGTACAACATCAAATCCGCCAAGAGGAATGGTGTAGAAGTCGACCTGGAAAGTTTCATTGTCGATGCGCATAGGAACTGCGCGGCACATCCCCTTGCTCGCCACGTGGTCACCATTCGCCACCGCCACCTGCAGGCCTAGCCGGGGCTCCACCGTTAAGCCAGCCGGGGCTCCACCCTAGTGGCGTCGGCTTTTATGTTTGGGGGCCACCTTCTTCCTCTTTGTAGTAAGTGGAAATAAGAATGTGCCATATTAGGCGTCCAATTCCAATATTGTATAAAGGAGCATCCAATACGTCGCCTCCGATGGCGGTATTGCCCAACATGTTCACAATTCAATGTTCTGTCCACTAACTCCAGTAATTCCGGCACATGTATATGCATATATTTAGGCGAGGTTAGAAGTTTTTTGGCTTTCGTCTTGGCTTAATTGGTCATCTATACGCATAGATTTAGGTTCAGGGCATAACGCTCGCCTATAACTTATGTACCATATATTTCCATCGACTTCATAGATGTAAGTTTTTCGACGGAACCAAATAATATTGTGTATCTTCTTTCCCCTCTCTCTCATTACGATTTGTTATGGGCGTGTACACATCCGTGTTATATCGATCATATCAAGTAGTCTATTGAGTAGAACCCGATTAGCTTTATAGAGGCTACCATCTAGTGGGGGAAAAAAAGAGGAGAAAACGTAAGCGCAACAGGGGAATCTGAGCCATCCAGCACTCAATTTTATTTACAACCACTGATAGTGGAAAGTAGAAGATGCTTGTACTGGACCATTATCATTACAAACGTACAAAAAATTGGCAGATGCGTCGTCTTCCACGGAAGCCATTTCATTGGCTTGGAAAATGACATCAAGAAAATAGTACCAATCGTTGTTTGCACTTTTTAGTGTATATATGCATATAGAAGAGAAGGAATTATCAGAAGCAGAAGGGTAACTGCCCTCTTTTACAGCTCAACGGTAAGTGGCGTGACAGGACAGGGCAAGAACAAGGCTCTAAAATCAATTAGTCGACCCAAGCCCATCTTGGAGGTCTCGTTTTTTGAGGAATAAAGCCTAGGTTACTTGTATTAGGTTGGGAAATCATTAAAGAATAATACATGGATTGGATGATACCCAATCCAGAGGAAGCAAAAGGAGCCTACAACTCCTGCAAATCCAGTCAACCACCAAAATTGTGAACATGATAAAACAAAAAGGTAATACAGCAAGAGAGAGTGTCTAAAGCTTTATACAAGATGATGTTCATCCCAATCGATCTGCGGCTCCGGATCATTGAGGAAGATGTAAGGGAGTCGAAAGTCAGTTTAAACAAAAGCCTCAAGTCTTCTAACAATGATCAGACACCAACTCGAAAGCGAGTTTGGATGGATTTCAGTTCTGCAACAAGTGGGGAGTGTGCTCGATAGAGTTGAGCGTGAGCTTTCGAGAGGAGGCCTTTCATTGTTCCTTACAATTGCGGCTACTGCAGGCAACAGGATGCCCATCCTTCCATACCACGGCATCGCACAAGATCAATGTACAACTTGTATACCAAAAGAAATTGGTGCAAAAGGTTTTGGAATAGAACAACCTTGAGAAACTCATCCTTCAACACGATAAATAGAGGTCGCAGAAAGAATGAAGTAAATTTACAAAATTTTGCCATCGGAAACAACAGAATAGGTCATTCACGATTTGAGTATATAAGTAGACCAAAAGCCTTTTTCAATAACGTAACCAAAATTGGAAGAAAAGACGGGAACGGGTCCGGGTGGATTCGAACCACCATCCTTCCCAAGCCACATAGCTCGGACGCTCTTACCATATTAAGCCAACGGACCCAGAGACTTATTGACCAGACTCCGGAGACAAAAACTAACGTCAAAAGTATGTTCGTTTCCATTTTTACATTAAAAAAAAATATTGATTGACAGATACAAGAGGCTTAAAAAGTACGGCAAAAAGCGCAAGCAGAGGTTACGTAAAAACCTGTGGCTTCAACCACGACAGAGGAGGATCAATCTTTTGTTGCGACACTGATCACCTCAATTTTAACGTGAAACTTCTATTTTATACGGGAAGGGTAAGCCAACGTACTGACCCGAGTACCGTTTTACCACTGAGCCGTGAATTTGCAGTCCACAACAAATAAGTTGTTAGTTTGGTTCCAGGGTCGACCAGATCAATCAATAAGTCACAGCTTGAAGAAAGTTTCATAACAAAGACGCATCATAAACGCAAGTGCGCATCCAGGAATGAGTTGCATAAGACAATGTTGCAGTTTGCTTACACCGGATGAAGCTCCCTCCCTCCGCAGCGACCTCAGTAGAAACCTCAAAAGTAGGACCCTGCGATGAGGAATATAGCCGCGAGAGCACAAGTTCAAGGGGCATCCTGCGAGACAGAAACATTTTTAGCAAACAGTGGAGAACACACCCAAGGTAAAACACACACACATTGAGTTGTTGAAACCTGTATTACCTTGTGACAACAAGGCCACCAACCTAGCAAATAAAAATTTTGATTCCGTCTCCTCAGTCCCACAATCAGCTCATACCATGGCTTCTGAAACAAACTTGCCTTCCTACTACAACTATACTACAAACAAATCTCCCACCATCTATACAACAGCAATGAGTACAAACACACACCACAACTGAACATCGCAATCCAACGGGTATAAATGACATTAAGTAAAGTACCACAGAAGTGCTGAGAAATGTTTACCGAAGAGAATCGAATCCAATCAGATCCGGGATAAAGTGCTTATGGTCATGAGATATTTGCTGATTGTACGACTTTGCAAGCAAAGTTTTATTCCACATTGAAATAGTTCACTTGGTGGTTTATGATAAAAGGTCAATTCAAGATTTTTCTCCGTATGGTAACTGATAATAAATCAAACTTGTATTCCTTCCGGGTCATATGGTCAAGTGCACGCACGGATAATATACTGGAAACAAAAATGTTTCCACATTAATTAAGTAATATCGTAATGCTGCTTTTTCAAGAAACAAAAGCTGTTTGTGTCTAAGGGGATATCTTGGCCTAATCATCACTCTGCAGGGTTATTAGATGAAAAATATGATTTACCGAATGGAGGAAAAATCATAATAACCCTGCCACTATTTGAGATTCAAGAATGCTGCAAAAGTACCTTGCTTGGTCGAGATGTGGAACCTTATCCTTCGTGATTGTGTCGGCAAGCAACAAAGGCATGATGAGCACGCGGCAGGCAGAAAGAAGAGAGGGGACACGACACGCACACACGGCGAGAGGGTGGAGAGCCGGGCATTAAAAATATAAACCCCGTACCATCTCCAACCCCCTCCAAACCCAAAAAGAAACTTTTTATTAAGCAGTTGTGACCTGCCATGCAAGCGCACCTGTCATGGCAAAGGTCTAGGTGACAAGAAGTCACAACCAACATCTACGTCCATCCTTCTGATCACTTTTCTCCTCCGCTTCCTTCGATCTCAACCACCCGGAGGAAAAAAGTCTCACCAACATCATTCATCCGAATACATTTTTTTTTCCCACGACGCAGATAGTTCACCATCTTCATTATTTCTCACACAAAAGGGGGGCAAACTGAGGATATACACAAGCATGTACATCAGGAATAAATTATCCATAAAGAAAGTGTCCGATGGCAGACCTTAAAGCACAATCTCCATGATCTCAGATGGTGATACCAGCCTGTCAAGTTACAGCAAATCGGAATAAATAGAAATAACGAGGTGGAACAAATAATTAATTTATTATTAATTAATTACAAACACAAGCCACTAATTACAAAGAGGAACAACATACCGAACCTGAGAAACCGAGAACGCGAACATCTCTTCTTAAATCCGCAACTCTTCGGAGACCTTCATCCAGCTGAGACGCAGCTATAAACCTAACGAATTACCAACCGAAACAGAGGTATTAAGAATCGAACATAATGAAAGACGAAGCAAAGAAGAGGTGTTTAGGTTTATAGCCTACCTCTCGAATATGCCGGTTGCCTTGGATCGAGAGCTCATCTCTTCAAAACCGGAAACACGTGGCCGGGAACCGAAGGGGGGATTCGTAGATCTGGGAGGAGGTTTTGGGGAGGCGGTTAGGGAAATAGAGGAAACCCATTATTCTTGAATTGTCTTGTGGTGATTTGGTAATTAAGAGGCAATAAATATATATAGAGGGAGGTGATGGAGATCCAACGGCTGATAATATAGTTTCTGGTGATATGAGGATAAATATACACCTTTAGATTTGTGCGATACTTTTTTAAGAGGCGGTTTAGTTGTCTTTGACAACTGGCAAAAGGATCCGACGGCGGTTATTATGCAACGTGGAAGGTTCTCGGAGGATTTTTGGTTGAGATTTTTTTAATACAAAATGAAAGGCCAAGCTCCAATGCATAAATGCTAAATTAAAATAATTATATCTTAAGCTGCCTCCTGACTAAAAATTTTCTGACTCATCATTGTGATAGCTAATACTACTCTTATATAAAGCTGAATATACCTCAATAAAATCTTCTTGCAATCGAGGGAGGCTAACTCTTCATAAGTCTAAATACATCCATATAAATAACTAACGATACATCAAATACACCATAATCAAAAAAGATCTTCAAGACGTAACTAGAGAGTGCATCCGTCACTCGATTGTCTTTCGCAACCGGTCGAAACGGTTTCCTTGGTTGGAAATCGACGGAGTTCTTAATGAGACGGCATGAGATGGCCCGCTACAGAATCCGGGTTAACTTGAACCGACACTAGAATTGGAATTTTTTTTTTAGGAAACAAACGCTAAATAGAAGTCCAACTTTTAATAAGGAGTATTATATGTCCATTTTTTAAAAGGTATAATACGTCAACTCAAAAAAATATCCCAGAGTACAATGGTCATTGAAAAAATATTCCCTGGACACAATAAATACCAAATGGTCATTGAAAAAATGTTACAAGAAATGACACTTGGACACAACTAAACAACCAAGATTTGAATATAAGATGGACCGACATTTTTTCCATAACCTAACCAAAGAAAAGATGCGAAAGGGAGAGTCCGGGTGGATTTGAACCACCATCCTTCCAAGCCACACAGCTCGGACGCTCTTGCCATGTTGAGCTAACGGACCCAGAGAACAGTGACAATAGACAAATGATTCTTCACCATTTTTTCCTCTTTTTTACATCGATCATCAGGTCAGTGAACGAGGTTTCAAACTTTCAAGAGAGGAGGGGGAAAATTTAAAAGAGCAGTCGAAGATATTGTCCCATTTTAAAAGACTGATCACCTAAATTTAAAAGATACTCCCATTTTTTAAAGTTACGTTTCACCTAGACACAATAGACAAGCATAATCTCGATCAAGAGTCGAAGATATTGTCCCTCCCCAACACTTCGTATATGTTACATACGTAATAAAATCGACATCGCGCCCAGATTAGTTCATCAACAAACCGTGAATTTTTAGTCCAAAACAATGATTGTACAATTTTAAACGCAAGATGTCGGGTTTCAGGGACTACCCGATCAATGTCGCAACAGAATCACTCATGACTCCTCAATCGATATCTCATAGATTTAAGACAACAATGCAGTTTTGCTTATACCAGATGAAAGCTTTCCTCCCTCCTCGGCACAAACCAATTAGCAGAGGGATAAAGATCAGGAATCGAAGCCTGCAGGCGTTCCCAACAGAATGAACTCATATCAGATACTGAATATTACAATTAGCATGCACAAAGATAACAAAATTAGAAAACATGGTAGAATATGATTCTAACTGCAAGCAAGACAACAAAATAACAAAGCTGAAGAACATCATATCCAAAATTTAACTCGTACCCATTCTGAATTCAAAACAGGCATAAGACAAAAATAGAATTGAAATCTACAGAAAGTACAAAATTAGAGCCCTCAGCTGAAACACTGAATATTTATGCAAGTTCCTCATCAGAAATAATGGCAATCATCATCGAACCAAGCTTACAGAATGGTATCCCCTAAAGCACGATTTACGTGGTCCTGGTAGCAATGAGAGAGCATTCTGCGTGAGAAGGAAGCATTATCAGCGAACAATGGAAACAACACCCAAAGGAAAAACAGATAGATGGCTTGTTGAAAGTAATAATTAGTTGACGACAAAAGCTGTATTACCTTGTGCTAACAAGGTCAACAACCCACTTTATATGTCCATCTCCTGCTCCACTTCACGCTTTTAGTCCCACGAACAGCTCACCCCGTGGCTTCTGAAACAAACATGCCTTCCTACTGCATCCATACTACAAACATATCTCCCTCCATCTATACAGCAATGAGAGGAATACAAGCGAGAGTACTTACACCACAATTGAAAATTACAATCACCAATGCATACAGTACACTCAGTAAAATTATCACACAAGTGCCGAGAATTGTTAACCAGAGAAAAAGGCACTTCCAGTCGGCTTAACCACGTCAAGACCGGAATATAACACTTATGGCCACGAGATATTTGCTGATTGTGTACAACTTTGCAAGCGAAGTAATATGTAGGTACATGGCTCAGCTGGTAGTTAAAAGACGGGGTTCAATATGAGAGTTCTCCATACGGTGTCATTTGCATGAAATCATACTCAGATTCCTTTGTTGTCATAGTGACAATGTTAATGGTCAAGTGCATGCAAGGATAATACACTGGGATATGTTAAGAGAACTCTTCAGTAAATGATCAAATGTCCTGACAAATACCTTGGTTCACTTTTTCCATATATTAGTAAATGTGGATGTGCAATGGCCACGAGTTAGCAACGGTGCTTTTTCCAGAAACAAAATCTGCTTCCGTATGAGGGGGGATATCTTGGCCTAATATTAACTCTCCCGGGTATTAGATGAAAAATATGATTTACGAAGGGCCGAAAAATCATAAATAACAACCCTATCAATATTTGTGATTTAAAAAAGCTTGCAGAAGTAACTTACGTGTTGATATTGGGCAGGCTATAGTCGTCGTGCGCAGCGATGTGGAACACTTTTAACATATGATACCTTCGTATTGCTTCGGCAAGCAAACGGCAAAGGCATGAGCACGGAGCAGGCAGAAGAAGAGAAGACACACAACACACACACAAGGAGAGGGTGGAGAGCCGGGCATAAAAAAACCGAACCCCGTGCCATCTCCAACCCTCCAAACCCAAAAATAATTTTTTTTATTAAACAGTTATGACCTGCCATGCAAGCGCACCTGCCATGGCAAAGGTCAAGGTGACAAGAAGTCACAACCAACATCTACAACCATCCATCTGAACACTTTTTTCCCCCACTTCCTTCGATCCATCGAGGCGCGTTTCTGACAACCCTCCAGCAAGGTGAAAGAAGATTCACCAACATCTAACCTGATCCATCCGAATACAAATTTTTCCCCTCGACCCCAGATCATCCATCCAGGCACTTTTTGCAACTAACCTCATTATTCCGTACACAAGAGGATGTACACAGTGGAATAAATAATCCATAAAAAGTAAAACGTGTCCGATAAGCAATATGTGTTATGGTTCCGGAAAGATGCACAGCCTTCAGGATCTCTCTGTATCAACCAGCCTGCCGAGTAGCAACAAATTGGAATAAATAGATATCACAACGTGGATGCACAAAACAGGAAACAAAGTCATGTTACATGGAACGCGACACGTGGCGTTGCGCAATATTGTTCGATCAAAAGAGAGAGCAGGGTTCCATAACATTCTAAACAACAAATTCTCTGATCACGCGAGCAACATCTAGGCAGTCACGGGGGCTTAAAACCGTCACGCATACAAGAAACCAAAGGCGAGGATTCTAACCGCCAATTCATAGATCGAACTAGCAGCATCTAGACACAAACACAGGCCAATAATTACGACGAAGAACGAGACACTAAACCTGAGAAGCCGAGGCCGCGAACAGCTGTTCTTGGATCCGCGATTCTTCGGAGACCGTCAACCAGGTGAGTCGCACCTAAACCTAACAACAATATCGAACAAAACAGAGGTATAAGAATCGAACATAGAGAAAGAAGAAGCAGATAAAAGCAAGGAAACGAAGAGATCGTTGTTAATTAAGGCTTAGCCTACCTCTTGAATGCGGCGGTTCCCTTCATGTTAGGTTGAAGATAAAGAGGGTGACGTCATGGTGTAGATCGAGAACGGATCCCCTCAGAACCGGAAACACGTAGCCGCGAACCGAAGGAGAGAATCGTCGACCTGGCGTAGGATTTGGGGCGGGGGTCGGGAGGCGGTTAGGGGAAAGAGGCATCGTCTTGGATATCTAAAGCAATTAAGAGGCAAAAGATATTTATAGAGAGAGGAGATGGAGATCCAACGGCTGATATTGTTTCTGGTTATATGGGGATAAATATATATCGTTAGATTTGTATGATATTTTTTAAGGGGCGGTTTAGCTGTCTTTGGCAACTGGCAAAAGGATTCGACTGCTATTATACCACGTGGAACGTTCTCGAAAGATTTTTTTTTCTTTTGAGGGATGTTTACTGTGTTCCCCTTCCGTGGTGGGTATCGACGGGGTTTTCAATGGGACGGTGTGAGTTGGCACGCTTCAGAATTCGGGTTAAACTTGAACCGTCTATATATAGGAGTATTATATGCATTATTTTCAAAAAGATCAGCAGGCCGACCCAGATTTTGGTCCGATCTTTAGATTAATGGAAAAAGTCTACTAAGTATCCTGTGGTATCACGAAAAATCAAGTAAGTAATCTGCGGTTTAAAACGTATCAATTAAGTCAAACTTATTTCAATTAAAATTAATCAGAGGCCCAGCCCGCACCCTACCCGGCCATCTGGACTATCCACATCAGATTTTGTTGATGATGTGGTACCACATGGACGTTCTCTCCCTCTTCCTTCCCCCTCTCCCTCTCCATCTCTTCCCTCTCTCTCCTCCTTAACCATCCCTCTTCGTGAGCCAAATCCACCATCATCGCCCCAAGAACACCAACACAACAAACGATGGCGTAGCTAAACAAATCAACCCTTTCTTAGATCTACTACAAGCTGTTTAACTAGTTTACGATCAAAGAATGAAGAATAACAATTTAACTGGACGCTAAATTGGTAAGTGTGAATTTAAAACTCTAAAACACACTAAGAAAAGGGCTCCGACCCAAATTCCTAGCTGATTCAATTCACTAACAAATACAATCTAATCCACACAAAACAAAAAAAAGAACAATACTTGAGAGCCCAGATGCAACAAAAACCAGTTACATAGAAAACACAGAGGAAGAAGTGAGAGAGTACAAGATCTATTATCTGTCTTCCTTATTCAAAACCTAAATCCAAAGATTGGATCTTTCTTCTATTTCCTATGTGAAGATCTGTCCTTTAGTTCAGGCAAAGGAGGGAAATTTCTCTTCTTAGCCACTCCGCTATCGTTGTCATTTCCCCTTTTCATCGTCGCCTAGTCACGAGAAAGGAAAAGGAGGAGGGTTCGCTCATGAGAGAGGCCGAAGACCATCTGCTTTTGGGAGAGTACGCCGAGTCCTGGCATTTCTTTTGAACCCATGACGCCGAGGAGAAATAATTCCCTACCACCGTCGTAGGAAAAATGAAAGGGAGGAAGGGAAGGGGAAGGAGACTTTTCGTCGAAGTTAGGTCCCGAAGCAGGGTATTCTCTCTCCAACAACGGGGACGGGGTAGGGGATTCACTCTTCTTATTGCTCGAGGACGGTGCCGGAGAACCGACGGCTGAAGCAGCGGCAGGAACAGGGGAAGAGCTCGCCAGAGCAATGGCGGGGGTGGCGACCAGAGCTGGGGAAGGAACATGAGTGGCCACGGTGGGAGCCACAGATGGTGGGGAGCTCAATGAGGCTGTGGCCGGTGGGGAGCTGGCCGGAGTGGCAGCGAGCGGGGGGAATGGCCACCGAAGTAGTCGCCGTCGGCGGGGATGATACATGAGTAGCAACGGGGGCGCTCGAGGTGGTGGATTTAACCGAAGAAGTAGCGGGAGCGGCGGGGGGTCTTAAGCCTCTCTACGTTCTTCTTTTTTATTGGAAAAATAGAAATTAGAAATTAGAGAGAGAGAGGGAAGAAGAAGAGAGGGGAATAGGAGAGAAGGCGAGTGTACATGTGGCGCCATGTCATCAGAGAAATCTGATGCGGCTGGTTTACGTGGCCGGTCAGAATTCGGACAAGACGGGTAGGGTCCGGGTCTCTAATTGATTTTAATTGGAATACGTTTGACTCAATTGATATATTTTAAACTACAGGGTACTGACTTATTTTTTGCGATACAACAGAGTACTTAAGTAAACTTTTCCCTAGATTAATTGGTCTGACTGGTTGAATTGCTAGTCGGATCAGACATTTTTATTTAAAAATATATTTAAAAATTATATAATATATGTATAGTCGTATATGTAATCACAATCGCTTACAAAAATTATCAAATACATGCACAAATACATGTGCCCGGGTAGGTTTTTTAATTCTATGGTAGGAAGTTGGAACGAAAATGATAAAATACCGTAAGTTGAGGTCGGTTATTCATTTTTTTGGGCAAACCTAACGAACCCAAATTTTTTGGGTCATTTTTTTGATCCAACCATCCAAACTGACCGAAAATGGCTGGTTCGTTAGATTAACGTCTTGGCCTATTTTTTGACCCGCTAAACTTTCTGATTATCAGTTTGACCAATCAGACCGCGTTTTTAATAACAATGATTATATTTTGATTTTGGATAAATTAACTCAAGTCGTAAAAAAGGTGATAACATTTTCTTCGTGGTATTTTTTTTTTGTGAAATCGTAGTTATTTAATATTGATGTATGACAATAATATAAATTTGTGATTTTTTAGATAAACTAAAATAACATTCTTATAGTATTTGTAAATACTAGTTGGTTATTATAAGTTCATTTGACCAACAATTCTTTGAATGCGATTTTAAAATTATTTGATCTTTCATATTTATTGGGTTATTAAATTGATAAATTTAAATTTTATTAGTACAAATCTTTTAATAATATTAAAAAATTTCTAACAATATTCAACGCTAATACTTTGTTTTGGCTCAAACTTAAACATCTTATAGTTGTGTTGGTCTTTGTATGATTTGTATCTCTCTCGCAGAAATTTACTTATTCCGCAATTGGTATATAGCGGCTATTTTCGTGGAGTTTGTTTGTTAATATTTTTGTTGTTGATGTCAACCGTGGAAACTCATATTTACCACACTAAAAACCGTGGAAACTCATTGGGTATAATTTCTTAAACGTGACAAATAAAAATACTTACTGCATTTTAATAACTCAAATTCGAAATATTCGATTAAATTGATATCTGTTGGTTTATATTTTCAAATAAATGTTGTCGGTTTAAAATTACAAAAATAAAAATTCCTTTCGTAGCCGATCATGAAAATGTATGAATTCGCATACCAAAAATAAATGAAATTTATCCAAAATCTAAAATACGGACCGGTTCCCCTAATTAGGCCCAAAAGCCCACATTCGATATTTTTTCTTTTTAAAAATAGTGTTTAGATATTAAAAAAAAGAAAAAGTAGCATCAGATCCGTTGTCGTCCAGTGGGGACCCGGGTTCAATTCCCGGCAACGGAAACTTATATTTTTGGGCCCATCTCCGGAGACGACACATTCCAGCGTAGAAGACACGCGGGCGACAGGGACCCCGCCCATCGTCACGTGATCCGAATCGTATGTCCAAGATGACGCCCCTTCCCCCTCGCTCTTTCCCATGCCAACCTTCTTCCTTTCCTAATCGCCGTCGTCGTCGTCCTCTCTTTCTCTCTCCTACCTCTTTCCTTCTCATCGCCCGCCGATCATTTTCCCTCTCCCGGTCTTAATCTCGTCGCTTGATCAGCGATTCCGATGGCTCTCATCTGCGAGACTCAGCCGTGGATGGACTTGAAGGTAACGAACGATAAATATTCTAACGATTATATTATATTCTCCAAAAAAAAAACCTTAGCTCACTTGTTTCCGTGTAGGCACACGTGGATGACGTCAAGAAGACTCATCTCCGAGATTTGCTCGCCGACGCCGACCGCTGCAACTCCATGACCGCGTAAGCCTCCACGTGTCCCCCCGCACCGTTTCGGTTTTCGCCTTTCTTTCTGCTTTCGTTTTTACGAACTGTTTATGTAGTGAGTTCGATGGGATATTCCTGGACTACTCGCGGCAGAAGGCCACGGTTGAGACCACGAACAAGCTCTTCGCCTTGGCGGAGGTTTGTAGTCTTGTTAACGAGAACGATTTCGCTATCGTGGACGGGATTTTGAGGAATTTCTGTGTTTTTACATACGCAGGCGGCTCATTTGAAGGAGAAGATTCACCGGATGTTGAACGGGGAGCGTGTGAGTCGCGCTACTTCGTTTTCTGTTTCGGATTTTGGATTTGGAGTTCTTGTGATTGGATCGTGGTGTGCAGATAAATAGCACCGAGAATAGGTCGGTGCTTCACGTCGCTCTCCGTGCTCCAAGGGGTGCTGTTATCCAGAGTGAGGGTAAGAATGTGGTTGCGGATGTTTGGAATGTCCTCGACAAGATCAAGGACTTCTCTGAGAGAGTCCGCAGTGGTTCCTGGGTAATCAAATGACTTCACGACTCTGAAGTTGGGGAATGTGTTCGTATTGATTCACCTCATTGATTAGGTCATCAATTTGGTAGGTTGGAGCTACAGGCAAACCGCTGACTGATGTTATTTCCGTCGGTATTGGAGGCAGCTTCCTGGGTCCTCTTTTCGTCCATACCGCTCTACAGACAGGTCCTTTTAAGTCTTCTATTGTATCTAAGCTGCAGCCTTACTATATATCTTGCTCCTTTTTTTCAAACTAATCCTGCTTTTGTTCATCTTTAATTTGCTAGTAGTAATCATTTTGTAGTGGCAACATGCAGATCCAGAGGCTAGTAAAGGTGCTAAAGGTCGCCAGCTCAGATTGTGAGTTATTCGGCAGCTAAACTATGCCTTTGTTTGATTTCCTTCTAAGGATTTTTGGTTTGACATCCCTTTTCTATGGTGGTTTTTTGATCATCCACCGTTTCTTCTTGACAGTTCCACTTTCTTTGTCTGTGTGACTTTTGGATTATGTCACTTGGTGTAGTTTCTGCGACTAGGATTACAATTAGTGATTATTAGAGTAACATTAATGTTGAGGCACTTAGAGCAATTTCTTAAATTAGGATATCTAAACTACATCTTTGACCTGGAAACAAGATTTATGCTTGTGCTGAAACGATCGTAGAATTAACCAGTTGCTAAATTTCAGCATGTTCGATTTATTTTATGGATTGCATAGAAAGGGGGTGGGTGAGAAGCAAATTTGGTGGCATTAATTATGCCCTGTAACTGAGAGCCGTTTATTACGTCCCATGACTGAGATGTTGTTGGTTTTTTTTTTTGGTTAACTGAGATGTTGTTTGTGATGTATGCTCGACTGAGATGTTGTTTGTAAGGTATTCCATGGGCTTTACCTAATTACTGTTTTCTATATGTTGCAGTCTTGCAAATGTGGATCCAATTGATGTTGCTAGAAATATAGCTGGTCTAAACCCTGAAACAACGCTTGGTAAGTCGTATTCAAATCATCTGTTCACAAAAATGTTGTTGGAACCTTCTTATACTTCATTATTCTGGCCTCATGATCATGGTTACTTGCAGTCGTGGTGGTTTCAAAAACCTTTACTACGGCCGAAACAATGTTGAATGCGCGAACTCTAAGAGCATGGATTACTCGGGAACTAGGGTTAGTACCACAGTATTCGTTCTTGCTTCTTCTTTTTTTTTTCCAAAATTCGTGGCTGATCCAAAGAAGAGAAACTGGATTCTGCTTTTAGTAAGAAAATATTAGACAAAAGCTGGAAATGGAGTTGGGATTAGCTGTCATCTTTTTTTTTGTTCCCCTCCCAAACAAAGATTTGCCATTTCCGCAAGGGGTGGGAATTGACCCACCGACCCCTGGGAAACGAGGCAGGACCCGTTACCATCCTACCCACCTTGCGTTGGTTAGCTGTCATCTTATTAACTTTGGCTCTGTCTGCATGCTGCTGACATGAGGTTTGCAAGTTTATGTGCAGGCCTTCTGCAGTTGCCAAGCATATGGTAGCTGTTAGCACAAATCTTGCGGTAAGAAATCATGGAGGACTTCTCTTGTTACCTTCTTCATTTATTGTCCTTTTCCCTAATCATGAAGGCCTCCAGTTCCTTGTTGATATTGACCTCATTCATTGTTTTATCGCACTGAAGCTTTGATGAACTAGGATTTAGCTTTTTCTATAGTCCATCCTTGCAAAGGATATTTGTAAATGGCTGGTTTCAATCTCTTTTCTACTCTCTTATCAAGAAAGTGCATATCGTTACTTGAGATACAATTGTTCTTGGCTTCTTCATGCAGCTTGTGGAGAAATTCGGGATTGATCCTAATAATGCATTTGCATTCTGGGACTGGGTTGGCGGTCGATATAGTGGTATCTTTGCACTCTGTTTCACATTTTTAATGACCTTACCAAAGAAAAGAAAGCCTCGGAGGAAAAACATAGAGCAGAAATTCTAATTATTCAATGGTTTGTCCTCATCCTGGTTTGTGGTTTATGGCAGTCTGCAGTGCTGTAGGTGTGGTGCCACTGTCTCTTCAATATGGTTTTCCAGTTGTTGAGAAGTATGTTGACCTTCTCTTTAATTCAAGTTCTTTGAACTAGGTTCTGAGTGTTAACATATAATTCTCCACATCCTTTATTGCATTACACTTGTTAGTGACACTCTGACACCAAAATCATCAGTGACCAAGTTGAACTCTTTTAACCAATGATACACAATTCTATATGAGTTTTCAAACTATCGGAGTGAAAGCATACCGCTCCTACTTACCTGAATTTTTTCGAGCTATAGTTTATAAGATTTTTGTTTCACAATCACTGTCATGGAGTAATAATTGGATGAAACTACCAACAGTGTTTAATTTTCCACTTGGATCGATTTACATGAAGTAGTGGAGTGCTTTCATTTCCTCTATTTAATGCTCTGTATTCACAGTGGGAGTATGGACTTGTTAGAAATTGAACCATTTACTTGTTGCATTTTTTTAAGCTTCCTCTATTGACTGTAGCAATCTCATCACTCCTACGATGGCTGTTTATTTATTTCTTGCCATCTTTGAAGGTTCTTGAAAGGTGCTTCAAGCATTGATCAACATTTCTCTTCAACACCATTTGAGCAAAATATACCTGTAAGTGTGCGGAACTTCTTTCATCTTGATTTCTGGATATTTAGAAATCTTCCATGTCTGTCAACATAGTGTATGGTAAGTTTCTTGACATGTGATAGACCAGACAGTTAAAATTTTGATGACTTTCTAATCTTTTATGAAATCTAAATGGTTAAGGAAAATAATATTTTTCTGTAGAGGCAATGTGGTTTTTAAACTTTCTCAAGTCTCTTCTGGTGCTGGATTGATTTCTTGGTTTAACTTCTTCGTATGCCATTATTTTGTTCTCTTTCAGGTACTCTTAGGTTTGCTGAGTGTATGGAACGCGTCCTTTTTGGGATATCCAACTAGAGTGAGTATTATTTCAGACATTTTTTTAATGCAGAACTGGATGTTATAACTTATGCAAATTTTTCTTCCAGGCCATATTGCCTTATTGCCAAGCGCTGGAGAAATTTGCTCCACATATTCAACAGGCAAGTTGTATCGAACACCTATCTGTCTTCCTCGTGTTTTTCATCTTTTAAGTAGAAACTTCGAAGGACATGGTTTGTGCTGTAGGTTAGCATGGAAAGTAATGGCAAGGGAGTGTCAATTGATGGCCAACAACTTCCGTATGAAACTGGAGAGGTTGATTTCGGTGAACCTGGAACAAACGGGCAGCATAGCTTTTATCAGCTCATTCACCAGGTAATGTACATGTTGGTTGTGCATATCATTGTGTGGATTTCAGTCAGCTGATTGCAACACAATCTTGTTAGTTGGAGCCTTTGGTTTCAAGTCTTCTGTTCTTGCCTGCCCCCTGGACCATTTCTTATTCACTTGTAATCATAAATCTATTCTCTGAAAACTCATGGGTCTCTGAACTCATCTTCTTATGGTGCCAGGGGCGTGTAATTCCATGTGATTTTATTGGAATTGTCAAGAGTCAGCAGCCTGTCTACCTGGAAGGTAGTTATCAGGATGAAGAAATGATCCAATTTCGATGCTATTAACCTGTTACTTTTTGTGTTTTAATAAAATTTTTGGTGCCGTTGATATGACTGTTCAATTGTCTGGCAGGAGAGGTCGTGAATAACCACGATGAGCTGATGTCCAACTTCTTTGCACAACCAGATGCCTTGGCATATGGGAAGGTAGGCTTATCAGTAACTCAATAATCTATAATTACCGGCCTCGAAGGCAATCATATGAAATTGTAATATGTTCCGCATGCAAAATAAATTGTTCGATGTCACATGTACACGTCACGGTATGGCCTTCTCATGTGAGGTTGACTTCTGTTCTTTGTGGCATTTCTGTCGAAACACCTAATATTTGTCTGTCTCCAAAGGAAGTACAACTTGTAAAACGTTAGCAGTTCCATGTTTGAGCAGTTTTTCTCTAGCTCGTAGGTCTAATCAATCCATTGATGGTCTTTTGTAGACACCTGAACAGCTGCAGAGAGAGAATGTTCCAGAGCATCTTATTTCTCACAAGGTAATTCCTTCGAGCTTCTTTGTCATAGCATTTTCTTTCATCGAGAGGCCATACTCAACGACTTGATTTCTTTCTCAGACTTTCTCTGGCAACAGACCTTCTCTGAGCCTCCTTCTATCATCTTTGGATGCTTACAAAATCGGGCAGGTTTGTGCTCTGCTCACTCTTACAATGATTTAAGTCAATGCATACTAGTCGATTAGGAAATCATTTTGACTTTTGCCAAACCATTTTACAGAATGAAATGTTCAAAATCTTTCTGGAGAAAGCTCTTGTTTTCAACCTTCGAAATGAAAGCTGCTGTTTTCAAAAGCAGTAGTTAGTGTATATTTGGAAACCTAATATTCGTAGGTGAAAAGAAATCTCAAGTTGATGGACATTAGTTAGGAAAGAGAAACGTTTTCTGGTGGTTTAAACCCATCGCACTACGCAGCTTCAGTTTTGACTCAGACCGAGTATCTCTTGATTTCTCTCGGAGAATGATCATGAACTGAATATGAGAGATGTCGATTTAAGACAGCATTCGTTGCTTGTATAAGTGTGTATCCTTGTTTTGCAGTTATTGGCAATCTATGAACACAGAGTAGCTGTTCAAGGATTCATATGGGGCATCAACTCTTTCGACCAGTGGGGCGTCGAGTTAGGAAAGGTATCCTGCTATTTCAGTAGCAGATTTTAAGCTTGATCTTTGGTTATTTTCTTTGCATCAACAGTTCTTGCTGTTGTAATTTCATATTTTCATCAGAAAATCTCTCATATTGGTACAGTCTCTGGCCACCCAAGTACGAAAGCAACTTAACGCAGCTCGTACAAAGCAAGAACCAATAGAGGGATTTAATTCTAGCACCGCGGCAATGCTAACGAGATACTTGAAGGTAAGCCACGTGTTTTATCTCGGTGAAAAAAGTAGTTAACGCTGACATTGAATTCCACTTTGCAGGAAAGTTCAGATGTTCCAGTTAACCCCCAAAATCTTCTTCCTCGGATATAGCGATGCTCCAGACCATCGCTGCAAGAGCTTCGCCAACTTCTGTTCTGTTGATTCCTGTGTTTCGTACGCAAATCCTTTCTCAAGGCTTTACTATCAACTTGCAATTTTGTTCAATGTCATTTCCTAGTCCATAGCTATCACGGCTCCTCTACTTTTTGTAACATCTGCTTTTAATTATCGTCGAGGAGTAGAAATAAATTTGGTTAACTTGCTTCGTAGCCAGAGCATCATTTCCAGGAGCAAGGGAGGGATTGATAGCTCAAACACCAGTAGAACCAAACCCTCCCTCGCCCCTAACAGTGGCATCCAGATCCTCAACCTCCACAACATCAGGGGTGACTATCTTCTCCATGATCAGCTGGGCAATCCTAGTTGAAGAGGATAACCCAACTGGACCCCTGTAATCAGCATCGACCACCCCGGCTCCGACATCGATCGAGTGCTTCGACGCCAGCCCCGATCTCGGGGCTGCAAAACAAAACACCATTGTACTTGCTTAAGCTCATGCCCCAATGAATTTAAACACACAGAACTTGAACCATTAGAGGCTTACCGATTCGCGCGTAAGTTCCTTCGGACACTGCAATGCTAAGATCGGTGGGCACCAGAGCTTTTCCTCTCGCTGGAACCTTTGTCTCTATCGCACTGTTTTTCCAGTTCATAAACACGACCTAGAATCATCCTACCTGGAGAGGTCGTAGCCAGCGGAGAGAGGTGAGCCTCTGGAGGGCAAAACGGCCTTCTCGGAGAGCTTCTTCACCTTGAAGACGCAAGAGGGAGCCGCGGAGGCACGCTCATGGCCAGCGGGGAGAGGCGAGCCTCTGGAGGGCAAAACGGCCTTCTCGGAGAGCTTCTTCACCTTGAAGACGCAAGCGGGAGCCGCGGAGGCATGCTCATGGCCAGCGGGGAGGGGCGAGCCTCTGGAGGGCAAAACGGCCTTCTCGGAGAGCTTCTTCACCTTGAAGACGCAAGCAGGAGCCGCGGAGGCACACTCATGGCGCTCTACGACATCTTCTCCATTGGCGTTGTTGTGATCAGCCATAGCGAAGATACATCTTCTGAGCGTAGAAACTGCAAAAAGACGGTCCGAAGCACAAGGAAATCAAGTTACACTAAACACAGAAAAATGAAATGACCGATTAAATCCATCGGACAAAAATCGGATGATCGTGAAGTAAAAAACATTTCTCCTCTTGAGGTTACCTCGTGAGGACGAGATCAGCAACTGGTAAAGACGGGATGAAATGGAGTGTGTTGGAGAGAAAATGTTGAAAAGTGGTTCTGGGAGGCCTAAATAGGAACTGGAGGAGGCTGTGGTTCTGGAATTCCCGCCATTACATTTCACCCTCCTCCTCGGATGGAGTTTGGGGTTTTTCTTCCCATTTTGGGGAAACTATGGGCCTTTCACTCGTTGGGCCCTGTCGACGCTAGAGTCCAGAGACTTTTATGACACACGTCACTTCTTGAATCCGACTCTTACGCGGGTTTTGTCTTGCCGCTGCTCCTATTTTTCAGATTATCTGTTTGATTTGATTTATTTGGGCATGGGTTTTGATTGAAGAGGGAGAGGTAGATGAAGAAGAGGGAGAGGTAGATGAAGAAGATGGAGAGAAGAAAAAAGTTTTCAATTTTTTAAGTTGGAAGAGCATTTTAGTCTTTTCAAATAGGCCTCCACCGGAGAAAATGAAATATTTTGGTAACAGAGACCCGAGAATATAATAAAATAAAATACGAGAATGACAAAATGAATTTTGAAAATCCAGAGACGCGAGAATTAGAGTGACCAAACACCAAGAATGCGAAGTAATTTACCTTGTTAATATCGCTCCAATTTAGAACAAACGCATTGCACGTGGACAAGACATTGGACCGAGTTATTTTCACTGGTGTCTAATTATAAAACGTTGAATTAATACAACTAATCTTTCGGTACCAAGTTTTAGTTATGATTATTTGTAACTAATTTTGTACAATGAATGGATTTTCATTTTTGTTTAATGTTACGAATTTGGATAAACTAATGTACATTATCTAAAATTTTGATTTACTTGAATTTATTAAACTAAATCTCAGCTCTTAAAAAATTTGGATAACGGATTCGAAATGGCTTGTTTCCTCACTGCTTGACCCAACATCTTCTTGAACTAGGGTTGGATTCGGTGCTGCTGATCCTTCAGCAGCACCAATTGGACAACATGGGGACCATCGACACATTATTTCGGCGGCATATCACAACTGCACATCCAACAACACATCAGTTTTCCGATGGCATATCACAAATTACAGCAGCATATTGCCTGATATGTTGTTGTTCATGTGTGCCGTTGTGATGTGCCGTTGTTCATGTGTGCCATTGTGATGTGCCGCCGTGTAATGTGTTGTCTGATTGGTGCTGCTGGGTTTTGTTGTCCGCACCCAATCCAACTCTTCTTGAACAGTGTTGGTATGGGACGTTTGAACCCAGCCCAAAACGAGAGTCAAACCGACACACTGACTCCCAAATCGTCGTTTAAAGAGAAAAAATAATGGGTAATTACTCTTATGTCTGTGGGGTTTGGTTTTATCGTCTCTCAGATTTTTCAGTTTCAAAAAATGAATTTTATTTCTTCGTATTTAGTTTTATTATACTACCGGGTCACTCGCTGATGTCATCAGTAAATTTATATATTTTTTAATCATAAAACCAAACACGCTACACAAGAAAATTATATGTTGAAACTTAAGGATTCGAGAGACGATAAGAACAAACCCCAGAAGCTTGAGAGTAATTTAACCAAAAATAATGAATTTTCGCAAGGAAATTTTAACCTATATTCCCTCTTCCCCCAAATTCCCGTCCCCTTTCTACCTCGCCTCAAGCAATCAAAGAACAAGGGTTTCCATTTGCTCTCTCTCTCTCCCAGACTCCCTAACCTCCGTTTTCTCTCTCCTCCCCTCGAATTCCTCATGGCCAACTCCTCCGGCTCCTCCGGCCCCCGCCACGGCCTCTCCGTGTCGCCGCCGGTCCAGATCTCCCTCGCCCGAGGTAATCGCCAACCTCTTCGTTTCTCAGTCCACCTCCGATTCCTATCAAAAACCCTAGCTCTCCCTCACTTTGCTGACATTTTAGCTGGCGCGACGTCGTTGAGGCGTTCTGTGGTATTGAGTCGCGATTTCCTATTACCCGAGCTAGGGCTTCGTGTTCCTTTTCATTTTTTGTTGGTGGTGCAACTCCGAATGCAATGGACTCTGTTTTTTAGCTACCGCGAAGTACTGTTAATTTCTCTTTAGCTCAATGAAGCTACAGAAGTGAAGTCCTTTTTTCGAGGGAGGGTGGAAATTTTTTATGCACTTGTTGTGGATGTGGCTCTGTGGACTCGTTTGCAGCCCGAGTCTTCGCGTGCTAAATGCTTCTTTTGCTGCTGGTCCGTTAGCGGGGAAGACGAATTCTTGGTGTATCTACTTATTTTTCGGTTCATGATCAATAGTAGTACAGTTTTGGCCTGATATAATCCGAAGAATTGTCATCTGACGAATTGGAAGAGTCTTATAAGGTTTCTGTTTACTTGATGCAGATGGTCAGAGTTCGATTCCGCTGTCACCACAGTGGCTCCTTCCAAAGACAGGCGAGAATAAGCCCGGGGCAGGAAGTGGGGTGTGTGACAATGCCTCTTTTACATCATCTTTTCTTTCTGTCCGTGTGATGATAATGCTTATTTGATGCTTCTAGATTCTGTTCAGACATATGATTTGATGTGGGCTGTATTTTGTTTGGCTTTGATGAGAACTGTGTAGGAAGGTCATGTCAGCCCCTATCCGTCCTATGGAAACAGGCCAGATAGCATGAAGTCACCAGGAGTGGGTGAGGTGGCTTCTGATGCCCAGAGCAAAAAGGATGTCTTCAGGCCCTCCTTGCTTGATATGGAACCTGGCCGACGTGATCGCTGGCTTGATGAAGAACGAGACACCACTTCTTCTGTCCGCAGGGATCACTGGAGGGATGGTGACAAAGATCTTGGTGAGACCCGTAGAATGGATCGCTGGGCTGATAACTCTTCAACGAGGAATCACGAAGGCCGTCGTGCTCCATCGGAGCGCTGGGCTGATCCAAGTCACAGGGAACCTAATTATGACCAGCGACGTGAGACCAAATGGAACACACGTTGGGGTTCTGGCAGTAAGGAGGTGGAAGATCCTCGTGAAAAGTGGATGGAATCTGGCAGAGACGGTGATATGCCTGTTGATAAATTGTCATTTACTCCTGCTGTCGGAAAAGAGGAAAAAGAGGGTGATCATTATCGCCCATGGAGATCAAGCTCCTCTCAGAATCGAGGAAGGGGAGAGCCTCCTCACCACCAAAGTCCGGGATCAAACAAACAGATTCCCTCATTTTCTTACAGTCGAGGGCGTGGGGAGAACACCTATACCTTTTCCATGGGACGTGGAAGGGCTAATATGGGGGGCGGCTCCTTTAACAGCAACCAATCTCAAATGGTTGGAACCATCCCTGAGAAGGACGAACGCTTCTCCCTCAAATATAGCAGGGCAAAGTTGCTCTTCCTGTTTAGGAAGACTGATATGAAGTTGGGACATGAACTTGTAGATGATTTTATCCAGGTGCCTTCTCTGACCCAGGAAGAACCATTGGACCCACTGGCACTTTGTGCGCCCGGTGCCGAGGAAGCGGTATGTTGTAGTTTGTTCATCTGATTGAAATTTTTCCATGGTTTCTTTTTGTGACATTTATTTATGGCTTGAATAGGATGTTCTGGATGGAATTGAGAAAGAGGATATTGTGAGTAGCGATGCCCCTCAGATGTCCAGAAATGAATCATTAGGAAGGAATTCAGCAGATTTATCACAGTCAAGCCGTGCCAAGCTTGGTACACTGTCCACTGAGGTTATTTTTTGCTAGTTGTACACCTGTTTCTGAACCAGATAATAATTTGTAATTTTCCTTGTTTCAGCAGGTGGTAAAGAAGATACATTTGTTTCCTCTAATGCAAGCAAAGAGGAACATCCTGACAGATTCAGAGGTTCTTCTGGAAATTTTGCTGGAGGATTACACCAAGTAAGGCCGCTGCAGTATGTGCCCAACTCAAAGATGGGGTCCATGCATGACCTCAAGACATATACTGACGACGAGACAGAAACTGATGGTAATTCCTTGAGAAAATTTTGGATGTGAAGATGGTCATTCTTTCAGTGGATCTTATGTGATACTTTCTTACTTTTTCTAGGAGAATGCCCCCTGGCTTCTCACTTTTATTATTTGGGTTGTTTTTCTGCTAATTCTTTTCCTGCCCTATTTTTTATTCAGATTTGCTATTTCATTTTATAAGTGCAAGCACGAGTATTTGTTTTTAGGAAATACTTGCTTGGTTTTATTCACGATAGGTTCCGTATGCAGTCCCCCTTACGGCAGTTTCTGTCTTTTTATATGCAGTCCTTGGAGAAGATGCTGGTCGCTATAAAAGAGCTGACGCACCCCTAGGTAAGGACATTACCTCCCAGGGAAACAGTTCTGCACATTCTGGCACTCCATGGCGCTCACCATCTCTTCGAGAACACTCAGTGATGGTGTCAGATACTGCTGGTTCAGGCTGGACTGACGCACAGAGAAATGTTGATAATCCTTGGGATGTTAATGTGGTTAAACCAAATAACACCAAGGATGAAGCGACATGGCAGACCAATGATAATTTTGCTCTAAAAAGACAACTATCTGGAGTTCTAGAGAAGGAACATGAAGAGAAGAAGCTTTCACAGCCTTCTCCAGAGAATTTGGTTCTTTGTTATAAAGATCCTCAGGGTAATGTTCAAGGTCCTTTCTCTGGTGGCGATATAATTGGATGGTTTGAAGCTGGCTATTTTGGCATAGATTTGCTAGTTCGCATTGCTAATGCATCAAAAGAGACACCTTTTGCATCACTTGGTGATGTGATGCCTCATTTACGAGCTAAGGCAAGACCACCCCCTGGATTTAGTACGCCGAAACAGAGTGATCTTACTGATGCATCTAGCAGACATAACTTCAGTGCCTTTAGAAGTTCACCTGCTGGAATCAGTGAGCTTGAAATAATGAGAAATGAATTGCAACAGAAACCTGCTTCAACAACTGAAGCTGAAAATAGATTCTTGGAATCATTGATGTCTGGAAGTAAGAGCAATTTCTCTCAAGGTTCTCTTCTGTGTCCCACTTCTACCTTTCAGCATGACACTTCAATTATTTTTCTTTTGCCTATATTTTATCTTGCACCATTATTTTTAGTTTCTTTTATGAAAAGGTTGCATAGTTGCAATCAATTGAAAGCTTAATCCAGCTGACTGTCATGTAGGTGGGCAAGGATTTACTGGAAGCAGTTCCGGCGGCATGCCCCCTTCTTTAGTAGATGGACGAAATGATTTGTACCTTTTGGCAAAGAGAATTACTCTTGAGCGACAGAGGTCGTCAAATCCATATCCATACTGGCCTGGAAGGGATCCTGCATCAGTATCAAAGCCGGAGGTCATCATTGATCCCTCGATGCCCCATGCAAAATTGTCACCTCCTTCAACTGATAGTCTCCATCAGCTACCTAACTCACAAAATGCTGATTTGATATCTGCTCTGCAAGGTCTGTCTGAGAGGTCTGCCTCTGGCATAAGCAATGTTGCTGTCGGTTGGTCTAATTTCCCTGTCCAAGGTAGCTTGGGTCCGATTCAGGATAAGACTGATTTACATCACATGCAGAATTTGCCCCCACAAGCTTCTTTCATGGAACACAGGTTGCCGCCGCAGAATCCATCTGCTTTGTCAAACTTACTGGGTCAATCTTTGGATAACCCTTCAAGTATTTTGGCCCAGGAAAAGTTGCTCTCCTCTGGCTTACCCCAGGATCCACAAGTATTTCAAATGTTGCAACAGCAATACTTATTACAGCTTCAATCTCAGGCTCCTCTTCCTACTCCACAGCTGTCTGTTTTGGATAAACTTTTCCTTCAATCTCAGGGTCAGCAACAGTTGCTGAGACAACAGCAGCAACAACAGCAGTTGCTTTCTCAGGCTTTGTCAGAGCATCATTCTCACCAACGCTTTGGCGAGCCATCTTATGGTCAGTTAGAAGCTGCTGGTGCGATAAATGCAGCTCCAGATCCTTCTCGTCTTCAGCCACCGATAGAAATTTTCCAGATAGGTTCTCAGATGAGCGTTGCAAAAGTTCCAGATGACCATGCTGGAAACTTCATGAATTTGCCTCAGCAAGTGACCCAGGATGGCAGTCACAGTGTTGATGCTAAAATGCCATCCTTTAATCTTTCACATCAGTTGTTTGGCATTGCAGATCATCAACCTAATTGGGGCACAATACCTCCAGAGCAAATTGACAATATCCATCAGAGGGAAGCTTTGCCATCGTCACCATTTATTGATAGCTCCTTAACTTCAGGAGGGGTCCACAGATCTGCTCCGCAGCTTGAGCCTTTTCCTCACCAGAAGTCTCACCTTGCTTCTGAACTGAGGTCTTTTCCATCAGAGAGGGAGTCAGAGTTTGTAGCGAGTGCTGAAGAAATTGCTGAGGTACCTATAGCTGAGGATGTCTCTGTTACTACTGCAGCCAATATATCTGAAACTGAGGCTTCCAAGCTGAGCCGTGGTGGTGCTCTGAAAGGTCAGATGGACGATTTTCCTGTTGAGCAACCGGTTGGAAGTATGGGAGTTGGTGATGAGGAGCCTTCTATAGTGCCTGAGGTTAAAAGTTCTGAAGTTCGTGACATTAAAAAGGCTTCGGAAAAGAAGTCCAAGAAGCAAAAATCTGTGAAGTCCAATTCTTCTTCTGATCAGGCAAAGGCTGTGAAAGCTTCCTCTTTGCCACGATCAAATCAACTGGTAACTGAAGAGACTGGTGCTGATGTTGCCAAGTTTGGCTCTCAAGATGGAGGAACAGATCATGCTTATGGAACTTCTCAGAAAAACTCAAAAGACATTCAATCTGGCTCTTCTTTGGCCGAAAGCTCTGCCCCTCAACTAGTCAAAAGCTCACCAGCTGACAACATGTCTGGAGGTACTCATGAGACTGTTGAGGCCAAGCAAGAATCTAAAGTTGATGGCGAGATAGTGCACCAACAACGCGCATGGAAACAGGCACCTGGTTTCAAGGCAAAGTCACTTTTGGAAATCCAGCTTGAAGAACAGAGGAAGGCACAGACTGAAAAACCACTTGCTGAAATCACAACTTCCATCAGCTCCCCGAGTGTGTCAACTCCTTGGGCTGGGATTGTTGCTAGTTCAGATTCTAAACAATTTAAAGAAGCACCAAGAGACACGAGTCTCAGTGAGATAAGTGGTGGAAAGCTAGATCTTTCCCCAAGTTCAAAGAGCAAGAAGAGCCAATTGCATGACTTGTTGGCTGAAGAAGTTTTAGCAAAGTCTACTGATGGGGATGCACAATTTTCTGATACTATATATAGTGTTCCTTCCCAACAAGCTTCATTATCCAACTCAGAGCCTGTAGATGATGATAACTTTATTGAGGCGAAAGAAACAAAAAGGAGTAGGAAAAAGTCTGCCAAAGGAAAGGCTGCAGGAGCCAAAGTCCCTGCACCAACTGCGGTGGATGTCACTGTTAGCTCAAGCGCCATAGAGAAAATTAAGAGTGCTCGTTCTGTTGGCCAAGATAAAGAGGTGTTACCACCAATTCCATCAGGTCCTTCTTTGGGAGATTTTGTCTTCTGGAAGGGTGAATCAACTAGTCATACCACCTTACTGCCACCGGCATGGTCTACTGAGGCCAAAAAGGTTCCAAAGCCTACATCGCTGAGGGATATCCTGAAAGAGCAAGAGAAGGTCTCTCACACCCAGGCTCCAATTCAAATACCAACTCCTCAGAAACCACAGCAAAGTCAGGCCCCTCGAGGAAGTGGTCCATCATTGTCGCTTTCTGCCTCTTCTCCGTCCAAAGCTGCATCTGCTGCACCCATTAGCTCAAATGCTACTTCACTGTCGAAGCACAAGGCTGATGATGACTTATTTTGGGGGCCCGTTGATCAATCTAAGACGGATATGAAACAGTACATTCTCTTCAGCTTCTTATCTATACCTTTTCTTCTGCAGCATGTTCCGAACTTAGATTTGCTTCTCTCCATTTAACGTGATCCTTAAGGCGATATTTATGTATGGCAAAATATTATTTGAATCAGCTATGTGGCTAGTCTTCTCAAGGATTTATGGATTTTAACCCAATACAGGTCAGATTTCCCTAATCTTGGCAGTCAGGGCAGTTGGGGAAGCAAGAGCACTCCTGTGAAAGGTGTCCCCACTGGTTCTTTGAGCCAACAGAAATCTTTCAACGCTAGGTCTTCTGAACGTTCTATCGCATCATCACCTGTCTCTGTGCAATCAACTCTTAAAGGGAAAAGAGATGCCATGAACAAAAATTCAGGTATGCCTGTGAAGAAAGATCTATCTGCTTGTCCTTTCATTAAATTCTGTAGAATGGTTGACTATGGAAAGAGTTGAGCCACTTGTGAATCTTGTGGTGCAGAAGCAATGGACTTCAGAGATTGGTGCGAGGGTGAATGTGTCAGGCTAGTTGGGAACAAAGGTATCATTTATAAGCAGTCTGCTTCGCTTGATCTTTATGTGGCTCTGATGCTATCATTGATCTTTATCTCTAGTTTCAATGTCTGATGATGAATGCATGAATACATACGATTTGCTGTTTTACTTCCCTGAACGATTTTCTAGATCCCAAGAAATATTCCTTGTTTCATAGCGAATTTGTTATATGCTTAGTCTTCTTGTGAGTTTGTAGGATGCTTTCTCCCAAATATGCAAAATAAACTAGTTGGTTGGTTCAATAATTTTGGCCACCGACTGCAGTTATCTTACCTGGTCGTATGCAGATCTGGGAAAGAACTTGTTCCCTTGCGTTACATTAGTCTACATCTCCTAGCCGTACTTTCCGCTTGCTGCTTTGGAGTCTGCTGACATTCGTTTGTTGGTTTAATCTTGATAGATACAAGCATCTTGGAATTCTGCTTGAAGCAGTCCAGATCGGAAGCTGAGCTACTGCTAACTGAAAACCTCGGGTCTTACGATCCCGATCACAAGTTCATCGAAAAATTCCTCAACTACAAAGAGTTATTACCAGCAGATGTACTCGAAATCGCCTTCCAGAGTCGGAATGATCGCAAGGCCACTGGGTCGTCCAGTGCCAGAGACATGAGTTCTGACAACGCTGGCCTTGGTGATATCGACCGTGATGCTTCGGCGAGCTTTGATAGCTCCGGAAAGGGGGGAGGCAAGAAAAAGGGTAAAAAAGGTAAGAAGGTCAGCCCTTCGGTCCTGGGATTCAATGTCGTAAGCAACAGGATCATGATGGGCGAGATTCAAACAATTGGAGATTAGGAGAGTTAACGGGTCTCGTGTAAATTAAAATACATTTTGGTTAAGAACTTGTACATGTCCCCCCGCATTCCTATTTCTCTAGGATTAGCCCTTTTTGTCCTCCTTTAGAGCTACAATGGCAGTACTATTTGATCTGCTCCAGCGATTTTGTGGAAGTCAATTCCGACAGCTGAATTTTTGCTCAGAATCTGAAGAAACTAATTTCAGAATCGGATAAGTTGCTTGATGGGGCATAAACTTAAGTATCATAAGCGTTTTTTCGTAGGAACGTCTATGAATCTGCTCAATGACCCTTCGTGCTTTATATGTTGGAAAGGGTCTGATCGGACAGGAGGCCGATGATATTGGATGTTGAATTTGGGTGTTTACGGCTGAATGACAAGATTCTTGCAATCGAGCTTTAATGTGACTAAATTCTGGAATTTAAAATCTCCGATTGAACTAGTTCAAACTCGGGCTCTAATTTGAAATCTATGGACTTTTAAGCACATGAAGATACATTGGCAGTGTGAAAATATCGTATGCAGCATATGGAAGAAGAAAGAATGAACCATCCATTAAAAAATCAAGGGCAGATTACGGAATGGTCCGTCATGTTTGGTTATAATTCCTGTGGTTTTTCTGTTTCAAAAATTATTGTTTTGTCTCTTATGTTTCGTTTTATTATATTTTCGGATTTTTCTTGTCGAAATTAATCATTTTTTCCGGACGAACCACTTGAAAAGAGTCAAATGTCACCCTCTATTCTTTATATCTAACTCCCTTATAAAATCCTTAGTGATATGTTTTCTCCCCAAAATTTAACCATTCTACTTAAAATTTCACCCAAAACAAATAATGACCACACAAAATCGACCTCACGGGTTTTGGGAATCTTGAATCGAAGGTGCACATGTGTTGGGTTCTATTTGTTCGAAGGTGGCAAAGCAATGAGATACTGATTCGAAGGTGAGAAGGAGCTGGGAAGGTGGAATCGAAGGTGCATGAGCTGGGTTCTAGGGTTTATGGAATCTTGAAATCGAAGGTGGGAAGAAGTTGGGTCATTTTCAAGGTTACCGATGTTATCATCCAGTACTTTGTACGAGATTAATGATGGTACGAGATACAATAATACTGAGTGCAATTGTAGTGTTCGTGCCCTAATTAAGATTGTCGAGAATGAAAAATTGGGAGCATTTGTATTGTTATTGCACGAACAACACTTGTCGCTGACTTGAATGGTAATTGTACAACTAAAGATGACGAAGGAGATGTCGAAAGAACAAGCTACTTGTAGCAATAATGGTTCAATAGTATTGTTGAAGAAATTTGTGACTTTTTTGATTATCTACAATATTTTTATTTTTATTTTCAGTTGTTTGTAAAATAGGTAGTTTGTTATCTTGCTCTTGTAAGTTGTCTACTCTAAATGTAACTTCTCTACTCCAAATGAAATGTTGTTTCAAATTGTCCACTTCCCATAGATAGTTCATAGTTACAATAGCAACATTGAGTTTCACTTTAAAAAATTAAGGGTTAAATATACTTAGGTACCCTGTGTAACACCTCACGTTCCCGTCCTTGGTTAATTTTTTAAGATTTTTATTTCGCTTAAGGGTATAATAGACTTTTCTATATGAAAATTTAAATGTTATGAATAACTCAGGGTGCTTTTTGAGTATTTCTATAACGAAGGGGCCTAAATATCTATTTTCAATAACACAGGATATCTAAGTATCTTTAACCCAAAAATTAAAACAAATCCGACTCATAGAAGCCGGTTGTAGTTCAGACGACTACCAAAATGATACATATCTAGCTAGTGAGTTTCTTCTCAAATGGTTTACAAATTAAAGTTGTTATAGCTGGTTGTAGTCGTGCTTCCAGTAGCTCGGCCTCTTCTAGTAACTCATGTGCCTTTTTCTGTTCCAAATTTTGCGGCTCCAATGCTCGCACTACTAGAAGCTCCATGATGATAAAACTGTCGGGTTTGGGATGACACGCCATCATACCACAATGGTCCCCCAAAACTACAAAACAAGCATAATAAATAGGTAAAACTAGACAAACTTGGAATTAGAACAATTGTAAATGTCTTGAACAATGACAAAAATCTGTGGTACATGTGGTCCCTTGGTTCCATGTGAAGGTTAGACTTGGACTTCTTTTCTACTTTTTTGCTGCACCAAAAATCATCACAGTAATATTAAAATCTTAAAATCACATAACTCTGCAAAAGCAAAAGATACCAAATTGACTTACCAAAACTCTTTTTCCTTTGGCCTTGGTAGGTGTTCCTTAGCAAGACCTTTTGTTGTGGCCCATCACCCCACAAATACTACACTTCACTGTGTTAGACTTAAAGGACGAAGGTCCCTCGTTTTCTTGTCTCCTTTTTTTTTGTCTACCATATCTCTTAGTCAATAAAGGAGGGAGGTATTTATCAAAGTTCTCTCTTGGTTCCAGATCTTCTTTGGGGAAGGCATGGATACTTAACTCATATGTTTTCTTCCACATTTCTACCTTGAAGTATTCATGAGCATGGTCTTGAATATCACCACCCATTGAGGTGACACAAGCAACCACATGAATGCATGGCACACCACTTAATTGCCACACATTACAAGAACATGTCTCACCTCCCAATTCAACAACATATTTTTTCCCTTCATACACAACCTCAAACTCCAGATTCCCCGCAAAAAAATTTTCACACTTCCTACAAGCAGCACCCAAGCTTCTCAACTGCTTCATGATATTTGGAGCAACTTTTGTATCGCATTCAGAAGCCATTAAATTTCTTTTGTGCTGCCTACTCATCATCTTCTGCCTTAATTTTTCAAGAAGCTCTACTATTGGTAAATCTTTTATCTTCGAAGTCCAACCGATGAAAGATTCAACCAAATTATTTGTCACATTCACACACTTTACATAATCATCAAAAGCATACATTGACCACTTCTCATGTGGGATTCTTTCAAGCCAAACTACTCGAGGAATTATTTCACTATTAATCTTCCTTGGTGGAATATGCTCTAATTTAAGAAGTGTCATGGTCTTATTAAAATCTGACATAGTTGTAGCATATGCCAACTTCCAGAAATAGCTTTCAAGATCAACACCTTTGTAAGCAGCAAAGAAGTTAGTCGCAATACGCTTTGCACACTTTCTATGTCTTGCATTGGGAAAGGCTGATTCAATTTGATCTCCAAGTCCCTACAATAAATGAAAGGTATGTTAAAATCCTATTAATTTGATACATACAACATTTGCTAAACTTAGTAAGAATAAAATTTACATTTTGCACATTGCTCATAATTGTCAAAGCCTTGCCACTTGAGTGTGAACCCACTGATTCATATATGAGCTCGATAAACCATATCCAGTTCACATCATTCTCCTTATCAACAATTACCCATGCAACTGGCATGAACTCATTGTCTGCATCAAGTGCAATTGCTAACCATAAAATATCTCCAAATGGACCTTTTAAGTGGCAGCCACCAACTCCAACGAAAGGTCTACATCCATTTATGAACCCACATTTCACAGCATGTAAACATACAAAGATTCTCCAAAATCTAAGTTCCTCGTTCATGTTGGTCCTTGGGAGCCCTTGTAGCTTAACCACAGATCCTGGGTTAAGTGCACGCAACAAGTCGCAGTAAACATGTAGACGAGCATACGAATCTGCATGATAACTTTCCTTGTCCTTCATAGCATATGCCTTGACTTTCCGCAATTTATAGTAATTAAGCTTTAAACCCCATTTGTCCAAAAAAGGCTTGAATTATGTCATTATCCAAGTTGTGATTTGCTCTTAAGAGATCCCCAATCTTTCTTGCAATCCATTTAGGGGTGGCCAAATAATCACTAGCAATGCATAGGCAAGTATGCTCATCTTTTAATGTCTTCACCATGAATTTTTTTTGACTAGCTAAAGCTGATGCATGAATCTTCCAAGGACAATTTTCTTTGCAAGATGCTGTGATCCTTAACTTGGCATTCTTTATAAATTTGATATCATAGCCACCCCTCATCATATAATCTTTCAATGTGTACCTGAAATCTTCATAGTTTTTGAATGTCTGCCTGACATGGAATGAGATCTTTTGCCCTCTCTCAACCCTAAATGGTCTTTTAGCACAGTCACGAACTGGATCCATCTTGACCCTCTTCCTTGTCTTCCTTCGTGTTGATTGATCAATTTCTTCTTCATCACTATCCGTCTCAATATCGATCACCTCCCTATCATTGGAGTCTACCTTTTCAAAATCCGAACGTTTCCCACCCTCACCAGATAAATATTCATCACTATCTGTGAATGTCTCACTACTTAGGTCATCAGAAGCATATCCATCAGATGACACGATGAAAGTGACATCTGTCTCATCCACATCACTGCTCTCATCCATACCAGCAACCTCATCTACATCAAACTCAACACCATCCTCCATACCACCATCCACACCAGTCTCCACATCCACCTCATCACCATCATCCACATCAATCTCCACACCACCATCCACATCAGCCTCATCACCACCATCCACATCAGCCTCCACATGACTCTCATCCATAGCAGCAGTCTCACCATACAGCCTCAGAATCTTATGTGAAAAATCTCGCACATACAATAGCTTCCTCTTTGGGCTTATGGCTGCAATGGGTATCCCTTTTACCTCAGGTTCAATATAAATCTGAATAACTTCATCATACTTGTAGAAATCGAACATGAATAATACATCTTCATCGCAACTGATTTCCCTCCCCGATTTTAGTCTATACTTAGACCATGCACTTTCTATTGTAAATGTTGAGTAAGCATCTTCAATCAGCAAGATGTAACAATAACGGTCGGGGTCTACATTGTCAACAAATTGAGACTTACCCTTGAGGACGAACTCCAAAGTGTGAAACCTATCTTCCATCATCCACAAGTTCGTGCTTCCCACTACTGACTATACGAGCTCCAAAGATAAACTCCAAAGAGTGGACATGGACGAAATTATAGCAGCAATGAGTATTCCTTTTTAGTGACACGTTTGTTAAAAAGCGTACAAAGCTGAGGGGGGCATTTGGGCCTTTTCAAGAGAGAGTTTGCTGGAGAAAGTGACTAATTTTAGCAACATGGACCCGTATAATAAAACCAAACAGATGAGATGGCAAATTTGAAACGGAAGGGACCATAGAGGAGCTATCACCAAACACGAGGGACCCCTAGCATAATTTGCCCAAAATCCAACCAATTGTACAATCTAAGATCTCTAGCAAAGATAAAAAGTAGGTAAATAATCCACAGGCCCGAGCATAAAAAGTGTTCGTCTAATGCCCGAAACACTTCAAAATCTGCAAGGCACAAGGACACCAGCGCCTCAAGCAAGCGCTAAAAATGCAACTCAATTCAAATTCTAGAAGCCCGGTAATTAAATCCTAAAACAATACATAAAAGAGGTCCAATACAAAAAAAGAGAGCAAGTGAGTGGCCTGAAATTTCATACAAAATAACAACCCAAGACATCATTGTTAAGCTAAATTACAAGAAATTCTTCTATTTTAGATAACCACGAAGAATTTGCTGCTCGACTGGCGATTGCAACTAAATCATCACAGAAGAAGCAAAAAGCCCTAACTCAAGCATGCCAATCAAACTTAAAACAGAGAGAGATCAATCAATTCTCTCAGACATTCCAACAAGTGAAAATTGCAGACAATCGACATGGCATCCGATTCCGACTGCCCGTCTGCCTTTTTTTGTCACCGAAATGAGGCATTATCAAATAGCATCATCCACTCTACATAAAAATTGCAGACAGTAATGATCATCCATCCAACTGGGAATCATTACTTTGTTCAATTGCAGACAGTTTACATGTCATCGGCTTCCAAAGAGCATCATCCACACTATACAGAAAAATTGTAGTACAGCGGATTCAAACATCAACAAGCCTTTCCGCGGAGAAATTAAACGGCAAAAAAAAACATCAGATAATTATTCGCCCACACAGTTAAAACAAATCAAAACCCAATGTAAACATAAAAGTTAAAATTCTCTCACTTAGCCCATCACTATTTCAACATGAAATATCAAAACCCAGAATCATTTTGAAGAGAAATTGCAGAGAGGAAAAAGGAACGAAAATCCACCAACGATTCGTAGAACAGAAGCTCTGAAGCGGCCCACAACAGAGGGGAAAAATAGATTCCAAAATGGCTTCGAGTGTGTTGCGTGGTTTAAAGAATTAGGGTTTTGATTTTGAAGCCCCCACCACGACTCTTTTGGCTGGCTGGTCATGGATGGGATCGGACGCTCGATATCAGCTTTGTAGAACCAATGAGTTACAAAACCCTATATCATGTTTGTAGATCGAGGGCCTAATAAGAAGCCCAAACTATGTTTTCTTTCTAAAGCTACAAACTTTTTGTGCGCCGAACTCGAGACTATTTGATTAAGACAAAATAATATATCAAATTTTTTATAACAGATATTTCATACATATCCCCGATTTTGTTATCCGATATTATAGATTTTTTTTGGGTCGAACGATATTATAGATAATTTGCCTTGCAATGCCGTTAGGACTATTTCAACGTTCTCCGATCAATTGGGATTTGTTTAATGTTCTTTCAAAAATAATTTGGGCCGAACAATTTTTTACTCCAATGGTCTCATCAAACCAAGCATATTGAATATATACACGACCTTTGACCTTGCATCTCGTGACATAAAACGACAGTCGTACAAATAATAACAAGTCAAAATCTTCATATTTAATTTAAACTATTAAAATATTAAATTAATTGGTAAATAAATTTCTTTAGCTTATAAATTTGGTGCAACAACGTTAAATATTTCAACAAAAATTACTCCCTTAAAAAAATGTGTGCTTGGGTTGGACATTTCTGCAATGACACTTGTTAAAGTTAGAAACTATGGCAAGCTTAAACCATTCGTTCCATGTATTTAACTTAGTAGGAGGCCGAGGATCTAAACAAATCAAATTCGCCATATAATATCGACAAACAAATATTCACACTACATACACTTCTATCAACTACTAAGAGAATTATTCTATCTTTACTAAATATTTGTGATTTTCGAGATTGCATCTTACTTATTGAAGAACTTTGTCTCACGATCGTGCCTAACTGAAACGCCCAACCCACACTCTTGGCCGAACCCCAACCTTTTCTGATTTTCAGTTGAGAATAGAATAATTTAAATTTGAGCCGGCAAAATTTTTAAAAATATTTCCAACAATTATTTAAACTAGAATAATATCTTTTTTTTTCTATATACTTGTTGGTCTAACGTCGTGAATCTTTCCTCTTTCTCCTTTCTCTTTTCTTTTTCATTTTTTTTCCTCACAGATCCAAAATTCAAATTCAAATTCAATAACCAAAATAAATAAAATGACTATACAATATATTTAATACAGATTAATTTGACCATAAAAGAAAAAAAAGTAGTGACAAGTTACAATTAAAATTTGTAAAAGAATTGCGCATTTGACTCTCACCCACCTGGGTGCACCGATGCCATTGATTCCCACGGTCCCACCCATCCAACGGCGAGGGAAAGAAACCAGTCCAAACGACGCCGTTGACACGCGGGGGTTGCTGTACAAAACGATGTCGTGCCGGCCAAAAAAAAAAACCCTCGACCAACGCTTTCTTAGTTCTTCCACTTCATCCTCTCTCTCTAAAAAATTTTGAGCGAGAGAAGAGGGGGAAAAATGAAGGCGTCTTTTAAAGGGAGGTACGAGGATGACAAGAACACGGCGGCCGCTACCGTCGCCTTCAACGCCGCCGACGTCAAGCTGAAGGTCTCGTTGACTGATGCCACCGTCGTCAACGGCCCCAGCTTGAACGGCTTGGCTTTGGCCGTCGAGAGGCCCGGCTTCTTCATCGTCGACTATAATGTCCCCAAGAGAGTAAATTACCTATTTCTCCCTGCCCCCTCATGCTCCCCCTTTGGCAATGTTCCTTTCTGGTCAAACATTTTTGGTTGACTTTCGATTGGTACCGGTTTAGGTTTCTGATTTTAGGTTAACTTGAAGCATTGTCTTGCGTGTTTAGGGTTTGAGGTTAAAGGAGGAATCTTGGTTTCTTTGAACAAGTGTGCTTATTTACTTGATGGAATTTGCATTTTCATTTTTATTTTAAACTATTTTTGGCGCTTGCGAATTTAGGATCTTAGGTTCCAGTTTATGAACACGGTGAGGGTCGCGGACAAGCCGTTGAATTTGACCTACATTCACCATAGGGGAGACAACAGGACCATTCTGGATGGGACCATGGTGTTTGATCCGGCGAACAAGGTGTCGGCCAATCACGTGCTGGGTTCTGGTAATTGCAAGTTGAAGTACACCTATGTGCACGGCGGGGTGACTACTTTCGAGCCCTGCTACGATTTCGCGAAGAATTCGTGGGATTTTGCATTGTCGAGGAGGGTTTATGGCGACGATGTGTTTAGGGCCACGTATCAGACATCAAGCAAGAACTTGGGGTTGGAATGGGCAAGGAATTCGAGCGATGGCGGGAATTTCAAGGTATTATTATGGCTCTGCTCTTCTCAGTCTGTCCTTGTTCTTCTTTGATAGGAAACAGTGAAAAATTATTGAGTCTCTTTTATGGTTCACGTTATCGACGTACTCGAGCTTTTCTTAAGGTGTCATATGGAGTATTAGTTGGCAAGATTGTCATTTCTCTGGTTCCGGTCTACTCGATCAGTGCAGAAGTCTGCCTGGTTGCTATTCTCTTGGTGAACAATGAACAAGAATTACGCATGCATAGGCTTCTTAGATTGGGGCCAGGATGCTTATGAATAGTGGGATTCTGATTTATCTATTGCCTTCGGTCTGTTGATAATCTGTGATTCTTTTGTTTTAGGGAAGAAAACTCTTCTCTATAATTTTTATGAACAGTGTACCTACGGTGAAGATGGTCCATAGTAGCTGTCGTTTTTGTTGTAGAGCAATAAATGTGTTTGCATTAGTTAATTGTAAAGTGAAGATGGTCCAAAAAGCAGCATGCGTCTTCAGGTCAATTGTCTACCAGTGCACTAGGTTGATGGTTGTCTCGAGCAAACTTCCCTTGCTTGTGTTGTTTTACTTGCTGGGACCGAGATTCGACATCCCAGTGACTCATTTCTGTTCATCTGCAATGGTTTCATGTGCTGGATGATGTTGAAATCCTGATCTTGGTGCGTGTTATGTGCCGCAGATTGCTGCATCAGTCAATATGGCCGAGGAGTCGAAAATACCCAAGTTAATCGCGGAGAGCACCTGGAACTTCGATATGTGATCGGTTTTTTCATCTTCGACATCCATTGTTGTTCAAAATTGAAATCGTTATAGTTGGACAAAAAGCTTGCCATTTGGCTCTATGCCTGTTCAAGGGATGCTTTTTCTTAGTTCAACGATATGGTTCGTTATAATTCTTTTGCTTTGACGTCTCCGGAACTCGGGATTGCCTTGAGCTTGCATGTTGCCAGGAAGCGCCATTCTTTTTGTCTGATGGTCAATTATCACTAGGGGTGGTTTGTTTCAAAGAATTTCAATATGGTATAGAAATAGGATTGAAAAGACAGATCCTAATAAACTCCTATACCTACCCTCTTATTTATAGGAGATAAATATAATACGTTGCACAGTTAGAATTTAGACAAATCCTAACATAATGAAATCATCAAAATGCACCAATTGCGAAACTGTGGTCCTTCATTTCATGAAATATTGGGAAGCCCCACGTCTTGCGTCGTCCATGAAGATAACTTTGTCGGCCAAGTTGAAGTCATTTACGCATCCTTCAAATTGGACAGAAACGTCCTTGCGACGCAAACCAGTGTATCTTACGTTATTTTGTACTGATGAACTTTAATGTGGATGCGTAGTTAGATTATTCATTGCTCATCTTTGAAGGATGCATTCAATATAATGCTGTGAGTAATCCAGATAATTCAATATAATTCATACGCAATTTTATTATAATCATCATTTTTTTTAAGTAGAACATTGTTAGATTATTCATTGCTCATCTCAGCTGATAAATTCATTTATTACGTTCAAACGACACAAGGTGTTAGCGATTTGACGGAGGTCCGGGTTCAATCTCTGGCAGCTATATTTACGGTGTAAAAATTTACGATTACAAGAAAAACCTCCCTTTATTACAAGTCGATACTAATGGTCCCAAAATCTGTGTTCTGATTGGTCAAGAAGCTTCTTCTTCCAATTCCCACTTGCTTATGGCTAGTGCCCACAAAGGCAAGCTGCTATTTTTCGTCTCTTTGCTCTTGGTTTCCGCTTCCCCAGGTAGGGTTTTAGCTAACTCCATCCCGGAGCCGGAGCTCCCAGGTCAAAGTTCGTGCATTGAAGTGAACCCACATGAGGATTTTTTGTTGAGGAAGCTTGAAGAGCAAGTTAGGAATTTAACTGAGTTAGTTGAAAAGCTAGGACCAAAGTTGCCAGTATAGCAGGAGCCAAGTGAGAGTGATGAAAAGGGGAAGGTGGTTTCAGTGACTAAGTAGAGTCCATTTTGGTCAGAGCGGTTTCGATTCGTGTCGGCTGTGTGGTTCGATTCGGATGCAACGTGTGCTAATGTGTTGCCGTTTCGGGACTACGAGGGGTTCAGCAAGTATGTTGCTGTGGGGGATGATAAAGGCAAGGTGTATGTGTTCTTGAGGAGTGGGGATGTCTTGGTTGAGTTTGATACCGGTTGTGATTCGCCTGTTACGTGTGCTAATGTGTTGCCATCAGGTCGTCATTTCTAAGTCATCAGGCAGCGGATACCCGTCCCGGGAGAAGACTGACGATGCCCTTAGTAGCCAGTGATGGCGAAAAACTACTTATTCTCGGCCTCGGCAGTGGGTACATCGGAATGTACCTTGCGGTACTTAAAAGGAGATTTCAACACAATGCTCTGGACCACCCCTGTGCTGTTCTTTATCCTCTTCCTGTTTGGAGCGTGGCAATTATTTGCTAAGAAGAAGGAAGCGCTTACATCATGGGGGCCTGATGATCCTCCTTTTAGTTCCACACCTACTGCCCCATCCGCACCAGCCTCTGGAGATAGGTCGTTCGCGGAGCGCTGACATCGTGGATTTGAGGACCGGAGCTCTAAGAGGTCAGCCAAGGAGGTACGGCTCTCCTCCACGATATCCCGGGAATGCAGCTACTTCCTTCAGGCCGAGCGCCACAGATGCAAAATACCCTGGATTTGGCTGGTTTCTCGAAAAGAAGGGAGAGTCTGTTCTGTTCATAAACAATCAAGCAGCCAATGACAACCATTGAATTGTATATTTTTTCCGGTTGTCGGGAAATTTCGACTTCTTCATCTGTTGTAACCTTCAACTGCTGTCAACTAGAGTAAGAGGAGAGCGTTCCAAGCTTTCATCATTCTGGTAATGTCTGTCTACTCGCATGAAAATTAGCCAATACAGTTCGTTGATTTCTCAGCTGTAATAACTTCCACTCGTTCTTCTAATCCAATCGTCTTCTGTTTCCAGTGCTAATGTTTGGTCTTGCAGTTACATATGGGGCACTTGGAAGGTCGGCGGCTACAATCTGATACGATCGAAGAGCTAACATTCGTAATCGGTATGTCTCTTGTGCACAGTTTCTTGTTACTGGGTTGCATGATGAACATATATCAGGGTTTTTTTACTCTCCAAGTTGTATCTTGGTTATTTGTTCAAAAGTTCGAATTCGAGATTAGCGATAGTAGCTCAAAGTCACTCAAAGGTGGAATTTAATAACTTAATTTCCCATTATATAGTCCTCGAGTTGTGTGACTTGATCATTTCAAACTCTCAAGGGTTACCATAGTGTAAAATAATTATTGTTTAGAAAAGCACAAAAGGCCAAAACTAATTCTCGCCTCTGAAGAGAAGATCCACCATGGATTCCTCTCTCGGAGGGGGCCCAGACCTCCCCCCACAACCTGATCCCACTCCTCCTCGTGGGGGGAAGAAGGTCAGAGGTGAAGAGGGATCGATTGAGGCACCTTTTGGAAAGGATGGGGAAACCGTCCCCGAACAAGGAACAGACAGAAGACGCAAGCTCACTTTTCGCGACGCCACTATGGGCGAGATAGGCAACCCACCCGTCCCCGAGACACCCCAATATCATACGTTTGATCACGAAGAGGAAGTCTCGAGTGAATCCGAGGGAGAAGAAGACGAGGACCCAGAATGCCCAACCATCCGAATGTCAAAGGAGGACAAGATTCGTATGCGTAAACCCTGGTGGAAGACGCTCATCATCAAGGTACTAGGCCGTCGAATCTCATACCCATATCTAAAGAGGCGCCTCGCCCAACTTTGGGGACTACCCGCTGACTTCATCCTTACCGACCTTGGCTGCGAGTTCTTCCTGGTTCGCCCTCAATCCGATGAGGAATATCATCACATCTTAACAGGGGGACCATGGATGATTGCCGATAGTTATGTAACGGTCCGCAGATGGGTGCCGGATTTCGATCCGGAAACGACAGCCATAACAAGCACAGTGGTCTGGGTTCGGATACCAAATCTTGGAATGGAGTTCTACGAGCTCAACTTCCTTAAGAACATTGCCCGACGGATTGGAGAACCGATACGGATTGACACGCACACAAATCAGTGAATAAGGGGGAAATTTGCAAGGATTTGTGTTGAAATAGACCTGACTAAGCCACTTTTCTCCAAGTTTCGGACTCGCCGGAGGGTTCGGAGAGTCCAATATGAAGGCCTACATCACATATGCTTTCGATGTGGAAGATACGGCCACCTCTCACCGGATTGCCCTCTCACGCGCGAAGATCAAGGGGATAAATCTTGGGGAGAGCAACGAAACCCCCACAACCCAACATGGGCAAACCCAACGGAGGTTCGGCAACCTCTTCGGCCAGAGGTGACTAACCAATTTGGCGAATGGATGACGGTACAACGTCGGAACAGAGCAAAGCAAGCCACCGCTCCGCACCAAGGGCGTGGAAAAGGAGTTGCCAAGTCCGACCGGACCGACGAGGGTGATCCAAAAGGTAACTCTACGGACCCTCAGATTTCGACTTCCAGATTTGGTATACTGGCAACGGAAAAGGAAGATGAGGTATCCCTAGAGCAATCACAATTAAGGCAAGGGTCTGTTGGAGAGACTGCAAAAGGAACTGACCATCACCCAGATATCTTATGCAACGGTCACAAAGGGACCCCAGAAGCTTCCAAATTAGAATTACCCAAGAAGACCAAGATGCATACTGCCAAACCAAACTCATCGACGAAGCCCAATATGGGGCCAAGCTCCTCAAACACCCAGGCCCAGAAGAAAAGCGCAAAAGCCCACCAGGAACAAAAGCCCACGCAGGTTAAATCACAAAAACCTAATGCCAACCAAAGCAAGGGCTTCGTACAAGGAAAGGACCGAACCCCATCTCGACCCCTCCGCCCTATCACGATGGAGACATCACCTGCTAGGAAAACAGCCGCTGACTACCTGATCAACCCACCACCCAAAAACCCATCTGCAGAGTCATTGGTTCCCCATATCGAGACTGCTACATCGGGCGTTGATATGGAGTTCTCTACTCACTTGGTCCCACTAGACAATGGACCAATAGGAAGATTTTGGGAACAGGGAGGCCCGGGAGACCTGGACCCGGGTGATTGTCAGATGGGGGACATCCCACAGAACGTTAACCAGGTCGAAGACATGAGTATCGAAATCACGGCGTCGACTCATGATACAGTTTTCATGGACCTTCCATCCCCAGGACACGATCCTGGGCAGTAAGTTTGTTCCTCGCCCCTCCTTTTTCGTATTTATTTCCCGAAGCCCTTACCCCCGCTTCTTATTTCCCTTAATTCCTACTTATGGACTGTCTGGTTTGGAATTGCCAGGGAGCTGCAAGCTCTCTCTTTAAATCTGTTATTAAGGAGTTGGTTAACCAACACCGCCCTTCTATTGTTGTCCTACTAGAAACGTGGATTTCAGGTGACCGTGCTAACAAACTTGCTAGGTCTTTGGGCTTCGCTGACATTGTCCAAGCTCCGATGAATGGTTTCTCCGGGGGAATTTGGGTCCTTTGGAACCAAAATTTGACTAAAATCAGAATCTTAGAGGTTGAGAAGCAGTTTATCCACTTGTCGATGGAGGACGAAGTGGATAAACGGTGGTTGTTCACAGCAATCTACGGTAGCCCTAGACCTGCTATTCGTGAAGAGCTGTGGCAATCACTATCACGCATAGCATCTAACACTAATTTGCCTTGGTGTCTTGCAGGTGATTTCAACATCTACTTACCCACCGATGGGAAAATTGGAGGGGCGCCAACCAGGGGATGTCGCCATACTCAATTCCAACAATGGATGGACGACTGCCGCCTCCTAGACTTGGGTTTCGTGGGGAGCAAATTTACTTGGGTGCGGGGTAGGACTCATGAACGCCTTGATAGAGGACTGGCTAACCTGGACTGGAGACTTATGTTTTCAGAAGCGGTTGTCCATCATCTACCTAGACTCAAGTCCGACCACTGCCCCCTCCTAATCAAGACCAGCCCAAGACCGCGGCTGAATGTGGAGAAGAGATTCTTTCGCTACCAAGTGGCCTGGCACACGGATCCAAACTTTAACGAGTTCGTGAAAACTTCGTGGAATGGCTCTGAAAATCTCCCAAAAGCCTGTGCTCAGTTTGTAGAGAAAGCTAAAATTTGGAATAAAGAAAATTTTGGTAACATCTTTCGGAGGAAGAGGCAGCTGATGAATAGATTGGGGGGTATACAAAAAGCTTTGGAGGCCCGGCCCAACCGCTTTTTACGTACTTTGGAGAAGAACCTATGCACACAGCTTGAGACTACTTTGGAACAAGAGGAGGTGCTATGGGCTCAAAAGGCAAGAAAGGATTTTCTCATACACGGTGACCGCAATACCAAATTTTTCCATGCCTCAACGGTGGTCAGAAGGAGAAGGAATAGAGTCGATGGGCTGAAAAGGGAAGATGGTACTTGGACGGAAGACGCTGAGGAAATCCAGGATCTCCTAACAAGGTTTTTCTCACAACTATATAAGGAAGATGGAATCGATGAGCCAAACAGACATATGATCCCAAATGGGTTCCACCAGATCACTGAAGCAGAAAAGGAGTCACTACAGAGGCTACCAACAGCGGAGGAAATTCAAAAGGTGGTCTTCTCAGTGGCTCCCTTAAAAGCCCCTGGCCCGGATGGGCTCCACGGTGCTTTCTATCAGCGGAATTGGAGGGTTGTGCGTGAGACAGTTGTCAAGTTCATCCAAAAAATCTTCAAAGGGGAATACTCTCCAAGTCTGGTTAATGAGACCGCTCTTGTTCTCATCCCAAAGATCGAAAACCCAAGTCTACCGGCCCACTTCAGACCTATAAGTCTGTGTAATGTATCTTTGAAGTTCATCACGAAACTCCTCGCATCGCGTATGCAAAAATTCATGAGTGCTTGGGTTGGAGTACACCAGAACAGCTTCGTACCAGATAGACACATTACTGGCAACATTGTCATTGCCCAAGAAGTAATTCACACAATGAAGGCCCGGAGAACGGGCAAGAGACTAATGATGATCAAGGTAGACCTCGAAAAGGCGTACGATCGCATCCGCTGGTCCTTTGTCAGGGAGACTCTAACCTTGCTCAATCTTCCTTCGTCAATTACGAATTTGATTTTAGCTTGCATATCTACTTGTACTATGCAAGTTGCTTGGAATGGTGAGAAAACTAAGATCTTTCGACCATCACGAGGGGTAAGACAAGGAGATCCATTATCCCCGTATGTGTTTGTCTTATGCCTTGAACGGCTTGGACATCTTATACAAAGGAGTGTGGACCAAAAGCAATGGAAACCAATTAAGATTTCTCGATATGGTCCTAGTCTATCTCACCTTTTCTTTGCGGATGATCTTCTCCTCCTTGGGGAAGCCTCTCTTAACCAAGCAGCCATTATCAATTCGATTACTAACCAATTTTGTCTGGTTTCAGGGCAGAAAATTAGCAAGGAAAAAACGAAGCTTTTCGTGTCAAAAAACACCTCTCGGTCCCTAGCCAAAGAGCTGGAACGTTCTATGGGTTTCACCCTTACGAACAATTTGGGACGCTACCTTGGGATGCCCTTACTCCACGAAAGGGTCACTAGGAGCACATACAGTTTTATTATGGAAAAAGTGCATAATCGGTTACACGGGTGGTGCGTTGATAAGCTGTCATTCGCAGGCCGGGCAACTCTAGCACAATCAGTCATCTCCGCCTTACCCACGTATGCAATGCAGTCCGCCAAACTCCCTGTAGGGGTTTGTAAGGACATTGAAAAAATTCAGAGACAATTCCTTTGGGGGTCCACGGCTGAAAACAGGAAACCACACTTGGTCTCATGGGATACTGTTTGTCAACCTAAAACCAAAGGAGGTTTGGGATTTAAGAGCCTTCGGGAGCAAAATATGGCACTTCTTATGAAACTGGCATGGGGGGTAATCACAGACAGATCATCTCTATGGGTCCAAGTGCTCAGGGGAAAATATGTTAAATCGGAGGATAGGTTTCCTGTGTTCACGAGCAAAGCATCTAACTCCCCCCTTTGGAAAGCCCTGACCGAACTATGGCCAGTGGTGTACCAAGGGGCGAGATGGATTGTTCGAAATGGGGAAGGCATATCCTTTTGGCAAGACCGCTGGCTTCCCATTGAGAAACCTTTACTAGAGTATGCAACCCAACCAGTTCTAGAACCCTTCAGATCTATTTGTGTGTGTGATGCATCCAATGGTTCAGGGGGATGGAACTGGTCACTTGTCGAACAATACTTACCGAACTCTATGATTTTGTTGATTGCAGGTACACCTGGCCCACGTGCAGACAGAGGCCAGGATCAACTGATATGGGGTAATTCAAAGGACGGGAAATTTTCCACGGCCTCTGCATATGCCCTCATCCAAGGAGAACATGATTCGAATGGCAGCAGACTATGGAAGTCGATTTGGAAATGGCAAGGCCCGCAGCGGATGAAGAAAGTACCATGGCTTGCAGCACATGGGAAACTCCTAACCAACGCAATACGTCAACGCCGACACATGACCACAAATGCTAGCTGCCCCAGCTGCAACCAGCATGATGAAACTGTGATGCATGCACTCCGGGACTGCAGTAGCATTAATCACTGCTGGACCCAACTCTTATCAAGATTTCACTTGAATATTGCAAACTTTTTCTCTTGTGACCTCCTGTCCTGGCTGAGTAATAACCTGAATGGGCCAAAGGAATGGGTTACAACTTTCGTTGTGGCCTTAAATTGCATATGGACATGGAGGAATAATGTTGTATGGAAAGATGGCACGGGGAGACCATTTAATCAATGTGCCTTTATTTGCCGCAGGACGGAGGAAGTGACTAAAGCATGGGAGGCGGTAGGACATATGGATAGCAGGTATGTTAGGCGTGAAAGACTTATCGGATGGGAACCGCCAGATCAGGAGTGGCATAAACTAAACACTGATGGAGCCCGGAGAGCCTCCTCTAACACAGCAGCCGCTGGCGGAGTGATTCGTGATCATACGGGAAGATGGATTAGGGGTTTCGCATCAAATAAAGGTGACTGCTCTAGTGTTTCGGCAGAACTTTGGGCTGCCCTCCATGGACTGCAATTGGCGTGGGACATGGGCTTAAAGCAAATACATTTAGAAGTAGACTCGCTGATTGTGGCCAACATGCTTCGAAACAACATCACAGCCGACTCCAGCCACTCCTCCATCCTTATGGACATTAGAGAGGTCCTCAATAGGGATTGGTTGGTTAGAGTGGATCACGTTTATCGTGAAGGAAACGCTTGCGCAGATTGGTTAGCTAATTTTGGTTTTAGTCTTCCTTTAGGTACTCATGTGTTATGTAATCCACCCTCGGGTGTTGGCAAACTTTTGGAAAGGGACTTGAGTGACGTCTCTTTTCCAAGAATGGTTGTATCCCTTGTTTTTGATTAAATAAAGTGCTACATCGGGGCGCCATAGCCCCTCCCTCTTGACCAAAAAAAAACTCTCAAGGGTTTTATATTTTGGATTTCTTGTTTATTCAAGTTCTTCTACCTTCTACCACAACTTGAAGCTTAATTTTTATATTTTGTCACATACTAGATCGACTAATTTATGTTTATGTCGATCAGGTCAAACAACAATCAAAGCTGAAAGCAACAAATGAAACAGTCATCATACCAACCCGAGACTAAATTCAACTCTCTTACCTGACCAACTCTTGGTGGCCTAGGAAAATCAAATGTTTGATAAGGCCTAATGGATTTGGTAAAGGGCCGTTTGGACAAATTCAAAAGTCAAAATACTATATTCTCTCCCCAATCCTTCAACCTCCTCTTGATTTTCGCCTGATTCTTCCTTACCTCCTAGCTCCGATTTTTTGTTTGGCGGCGACCAAAACCACACGTTGAAAAATACCGAATCCGTTAGAACGTCCCTCATTTTATTGCTCCGTTTTGCATAAAGGCCCCCGGATTATGAGACTATTGTATTTTTGTTCCTTTCACTGTCCTCTCCTGGCAAACACGAATCTCGGAAAAGTCACCACCTTTTCAATCTCGGAAAAGGAGTAGGAAATTGAATTATTCCACGTGGTTTGATTTGAACTCTTCCTTTATACTGATCCACACAAAAAATCCCTCACTTTAGTTGTATAATTAATCATGAATACCTTTTTTTTGGGTGAATAATCATAAATACCTATTAAAAGTAATATTTATATTATTTAACACCAATGTGTTTAACAATATTCGAATTTGAGACCTCTTGTTTATTACACTCAAACCAAACCATAAAAATATTTACAATATCTAACATTGATGCGTTTAACATTGATGCATTTACAAGATTCAGACTCGACTTCTTGTTAGTAATATCCTTCAATATATCTACATTAAAATCAAACCATAAAAATATTTACAATATGTAACACTGATGTATTTATAAGATTTGGACTCGACCTCTTGTTGGTAGTATCTTTGGATATATCTACACTAAAACCAAACCAAGTTTTCTTCGGCAATTAGGTAATTCGCAGGTTTCATTGGGGCCAAACTGCAAGCAGCAAGAGTCTTATCTATTCCCTACAATCTTCCCCTAAAAAAAAACCTTAGTCAACAAAAAAACAAAAGAAGAAAAGAAAACCATAAAAGTCAGTTTCGTCTTGTAAGTTGTAACCACTAACCACCAAAACCAAATAAGAAAAAAAAAAGTGGGATTCCTCTCGTCACTATCGCTTCCCTTAAAAAGTAACCACCTCCAAACAGAAAACAATCGCGACTCGGCTCCCACCCTCTCCTCTCGCCCGGAATTTACCGAATTTGCCCTCGCGGAATAACCGTCGAGAAGTTTCCTAGAGATGAGCGAGCGTGAGCCGCAATTGAACGGCGGCGACAGGCCTTCTTCATCGCCGGTTGGCTTCGTCGGAGCTATTCCTCCCGGTCTGAACCGGATTAGGACGAGGCGGACGAGTTCTAGACCGGAAGAGTTGACCGAGCCGAGGAGCCACGGAGCTTCGAGGCCGCCGGTGAAGTCGAAGAAGAATGATCAGAGAACCGTCGCGGCATCTCCCGGCCGCGGGAGAACCGTTTCTTCATCTAAAGGTGGTCCTCTTCGTCCCTTCATCTCTCTCTTATTATTTACAGGAAAAAAAAAGGAAATATATACTTTATTTATTTTCGTGTTCTAGTTCTTTCAGTCAACCTGCGAACACCGGTTTAGGCTTCACTTTTAGCGTGCCTTTTTTTTGAAAATATATAATTTAATCGTGAATTTCCCGGCGTAGAATTTTTTTTTTCCTTTTCTTTTCCGCTTTCTATAGCATCTGTAGTCTCAAAAAAAGGCAAAGATCTAAATGTATATCAAATTGAAAAATAGAAAATCGAGGCGTCCGTGTTTTGACTCTGGTTTTTTCTAAAAGTGCAGCGGGGCAACATCATAAAGGGAAGAAGATAAGTCGGTGGCTCGCTTCCTATTTCTCTCCGGATGATAAAAATAACAATAATAATAGTAAATTGGCCAACGATGCGCCAGCAAATATTGAGGTGCGTTTGGTCGTTTATCACTCTTCCTGAAATTTGTATCGCCTTTTGTTTGGAATTAGTTTGTGCCAGTTCTAGACAAGCTTGTGCGTTCTTGTCTCACAGGACAGGAAAATGGTTGCGGATGCAGAGATTAAGAGCTCTTTTGAAGGGAATGGTCGTACGGATAGGCAGCAATCTCCGCGGGATACTTCTACTAGTCGTGGTAGAGCGTCGAAATGCATCAAAAGTTTTTCGCATGAGTTGGGACCAAAGGGTGGAATTGTACCTTCCCCGCCCCGCGCTCACAGCTACAGTGATTTAACGGTATCTCTCGTTACTATGTACTCGAAGAATCTTTAATCAACGTGTGTTGCCTTTTGTGTTGACTGTAGTAGATGCCTTGTCTCGATGATAGCTTTTGGTGATTGCATGTTTTATCGTCGGACGTACGAGTTGTGCCAGTGGTTCTTCAAGGAACCGAGATCGATCAGTTAATGATGTGTTCTTCTTTTGCGTGATTCAATTAGAGATGGCTACCAATATGCAGCTAGCTTTTGGTATTACGTTTGAGATCAATCTTGGTGATTTGGGGTGGGTGATTATCATGACAAATGGGATACTCTAAACCATGGTGAAAGGTGTAGAGTGCATACGAGAGTGTTAGAGTTTAGTGGAGAATCCTCCCGTGGAACCCCGCTGGGCCAATTGTATTGGAGTATCTTGTCCTTTTGTCATGGTAAAACATGACTGCTACCGGGAGTAATCTTGACTTGGATATCTGCTTGACAGCTATCGTGCTATGCATTTCTGTTTGATGTTTGTCTTCTCTATAGGATTGGATCAACTAAAATCTTTATGGAATCTTTAGTTCAGGTTCTCTCACGAGTCTGTTTTTCCTCTTTTTTTCCTTTGAGTTTATGGTAGGAACTATTGGGTTCGTTGTGTTCAAGGTACGATGCTGCAAAAGAAGTGGCAACACAAGAGCTGGCTAGTTTTGCTAGGGATGTCATGGATGTCCTTGAGCAGATGGATCCATCGATGCAAGAAGATCGGAAAATGGCAGAGGACCTTCTTATTCTTGCTCAAATGTGTGTGGAGATGGCAGAAACTCAATTTCGTGTCAAGTGCGAAATGATTGTACAAGACCTCACGGAGAGAAGGCGAAAGTGTCACACAGGAGTTCTGAAATGGCTATTTACTCGCATGCTTTTCATATTGACACGCTGCACTAGACTGTTGCAATTCCAGAAAGATGGAGAACCTATTGATGAGAATTCTCTACATAATTTTAAAAAATGTCTGGAAAGTGTTCCATCTGTTGAAATGAGCTGGGAAACTCATCATCGTATTACTGATCCACATCCAGGTACCCATATTGAATCCAAAAGATTTTTTGGACCATCGTTGTAATGACAAGGATATATTAAGCTTTGAGACTCCTTTTCTTATTTTGTAGATCGCACAGAAGCAATTGCAAAGAATGACGATTTGGCTTATGAAAATAAGTTGCCATATAAGAAGCTTGAAGACGAGCCCCTTCTCTCGCATCAAGCTGACAACAGGTTGATAAGCAGTTTCACTTGTGATTTACTTCATGAGCAAAGACGAAGTCCAGATGACACCCTGCATGATCAGGGGCAACTTCTGGATGGATCTAGTTCTGTTCTCTGTAGAATATGTGAAGAAATAGTCCCCATTTGTCATTTAGAGTCTCATTCTTACATATGTGCATATGCTGATAAATGCGACCAAAATTGTTTAGATTTAGATGATCGCTTATCAAACCTTGAAGAGATGTTAGATCAGATTGTAGAATCTCGCAATACGAATGTCCTTCCATCACATGTTAGCCATGAAATTATGAGAATGCAAAGCGCAAGCAATGCTACGACTGAAGGGTATTCTCCCAGAATAAGTGAATGGAGAAGTAAGGGTGTTGAAGGAATGTTTGAGGACATACATGAGATGGATACTGCCTTTATAGATGATTCTCCTCTGTTACCCATTAACTTAAAGGGACACTTGGGTATAAAGCTATCCAATAACTATGGTACATCCTCTTCTACTGGGAGCGTCACCTCAGTTTCTTCTACAAATACTCCGAAGACTGGTCACTTTGACACCTTCTGGTTAACGCTCAACAATCCTTCGGAGCAAGAGGATGTTCAACAGGTTAGTATGTTTATGCGTGCATTTCATTATGATTGACACATGATCTATTTGTATTGCTGCAAGTGGATTATTAGCTTTCAGAAGATCCAGTTTCCATGCTTCTGCTTGATTTTCAGTATCATTCTTCCTCTTTTTCTTTTTTCTATCCAATCCGATTCACTTCGATATCAGCTCACTTGTGCTCAACCAGAAATTGATCGACTGGGAGGCTAGCATATTCATGGTAGCAATGCGCAAGACCCAAACTAGTTGCCGTTTCACTTTTCTGATTTCTCCACACACAAAAACTGATAAATGCCCTTTATCACTTCAATCCGTACTTGCTTAGTTTTCTTTTCGCTCCTGTCGAGGTTTTATATGTCAAGATTCCCTGGTCGTCTTCTGGTAGTGGCTGTTGATATGCTGTGGTGGCCGTGATCCAATATTCCCTTCACTTATTTGCTTGTTATTTTCCTTCTGGCAGATGATTGACCTTGCAGACATAGCCCGCTGTGTGGCATATGTTGACCTCTCTACCGAAGGGTCACATGAATTCCTGCTTGCTTGTATGCAAGATCTACAGGATATTCTACAGAACAGCAAGCTTAAAGCTCTTGTAATAGATACATTTGGCGCCCGCATAGAGAAATTATTGAGGTACTTTTTGCCTATGAAGATATACTATTTATCTGAAGAGATCTCCTTTACATTACCTAAACATACATGCAGGGAAAAGTACATGAACGCTTGTAACTTGATGGATGTCAGAACTCCTGCAAGCAACGGAAATTTGGAGGACAATTCTAGACTTCTTCTGGATATAGCACCCCAAAACAGTGCGGCATCAACCCCTTTACATTCATCACATAGAGAACGAACAAGCATTGATGATTTTGAAATAATCAAACCAATCAGCAGAGGTGCCTTTGGAAAAGTGTTTCTTGCTCGCAAATATACAACTGGAGATCTGTTTGCTATAAAGGTAAGGATTTTTTTTAAGACATAGAAGCTAACTGTTGATGGAACTATCCGAATTTTAAACCTGGATGTGGTCGATCCTATGCTTTTTTTTGGGTTAAATTAGAGATTGCTACATTAATTAGGAAATGCAATAAGAAAAACTTGTACTCCGATTCCAATTGCCTTTTCTTTTTTAGCTAAAACTTGTTTGCTGAGATTTCATTAATTTATTTTTGGCATGAATTCTTACAGAGTTCGCATGTCCATAAATTGTGGATAGAAATCATAATTAATGGGAGTTGCTGAAGTCAGTATTGCTGTTTTGGCTTTATAACACTATTGTTTCCTATTTAGGTGCTGAAGAAGTTGGACATGTTGCGCAAAAACCATGCCCAGCGAATATTAGCAGAACGCAATATATTGATTACTGTCAGAAACCCTTTTGTGGTAAGATATATGTGTGTGTGTGTGTGTGTGTGTGTGCATACTTATGTGTGTGTTTGTATGTAAGTAGTGTACCATATCATTGACTAGATTTAATTGCTAAGTGCAATATCGTAATCTGTTAGATGGCCGATGTACTTCGCATTTAAAGCTTATTTCTCTTAATTGCAGGTACGTTTCTACTATTCATTTACTTGCAGAGATAACCTTTATTTGGTCATGGAATATCTCAGTGGAGGTGACTTGTACTCGCTGCTGAGGAAAGTTGGTTGCCTTGAGGAAGAAGTAGCTCGTGTATACATTGCAGAACTGGTTTGTACTAAATAAGCATGTATGCTATGACAAGCTACATATGCCTGTTCATTCTTATCTCTAATTTACTTAAATAATTTACCGATGTCCCAGGTTCTTGCTTTGGAATATCTTCATTCTCTTGGCATTGTACATCGTGATCTGAAGCCAGACAACATATTGATTGCACACGACGGGCACATAAAGGTCGGGTATCCTGGGACCAAATCATTAGCGATCGTTTCTCATAGAAAAATCTTAATATTCATCTAACCGAGCAAAGTTGACATCCATGGTCATGTAGAAAGTTTCGTGGTCATCTTCTGGAAATTGTGATAATAAAACTGCTGGTAGAAAAAGTCCCGTGCAGTGAAGAAAACTTATTGATGGTTTTCGTCATCACTTGACTCCATAAAAGAATATGCACTGTATGCAATTCGCCTTAGTACCTAACATCATTTACTGTATTCTGAACTTGACTAGATCACCTCACTCTCATATATATGCCAATGCTGAATACTCCTTTGTTACCAGCTTACAGACTTCGGGCTATCTAAAATTGGCCTTATGAATTGCGCCATCGACTTGTCTGGGCAAGAGATGAGTGCAAATATGCCTTCAGATGTTGTACATCACGATCCCCAAGAAGTGAAAGGCGGTAGCTGCAACTCAGCTGTTGGAACTCCCGACTACCTGGCCCCTGAAATTCTTCTTGGAACTGAACATGGTTTGTTCAGAAAAATTTTCTATCTAAAGTGTTCATGACAATTGGTTGTGACCTCGGACAATTATGCAGGTTATGCTGCAGATTGGTGGTCTGTGGGAATCATCTTATTTGAACTTATAACTGGTGTTCCACCTTTCAACGCTGAACATCCCGAGGTACCTACTACTACTTCAAGCTCGTTTCTTTTGCTTCTGAAGACCTAGTAGCTGCTCTAGGTTCCAACTTCATGCTAAAGAACAGACGAGTATGATGCATGAAATTTTTTTGCAATCGTAATACTAATATCCACCTAAAAGCAGAATATGATTACTGCAACTGTCGCTTATATTGCCTCTTGTTCTTATCCAAGCAATCTCTCTTGAACTTTTTCTTCTTCATGGTGGCAGTTAGTTTTTGACAATATACTCAACAACAAGATCCCTTGGCCGCCTGTCCCTGATTACATGTCTCATGAGGCGCAAGATTTTATCAACAGGTTGGTGGTCACTCTGATCTATGAACAAGACCACTTTGATTGATCTATCAACAAGAACAATACATATCATCTTTAACAGTTAGTACCATATGATATCACTAACATCGAATGAAACAGCATCTCATTTTGCAAATGGATAAATACTTGCATTAACTTGGGAAGCAACGAACTTTCTCAAGCCCTGTTGGCATTCCTGAGAGTAGTGCATGAATAGAGAAAAATGAACTGCATCATCTGTGGGTCTTTTTTCCAAGTGCAAGCATTGGAAACACTCGATAAGAATTTTTTTCGTTACAACTCTCATATCAATTGTTTCTTAAATTGCCAGTGGTCTATCTTTTTGGTAGTTTGTTAGGGAGTTGAAAGTTACATTTTCTTGCAGGTTGCTCATCCATGAGCCAAACGAACGGTTAGGTGCTAATGGATCAATGGAGGTAATTTTTATTGATTCAGAAAAAAAGCTTTGGCTTCTAATGAGGGAACTTTGGGAGAAATTCCTTTGGATTAACCCTATTGCCTTACATGGTTTACATTGCAGGTTAAATCACATCCATTCTTTAGAGGAGTAGATTGGGACAATCTTACTCTGCAAAAGGTGCAATAACTTGTCCTTGTTCACCGTATCATGGCCAATGTTTAGTATAAGTCAAAAGTTTGCCTGAATGGTTCAGATTGAACGACTAGGGTGCAGAAAATTTATGTGTGGCATATGTTATATTATCCGTTGAAAAGCAACTCTTGGCAGTTTAGTTCACGAAGTTACCAATTCACCGGTATCTGAATGTGATAGCTCTGAATTTTTCCTTCACAGGCTGCCTTTGTGCCTAACCTGGACGGTGCAGATGACACAAGCTATTTTGTGTCACGGTTTTCTCAAATTGATAGTCGCAAGACAAATGACCGAGACAATAGTCATTCTGATACTGACACTTATGATTCATCCCCAGGCTCTGAAGCTGAGGTAGGTCTCTAGTCCGTCTCCAAGAGAACTCGTTAAACCTAATTTTGTTTATTAACTTTATAGTTTTCTGCTCAATTTTTTACTGTCAGAAAAGAGGTTACTAAAAACAAACCAAAGGTCGTTTCACCACATCACCTGCACTCTTGAAAAGTGAAAAAAAAAAATCTTCCATACCTATTACTGCTTGGAATAAATGTCTAATGTCATTTCGGGAAAAACCTAATTGGCGGTTTAATCTTGTTAGAAAAAGGGTAACACCATCAAATTAGAGCTCAGAATGATTTACCCCCGAGTTTGAGAATATTTGATCAGAGATTTCCGTGATTCTCTATTTCCTCTTTTAGGTGGATGAATGCGGGGACTTGGAAGAGTTTGATTCTTCTCCGCTTGATCTCTCAATGCTAAACTTTTCCTTCAAGGTAAAGCTTCCAATTACCGCGCTATGTCCAGTTCCATCTCAATCGTACTTCTTTCTGCATGAATGATAGGTGCTACCTGACCTCTTAAGGCCACCATCTTTGTTGCAATTCACGCAGCACTAGCATACTCGTTCATTTTTTTTAGACGTAGGAAGAACAGCAAAGAACAATCGAAAAGGAGGGGAAGTATTATCTACAAGGCCTTTCGATTGTTGTGGTTTAGGAAAAAATTAATAGGAATGAATATTCCATTGCAACTTGCTGTTAACCATTTCCATGCTGGCACTAATTTGCCAAAATACATGTTGATCATCAGACTTGACTTTAACATGAAACTTTATTTGTGCAGAATCTTTCCCAGTTGGCATCTATCAATCATGACGTTCTTTTACAAAATGCGAAGGATCCAACAAACTGCAGTCCCTCTAGAGCTCCAGACACTTAGTCGTCAACTAAACGCGCTCATTGACAAATACTAATGCTTGGAAGATTAAAAGGTTTGATCCGCCCCAAGGCAGAATGAAGATCCTCACCTGGAAACTTGGAAGGCGCTCCACCTCGGTGGGTTTCGATTTGTTGCCTAATGCTACTATTATAGCCCGCTCTGGATTTATGACGGCCTGACAGCTGAGTAACATGTCTCAAATTCAACTGGCCCTCGTCCCAACAATTTATCGAGGTAGAGCACGGATGTCAGGTATTTGATACCTGCTCTTAAACGTTATCAGCAAGCCCGTTTCGAAACCGAATTCTGCCTCGTGGCAATCAAGATGGGGCAGAGAGCAAAAGACTTGAAGCTTCTTCGAAAAAGGCCGTTGCGCATCCACAGAAAGTTGACCTCGATGAAGGTTGTTGGACGGAAGAGTTTGACAAGAGAGGCTTTCATCGGCCTTTATCTCATGATTTCCATGTCACCTTGCCAGTGAGTGTAAGCTTTGGCAAATTATGGGAACTTGAGACATAATTTTGCAGTTATTGCGTTACAAGCCACTGGTGGCAGTATGGCTATCGCCCGAGAAGGCTTGTATTGCAACTTCCACAGCCCATCCTACGTCCATTACACAACGTAGTAGGCTGCACTATATGTACCTATGTAAATATGACATGGTTCCACAACTAGTTTCATTTTCCTTCAGCGACACCAGATTTATCAAGTTAATCCTAACATCGGTGACCGCTGGATGGCCATACTCTTCTGCTAAATAGCCATGACGCAGAGAGCAAAAAGGGACAGTGCAGGTAAACTAGAACAGATAAGTACAGGTACTCGAGGGTGATAACAGGAGCAAAAACAACTGTACGGTATCAAATTGAGATGATTCCGTAGCGTTCCTAGACAAAGTATCACATGCTGATCACGTACACATGGAAGCCGCACCAAGTATCTCTATAGACAAAAAGAAGCATGTGAAAAAAGCCAGCTAAATATACTGAACCATGTGCTACATGGTTCGCACATACAAGGAAGGCCTCATGGCTCAGTTGAAGTGTCCATTAACGTATTAGACGGGAATCGGAATGCCCTTTTTGGCCATGCTGTCCAGGATATCATTCAGAGATTGGCATAGGCCAACAATCTGCACAAAGCATAGATCAATCGCATGGAGCTCATGGAACCAATCACAATTACACGAAGAAAATGGTAAAGACAAAGGAATACCTGTTGATCCCATTGTTGCAGCTCTTCAGCGTCATCCTCAAAATGAATGACAGCTTCCACCTGATGAGCATATAATATCAGACCATAGATAAAGAAACTGATTGTCATACAGTGATTAATGATAACAAAAACTAAACACGATAACCCTCCCTTTTAAGTTCCCAAAACAATTAATCAGAAGCAGTTATTTTCTTTAAGCTCGTGGGAATACTTGAAAGAAAATAAGACTCTACCTGATCAATCGATCCTCTCATTCTGTCCTCGAAAATCATCCTTGATGCAATCTTTTCTGCCTGCAAAAAGGCTATCATTCATTCTGAACTACATAGAGAAGAATAGATCAAAGAACATAAAATGGGCCTGCAAAAGAAATCCTACCTTGACCGGTGGAATTCCTAGCAAGGTGCCCAACTCCTCGAAACTGAGAATTCAATGGATGAGAATTGCAAAATCAAGCAATCTAAAAGGCAGGAGACGATTCAGTTGTAGCAAACCTTATATTTGTATAGAGCTTGCTCGCACTAAGGAGATTGTGCTCGATCATAGCGCGATCAAGCACAGTAAAGTTATCAGGGAGGAGAGCTTTCTGTAAAGACAACCACAAAAGGGAATTAATTGGTTTCTGAAGGACACACCAATAGATAGATGGATGCTTGTTTACCTGATGTGGTTTTAGTTCTTCTGAGAATGCATCAACTTCTGGTTTCCTCAAAATTCTCTCCAAATACACCTGACAGTTTTTAATGATTGTGAGCTATTCAAACTCGAACAAAAATGAAGCTTAAAGAACTACTGAAGAAACTATTGCAGCAAGTCTTAAGACATTTGCCTTTCATATGATGGAATCTCATTTTTACTACCTGATAGACGTGATAACGACATAACTAAATGTTCGAGCTGCGCTCTATTATATGGATATACGTGTATATAATAAATAAGTTTCTTTTTGTTGAAATGGCATGTATATCTATAGGTTGGAGTGGTGAATGGCGCAGTTAAGTTGCTGAGTTTGCAGGTCTGGGGTGGTAAGAGAGAGCAAGACAATCTATAAAGATAAACGGAGTGTACCTTTTGCAATATAGGATAAACTTTCAGCTTTGAGCAACGTTCATCCTGAATAGCATTTCCAAAAAAGAACTTTGTTCAAGACATAAAAATCTCTCTATAACGGCATGCAAATAGCAGATTCAAAGCATCTGTGTTCAATAAAATATATGTACCTTGTATAAAGTGGCAAGAACCCTGGAGCGTTGAGGACCAGCACCAGCCAAAATTGTGCATGTGACAGCAGCAGATAATGCTTGCTCTAATGCTTCCTCGTCAATAGTTCTATAAATTTTAAAATTACCATCAACGAAAAAGGTGATTCAAGAGTCAAGATCGTAAAAAAGAGAAGCAAAACATTTATGGCTCGAAAACACTTCCAAAGCTCCCAAAAAGATAGTCATCCAAGCTTCGCTAAGACAGCATTTCAACAAAAGAAAAGAAGTATAACAAAATACAACAGGTCAACAGTAAAATGGACAAATAAGAAATTTGACGTACTCGTCTCCTATTTGTCTCTGCTCTATTTGAGATATGCCATAATAGCGCAAAGCAGCATCCAAAAACTTCCTCTTCAAATCCAAAATCCTCGCATAACATACCTAGCAACAAGACACCAAATGAAACATAAGGATCAATTACCGGCCACGGAACTAAACAACCTTGATAACAGTAGAATAATAGCATACCTTGTATTGCAAGTTTAATACTTCCTGCTGACTATTGCTGACCAAGAATGAAGCTTTGTTTATAAAGGCTTCCGCGTTGACTGCATCGTCATCCTGAAAGGGAAGTAAACAATCAGTAAGGCCAACACAATTAACCTCATAGGCACCACCCAACCCTCTGACTGTCCCAACCTAAACCAATAAACGACCTCAAAACCTAACCCAAAACTATTCCGACAACAGTGGAAGTCCCCGAATGGCAGGACTCCACAATGTCAATCAACAATTCAGATAACCTAGGCCCAACGAGAGAAATCATTACCTCGAGATAGAGGCGAGCAATCTGAACACACTTTGATAACCGGAAGGTATCATCGACAACCCTGCCACACACATGCATATATCACACAGTCATATACGCGGTAAATACGCATAGCCAAAACTTTTAACAAAGCAAAATCTTACACTCGGACCTCATTCCGGAGTCCAAGTCAATCCCACTGAGCATCTGGGCCGCCTTGGACCACTGCTGTTCCGATTCGTAAAGCTCAGCCAGCTTCTCCCTTATCACCAACACCTTCAATAATAACATTCAGGTCCCCAATTCCTTTAAAAAGAGGAGGGTGAACAAACAACAACAACAAAAAACCCGACCTGTTCTTCGAAGGAGACAACCCTAGGCTGAATCTGGGCGAGGGTATAATGGGAAATCTCCTTCTGCGTCTCTGTGTCCAACCTCCCCAGCTCCTGCGCGAAGCTCTGCAGCAGCTGCCTCGACACCACCAGCGGCGCGTCATCCGACAGTACTACGATGACGCCGTTCCACTCCGTTAGTACCCCCAAACAAGAAGAAAAAAAATCAAACAAAAAATAAATAAAAAGAGGACTAACTGTGGTCGATGAACTTCTTGGCCTGGACGACGTCGTTGGATGAGATAACGGACGACAGGATCTGCTTGTACTGTTCGATCTTCTGCCTCTGGTCCGTTATGGACGACGCGCTCGCTAGTGCACCCTCCATAGCGTAGTTAGTAGTAATATTTTCTCTTTTATAATATTTATTTTAATTAATCGCCGAAACCCTAATCAATGGACTTCGGGGGAGGGAGGAAAACGGAAAACCTCTCTCTCTCTCTCTCTCTCTCTCTCTCTCTCTCTCTCTCTCTCTCCTCTATTTTCCTCTTTTCTCGAAAATATTTTTATCTCAAAAAAATATTTTTTTTCTTTTCTGAACTCTCTCTCTCTCTCTCCCCCTATATAGTAGTATACTCCAACTGCTTGGAGGCGGAGGTCGGTTGGGCTGGGGAAGAAGGATCGGGATCGTAATTTTCAAGGCTCCGAGGGGGCAGTTTCGTCTTTTCGTTTGAAAGATACGGGTGACAGGTCGTCCGGTTCTCCCCTCCTCGCGGAAAACGACGTGGGACACCTGTATTTCCCAAAACGGGAAGGAAAAATGCTATAAACATAAAACGAGGGGAGATGATAAAAAAGAAAAGGCGAGTAGTTACTCTATAGCTACCAGAAATTCTATAGTGCACCCTCTATACCAAGTCATGTAGTAATTTGGTGTACATGATTTGGTATAGATCTACCAATCCATATTTGACAAATAGATTTATTTTTTTAATTAAATAATCACTAGGATGAATAACTATGGAAACTGAATAAGACATAATTGCTATATATATTGACGGTTTTGACGCGTAATTAACGAGTAATTACGTGTTAAACCCGTTTAATTAACAAACTAATTCGTTAATAATAAATCACTTACTTGTTGAAGTAAGAGGTCCACAGGTTCGGGTCCACAACTTCTTCGCACTGGTCGAATTACGATCACGTTTGAACGGATCCGTAATCGATTTTCACGAGATTTCCTTTTATCGAAAATCTGATTAAAATTCCGGAACTGATCCAGAATTTTCTTTTCTTATTGAGTGGTTGTCGAAAAAGTTACAAATTGGTCCAGCCAGATTTCTCCTTTTATAGAAAAATTCGGACAGCCAAAATGTGCCACGTGGCACGCCACGTGTCGCCACGTGGCATTTTGGGGACCACGCGTCCGCCACGTGGCAAGGCACACATAGCTTGCCACGTGGCGCACCACGTGGCACTTTGGACCACATGTCCGCCACGTGGCAAGGCTACCCCTAGCTTTGCCACGTGGGCTGCCACGTGTGACATCAGCACCACGTCGCGCTGACGTGGCACTTGCGTAGCCCAGATCAACGCGGGTTGACCGGCCCATCCAACCCAACTTTTTGGGCCTAATGGGCCCGGGCCCAATTAGGCACAATAATAATTGCCTATTGGGCCCAAGGTCCAACATCTCCTACTCAATTATTATTGACCTTGATCAACAGTTATCAGATTTCTTTAAAGGATTTCGTGCGACCAGCACACGTCGAGTATGTTAAGCCAAATTCAAGAGCACAGACACTCAGGCTACTTGAATAGTAGCATCTCGACAACCTTCTTGTATAATGTATGCTATTATCCCAGGACTCATGTCACATTCCATTGTTCACATCAGTGATTTCAAACAATTATATTCGGGTTCACTATTGTACTTTTCAATACAATTGGTGCACCTGAACCACGAAACTCAGAATGTGATGAACAGAGTTCCTTCTTCCTTAATATTCCTTTCATAATGATACAGCCTGCTTTTCTGGTCAGCCCTGCCAGGTCGAATCGCTATGCCATAACCTTTTCATGAACTTTCCAAGCTAGCAGCACTGGATCATACTTCCAGAATACGTTTAGGATCTTAAGGGTAGGTTTCGGGAATCACAATTCTCGAAAATTGGTCTCACACCAGGGATTGTGAAATCACTCAACATTTTCATCCCATCCAGTGGTCGAGTAGCACACATGATACTGATCACGTGTTACGGTGTACTTTTCTTTTTAAAGGAACACATGTCATTTAACATCATACTAGAGTATCAGCCTTAGCTTAACTCTAGGCTAATAGGCAGACAGTATGATAAGTTCCACTTATATCTTATCATATGGATTGTAGAAAATCCAAATGCAGCAACTTATTCCTGCATCCCATAAGAAAACTTGCTCTTAAGCAAGACGGCATTCCGCCATAGGACATGCACTTATGAATATCCAATAACTGCCTCATCTCATCTAAGAATCAACTTCTTGACTCCCACTGAGGTAAACACCCGTGTGAGCGGGCTACTTCTCTGTCCGACATGTTTCACATTTAACTCATATTGCCAAATAAAAATTCTTTTATTCCAACTAATCAGATTACAAATGAAACTGTCGTAAACCCAGTGACTTAACATGTTTCTCGAACACTTCTCGAGGTAATGCTTTAGTCATTGGATTTGCGGTCATATCTCGTGTAGATATGTGTTTCATACACAGTTCTTTATATTTTATTAAATTTCTCACAAAGTAAAATTTAATATCTATATGCTTAGCCCTGCTATAGAATCTAGAATCCTTAGCATATGCTATAGCTGCCTCGTTGTCGCAGAATAAACTCATTGGCTCCATCGAGTTGATCAGGGAGAGATGGCTTAAGAATCTCTTCAACCATACCGCTTCTTGTGCAGCATGAGCTGAAGCTACATATTCTGCTTCCATTGTTGACAGGGATACACATATTTGCTTCTTACTGCTCCATGAGACAGCACCCCCGTTCAACAAAAAAACAAATCCAGATGTAGACTTTTTCTTATCCACATCACCTCCCCAATCAGCATCAGTATAGCCACTCAATATCAGGTCGCGGCCTTGATAGCACAAGGAGTATTCTGCAGTAGTATTCAAATATTTCAAAATCTCTTTGACAGCCTTCCAGTGAGCACTGCCTGGATCAGACTGATATCTGCTTGCTATCCCAATAGCATAGCAAATGTCAGGTCTAGTACACAACATTGCGTACATCAGGCATCCAACTGCATTGGCATAAGGAATCTTCTCCATGTTCCTACGTTGTTTAGCTATTTTTGGGCACATGTCCTTACACAAATTATGACCTTTAACCAATGGGACATACTTTGGGTTACTGTGATCACAATTGAAACGTTCTACTACTTTGCGAATATATGTCTCTTGTGAAAGAGACACTATTCTTTTCGAACGATTTCTCGAAATCTTAACTCCGAGTATGTAATCTGCTTCACCCATGTCTTTCATTTCAAAGTTGGAAGATAACCAATCTTTGATTTTGACAAGAAATCCCATGTCATTTCCAGCTAAAAGTATGTCATCAACATACAAGGTGATGATAACAAACTTCTTTCCTAATCGCTTAACATACACACAGTGATCTTCGTCTATCATTATAAAATCATGCTGCATGATCATATTATGAAAGCGAATATACCACTGTCTAGACGACTGCTTAAGGCCATAAATTGATTTATTCAATTTGCAAACTTTGTGTTCACAGCCTTTTTGGATGTAGCCCTTAGGCTGAATCATATAGATTTCTTCATCCAATTCTCCGTGGAGAAAATCAGTCTTTACATCCATTTGATGTAATTCTAGATTCATGTTAGCAACCATAGCTAAAATGACCCTAATTGACGTAAATCTAACAACAGGTGCAAAAGTCTCCTCATAGTCTATCCCAGCCTGTTGTTTAAATCCTTGGGCAACCAAACGCGCTTTGTATCTTTCGATACTGCCATCTGCATTACGCTTGATTTTGAGAATCCACTTATTTCCAATTACCCTACGCCCCTTAGGTAGGTCAACCAGATCCCAAACCTGGTTTTTGATCATAGAAGATATTTCTTCATCCATTGCATTCATCCATTCATCACGTTTTGGAGATGACAATGCTCCAGATACATTTTTAGGTTCATCTTCATCCTGCAGGATGGCCAGAAGAATTTTACTTGGACCACCAAATTTCTTTAGTGATACCAAGAACACATTAGCCTCGCCTTCGATGTCAAATCGTCGGCGTGGTATGCTAGTTCTGCTAGACCTACGGTATTCCCGGTTTTGATAAACATCTCTCATATATTCATCATATCCAGGAATCGCACTCCTACTGGGTGAAAATACCGTACTGCCACTAGAATAAGGAATTACCTCCCTTTCAGGACTCAGATCACGACCTTCCGGATCATTTTGAGTTGAAAAATCTCTATCTTCCTCCTCAATTCTCCCACTCGGAAGAAGTGATCCAGATGAATCTGGTTCATTTGTCTCATAAAGGGTAAGGTCACTACTAACCTCTCCCAACTTTGGAAATTCATTCTCCAAAAAGGTGACATCACGTGATTCAAATTCTGTTACATGTCCATTGTCCAGTTCACCCACGAACACGTACCCTTTAGATACCTCTGGGTATCTTATAAAGATACTTTTTCTACCTCTCGATCCTAATTTACCGAAAGTACTTGAGGTAGAATGGACATAGGACGCACACCCCCATGGCTTAAAATAGGATAAATTGGGCTTTCGATCTGTCCACATTTCATAAGGAGTGGCTGTAACAGACTTAGAGGGAACACGGTTTAGAACGTATGAGGCAGTCAGGAGCGCATCTCCATAGAATGATATAGGCAAATTTGCCTCTGCCATCATCGATCTAACCATATCAAGAAGGGTTCTATTCCTTCTTTCAGCAACTCCATTTTGCTGTGGTGTATAAGGAATGGACAACTGATGTTCAATTCCTTTTTCAATGCATAGAGCTTTGAACTCATCAGAAAGATATTCACGGCCACGATCAGTTCGTAAGGCCTTTATCTTTCTATCATTCTAATTCTCAACAAAACTCATGTATGTCATGAAGCAGTTTAAGGCTTCAGACTTGTGAGAAATCAGGTATATCAGACCATATCTAGTATAGTCGTCAATAAAGGTGATGAAGTAATATGCTACATGCCTTGCCCTCGCGTTCATTGGACCACATATGTCTGAATGGACTAATTGTAGTAGAAATTTGGCTTTAGCCCCAGTACCGCTTCTAGTACTTTTCCCTTCTAGACAGGATACGCAACTAGGTAATATAGATTTCTCTATATTGCCCAACAGTCCTGCCTTAGCTAGACGGTTTAAACGATCCTGACCGATATGGCCAAGTCTAGAATGCCATAGTTTAATATCATCCTCTGATGAATTTGAACTAGTGACAAAGGACAAACTTTCAGAAGGATCAATATCCAGAATCAAAAAACCTTCCGATATATATCCAAGGCCAAAATAGGCATCATCCAAAAACAATCTAACGGTGTCGTTCTCAAATGACAACCAGAAACCTAAAGACATTAAGGCCGAAACTGAGATCAGGTTCCTTCGTATGTCTGGAGCAAATAACACGTCATGTAAAATAAGGGCACGATCACCACGAAGGTGTAATCTACAAGTGCCCAGGCCTTTCACATCCACGCACGAGTTGTTACCGACAAAAATGGTTTTTGCTTCAGCCGGCAACCGCCTGTACTCAACGAATGAACCACGGTCTCTAGCTATATGGTCTGTCGCTCCTGAATCAATCACCCACACAGAATGTGATTCAGTTAGAAGGGTACAAGAGGATACATACAACTTACTCACACTTGAGTTTAGATGTACCTGCTTGGGCATTTTGCAATCTTTTGCAAAATGTCCCTTCTGTTGACAGTTAAAACATTTTACTTTTGAAATGTTAAACCGCTTGTTCTTTTTAGCCTTAGAGCCATCCAACTTGGTTCCATGGTTTTCAGCCTTTGGAGTTTGTTTACACTTACCCTTCCCTTTACCTTTTTTTTTTCCACCACTCCCAGTCGAACAAATCGAATGGGCTTCAGGGTGGGATTTCATAGCTAGGAGGCGATCTTCCTCCAGCTCAAGGTGTCTGGCAACATCATCAAATGTTACCAAATGATCGGAATGGGTAAGATTCATCTTCATCTGTTCCCAACTTGGTGGTAGAGAACGGATGACAGCTTGAATCTGCTGCTCGTTGCTGAGTAAGTGATCAGCCTCTGCCAGTTCACTGATCATATTGGACGTCACTCTCAAGTGTTTCCTCATGGGAACCTCCGGACGCTTTTTAAAGGTGCCAAACCTTATGGTCAAAGCACGCAGCTTCGACGCTGAAAGCTTTCCGAATTTCAGTTTGAGAGTATCCCATAACTCTTTCGCGTTGTCATGCACGCGAAATTGTCTGGTGATATCATCCATCATTGAACTCAGCAAGATCAATCGAGCAGTAGTGTTTTTCCTCTTCCAAATAACATAAGCTTCCTTATCTCGCTTATGTTGAGCAGTTGTGCCTTCTTCAGGCTCATCCATTATGACATATATGTGCTCCAGAACCTCTTGTTCCTCAAGCACATATTGGATTTTCATACTCCAATTGTCATAGTTTTCACCGTTGAGTTTTAACTCACGGTTTAGCTCAGCTATGATGGATCTAGAAGCGACTGACATTTCTATAGAGATTTTTAATATGAGAACATATTAGAAATTTGATTTGGCAATATGATTCAATTTACTAATCACTCATAACTTTTAACGATATGAAGTTCTTGATTAATCTCAAAATCGAAGTGGGTCGCGGGCATGCTTCCCCTCACCATTCAAGTATTAATCTTAAACTTCAACCGTTTAAAGTTCATCGATAGTAAATTCAAGTGGAAGCAATTAAACAAACATCTTTATTTAATTACATGTTTGACACATGCATTTGTACATTTTGAGTTTATACACACATGTACAAAAAACTCAGATAAGGTCTCAACCTATTGTACAAAAGTCCCCCAAAAATAACATATGTATATGGGGACAGTTAAACATATAATCACACAGGGATCGGATGTCCAGGCGATCCGGTAGGAGAATCCAAATACATATCTAGATCCGGGTCCGGAGATGATCCGGTGGGGGCCGGGTACGAGGACGATCCGATGAGAAGTTCCAGGGTACTTTCCGGAACTGGAATTGAATCCATGATCCAAATGATCAGGAGCGGAGGAAAACTATAATAGTAATCCTTAGCGAGGTAGCGGTTCAAGATCAAACCGCTTCGCAGCTCCAGAACAGGAGAAGGTATCATTTCTCTGCGTAGACCCTTATCCTCAAGATAATGGATCAGACCATAGAGAGCATCTCTATGGGTATTGAACTCGGGTGCAGAGAAGATACTCATATCTTCTCGAATTTTCATCGTGACCAGGAGGTCTCGAAACATAGAGGGCCAGTCCTCTCCATGATCATAACCTCCGGCCCAGATGCACTCTTGCATTTCCCGGTGAACAGCCTCAATGTGCTCAACAATGACATACATGTCATTCTTGGGCACACGCAGCGGTAAACGGTGCTTCAGAATCTTCTGTCGAAGTTCTGTTGCACAGAAGTTCAGATACCTGTCTCCAGTAGCCATCAAATCTTGCAACAATTGCAATTCAATTTCGGGTTAATACTCATATTTTCCCAAAATTGGATTGAAAAACTCATTTTCCAATCTTTTGATGAACATTCTATGGATCAATTTATGTGATTTTAGTTTAACTTTCACATATCTCGGAACTCGTTCCAAAATATTTTCTTTTTAAGTTTATTAAAATATAATTTTAATAAACCTAATTGATAAAAATTTTGAATTGACAAAAATTTCTCAAAATTTTTATCAATTTATTGGATTTTAATTGAATAAAAACTGATTTTATCCAATTAAAAGAGAAAAAACCCAATTTTTTAGGTCCAAAACTGACTTAAGTCAAAATTGACCGTAAATCGGGTGGGTCGAACCAAGAAACCAGGCTAATCCGTCCGGTTTTTTGATTTTCTTGACCCGGGTATAAATATTTTTTGGAAAAATCGTGAAATTATGATTTTGCCCCTCGCATATTTTCCCTCTGATTTTCTCTCTTCCCAACCGTGAGGACGAAAAATCGTCCGCCGCTCCGCCAACGACTGCCGCATAACACCGGCGAACCACCGGCCGAGACCGGTCGTAATCGACGCGTCTCCGCCTTGCGATCACGTCCGTCTAAGCCGCACAGACCGTCGTGCGGCCGTTCTCCGCCGCGTTCGTCTTCTCCGTTCTGCGTCTCTCTGCCGTCGTCGTCCTCGATCTCGCGATTCCGGCGACGTCGATCCACAAACGTGGTATCGGGACGTCGGGGAGAAGTCGGAGAATCGACTATCGTCGATTAACGGCGTCGAAATCGTCGGATTTTCGACGAAATCGACCGAATTAGATTTCGGGCGAAATCGCCCAATTAGGGTTCTGTCGATTTGGGGATTTTTGGGAAAATTTCCAATTAATCCCTAAGTCTTCCAAAAATTGCACCGAGGTCCATGACACGCAGGTGCCACGTAATCGGTCAAATTTCATATTGGTATCTTAAAGTTTCGCGCGTGCGCGAATTTGCCCGCGTGGTTAGGCAAAATTTAATTTAGTCCCGCTGGTTCCAAATTAATTACTTTAAAGGCCAACAGATTATGATTTTCTATAAAATCACGATTAATATGATTTTTAACTCAATAAATCACATAATTACTTGAATTAAAACATCATATTATCATCAAAACATGGTTTCAACCATGCTCTGATACCAATTGACGGTTTTGACACGTAATTAACGAGTAATTATGTGTTAAACCTGTTTAATTAACAAACTAATTCGTTAATAATAAATTACTTACTTGTTGAAGTAAGAGGTCCACAGGCTCGAGTCCACAACTTCTTCGCACTGGTCGAATTACGATCACGTTTGAACGGATCCGTAATCAATTTTCACGAGATTTTGTTTTATCAAAAATCTGATTAAAATTCTGGAACTGATCCAGAATTTTCCTTTCTTATTGAGTGGTTGTCGGAAAAGTTACAAATTGGTCCAGCCAGATTTTTCCTTTTATAGAGAAATCCGGACAGCCAAAATGCGTCGCGTGGCACGCCACGTGTCGCCACGTGGCGCCTCAGGCCACATGTCTGCCACGTGGCACTTTTGGACCACATTTCCGCCACATGGCAAGGCTACCCCTAGCTTTGCCACGTGGGCTGCCACATGTGACGTCAGCGCCACGTCACGTTGGAGTGGCGCTTGCGTAGCTTGGGCCGGTCAACCCATCCAACCCAACTTTTTGAGCCTAATGGGCCCGGGCCCAATTAGGCACAATAATAATTGCCTATTGGGCCCAAGGTCCAACATATATATTTAAGGAATTGTTTCCTAAAATGATATCTTTAAACATGAAATCTTAAGTCAATGAGAAATCATAAATCTAATTATTTTTATTGTTTTATTTTAGTTCTTTTAAAAGAATCAGAAACAATATTAAATAATGACTCGATGAATATTTACAAGTTATTGGTTATTTTTTTGACTTTGTTTGAATAAAACAAATTTCAATTATGTACTATCAAAACTAGAATCTATTTATTATTATTTATGATTTCAAGAACTGAATTTTGTTGTAGTATTGATGTTTATCTTTCTCACATTTAGAACGATAATTATGAGAATAATACAAAAGTGAACTTTGAAATGATTTGCGAGCAGGCGAATTTTACTCTTCTATACTTTATTTTATAAATCCTAAAAATTACCCAAAATTAATTCCACATAAAGAAAAAGTTTACAACTCTCGCATATTAAAATGACTTCAATATGTCTTTTTAGAATTTTCAATAGGTTAAACTTAAACAACACAATTTGTAACGTTCTTGAATAATCAAGAACAGAGAAATCAAGAAGGAAACAATAGAAAGGAAAGGATATAGAGAAGACGAAGAAGTGAGATAGAAGAGAAGAAACGTGTAGTTCCTTTAGAATTGAGATTACAATTATCAAGAGAGTACCCCTACAGTTGTAGCTATTCACTTATTTATACAAGTTCCTGAAATGACTAGATGGGCTAATAATTCTACAATTGAAGCCCATGACACAATTATCTCTTTATCATAACACAATTCTATCAAGTCATTGCTTGATATTGTTTTCGATTATTTTAAGAGAACAAAATTAGAACATTGAAAGAATTTATTTTATGTTTCTTGGATGTTTCGTGATTAAAGAAATCTTTTTAGGAAACAATTTCCTTAAATACATATATCACAATAATGTTTTGATTTAGTTTTCATAGCTATTTATCCTAATCATCTATGTAATTAAGAAATGATAAATCCACTTATCAATTGGTAGATCTATACCAAATTACTACATGACTTGTTATAAATGGTGCACCATAAAATTTCTCTTTGATCTCGAGTTAGAGTAATAAATATGACAAGAATTATTTAAGCAGATCTCGAGTTCGATCGAGTAATTAATATGACAGTTTTATAAAAGCTATCGTCACATCATCCTCCTCTCGTCCCTAAATTACAATCTCTAATCCATTTCCAGGCGATCCTCTGTTGCTTATTTCCTTCTTCTTCCGTAGAACCTGACCGCGAACTCGACGCCGGCAAGTGAAGATCCGCTCGGAGCTGCTGCGAAGTCCGTACGGAAATCGTAACCGCCACCGGACCGGCATGGATAGTTCCGGTTAGCTCTTCTCTCTATCTCTCTCTCTCGTTCGTCTTCGTCGGGCGCGTACTTGAGCTGCTCTAAGCGATTAGATTATCCGTTTTCTGGAATAGCTTAAAGAGCGGAAAGTGTCCGCTGTTGCTTCTATTTTCTTTTACATTATTTTTTATTTATAAAAAAATATGTGAATAAATTTCTCCTCCTTATTTGGCGCCGCGCCTACGGGATGTTCTAGTCATATTCTCTAGCAGATCACTGGATTTGGTCTAGGAACGGTTGGAGAGTGCATTTTTAATAGTTTGGTGAATTTCGACCTAGGATTTGGTGAAAATGGCGGAAGTTTTAGATTGTTACTAGTCCGGCTTGGTTGTTGCCTGCATCCGACACTTAAGATTCGCTGTTACGCTCGTTGCCTGCTCGAACAACGCATTCATATGTCGTGACCGATTGTGTATTCTGTCAAATGGTGATATTGCTCAGGAGCGAACCATCAGGACGTTGTGCCTCCGGTAGAAGGGGTTGCTGGAGGAGGAACAGCATATGGATGGAATGATGGTGGATTGGAGGTTTCAAAAGTGCTCAAGGGCTCAATTGACCCGTCCGAAGTTCCAACAGCAGATTTAGTACACGTGTGGTGCATGCCCAGCACTGCCAATGTTGGGGCGCAAGAGATGCCCAGGCAGTTGGAGTTTGTAAGTTCCTTGATTGCATTTCTTGTGGATGATTGATTTTGTTTGCAATAGGTACGGGATAGCAATTTGGCTATTGTAAGTGGTGAACACGGAAATTCTGAACATGCTTATCTAATAGGATGCCTTCAGTTCTTTCTTGTTTCTTCTTGCTACCATTGTGCTTCAGCTTCTAACATTAGATTTTCTTTTAAGACTAATCTCCTGGCCGCGAGGAATGAAAGAGAAAGTGTCCAAGTTGCTATACGCCCAAAAGCTTCATGGGGTAGTTCTAGTAATGCAGGGGTTGTTCAGATTCAGTGCACCGACTTGGTTTCCACATCTGGAGATCGGTAAGATCCTTGGACCTTTTGCGAGGATTTGTGCATCTTTTCATCTCTGACATGTGTAATACTCCCCCGACAGGTTGGTTATGGGACAATCAGTAACGATGAGGAAGGTAGTTCCAATATTAGGTGTACCAGATGCTCTTGTGCCCTTGGATCATCCAGTTAGTCAGATCAGCTTGGTTCCCGGGTAACATCTACATCTTAAGAGTCTCCACTGCATACTCTTATGGAGGTTGCAACATTAGTTTTTCGCTAACATTGAGGTGGCTTTGATGATTATATTTCTTGCAGAGAAACCACTTCGATATGGGTTTCCATTGATGTCCCTAGTACACAGTCCCCTGGTCAATATGAAGGAGAATTCATAATTACAGCCATAAAAGCAGAATCCGAGTATTCCCTATTACTCTTGACATTCATATATAGCAGCCAACATAATGGATGCCAGATGTATGGATAGAAATTGTTGCCGTTCAACTCTGGCTTGACATGACTTCTGTGGTTATTTCAGATTGCATTTGCAAAGCTTGGGCAAAGCTGAAAAACAACAACTTTGCATGGAACTTAGAAACTGTCTTAACATTGTGGAGCCTATTGAAGGAAAACCATATGATGAAGTGGTATGTCTTTGAACTTTTGCTGACTTGTGGGAGATTGTTTTGCTTATTAGCTGTTTATCTGAGGGTATTGTTTTTTTAGGTAGAGAGAGTGAAATCTGCATCTACATGTTTAAGAAGAGTTCTTCTCTCTCCATCATTTTCTGAGTTCTTTTCAGATAATGGTTCAGTTGACATCATGGATGAAGATGCTATCTCTAATCTCTCAGTTCGAGTAAAGATAAATTTGACCGTTTGGGACTTTGTGTTGCCTGCTACTCCTTCACTTCCTGCTGTATTTGGTGTATCCTTTTTGTTTATTATTGAAGAAATCGAGGTTTGTGATGTTATCAGAAGAGAGTGAGTTCGTCTTAATGAGCGTGTAGAAAGAAAACAGCTGCATAAAACTGGAGATAAGTCTCCAGAAAAGCTATAATTAGCTAGTTTATGAAGTCACAGGTGGGGAGAAGAATATTTTTGTGTGAACTTCTGGAAAATAAGGTAACACGCTTTAGATGCCCTGTTCGTGACTAATTTTAAGCAACCATTATGTCCACCCTAAAATGAATGTAAATTTCAATTTCATGGTTGTTTCCCTCCCACAAGAATGTATGTCCCTTCTGTAGTGTGTACTTCCTATTCTGTATGTATGTTAGGAGGAACGATCAACTTTTTGTTGCGTGAGCACCAAATTATTTTAGTGGTTGGAACAATTAGGCATAATATCTTCTTCTGACACGTTTGTTAGCAGCCCTTGTTTCAGTCTCAGAATTTTTTCAGTCTCGTTGTACAAATCTTTTTAAGGGTGATGTTTCTGCTCCCTTAACTAACCAAAGATATCTGATACCGTAATTGAAGATCGTTTTGGTGTTGAACATGGAACTCAAGAATGGTATGGGGAATTGGAGAAACATTTTAAGTGGCTTCTTCAGTACAAAATCAGCCCTTATTTTTGCAGATGGGGCCAAAACATGCGTGTGTTAACCTACACTTGCCCTTGGCCAGGTACCATGAAAAGAAAAATAAAAAATTCATTCTTTAACCACTCTGAAGTACATGCCATGCATAACAAGTTTCTGGAAAATGTATCTTTGATTTTTCTTTGTTCTTTTTCTGTGTGCCCTCACAGCTGATCATCCAAAGGCAGATGAATATTATTCAGATGAAAGATTAGCAGCATATGCCGTTCCATATAGTCAGGTGGTGTCAGAGTATATGTCCAATCTGCGTTCTATCAGGTACTTGAACATTCTACCTGTTGGAGAGAATCCCACAACGAAAGTTGCAAGTGGGTTAGGCTGGTTTATAAGTGGATAATCCACTTACCTACGACCTTAAGATTTTGGGTTGGATATGGAGATTCTAACTTGGTATCAGAGCCAATTGCTCTAACGAGACCAATTGCTCTAACGAGACCTATGGCCCGTTGTGCTCGCACGACCTCCATTTGAAAGCACGAGAGGCGGTGTGAAGCTTGTGCAAACTTCAGCCCGATGGGCTTCGTTTGAGGGGGCGTGTTGGAGAGAATCTCACTTCGGAAGTTGCAAGTGGGTTTGGCTGGTTTATAAGTGTGGATAATCCACGTACCTACGACCTTAAGGTTTTGGGTAGGATATGGAAATTCCTATACTAACTGATGCACTTATGGTGGCTTTTACGTGAAACAGTAGTCATCCGAGAAAGGACTACTTGCAGAAGGAAGTTGAGATCTTGAGGACAAAGTCTCATTGGAAGAAAGCCTACTTTTATCTGTGGGATGAGGTAGAAACAGTTGCTCTCTTTTTGCTCCACACCTAGCACTTCTTGTTGTAATTCATGTCCTTGAGCTGTTCTACCTGTGTATTGGTTGGTGCTCACTAGTCTTTTGTTAATATGGATTATCTAGATAGCATCTTGCTATTGGCATGCAGGGAGCAAAATGTTGAATATTTTTGTGCTCCATCTTGATTGTAAAAAATAAAGTTTTCTGCGAACCATTTTCTTCAATTTGCCTGGCAGTGCACTTTAGCCAGTTCACTAACTTGAATAAGGCCCAGACCTAGCTGTTTGTTCTTACTTTGTTCATTTCAAAATTGCTTTGGGTTCTTTACGAGTGAACTCATAATGCTGCTGCAGCTTGTTTCAATATGTACTTGACTTTTGGTCTTTCTTTAGCCTCTGCAGTTGGAGCACTATGAGTCAGTGCGGAAAATGGCCAGCGAGATTCATGCTTATGCACCTGATGCTCGTGTTCTGACAACTTACTATTGTGGTACGATTGCACTTTTTTGTTATCTTGTTCGCTTTTGATTGCAGTTTTCTAGTACTTTTTGTTCTTTCTTATGATACTTCTTGCTGAATTATTGGCTGCTAGTCTGCCGAAAGATGCCTGCTCCAGTTTTTTTGTAATGATAGGAGTGACCATGAGTTAAGAGGCAGGTGACTGGAAGAAATAGCTTTTGTCGTAGTCTTTTCACTAATTTCAAGTTCAGATGAACATAGCTAAAGTTGTAAGTTGTAGCTGTGAATTGAAGCAGTTAACATGGCTTAGTTTTATTTTCCGTCTGAATGAGCTATTTATTTTGACCAAGTAACTGAAAACCCTGCTTTCCACTTGCAGGTAATTCACGTCTACCATGATGTTATCATTGTATGGGCTACCTCTGTCATAAGATGATGATGTGCCTGCTTTTTCATGTCAATCTTTGTCAGGACCAAGTGATGCTCCACTGGCACCAACTCCTTTTGAATCCTTCACAAAAGTACCAAAGTTTTTGCGTCCTCACACGCAAGTTTACTGTACCAGGTATCGCTAATTATTTCCTGTTTTCCTATTTTCCTAGGACGGTGCAATCTCTTACTATGGATGAGGTTATTGATTAGGTTTATTGCTTTGATTTGGTACATTGGACAAGAGATTGTGTTAGTCTTTTCAAGTCAACAGACTCTATTGTTGTACTTTTATTAAGTGGAGGCCTGTCTGCAACTAGCGGCAGCTCACTGCAGCTGTCCATGTGCACTAAATGAATGTTCCTGAATTCAAAAGGGATAATGTCAAACCGTTACGCTACCTCTCCACTTCCTCATGGAAGAAAAGAATGAATAGCAAGGAGTTGGATTCGAAATGGGATAGATCAGACAATCATCTGTCTGTGGTTAGTTTAGGAAGTTGCATAGCTCTCTTATTGAGCACCCTCTGTGGCCCTGCAGATCAATGGGTATCCAAGATTAGTTGCACTTCTAGGGAACATGGTCAAACTGGCAAATTCTATTTGTCTGCTTCACTTTCCCTTACTTTAGGCTCTGCCTTTGTTCTTCCCTCTAAATCCGGATTCTCTTCAGTCTTCCCTGATTTGAATCGTTATCATGAATTCATAATTAGCTTTGTGCATCTTTTCTAATGGGTGATTGCTAAGGCAGTGCTTCCAATGCACTTTAGGATGCAATTAATGTGTTTACACCTTTTCTCCAGTGAGTGGGTGCTTGGTAATCGAGAAGATCTTGTCAAAGATATTCTTTCTGAACTACAGCCAGATAATGGAGAGGTAACACTTGCATGGTCTCTCTACTGGAAATATCTTTGTTTCTTCCTGTTTTCTCATGTTCTCCAGTGACAAAATGATTTGTCTGTTTCTCGTGCTTTCTCTTGAAACCCCACCATAATCGACATTTAGTTGTTTTTTGGCATTTAGGCACAGCTCCGTTCCTTTCGTTTGTATCGATTTGATCTCAAGAAAAATAAGCTCATTGTCTCTGTAGGAATGGTGGACATACGTATGCATGGGGCCTTCCGACCCCCATCCTAATTGGCACCTGGGGATGCGAGGGACACAGCACCGTGCTGTCATGTGGCGTGTATGGAAAGAAGGCGGAACAGGTTTCCTATACTGGGGCGCTAACTGCTATGAGAAGGCTTCATTTCCTAGCGCTGAAGTACTTTCCTGGTCTTTGATTGTTTGCTTTGAAATACAGTTCTTCTCCGTTTTCTTCCTAGCTGAAATTTATTCTTATGAGCAGATAAAATTTAGGCGTGGCCTACCCCCTGGAGATGGGGTGTTATTCTATCCCGGGGAGGTCTTTTCGTCATCCCACGAACCAGTTGCTTCACTTAGACTAGAACGCCTTCTCAGTGGATTACAGGTGAGTGAAGCTCGTAATTACGATTTTATTGAAGGGGTATTACTGTGGTTCGAACATTGAGAATTTCCTTTTTTTTAAAGCAACTTTGATAGAAGGTACGAGAAGCGGATTCCCAAGATTTTTACACTAAACTTTCTCCCATTGGTGTCAAACAGGACTTCGAGTATCTGAAGCTATATGCTTCCAGATACGGAAGAGACGAAGGCCTTGCACTCCTGGAGAAGACAGGCGTCTATCTCGGCCCCGAACGTTACACAACGGAGCACATGCCAGTAGATGTCATGCGGGGTGAGATCTACAACAGATGCAGGCCATGAATGGCTATTGCAGTTCAGATTAGTTATCTTGTGATTCCTGTACTATGCCAATGAGAATCCCTTCCTAGCTGTGTGATTTCGTCCTACCGAGGCTCAGCCTCGTTGCCTTCAAGGATTAGACCTGTCCGACGGATCGGGTAGCCATGTTTTTAAAGAACTCCGTATTCTGTATAGTTTCTTTACCTGCTGGTAGCAGTAACTTGCATGAACTGATACATCATCGTTCATAAAGCTTGGTTCTGAGCGGGCTCACTTGTTTAATGCCCGCTCTTCACCTTTTAATAAACCCACCCAGCTTGTAGATGTTTGTATTTCGAGTCGTCCCATTTAGAAATGACAGTGTTGGATGGAGATGATCATGATATTACTCGGTGACGATACTCGCAGAGGCTTGGTAAAGCGCACGACTTTAGGATTCGGTCGAATGGTAACAAAATGTTAATGTTTCGATGGCGCTCTTTTACCACGTTGTATCTGTGATCCAATGGGTATTCTCTTCCATCCAAGGCTCTATGAGCCGGAGGAAGAAAGGGTGAATAGAAGAGACGAGAGAGGGAGAAGCTCCCATGCTAGATTCGATGGTGTTGGAGAGAATCTCACATCGGAAGTTGCAAGTGTGTTGAACCTATTTATAAATGTAGAAGACTTATCTACTCACGGTTTTAAGGTTTTTGGTTAGATATGGAGATTCTAATATGGTATTTCGTGCCCATTGTTGAACTTGCACGACTCCTATTTCTCGCACTTTGGTATAGAAAATTTACCAACTCATTATCTTAAAATTTTGGGTTAGATATTGAGATTTTAACGGATGAGAATCTAAAATGGAGAGAAGATGCCAAAAGTTGCTTAAATTGGATCAAATTGGTGATGATTGTGGATGGACCATTTCTCTTTGTAATTCGCTCGAGAATTTAAACCCTCTTTTTTAATGCATTTCTCATCCATCCAGAGCCCTAAACAAAAACTAAATTCTCAACAACAAAAAAAGAGCTCTAAACAAAAACCTTAGCGCGTGCTACATTTTTTCTTCCAGGAAGAGAAGCAAAATAGTACCTGAACTTTCATTGTATGAACATTAAAATGATACACGAAATAGGTCTATAACAAGATAAAACTTTTTTTGGTGGAAATAAGAAGATATAACTTCGTGGTGAAAGAAATGAAGAAAAAGTAACACGTAAAGAAATGACGAAGTAATTTGTCCACATAGTAATGAATTTGGGTTGTTGAATTTTAATTTTACGAATTAGAAATATATTATTGAAAAAGTCGTTAAATATTGTTTATTATTGTTCGAATCTAAATCGCAAACGAGATGAGGAGCAACAAATCCTTTGGAAAAAGAAGAGTTGGGGACATTCACGGGATTGACAAAACTGATCCTATACCAGTTATAGGCAAGCTCAACTTCACCTTTATTCCAACCTGTGGAGCACGCCGGTGGAAATATTCTTCTGCCATGTCATTTACCCTTTTATTACATCCAATCAAAATCTTTCTCTGAACGTAATCAGCACAAATTTGAATCACACTGATCCGTAATCTATTTTTGTGTTCCTACTGTCTTTTTTATTTAGGCCAACGAATATTCGGACACTACTGTATCGACTAATTTAAATTTTAAATCAGATAAGACTAATTTAAATTTTAAATCAGATAAGATATTTGAAATGTAACAAATGTCTCACGACAAATATTTAATATTATTATATTTATAATAATTTAAATTCGAGAACTCTTTATTGAACTAAAATAAATTGCTCACCCCTGTTTCTATTATTTATTTCTTCGCTATCACCCGTGTGTTTCTATTATTTATTTCTTCGCTATCGTGTTCCCTTCTCGCCGTTCTTCCGAACCATAATAATTTCCCAGCTTGAAGATAAAGTCCAAAGACGACATGGCATTTTGTTGCAGGGTCAACGCTAATAATTGTGATGGATGTTCGTTATTTGACCTTTCATTGCTTTGAGAGCAAGCATCTTATACAAAATCTTAGTATTCCAACCTCCCGATCCTTTTTTTGTGATGGAGTTCGAAACTATGGTTTGTGAATATGTTATAACTAACTAGATCCAAGTCACAATAAAAATGACAAAAGGTGTGTGATGATTTTTGCAGCAAGGATACATTTTTAGAGCTCAATATCGAAATTTTAATTAATACGGAACAAATTTTGGTAATTATTTTTTTAAACACATGATATTCAAAATTGAGTATCATCGCACTTTATTTTAGGATGCGATTCTTCAAATGATATCTTTGATTAAGCCTTGAACTCATGATCTCTTTAAATAAATTTAAATCTCATGGTAAAAAAAAAGGTACAAAAAATATCACACATCATATTACTATACTCATCCAAGTATGTTTGACTTTAGAGTTCTGTCACGATCTTTGCATTAATATTGATATAATCACACTCTCGCATGATTGCACCCCGTCGCCAATATGATACGAGGTATTATCGGTGGTATGATTGCACCTGTCGTTGATGAAATTCAGTGCGTCGTACATTGTGGATCTTATTTGGGATCCATTTTCACACCGCTTACAAAGGGGGTTCGCTTTTACCGGGACTTGTTATGAAGGCCAGTAAACTGGTGGGAGTATCCATCCAGAACATCCAGAACATGGGATCAATTACAAGCATTAGGACTTGTTAGGCATTAATAAATATTTAACACTCGTCTGTTTTAACCAATTAAACTCGAAAATAACAAAAGAAACAAATCACGAACTGTCTCCATCCTCGCTCGTCCTTATCGATACCAAAAGAACAGGGCACCACTTCCCAAACTAAGACTAAAAAACAAACCACACGACGTCGGTACGTAATACCGCCGATAAGAACAAAATAATCCAGCTTTCCAAGACAAAACTACCCTCCAAGAGGCGAGAAATTTTATAGTAGTTATTTCATACCAAATCATCAAATAATTTGGCATGTACTTATCAATTTATAATTGATAAGTGAATTGATGGATTAATTAAGTAATATTGACTACAATATTCAATAATAAAAATAAAATCAAGGCAATATTGAGTAATAGTTAAAAAATATTTTCTAAACAATATATGTTATTTTAAGAAAGTAGAATAAACCCATTAATGAATAGAACATATTAATTTTCCTAAAATAAAAAATTGTTACCTGTTCGGAAAAAACATCACGTTTATACTCAATTGTTATTATTTTATTTTAATATATATATATATATATATATATATTTATTATGGTTAATTAATTCACGATATTTTATTCGCATGGATTATCAAATTATCATTAGAACCATGATCAACATACACATTTGAAGTAATCTATGATCCAATTGAGGCGATAGTCGAGTGACTAGCATCTACATTTGTTAGTTGTTTCATTGATTTTGTTCAAATAACAAAAAAATTAATTTATGTACACGATATTTGAATTGTGATTCATTGGTATTCACGAGCCATTCATCTACTATTTGTGATACTTTGTTAAATGACAATTTGTTATGTACTAGTTTCTATTTTATATAATAAAGACGATGATGTTTTTTCCGTAAAAACAAAGCAAGACTAAAACCAATTTTGTCCATTTTATATCAATGAAGATGTTGTTAAGCGAAAAAAAAACAAGGCAGAGAACATGTATTGCTTAGGAAGAGTAACATGTATTGTTTTTATATATAACAAAGACGATGATGTTTTTCTAGGCTATCGCTTCTCTTTTGTGAGATGGGGGCAAACAAGGAGGCACACTTCCTCGCCAAGTTTCTTGGAAGAAGGTAACCGTTTCCAATTTTTTTCTTTTCCTCCACAGGATATCCGAGACGCCGTAGCGGAGGACCAAAGGAATGTCAATCGGGACGAAGATGGATGCTAAGGGTTGGGGTGGGTTGGGTAGCGATAGGTCTTGGGTAGGGATCGATTTGTGCTTTGAGGACGGTTGTATCAGGGGCAACACATATTACTCAGCTTTATCTGCAGTGTATCGCTAGAGCGGGTTCTTACTGCGGTGCACTCTTTTCTTAAATCAGATTTTTTGAAGGGTAAACTTCAGGTGGATAACATCCTCGTGCTGTTGTGCGATAGCTACTAGGATGGATAGGTAGTGTAGGCTCCTAAAGGGCCAGGCGGAAGGTGGTGAGACTAGGTAGGTAGTGCTCCTCTCATACTATTGTACGTTTGGAGCTTAGGTTTTTTCGACATATGGTTTATGTATGTTTTTCATGGATGTAACTGAGATACTTATCTGATTAATGAAATGGAATTGTTTACCTCTCAAAAAAGACGATGACGTTTTTTTCCTGAAAAGTAACAATTTTGTATTTTAGAAAAATTAATATATTCTATTTATTAATAGGTTAATTATACTTTCTTAAAATAACATATATTGTTTAGGAAAATTTTTTTAAACCATGATTCAATATTGTCTTAATTTTATTTCTATTATTGAATATCCTACTGAATATTATTAAATTAACTACTAATTTATTTGATTAATAGTTACATACCAAATTACTTGTTACGAAGAAACTACCGTAAAATTTATCCGAGGAGGCAGCCGACGCCGCACTCCCTCGTGGCCATGGGTAAACTCGTCATTTAACACAGCTCACAAGTTTCTCCTTGGTTGACTTAATTGTCCCTCTGCCCGGGCTGGGGTCACTCCCGCTAGAGGACAAGCACCGCCTAGGCCCCGACAAAGGTCAGCAGCTCGCAGACGCCGCCACGTGGACGGTCGGATCCTAAAACGCAGCCAGCAAGGCAAGGACCCTTTGTAATGTCACCCGCAAGTCCGCAACCAAAGAAGCAGCAGCAACGAGAGAAAAAGGAGCACTAATCATCATCTTAATGCGCTGACGAACACTTCAATTTTGTTAAATCTTTTAGAAATAAATAAAATTAATCACTATTATACTTAGCAATGAACACGTATTCTCAAACGAGACCTATCGATCAGAAGTTTGCACAAAATTTGACTTCACTAAAGTGCGATGAAATGGGATGGAACGAGCACAATAATGGTCACGAGATTAACCTACTCTGATATCATGTTAAAATCTTCATATTTAACCCAAAATATTAAGACAATGACTAGGTGAATTTTTCACACTTATAAATAAGTATATCACTCTTTCATTTAACAATGTAATATTTTCGAAAAATTTTGAGTTCGAATTCTTGAAAATATATCGATGCCAAATTTTTTTTGGAACATTTCTTTAATGGAATAATCGTCCCAATAATGTATGAACAACATGGTATTAAAAAAATATAATACTTAATATTATCCTTGATTGATCAATAAAATATATTACACAAAATTAAAAATTTATGTCTCAAAGGTCTTAAGTATTTGATTGGTACTATCCATACCAACAAGGTGCACATTTTTTTCTGGCACACATCTTGAGAGAACGTTAAACGCGTTTGACCGGTAGTAAAATCAAGATGGGTGACCTCCTGGAAAACTCCCAGGGTGCGTGAAAAATTACTTAAAAGAACTACGTAATTTAGCATAATACTCGACTTTTTTTTCCGAAGGTGCATAATACTTAACGCTATAGCTATACATCTACATAGACCTGACCACGAATCGAATTGGGTCGAATTCGAATCGAATTGGTTCGAATTCGAATTCATCAAAATCTTAAACCGTATTCAATTCGTCCAAAGTCGAATCGAATACGAATTATGATTATTCGAATTCGAATCAAATTCGAATTGAATTCAAATTATTTTGTTCATTCTAATATTGAATAAAAAAATTAAAACAACCAAAATTTTTGAAAACTTTCAAAATTTTCGTAATGTTTTTTAAAAAATTCAAAAATTTTGCATTTTTTTGATGTATTTCAAAATTAAGATTTAATATTGAACATTTTTTGAGAAAAAGAAACAAATTAAAGATTGAACTTGCATTTAATGTACCAAATTAAGCTACCTACGTATCTTTTGCTCTACTTAATGACATAATTAGATAGTAAAATAAGTACTTCTTGGTACTTTTTTAAAATATATATATAATATAGACAAATTTTAATCGAATTTATATGAATTAGACTCGAATCGAATTAGATACTCTAATTTGAATTCAATTCTCTGGTTTGACGAATTGTAGAAATCTTAAACCGTATTCGATTCGTCTCTTGATGAATTCGAATCAAATTTTGGACGAATCAAATTGTAACCGAATCGAATCGAATTGAGAACGAATCAAATCGAATCACGAATCGGATTCTAACAATAACAAGGTCTACATCTACGTCAACTAATAACCATGGGTTGATAGCTTATAAGTTATAACTACCAATATTTTATTCACTTCCCCACCCCAATTTAAAATCTCATCCTCCTCTTTTCTCCCACTCTCTCTCTCTCTCTCTCTCTCTCTCTCTCTCCCTCCCTGTTTCCCGTTCTTGTATCAATATATAATCCTCTCTCCCTCTGATTCCGGGAGCCGCCACTAGTGACTATTAGTCGCATATTATAAATTCCACTCGACTAATCCAGAAATAGAAGCTCGAGCTTTCCCTCTCTAACTAACTAGGCCAGCTCGTTCCCCACCCAAACGACCAGCTTTGTCTCTTTCACCCTTCCCCCGAGTTCCGACAAAGACGATGGAAGCAGAGAAACCTCCCCCGTGTTCCGACCAGCCGCCGCCTCCCTCCCTCCAGCGGAAGAAGCGGAACCTCCCCGGAATGCCCGGTAAGTGGGTCCCAGCTACTATACCCTCTTTTGAAAGTCGCTAGTGTGGTCCATTTATAGATTTTTATTTTTTATATTTTTTTCTCAGATCCGGAGGCGGAGGTGGTGGCCCTCTCGCCGGGGACGTTGATGGCGACGAACCGGTTCGTGTGCGAGATATGCAGCAAGGGCTTCCAGAGGGACCAGAACCTGCAGCTCCACCGGCGGGGCCACAACCTCCCGTGGAAACTCAAGCAGCGGGCCGCGGGCCAGCCGCCCCCTCCGAGGCGGGTCTACGTGTGCCCGGAGGCCACGTGCGTCCACCACAGCCCCGCACGTGCCCTCGGGGACCTCACCGGGATCAAGAAGCACTTCTGCCGGAAGCACGGCGAGAAGAAGTTCAAGTGCGACCGGTGCTCCAAGAAGTACGCCGTCTGCTCCGACTGGAAGGCCCACCTCAAGACCTGTGGGACCCGCGAGTACCGCTGCGACTGCGGCACCCTCTTCTCCAGGTTTGGTTTGAACCCGAGAACTCCGTCAATTCATCTCCCGTTGTTTACCGGTCTAATTAGGTTTTTTTTTCCTTTTTAACTGCAGGAGGGACAGCTTTATAACGCACAGGGCGTTTTGCGACGCGCTGGCTGAGGAGAGCGCGAGGGCTATCGGACGCGGCGGGAGCGCGGTGGTTGGCTCGTTTACGACGTCGCCGCCTCTGACGCCGCCCACGACGGTTCTCTCCCCCGGGCTTTCCATTCAGAGCTCAGGTGATTATGAACAGTTTTTTTAATAAATAGTCCACTTTTATTAATACCAAAGTAAAATAAAGTAAAAGTTAATTAATTATTTATCACGTCTGGAAGTAGTATTAGATTAGTATTATTTGTCCCATTCTGGGTTGAGTTCGTGACTTCGTGTGGGTTTAGTTTAGGTTTTAAATTAGGCCTCACGTGGTGGATAAAATCGAAAGGCTTGCCTGCTTCCTTCCATGTGATATAATAATAACTTGCTAAGGAGAGAAAAGTGGGACTGTGTTGGGATATCGTAACTAAAGATTCGAACCTTGATTGGTCGGAAAAAAAAATAAGGAGATAAAAAGTTGGATTCTGTTGCTTTAAAAATTATACGTACTGGGTTTTTTTGTATTGTCAACAAGGAAGCACTTGGTTCGAAAAGGTAATCATGGAGGGGACTTGGAAAGGAGAAGAGAGATTTGGAGAAAAGGGCGCAATTATTTTATTTCTCTGCTTTAGCTCGTGTATTTAAGCTAAAGCCTGAAGCTTTTCTGTGACCTGAAGCTTGTTCAAAAAAGGGACCTTTCTTGGTGTTGAAGTTGTTTTCCCAAAGCTTTATCTTTTGCATATCCTTCAAAAAGTTGATTCTCTGGGCCTGCTTCTGGGTTTTAGTTCATCCACTCATCGTCGAAAAAGCATGTCTTTTGCTACTTTTCTGGTCCCGTATTTGATTATTGTTCCTTTTCCTTGTGGCAGAATTAGCAGATAATGCCATTGGACCCTCGCCTCCGACGCCCTCCGCGACTTGCTTGACTAGTACTAGTGCAGCCGCTAGTACTGTGAGCTCCGCTGCTAGCTCGGCTAATATGGTTTTCAACAATGTGTATACGGCAGCTGCAGTATCTGTGACGGTCGCAGTTTCGCCCCAAGCTTCCCTTCCACCACCGGCTTCGTTCACCAATATCATTTGCTCTGATCGTGCTGCTTCCATGCCAGCCCCTGGGACCATAGAGCCGCTGCCGTCCCTTTCCCTTTCGCCGTCCCTCTACTTCTCCACAAATGAGACGGCCGCCCTCTTCCCGGACTGCGAACGGCAGTATCTTCCATCCTCGAATGCGGCAATGTCCGCCACGGCATTGCTCCAGAAAGCGGCGCAGATGGGAGCCACCTCGTCAAACGCTTCCTTCCTTCGTGGTTTAAGACTGCAGACCTCATCGGCACAACACGGTAGCTCCATTAACCAGTGGGATGTGAAGCCGGATGCTGGCACTCTGGCAGCTGGTCTCGGACTCGGACTCCCCTCGGGAGATGTCATGATGGGCTCGTGCTCGTCCATGTTTGGGAACAGACCAACCCTCGACTTCCTCGGATTGGGAATGGGTCCTAACTCTGCATTACTAAGTTCATATGGAGGTGGCTTCCAGGTGGGAACACCCAATGCCACCACCCCAAGTTCATACACCAGGGGGGAAATTGAAGTCAATCCCCAAGATTTTTGGGATGGTGTCTTAGCCGAGAGAAAGCAAGGTGGACCAACTCTTCATTAGGGCTAATTAAGCAAGGTTTTGGGCGTAGAGAGCTAGTAGTTTAGGAAGAAAAAAAAAAGTGGACACTAGGGTCTTTTTTTGGTAGATTTCTCGCTTTATATTTGTGGGATACCTAGAAGTGGTAGGATTGGAGGTAGCTTCTCTCAGTTTTAGAGGCATGTTTTGTTTTTTGATGTGATGGAACTTGTACGTAAAATGCTAGCGATTAATCAGTGTACATTGAAGATTACTAGCTCGGGACGATGTGAACTCGAGAATTTTGTATTACGCATTTTTTTTCATGTCTGAAAACGAGCAAACCAATGGCCATTTTCGTCGAAGTTTCAAATTGTCCTGAGCTGATAAATATCATACCACAAGTACCTTGGATCGTGACGGTGGCCAAGTGAATGCGGTGTAGAAAAGAAAGGGTGGTCAAAACGGGGTCGACCCGGTCAAATATAAAAGCTTGTTTGGTGGGGTACTGTGACCTCCTGGTCAGTCTTCCAAAGTGCATTAAATAGGATTGAGGTGGCGGTGTCGGGCCATTAATTTTTGGTATATTTTAATATCTTATGAGCTTATAGTTTTACGCTTTCACATATTACTATTTTGTATTTATAAAATCTTTGACCATAGGTTACAGAGATTTAACATAACTAACAATTAAGTGATACTAATTAGTCTTAATTATTTGAGTTATCTTAGATGTTATGTCACATCATGAATTTATTCGTGTGTCATTCTACATTGTAAATTTTATTTTCGTGGCATAACGTTGATCTCGATTTGGACACATGCATTTCTCTGAATCCACATTTGAACCCAAATGCTACCGAATTTGTCTTTATTTTTCTCAAAATTATCGAAGAGACATGACACATTGATAAAATTAGTGATGTAGTATGACACGTGAGATATTTAAAATGACTTGGGTTATTCAGGTAAAATCACATCACTTGGTTAGACAATTTAAAACTACAAGATAGTTGCAACGTCCCGTGATCCGACCGACTGTCTCCACAGACCAACACAGGTCTTTTCCAGCGTGTTTTGTCCTCATTCACACGCATCACAAAAATTTCTCAGGAGGTCACCCATCCTGGTCCTACTCCCGCCCAAATGCGTTTAACTTTGGAGTTCTCTCAGGATGTATGTCGGAAAAGAAGGTACACCTTGTTGATATAGATAGTACCAATCAAATCACTTAAGCCGTTTCAGACAGTACATATTATTTACGGAGTATCACAATAGTGATATGTCAAATTACGAAACCACGATACTAAAGTGGATTTTTATCTTAATTTTTTAAAATTATTTGGTTAACTAATTTATATTAGAATCAGATTGAATTTTTAAATAGTAGTAAAGGTCGTGCGAAATGTATTTAATATAGTTATGTGACTCGAATTAAGTGACTATTTATTTGGAAGCGTGGTTCATTATTAGGTGTGCCTCCACCGAGTTTAGCCATCAGGGGCCCTCGTTATATCTGCTCGTGAGGAAATAGAGAGCGCTTGGGATAATTGCGAGGAGGAAAAATATGCATGGCCCCATTTTGGCTAACAATGCACGTGGTGTACTGATGCAGTTCAATTTCGCTCCATGTGCACCGCACCAGGGAAATCCTATTCCGAATTCATAACAATTTCAGCCATAATCACTACGTTTAGATCGATTGGGCAATGTTTCAAGACGAATAATCTCTCTTTCTTGCAGTTTTGTTTTTCGGTCGTGGAATATGCGATAGTATCTTTTGTTGTAATTTAACTCTTATAACTAATGTAAGATTATTAGACCAATCAATTAAATTTTTGGATTGGATTGGATTGGAAGTGGGAAAGCGTTTTATTAATAATTTTTATGATTTCTTAGTTATTTGATTCTAGTTTTATATATATTTGTCTTCTTTTTATTTATTACATAGAAAATTGCATGCAAGTTAAGATTGAGAAGTGTGCCGAGTAGAGTGATGATGCATATTAATAGTCCCTCAAGATTATCTTTTCTAATATAGGGGCGGAGTCAGACATTTTATTGTTAAATAATTACTTTTTATTATATTATAAAGTATTTCAATTTTTGGAATCGAATAATCAGACTTATTTAAATAATAACTTTGATAAAAATCTTTTTATCATTCGTAAACTCAAACTCGACGATTGGTTATATGGCCCCCACCGGGAGTGCAAGCCCACGGAGTACGGGAAGACGTGTTCCTCTGGTTCGGTTCGGGTCGAGGCCCAGGCTGATCATATCCGACCCGGAGATGATCTCAAAGGAAGTGCTCCCTCAATATAAACGACTAGTCGTTCGGGAAGATCCAGAGTTCCAGTTTAAGTCCTTCGGCCAAGCTGCTGTTCGCTTGAAGGAGACAAATGGGCTTGGATTGCCAACCAGGCCTTTAATATGGAGCGGGTCAAGGTGAGCCCATTGAGCCTTTTGTATACACGGCACAAATAGAAGATTTTCTCTCCGGATATTCCGAGTCGAGTGAAATCGTGTATTATTTTTTTATGATATTTTTTTAATTCATAAAATTTGAATTTCATGCATACTTAACAAAACTTATGTCATTTACGCCTTGTGTACATGTAGCTATGATCCTCACTAATCATGGCGAGTTTGCTAAGTTGGTAGGTTGCTAGGTGTTTTGCGATCTAGCTCATCTTTGTTTTTTTTGGTTTCATTTTGGTATTACTTGGGTATTGTACTTAAATAACGTTTTATCTTGCTAGATATGTATTATCTAGTATCTTGGGTGGACTCGATATTTTTTTATACCGATGATGTAATTACTTTTGGGGTTATTTTGAGTGGTAATACAATTTACTTATTTAAAAAAATGTAGCTGTACTGACATATGCAAGTTTATGCCAACCAAGAAGAACAAACAATGGGAATTTTCTTTCACGAGATGTATTGCCTAGTGACGGTGCAAGGTCAAGTTTTGCGATACACCAAACATTAGGAAAAATTTTCTTTCCCGAGATACTCTTTCTCTATCACGGATTTTTCCGACTGGATTTTCTCTTGATAGTATTTTGACGAAGTCTGCAGTCGCAACCTCACAAGCGACCGAGAGAGAGTCTTGTACTTAGTAGGATATAATTGACCATTTTATTTATATATTTAGAGATTTTTGTCCTTCCACTTTAAAAAAAAGATAAGACAAGAATTTTTATTAAAAAAAAAGACAAGAACAGACAGAGGTTGAAGCTAGATAATGAAACTCGCGAGTCGACAAGGACGCTAAACAGGACAAATGGCAATGCGAGAGAGAATTCAAGGAATCTTCTTACTTCTCTAAAATAAAATAAAGTGAAAGGCCAGTTTCTTCCAGCTCACAAAGCCAACCTCATCTCTATATTTTTTTTGGAGAAGTAAATTTTCCTTTTATTGATATTGGAAATATTCTCGACCTCCGGTCTCGTAAAAATCATAATGTGGCTAAAACTGCACTAGAAAAAGAGTGTTGTCGATAGCACCATAAGCACAAACAATTTCTATATTTTTTGATTGATATGCAAATTAATCTAGATTTCGATCATGCAAAATCCGTATTAAAATTCTCCCAATAAATTTTTAACATTTCGACAAGATTTAGAACTCGAGACCCATAGATTAAGATATAAAAACTAATTGTTAGTACCTCGTCTCTACATTAAACAATGCTTTAGAGCAGCCGGCTCTCTCGGTATAATAAATCCATCTCCCTCCAACGACCCATTTCAATTCAACGAATCTCTCCCCCTTCCCAATGCTTCCCCTCCTCCTCATATCTCTACCTCTCCTCGTCCCGGTCCTATACTTCGCCTACACGGTCATATGGGCCCCACTGAAACTGCAGGCCCACTTCCGAGCCCAGGGAATAACGGGCCCCCGATACCGCCCGGTCGTCGGGAACTCGACCGAGATCCGCCGTCTACTCGCGGAGGCCCGGACCAAGTCAACGCCGGCGTCGAAGTCGAAGTCAACCCACGACGTCCTTGACAGGGTGCTGCCGTTTTACGTGGAGTGGTCGCGGGAGTACGGGAAGACGTTCCTGTACTGGTTCGGGATGGAGCCCCGGCTGGCTACGTCCGACCCGGAGATGATCAAGGAAGTGCTGGTTAATACGGGTGGCGGGTCGTTCGGGAAGGTCCAGTTCAATCCTACGGCCAATCTGCTGTTCGGGCAAGGGCTTGTTGGGCTTGAAGGAGACAAGTGGGCCCTTCATAGGAGGATTGCCAACCAGGCCTTTAACATGGAGCGTGTCAAGGTCAGCCCATCTTTTCTTCCATGGTTTTAGGACTTTCCTTCGAGTTATTTTACGCGACTGACAATCAAGTGACATTTGTTTATTCTAGTTATTTGAGTTATCTCGCATATCATGGAGTCCTAATTTAGACACCGTTGATCTATTCTCGGTTTAGATTTGAATTTGAATGTTACAAGTTGTCCAATTTTCTCTCAAATTATTAAAGTGACATACCACGCAGATAAAATAAGTGGTGTGACATACACACATATAAATTAATGACGTGACAATGACACGTAAAGATAACTCAATTTACTAGATTAGCAAGTGTCACTAGGTTGTTAATCACGTAATTTTTTTGTCACCTCCTCAAAGTAGTGGTATGTCAAAACGCGAAATAACACAATAAAAAATAGATCTTAATTAGCAAGTGTCACTAGATATGTTTAGATTTGAATTTGAATGCTATGAGTTGTCTAATTTTCTCTCAAATTATTAAAATGACATGCCACAGATACACATATAAAATTAATGACGTGACAATGACACGTAAAGATAACTCAATTAATTAGGTTTAGCAAATGTCACTCCTCGAACCAGTAGAAACAACACAATAAAAAATAGATCTTAATCAACAAGAATTGTTGATATCACACCACCTTACTTTACCTTACTCTAACTTTCCCTATCCAAACACAATGTAAATGTGGTTTGGAATTTCTTATCAATGGAAATAGATATATATTGAGTTATCTTCTGGTGGCCAGGGATGGATCCCGGAGATCGTGGCAAGCACAATGAAGATGGTCGAGAATTGGGAGGAGACAAGAGGAGGGAGAGACGAGTTCGAGGTGGAAATCAACAAACAACTTCACGACCTCTCAGCTGATATCATATCTAGAACGGCTTTTGGTAGCAGCTGCGAGGATGGCAGGCGTATTTTCAAGTTGCAGGAGCAACATGTTCACCTTGTTGCTCAAGCTCTTCGAAGCGTTTACATCCCCGGATTTAGGTTGGCGATGTTCGATTTTCCGATGGTCTCTGCACTTAGAATATGTTGGTTTTAGGCCTTTGTGTTGATTTTATGTTCTGTGCAGGTTTTTGCCAACAAGGAAGAACAGACAGAGGTGGAATCTAGAGAAGGAAACCCGCGATTCGATAAGGAAACTGATCAGGGCTAATGGCAATGTGAGAACGAATTCAAGGAATTTGCTTACTTCTCTGTTGTCTCCTCATAAGAATCATAATGGTAAAGAAGAGGTGTTAGGAGAGGACGACATCATAGATGAGTGCCAGACTTTCTACTTTGCAGGGAAGGAAACAACTGCCAATCTCCTGACTTGGGCGATCGTTTGTTTGGCATTGCACCAAGATTGGCAGAGCAAGGCGCGGGATGAAGTGTTCCGCGTCTTGCAAGGGAATGAACTCCCAGTTGGAGATAATTTGAATGATCTCAAGATTGTAAGCCTGGTTATCAACGAGACGCTGCGACTCTATCCAACAGCCATGTTGATGACAAGGCAAACTACAAAGAGATTGAAGCTTAGAACCTTGGACATTCCCGCAAATACGCAATTCTACTTTCCGGTTGCTGCTGTCCACCGGGATCCTGACTTATGGGGAGCTGATGTCAATGAGTTCAATCCCTCGAGATTTAACGAAACCCGAAAACACCTGGCGTCTTTCTTCCCTTTCGGCTTAGGCCCCAGAATCTGCGTTGGTCAGAATCTGGCAATGGTTGAAGCCAAAGTGGTGCTGGCCGTGATCATTAAGCATTACTCCTTCGTGGTTTCTCCCACATATGTTCACGCGCCTATGCTTTTCATGACTTTGCAGCCTCAGTACGGTGCTCAAATAGTCTTTAGCAAGATCTCTGCTTGACAAAAAAAAAGACCTTGAATTGTGCTCTTGCAAATATAGAACACTTTGTATTGTAATCTATATAATTCAAAGGAGACCAAAAGAAAAACTATATAATTCAATCATAGATTTGTAATCTCGTAAAAATATAACTTTTTCACTTCGAAGTACTGATTAAATAGGCATATTGTTTATGATAGTTACTCTATATTTGTGAATGCCGTATCTTTAAATATCTTATATCTAGCTACTACTGTTGGGAATTTGACACGTGCAATAAACAAAATTTATCACTGTAATTAATAATTACCACTATCAAGAGGGAACACCAAAGTTTACATGAAAAACTTTCTAAATATCAGAGAAAAAAATTACGGGACCAGTTCCGAAAATATCTACTAGTAAAGAGAGAAATTACAGCAGTAAAAATATTCACAAATTATCACACTCTCGTGTTTCACTCGTATTTTATAATAAAGTACTTTTACTCACTCTATTTTTACCTAAGCTCTCTCTGAAATTTAGACTATCTCAGTACAAAATACCGGTACAACTCTATTTCTTTCTCTCTAAACTCTCTACTTTTGAGTTCTCTTTGTGCTTGTTTTAACCATGATGTGGAGCACCCTTTTATAGCCGGGAAGTGCACTATCAACAAAAATTCTTGCAATTGCCTAATTCCTATCTAGTTCCATTTTTTATACGCAAAGTGTTAAAAGCTTATCTCCATCTTTTTCAATTCTTCTTTCCCATCCATCCGCGGACAACTCTCCTTTGTCCAAATGAATGACAATAAATGGACAACGATCCCATCAACTACTGTCGCATATTTGATCTTATTATAAGGCGAATCTTAATTTCATATTCTCTAATGTGTAAAAAAGTATAAACCAAAAAAGAGAAAAAAACGAAACAAAAAAGTTACTTTTTTTGTTCAAAAGGAATACATTTTTTTAACAGATGCCAAAAGGAACACCTCGCCATATGCGAAATGAGTTTCAAGTTGGAAATGCCACGCGGCTATCCTCAATCCCCAAGCTTTTAGGTAAGTCCCGACTCGAAATGACTAAACTAGCCCTCTCCTTGCCCAGGCGAATCAAAGTCAAAAGCAGGAACCGACTACTCTTCCTTCATTTGGTGTCGGAAGTTGAGTAACAATAAACTACACAGTTTTTATTTCTTTTTATTTTTACATAAACGAGGGGATGGAGGGCTCTCGGCCCCTTAATTTTTATTAATCATCAACCGGACAAAAAATAGAGGTACATCAGGATAAACTAACCCTTAAGATCATCCAAGTACACATTTTAATTGGACAAAAATGGTCTGTCAAATAGGACATAGTCGAAAGCAATCGTCAAGTCTTGCTTGGAGAGGACGTCAGCCACACGGTTGCCTTTCCTCCAAGTGTGATGTACGTGGATCTCCCACTCGCGATCAAGTAGCTCCCTAGCTCGGTGGATGAGGGTTGCCAAAGGGTGGTCCCGCACAACATCATGGCCGACACAAAGTAATGCCAGCGTTGAGTCGACCTCCACCTGCACTTTACAGAAAGCTCTATCCCATGCAAGCTCGAGGCCCAAGATGAGTGTCCATAGTTCAACAGCTAGCGACGTGCAGTGACCGATGTTCTTCGCAAAGCCACATGGCCAAAAGCCACCATAGTGCGGATGACCCCGCCTGTACCTTCGGGTCCAAAGTTGCCCAAGGAAGCTTTATCAGTATTGAATTTGACAAAACCCTCATTTTGTATTTTTGTACCGTATATCAATTGGTAGAACAATAAATTACAATGCATTGCTTAGTAGCCGTAAATTCCAGATACCAATAAACATTGAGCTAGTGAATTAACTGTACTAAATTAAACAAAATATCTTAAATTCGAATATTTGGAACAAAATAGTAATGTGAAATATTTGTTGGAAGAGATTTTTTAGATCATACCGACTCTTGTTGGAAGATGGTGCAAAAAAAAATTCCAGATCATTTAGAAATATTACCCGTCATTTAGAAATATTGAATTTGGAATCTTCAAATATAATCATATTAATTTTTTTTGGAGGGAAATCATATTAAAATTTAAAAGAGGGTAATTTACAACCATATATCTATCCCCTTTAAAAAGATTCGTTTATCTACACAGGTTTTAACAGAAAATCCTTGGTTTTAACCAACGAAAGGTAAAATCTTGAAAAACAGAAAATTTACGGTCCCAGGCCACAAATACAACACAAAATTGAGACACGAACTTTCTGGGTCTTACTTCAAAATTGAATTGTTGACTCCACCACCTCTCCAGGCGATTCTAAAAGAATAGTTAACAGAAAAAGACAGGAGAGAGGATTAGAAACCCTCGTGTTTCTTACCTAACTACCACTTCTTGTAAGGGTTCGTCCTCCCTTCAGGGCGCTTCTAGAGCTGGGATTTCTTTGGGTTGTACGAGGTATGGTTTATTCATTTTCTTTGTCCTAAGAATATGGTTTTTTTTATAGTTAGTTCAGTTAATTGCTGAGCTCTGATGGGTATGCGTTAAAGTAGCGGAAGTTTTGGACTTTGTTGTATCTTTGGTATCTTTTTCGCATTTGGTGAACTGGGTATTGAGGGTTTTTGTTTTTTGCAGGGTTTTTATTGATGTAGATGCTCCATTTAGTTATGAAATTGTATAGCCTGAGAGGGTAAGATGCCGTCCTCGTACGTTTCGAGGCTTAGCAATGCGGTTCAGAATGGGGTTCATCGGCTGGTTGTAGGGAACGGAAGCAGGACACAGGATTCGTTTGCGAGTTTAATCGGGCAAGGGAGGTTTGGTGGTGGAAACTTTCGGTTATTTCACTCTGCGAGGGTTGCTGAGTTACAGATACTGTTGAGGCCTGCTGTTGCTGCTTCTGGTTCTCCGTTGGTTAACCGAAGGAAGGATATCTCGGTTGTTGGAGCAGAATCTCGCACATTTTCTGTCCCGTCTGTGTCCGGACCTTCAGCACAGGCTTGTGGTTATCATATTGATTGTGCCCTTTCTGACCCTGATAAAGTATTGACCTCCAGGGAGATTCAGAAGAAGCCAATGGATGCTATTGTTTCTGGGGCTACAATTTGTGAGGGTTTCCTGAAGAATTTAACTTCAAGGCGTGAACATCTTCCGCAGCCCAAGAGCAATGGTTTTAGTTCTTATGGGAACATGACATCTCTAGGTTGTAAGAAAATTAGCACGGGTTTGAAAATTGGAGATCAGTCCTCCAATTTCGCTTCCCATGGCTATTTTGCTTATAATGTTGGAAAGAGGGTATGTAACTTCTCTCAATACGTGGAGCCAGGATTTGGACATCTTCACAGTTCAGCATCTGCTCTATATTCGGTTGGGACTGCCCCCGACGTTACCTATGGGAATTCTACCCGCGAGGATCAGCTTGAAAGTGCCACAGTTTCACCTGAACAGTAAGTTCACTAGAGTTCCCTTGTTATCGTATGTGGAGTTTGCTCATCTAACTTTTTCAGTTCCATAAAGAAGAAAACGCACATAAACTTGCCTAACCGTTTTTGTGTGTATGGTTATCAAACAAGGTTTTTACTTGATCTTTGGAGGAAAGCATGGACTTTGTGGTTAAGTCTAATTGGCACATTCTCTTACTTCTCTTCCTTCTGCTGTTTGGCTTTTTTTTTTTTTGAGGAAATGCTGTTTGGTATTTGACTGCAGGAAAATTCCTGCTGGGAAAACTCTGAAGTTGCTCTCTGGGTCGTGCTATCTTCCCCATCCTGATAAAGAGGAAACTGGAGGGGAGGATGCCCATTTCATCTGTACAAATGAGCAAGCCGTTGGCGTGGCTGATGGTGTCGGTGGTTGGGCGGATATGGGCATCGATTCTGGATTGTATTCAAGAGAGCTAATGTCTAATTCCGTGAATGCAATACAAGAAGAGCCGAAGGGTTCGATTGACCTAGCTAGAGTCCTGGAGAAAGCTCACTCGAGGACAAAAGCGAAAGGTTCATCCACAGCATGCATTATAGCTCTCACAGAGCAGGTTCAGCTTGATACTTCTTCTCCTTTCGTTAGGCCCCGAATCTACTAGTGTGCTCAGTGACACAAGGATGTCTTAATTAATTTGCATCAGAACACGATGGGATGGGAGGTTTCACTTTCTCACTTTTCTAATAACTTTCGTGATTTGGTTTCCTTCAGGGCCTGACTGCAATTAATTTGGGGGACAGTGGATTCGTGGTTGTTCGTGATGGACATACAGTCTTCCAATCTCCTGTACAGCAACATGCTTTTAATTTCACCTATCAGCTCGAGAATGGGAATGATGGTGATATGCCAAGCTCTGGTCAGGTTAGATGCATAACTATCAATCACTGTGAAATTCGCTTTAATGAGATGCATTTCTTATGTTCTGGCTTTACACAGAAAGGAAACAGGGTTGTTACTTCGGGTTTATAATTTCTTATGATTATTACTTTCTCGATACATATGCATTTTGGCACGATCTGAGTGATTCCATATGGTACAGGTTTTCTCGGTGCCTGTTGTTCCTGGAGATGTTATAGTCGCTGGCACAGATGGATTATTTGACAACTTGTATAACAATGAGATTACTGCAATTGTGGTTCATGCCGTGAGAGCAGGCTTAAATCCTCAGGTGACAGCACAGAAGATAGCGGCATTAGCAAGGCAACGAGCTCAAGAGAAAGATCGTCAGACGCCTTTCTCGACTGCGGCCCAAGAGGCTGGGTTCCGCTATTATGGTGGCAAGCTTGACGATATCACCGTCGTTGTATCATATGTTTCCATCTCTGATGAGGTAACTCGCATGTGTTTGTCTGTCTTCGTGCTCGGTACTCTTTATGGTTTCCCCCTTGAATTGGGAAGACAAGTGAATGTGCTGTATTATATATATCCACAGAAACATTCATATTTCCCATCTTTGTTGGCGAATTGCAGGAACGTCGATCGTCCCCCGGCGTCTAGCCCGAGAGGTGTGTGGATCCAGTTTTGTGCAAGGATTGTAGATCGGCATGAACAAGCACCATAACTTGTTTTATATATAGCATCGAGCTCGAGTGGTGATCGAGGTGCCCTTTTGCCAGTAGAAGCTCTTCTGATGTAAATAGTTGTTCTCTCTTCTTTTGGTGGCTAAATTGCTACCAGGGCTACTGCAGTTTTATGCGGCAGGACATTTGACAGATGTACACCAACATGGTAATCAATATTAGACATAGCTTAAAAGCTCTGTAGCGGAGGCGGGGGCTGACGTTCTAGCTTAATAAAGAAGTTTCGAGTCTGAACTCTTTAGAATGCACCAGTGTTATATATTCATTGAGAGAGTTTTGTCATCTTTCAAAAGTCTCATTCGGCTCGAACTTAAATTAGTCCGAAAAAAATTAAAGAATAGACACTGCATTAAAAGCCACTGGGACAGAGAAAATTTTAAGTCCGAGTTATTAGAAATACAATAATGTTAAATATCTGTAAAAAAAATTTGCCACTTTTTAAATATCATATCTCACTCGAACCTGAATTTGAATCTACGTGGTATAAAAATTTCCCGTTCGGGCCTAGACAAGGAACTGTTGCCAGTCGTGTATCACAATAAATCGTAATTAACTCTCGCCATGAGAAATAACTATAAAATTCCTTAAAATCACATTCCCTCCCGTTGTCGTCTTCTCAGCCTCCTTATCCAATCCCAACCAGCCATTCTAATTCGTGGAAGCCCCACCAATTTCGTATTTTCATTTTCAGAAATATTCCTCGTTAACGTTTGTTGCTTGTTGAAGCAAGCTCTCTCTCTTATCTTCTTGCAACCTTCAATAAACAAAAAAACTTGTCAGAAACTCGACATGTTTATAGTACGCAAAGTTAGTTAGTTAGTTAGTTGATAACGAGAGTTCCCGCCAAAAAAATCAGCTTCTTGGGTACCGAATAATCCAGAATCGAGTATTTTTTATTCTGATGGGATACAGCCCACAAACTCAAAGATACTTGTTCGTCAACCACAACATTTCGGGCTCTTCTTCTTCCTCGTCGAGGAAGGACGCCGATATTGACTACAGAGATGTGTTTGGTGGGCCGCCGAGGCGGTCCTCCGTCCAGGAGGCGAGGTACAGCTTCAACGGCTCCAGGGCCGCTGACCACGAGGAAGAAGATGACGAGGAGGAGGACGATAACGAGGCTGGCGACGACGAGAAGCCGGTGTTTGGAGAAGGTGGTGGGGGGGTTAATGCGAGGAGGAGGTACCCAAATGAGGATTTCTATTGCGACATTTTTAGAGGGAAGGAGTTGTACTCGTTGAGCTGTTCTCCGAGGAGCAAGCATCTGCTGTCTTCGGCTCCCGGCTCGAGGGTCTTGAGCCCGGTCCGGCCTCTGCCTCCCGGAGCTGATCAGCAACAGCTGCTTATCGGAGGAGGCTCCGATTCCCCCGCACAATTCAGGTCTCCTTTTTCAGTGCTCTCTCTCTCTCTCTCTCTCTCTTTTATGTGTTGTTAAAAGATCAAGCTTTGAATTCGATTCGATTCGATTCGTGTTGCCCCAGAAAGCACGAGTCTCGATTGACCTCAATGGCTGATTTAACTGGCTTGCCTTGAAAACTTGCAGCCTTCCTTCCAGAGTAGCAGAGTTGCCTACATTCGGTTCCCCGACGCGTAATCAGCACAAGAACAATGACAGTGGTTCGAGCAGTTATTCACATTCTCCTTTGTCTAGACCTTCAAGCCAGGCAAGCAATAACCGAGCTCGGGAGGTGCTCGAAAGCAATGTCAGGCTCCGGACCTATTTATCAAAAGAACTGTCTCTTGGCAGTGAAGAGTTAATGGACTTGGAGAAACCTGAGGCCAAGGAAACGGCCATCAAGCTGGAGAGACGGAGCTCTGCTTCGGAATCCGATGGTTCTCAAGCTCAAGGCAAAGGCGGGCAATTCCACTTCTCCATTTACAAGTGGGCGACCAAAGGGTCTCCCTTGGATATGCCACTCAGGGCAGGGAAAGGTCTTGTGGGGTCCAAAGAGAGAAGCAAAGCTCCAAGTTCTTCTAGCTTTAATGGATGGTTGAACGGTGAGGAGATGGTAAAGCGGCCGCCTAGAGTTACTCCGGATCATCAGAGTTCGGATAAGCAGAAGGATGGTTCCAAAAGGAATCCGAGTAGAGTAGAGCAAGTGAATGATGTTGAGGGGGCGAGTCTTCCTCGAAGAAGGAAGTCGGAATCCTCAAGAAGCTATCAAGTGGCTGTCATGGATCGTAAAAAGGTTGATGAGACAGAAGCTGTCCATAGTATAGCTGAATTGGAATTGTCCAAAGGTAAACTGGAATCATCATCTTTTGTGGTTCTGCAAGAACGTCCCAAGACAGAGTTTATACCAGTGCGGTCTTTGTTCGATGTTAACAAACATGAACCGGGTAATTAACTCGACCTAGTGCAAGCTACCAATTAAGGTGTTGGCGTGTTTCTTCCGTTGTAAAGTCGGTAATAGCTACTTATGCAGGTAACAATATGGTGGTGGCTGGAAATGACGGATTGAAAGAAAGCAAGGTGAAGAGCACCAAAAAGCCGGCTGCGGTTTTTGATGTTAGAGAAGATGTTAAGAAAGGACCTGGTAAAAGTGTGAATGTAGATAATGGAGATGTCGAAAATGCCAATGTCGGAGGTTCGGAGAGAAGTTTGAGATCCAGCATTGGCAAGAACAAAGGCGGTGGGAAGGTGAAGGAATTCGTTAAGATCTTCAACCAGGAACGTCCAGGCGAGCCAGGAGTGAATGTGGAATCTCAATGGAGAAAGGAGACAGGCAAACCGATGATACCAGATGCAACATCTGCTAAGTCAACCGGGATCGGAAAGGAATTGAATTCACAAAGCAAGGACAAACTTGTGGATGCTTCCATCTTGGTGGGCAGCTGGTTTCCCTTTCGCTTTGAGAGTGAGTTTAAACTTTGTGGAACTGAAATTTGGAATTCTGTTTTCCAATGTTTCAGGTAAATGAGAATCCTAAAAGGTCTGAGAAACAACAACCTGAGACGAGAACGTATAGCACCAACGCTGTTAGTACTTCGGCAACAACTCCAGGTATGTTCATCCCGGCTTTCAATTCGCAGACCGACCAGAGTAGCCTGGAAAGCTTGGGATCAGTCCTACCGATCCCAACTTCTGATATATTCATTTTCCAAACACATAGCAGCAAGTGGAACTTCTCTGCTAGGATCAGCTCCTACTGACGTTTCCGAAGCAACAGTCGAAGAGTTGGATGATTGCTTTCACGATAACTTCCTGGTGTGCTTGATATCCTTCTTTAACTTGGTTTTTCATTTTTCCTTGGCATCGGTTTCGTGTCTCGATGATCTGACTTTCGGATCATCGACAGATGGAAGAAATACTACAGGATGATCACAAGCTACCAGAAGAAACTAGTGCCAAATCTGAAGCAGAAGAAGTCAAGGTAACAAAAGAAACACAAGTCTATGGTACGATTTATTATCTGGCACACATCGATCAATACGATTATCGCAACACTGCAATCTGCAGGCCATTGATGATAAGATACGAAGTTGGTCTCGAGGAAAGGAAGGCAACATACGGTCTCTGCTGTCAACATTACAATATGTGAGCATGCTAGACTCCACATTATCCGTTATTAAAGGTTTAAGTCGGATATGATGATTCTATTATGGTGTCATAGCAGGTTGTCACACGACGTGTTTCATGGCACTTTCGATAAAGTCGAGCATTTGCAAACTTCGGTCTAATGTGCTTAATTTCCTCCATCACGTGAACTAAATCTGTTCAGTTAAGCAGGTTCTATGGCCTGGAAGTGGGTGGAAGACTGTACCTTTGGTGGATATAGTGGAAGGTAATACAGTTAGGAGACCCTACCAAAAGGCTTTGCTTTGTCTGCACCCAGATAAGCTCCAGCAGAAAGGTGCTACGCCCCACCAAAAGTACATGGCGGAGAAGGTTTTCGATATCTTGCAGGTAAAATTACTCTTCCCTTTCTGTCTCTATGTTAATGTGAAGTATGAAAATATATCAACGTAATTTAACTGGTAAGAGACTTGGATTCGAGTAGTTATCTTGGGTGCAATTCTTACGGATGTCTACGAGAAGTCGCTCCTAGGATAACAATGCTCGACTCTGAATTAGTATGAAAATATAATTACTTTGTTTAATGCTACATCTTGAATCAATGCTACTATTAGATCATTGGCTCATTGACTGGATTAAAGCCAAGTGCTTAGACCTAATTACTTGGTGGAAAGTGTACCGTTGTTTAATTGCATGTTTAAAGATTAATGTTAGTCTTTTCATCTAATCCATTTGAGCCGGGTTAGCTCGCATTAGAAGTCATTTCGGGAGATTGCGTGTGGCTCACTGATAAAATTCGTTCTGATTTAATGTAGAGCCTATATTGTGGTACTTATTATTTTTATTTTATTTTCGCAAACAGGAAGCGTGGACCCATTTCAATTCACTTGGTTCGGTCTGAGAAATTTGTGCTGGACAACAATTTTACATGACAATAAGTAGCAATACAAATGTCGGATGGCTTGTCTTGAAAAATAAAAAGCTCTTACAAGGGAGTGGGCTTTATGGGCTTTGGACTATCCGTAGGCTTTTTCTTTGTTGCATATTTTTGGTAGCCTATATCTTCCAACCGTCATTATTTTCTAGTTAATTTAGATTATTTTAACAGATTAAAAAAACACAACAAAATATTTTTACTGCGTTTTAACACATTTGCATTCACCCTAATTCTAATTATACTAGCACAATATATAAGTTTTTTTTTTGGCGAGTAGGAGAATATATAAATTTGATCTACTGATTTTGTGTTGCATATATTGGTTCGATTTGTTGAAACCAACTTTCTAGTCAGTACACGTTCTTTATAGGCCTTTCAGCATTCAAATTCATCACCTAAAAAGTAGATAAAGGTAGTACGGTCAGGTAAATCTTGCCAATCCTTGACCTGTTTTTGTTCTTTCTCGTGGCTAGAATGGTCTGGAGACTGGAATAGAGTCACTCCTCAAAGAACCCGAGGCCATCGTGAAAATGTTGTGTAGTAAAAAAACTGGATTTAGTTACAAAATTTAGAGAACCGACAATACTCGATTATGAAAGTAGAGAAATTAACAAAATATAAGACCAGTTCAACAAGACACATTCTGCTTTATGCATGGACGGAGCTATAAAATTTGTTTGCTGGGAAGAATAACATTAAATATTTTTTATCTGTGAATGCTTAGTATGTTAAGATAAATAAATAATTTGATTTATTATTCAAATGAGACATTTCAATGTCGATAATTTTGATAAAATGCATGAAAAAATTGGAACAATTTTGTACAAAGGGATAAATACTTTTTTTTATAAATACTGGGACAAGTTTCTCAACTAGAGGAGATATCTTTGAAATTTTTTTTTTAAAAAAGTAGAGAAAAGTCCACTTAAGTACCATGTGGTATAGCAAAAAATTAAGTCAGTACACTGTAGTTTAAAACGCATCAATTGAGTCAAACTTGTTCCAATTAAAATCAATTAGAGGTCCGGGCAGCTGCCCGAACCTTGTCCGTCTTGCCCGGTCCCTGCCCAACCATGTGGACCAGCCACATCAGAGTTTTTGATGATGTGGCACCACGTGGGGACGCCCCTCTCCCCTCCTTCTGCTTCCCCTTCCTCTTCCACTTCCCCTTCCTCTCTCCCTTTCCTCTCTCTCCTCCCACATGCACCAAACTTCGATGTCATTTTCTTCAATAGCCCACGAACCTCCTCGAGTTAAACCGATAGTAGCTAGTCGTCCCTCTCAGTCGGCCATGTCTGTCATGACCCAAGCACTTCTTTCTCTATTTTTGGCTCTTCGAAGAGCTATGTTGCTCTTGTCCAGGAAGGAAAGAAAGAGCAAGGGGACGGCGTACGACAACCACACACGAACGCTGTGCGTATGTGTGTCGGGGTATTTCCGATGTCCCAGATCGGCAAGAGATTCCCATTGCAAACCCTAGGAGGAGAGAGGGACGTTCCCACGTGGCGTCACGTCATCAGAAAACTTTGATGTGGCTGGTCCACGGGGCTGGGCTGGGTCCGAGCAAGACGGGCAGCTGCCCGGGCCTCTAATTAATTTTAATTGAAATAAGTTTGACTCAATTGATACGTTTTAAACTACATGGTACTGATTTAATTTTTTGCGATACTGATTGGTAAAGTATTGATACAGGGTACTTAAATGGACTTTTTCTAAAAAATATTGATTGGTAAAGTAAATAGTAATATTGACCAAAAAGGATCGCTTTTCTCCAACAAGACCGTTCAATGTCGAATAAAGGGGAAAGAAAAAGGCCCAACACACGTTTTTCCTTCTGTAGGCTTCTGGCTGGTTACGTCGTTGTCGTTTTAAACGCAGCTGTTGGCAAGTTGGTTGTCGTTTCGGTGAAGGAACCACAGAAATCCTTTGCCCCAGTCTACATATATTTCCGCTCCTGGCAATCCAGCTCTTATCTGTTTCCTTCCTTGTTTTTCTTGTCTCACTGCCTTTGGACAATCACCAAAATTACAACTGAGGGACCACTTTTTTTTTTTGAAAAAATATTCAGTGATAGGTAATAGGACCAATTCGGCTGTATAATGCAGCAGTAATAATATTTTTTTTGTAAGTATTAGTATTAAATATTTATCAATTTTTTGACACATTTTAATGATTTTATATAGATCGAACATGTATTAGTTAGTCTGTTGAGTATGATATCCGTCGTATAAAAAATCGGATGGAATTTCTCGGGTAAGATAATAGTGTTGGGAATTGGAGACCCAAGCAATACCCACGAAACACAAGCGATCCACAATCACAGTGAGAAACACGAACTAAAGCCAGAAACCAAAGGAAAAGCACAAGAGACAAGATGTTTGGTTACCCGGTTCGATCCACAACGATCTACGTCCGGGGGCGTACCAAACCATGAGAGAGTTCACTATGCTTTTGAGCTTCACTTGCTCTTTACAAGAAAAGGCCACACTTTGGCACCCACACTCACCTAGGGTTTTCTCCTTTCTCTCAAGCCACGCTCTCTCTCTTCTATTCTTGTTCTTCTAGGATACAAATGAGTTACAAGGGTATTTATAGAGCCAACAAACCTAGGAAGCAACACGCAGGGGCAAACTTGTCTGAAGTTCAGCAATTTTTTCCGTCCGGACTGGCGACCGTCAATCAACTGGCGATCGCCAGTGGCCTCGCACAGTAGCTTCTGTGACTCTTCACTAGCGGTCGCTAGTTGACTTGCGACCGCAAGTCCCAACTAACGGCAGCTAGTTGGCTGGCGCCCGCCAGCTCTTCAACAGTTCTCGTTCCCCGCTTCATCTTCGCACGACGCGTACCGTCTCGGGGCGATCCCATAACGAGTGCACTAGTGTTACGCCTCTCGAGGCCGATCGAACACCACCACTCGTCTCCCTTGATCCGAATGATCCTCGAGCATCCCCGAACACTAAATCAATCCAATCAAGTCTCGAACCGCTTCTCAAGCTCCAAACCCAACAAATAGTACTGTCGTGTGGAAAATATCCGGTCAATAACCGTGCCCTGATCTCTAAATTCGAGGGTCGACTATTAAAATTCTCCCTGTTCGTAAATGACGACAAAAGGCCAGAAAAGGTGAGAAATCCTTCCAAGTAAGATGTTGGTTGAATTTGTTACAATTTCACAATTTTTTCGAGTCACGAGAATAAAATTTGTCAATCTTATTCGAATCGTAATCTGTCAGTTTCACATTATCTAGAATAATATAAATACCCGAAAATAATGTAGTTTCTGAATAAATAAATAAATAAACTGGTTTTCAAAATTTGGTCAAGTGGTAATAAATATTAAGCGGGGGTGTGGTGTGGGGGACAAGAAATTTGATTTCACGTTGGGCTCCATATGAATCTACGCCAGCTTGCCCGGTGGATGAGCGAGATCTCTTCTATGGTTGCAATTTCGAATTTTCATTTGTTGTCTCCAGCGGAGTTTGCCCTTTTAGTCCAAAACTTAAATTGACTTTTTTATTTCATCAAAAATAAAAATGGTCTTATTATTTTCCAGATCCATTATTATTATGGATCGACGAAGGAACATCGAAAAGACCAATATTTATGAGCATCATCTGGGCCACTATATCGTATTAAGTGGTGAAGGGGTAGATCATATGGTCCATTAATACGAACTCGTAATTCAATTTCATGTGCGTGTAAGGTCGTGGTGTATGTATATTGAATTATTGAGAATGTTCAATATCTTATTGATTTGCTATATATTCGTTATGGAACAACTAATTTATTAAGATGCTGTCCTTGTCCGAACCAATCTTGATTCAAATAATAAACAACAATTCAACCATTAAATAAGAAATACAGTACGTAAAAAATAACTTCTTAAATATAGTCTAAAAATATTCAACTGGAGGTTACAAAAATCAAACCGATGTGTAAATGCATGTAGCAATCCCTTTTTTTAATTTACGTGCACGAGGTCCCTTACAAAAGTACAGGGACGCGTATTTTTCGGTTGACTTTCATATATATATATATATATATATATATATATATATATATATATATATATATATATATATATATATATATATATATATATATAAAAGTCAACCAACTTACTAAACATAAATATAAACTTTAGTACAATAAATATAAATATTGTACCCAAGTTCCTGTTATTCTTATAATTCCTTCACCAAAACGACAAACCCTATTACCCGATCCAGACGTCACCAAAATCAATGGGAAACCACTGCTGGTGAGACCATTTCCTCCCCCCATCCGCCATTAAGGCAGATCAATCTCAACATCGCTGATCACCCCATTGAAGCAGCTCCTTATAAGACTGCCACTGATGATGTTTTACAAAATTCTAGGCGTATCATTGCCCAGAATAATTTTTGTCAACAATTGCATATCGTCACACCTAAAGCTATCCAATGGAGGGATGTTACCCTTCCCGACGAATGGATCTTAGAGGACATGGATCACTCTGAGACCAAATCAATTGAATCCCAATAACGATAAGAATGTATCCTGCATAACGATACATTCTTCCAAACATCATTGGATAGCTTCGATGTGTAAATCCTATCGCCGCACCCTCTGGTATCAGAGCCATTTCTCAACAATTGCATATCGTTCGAACGTACCTTCGATAGAACTTTTTAGAAGTGCCTCCATTTGGGCTCTCCAGGGTTAGAACTCCTTGGTGCTTCGCAAACAAAAGTATCTATCAAGGTAGAACTCCTGTTTGTGCATCTTTCTTGCCTTCATTCACCAACTTACTATTTATAGGAATAGTGAGTTACTGTAGCAAAGTCATTTTTATTGTAGCAGTTTAGTGCATTTTGCATTCATTGTAGAACCGCCTTCATGGCTGGCTAAGGCTGCATCTGCATCTGTTAAGAGTTTGGTTAGACCATGCATGGTAGCAGGCAGTAAGTCCCGAAGCGAGGCAGTTAGACCATTGGCTTTGTGCTGGTATATTCTCTTTGCATCTGTATATTGCATCTAATGTCATCCATGGATCCGTTTTCTTGCAATAATGCTTCATGCATCTCATCTGCTCATGAACTGGCTGAGCCCAGTAACGCACAAAGCCGTATAAATAGTAATGAACTGATCATTGAAGATTTTAAAGGTTGCATTGATAACTGGAAACTACCAAAGATTTCAAAGCATGACATTTATCACGTTTCAAAAAACCCATTTTTAAGGCATGATTATGTTATCAAACAAGAAGAGCATTCTATGTCGGTTTCCAAACCCATCGAAACTTTTCAACTATTGTCCAAAGATTCTCTTCAAAGTCATAGCAAAAAAGGTTTCAACTTCATTCATATTGGTCTAGTCCAGGTTGGTATTATACCCCTGACTATTGCCGGTCTTGACGCATCTATCCTTGCTATCTTAAGAGATGCAAGACATCTCCGTTTTAAAGACTCCCTTATGAGCTCCGTCGAGTCCAGTCTCGCCGGTGGCCCTTTATCTTTTGATTGCCATCTCAATCTCACCTTATCTTTACGTGATCCTAACATTCTTCATGCTCTAACTCTCCAATTAAAAACTTTTAATTACGCTCTCATGCATGGTACCGTGAATATTTCCTTGAGTTTTAAAGTCCATTATAAAGCCATGATTTCTGCGTTTACAACAAAGCATCGTTTTCAATCCACCAAAGGCCAAACCGTTTTATTGCAAACTGATTTCACACGCGCCAATACCGTCACACCTAAAGCTATCCAATGGAGGGATGTTACCCTTCCCGACGAATGGATCTTAGAGGACATGGATCACTCTGAGACCAAACCAATTGAACCCCAACCTAGCAATGATGTTTCACGCATCAATCGTTATTCTGGTGGTACTGTTGGTATTACTTTCAATCGTCCCTCTAGCTCGAGATCTGCAGGGAACCCTTCCCTATCTCGTAGCGAGAGTATGTCCTCTTCGTTCCAAAACCTTGGAAGAGTTTCACAAATAGGAACTCCTAATCGTCCACCGCCTGTCATACATCTCCCTGACAAGCCCAGATTTTCCACGTCTGATCTTCCAAACCCCGCCTTACAACATGTCAACTATCGATCTCAGATTCCCCATCCCATTTATACCCATCCAAAAGCTCCTACTGAAGAAGAATCCCTTCCTTCTTCCCCCACTCCTTCACAGGTAACTGAGAACCAACAATTCCATAACGAGCTTAACGTTCTAGAAATTCCCTTCCAAATTGATAAGAACTTTCTCCGGTTTGATTTCAATGCTCCCCACAACAAAGCCAAAGTCAAATGGTTTTTCAGAAATTTCTGTAAACCTGAACGCGATCAGACTCAAACCTCTTATTACGAGTTTCTTGAGGAATATCGAACCCAGGTCTTATTTTTTGACTGGTTTGAACAATTTCTCATGCCTACTTGTATTCAAGAGATGATTGACTCTTATAATTCCTTCACCAAAATGACAAACCCTATTACCCGATCCAGACGCCACCAAAATCAATGGGAAACCACTGCTGGTGAGACCATTTCCTCCCCCCATCCGCCATTAAGGCAGATCAATCTCAACATCGCTGATCACCCCATTGAAGTAGCTCCTTATAAGACTGCCACTGATGATGTTTTACAAAATTCTAGGCGTATCATTGCCCAGAATAATTTTTGTAATACCCATCTCAGTACGATTGGTAAACAGCTTGAACGCATCGAAGGTCAACTACCTTCATCTTCATACCCGTCTTCCTCTTCGACTCCTATTTTGACTATTCAACAACCTATCTTTAAACCCTTCCAAGTTTCACAAACAAGTATCCGCCAGATCCACAAAAATCGGGATTTTGCTGATATCCTTCGACGCCAGATCTCCAGCATTGAAGTCTCTCCTTCCTCCCCCCTTATTGCTGCCGATACCCCTTCTCTAAACTCGAACGCCATCCACACTCTTGATCAGGATTCAGATTCTGAGTCTATCAGATCATCCTCCTCTCTCCATCCCATTCTAAACCATATTCATGAACCCCAAAGGTCCTTCTCTTCGACTCCTGTCCCTGGCCCGGATATGGCTCTCGAACAAAAGCCCAGTATCCTCAACCAAGCCAAATTCAATTCCAATTCCATATACGAATGGAATATTGATGCCATGACAGAATACAATATTCTGTCTCTCTTACAACAAATGACCATGACAGCCAATGCTTACAAGACACAAACGGACATTTCCGACAAATCTATTGCTGAGATCCTTATTTCTGGATTCTCTGGCCAACTCAAAGGTTGGTGGGATTTCTACCTCACGGAAGAGCAACGGCAAGAAATACTCAACAGCCTTCAACATGATGAAGCCAACAGCCCTATCTTAACACCTGAAGGTCATTCCGTACAAGATGCTGTTTCTTCCCTCATCTTTGCCATTTCTCTTCATTTCATAGGTGATTCTTCCCACCTCAAAGACAAAAATGCCGAACTGCTTTCAAATCTCAAATGCCACAAACTCAGTGACTTCCAACATTACAAGAACACCTTTCTCACACGCGTCATGCTTCGCGAGGATTCTAATCAACCTTTTTGGAAAGAAAAGCTTATCGATGGTCTCCCTTTTATGGTTGGTGAAAAAGTCAGACGATTTCTCAAAACCACCCACGGAACCCCTATCAATTATTCTACCCTCACCTACGGTGAACTCATCAGTATCACCCAACAGCAAGGATTACAGATCTGCCAAGATCTAAAGCTCCAGAAGAACATCAAGAAAGAATTGAGACAGACCAAACAGGAACTTGGATCCTTCTGTCAACAATTCGATATTTCTCGTACCCCTCAAAATTCCAAGGACTGCCATTGTCCCATTTCCTCCCCAAAACCCTACCATCATAAACACAAATCTAAACGTTATGATAAATCTTATCGTGACAAATCCTATCGTCCCACTTCCAAGTCCAATCACAAGCATGACAAACGACCTTTCATACATTCTTCCAAAAAGTCTTCTTTTAAAAATGATGATCGTTTCAAAGACACTGTCTGTCACAAATGTGGCCATAAAGGTCATATTGCTAGATATTGCCGTTTGAACAAAAGACTTCACGCTTTAGATCTGACCCCCGACCTCCTTGCCCAGATCTCTGCCCTCATGATCAACGATTCTGATTCTGATTCCAGCTCTGTCACTGAAGAATCTGAACAACTTGATGAGCTCATCCACTCCTCTTCTGAGTCTGACTCAGAAAAATCCATCTGGGTCCTCACCCAAGACCAAGAATTTCTCCTCGCTATGGCTAATGACATCGAAGACCCTACCAAAAGAAAGACTTATCTTTCCAAGCTACTCAACTCCATTGACGTTTCTACCTCTGTAACTGTCCCACCTAAGGCTTACGATCTTACCAAAATCCTTCATACAAAGCAAACCCAAAAGTCTTCCCTTCCTTCCATTCCCACTTTACAATCAGAAATCAAGATTATCAAGAAAGAAATTAAAGACCTACGAAGACAACAACTTGAAACACATTCTATTGTCCAAAACTTCCTATCAAAAACCCCTGTCAACAACAATGATGATTCCAGTGATTCTGAGTCTAGTCATCCTACTGAACCTACTCCTCAACCTAACGAATTCCTTAATGCTCTAAAGCGTGTCACTTCATGTAAATACCTGATCAATATCACCTTATATTTTTCTGATACTTTTCAGTTGGATACCATTGCTTTATTTGACACTGGTGCTGATCTTAACTGCATTAAGGACGGCCTTGTCCCCAAACGTTTCTTAGATCACACTAAAGAAAAACTTTCTGCAGCCAATAACTCCAAAATGCTTATCACTCAAAAAACTGATGCCTTCGTCAGCAACAATGATACCAAAATTAAAATCACCTTCTTACTTGTCTCCAATATGAATCACACTGTCATTATTGGAATGCCTTTCATCAACCTCATTACTCCTTATAATGTTAATCACGATGGTATCTCTTTCAAAATAAAGACCCCCATTTCCAAAAAAATTATTTTTCCATTTCTACAAAAATCAAACACACGCAGATTGCATCTTCCTAACTCTCTTATTTCTTCAAAAGAGCATGATTTACGTGATACTAAAAATTCTATTCATTTTCAACGTATTTCTCAACAATTGCTTGATCCTTCTACCCAACGCAATATTGATATTTTTAAAACTAAGCTCCTTAACGAGCTTTGTTCTGATCTTCCTAATGCTTTCTGGCTTCGAAAAAAGCATGTTATCACTCTTCCTTATGATTTCCAATTTTCAGAAAGACAAATCCCCACAAAAGCCCGTCCCATTCAAATGAATTCCGACATTTATGCGAAAAAGAGATCCACGATTTAGAGCAAAAGGGTTTGATCTCTAAATCCAAATCCCCTTGGAGCTGTGCTGCATTTTATGTCATGAAAAACTCCGAGATCGAACGTGGAGTTCCACGTCTTGTGATCAATTACAAGCCTTTGAACAACGTCTTAAAATGGATTCGCTATTCAATCCCAAACAAAAAAGATCTTTTAAATCGCCTTCATGATTCTTTCATTTTTTCAAAGTTTGATATGAAATCTGGTTTCTGGCAGATCCAGATCCACCCCAAAGATCGTTACAAAACAGCTTTTACTGTCCCCTTTGGCCAGTATGAATGGAATGTAATGCCCTTTGGTTTGAAAAATGCCCCAAGTGAATTTCAACAAATCATGAATGAAATTTTCAATCCATTCTCCTCTTTTTGTATCGTCTATATTGATGATGTCCTAATTTTTTCCAAAACAATTGACCAGCATTTTAAACATCTCAACACCTTCTTTGATGTTGTAAAGAAAAATGGTCTGGTTTTGTCCCAGTCCAAAATTGTCCTTTTCCAAACAAAAATACGTTTTCTTGGCCACTTTATCAGCCAAGGGACTATCACCCCCATCGACCGATCGATTACATTTGCTTCAAAATTCCCTGATGAACTTATTGAAAAAACCCAACTTCAACGTTTTTTAGGTTCACTCAATTATGTCTTTGAATTTTTCCCCAACATTCATCGCATCATCAAACCACTGCATGATCGTTTAAAGAAAAATCCATGCCCATGGACTCATGAGCATACACGCATTGTTCAACGCATCAAAAAACAAATTCAGCATATACCATGTTTGCATTTGGCTGACCCATCTGCATTCAAAATTGTTGAAACCGATGCTTCTGATATCGGTTATGGTGGCATCTTAAAGCAACAGCAAGGCAAGCATGAGCATATCATCGCATTTACCTCTGCTCATTGGAATGACACCCAGCTCAAATATCCTACTATTAAAAAAGAGATTTTGAGTATTGTTCTATGTATTACTAAATTTCAAAGCGATCTTTTAAATCAAAAATTCTTATTACGTATTGACGCCCAAGCTGCAAAAGAAATTTTGCAAAAAGATGTTCAAAACATAGCCTCAAACATATCTTTGCCCGTTGGCAAGCTATTTTGAGTATTTTTGATTTTGATATTGTCTATATTAAAGGAGAAAGCAATTCCCTTCCCGATTTCCTAACCCGTGAGTTTTTAACTAATAGGTAGCCATGCCTCCAAAGCCCTCCTCCAGAGAAGCTAAGGCACTGGCCGTTGCAACAAAGTCTATTGTCCCTGCCCGAACCTGGGCATCTATTGCTGAAGCTGAAGATGATTTTAAAGCTCCCTGTAACGTCCAAAAATGGTTGAATGAATTTCAACATAATCCGGTCTACCCACCCGAACTTGTCGAAGTTTTCCAACGCCTATCCCAAAACTCTCAAGCTTTAATGCCGACACCCTCCCCAAAAATCTCAAAGCAAAGCACCACCCATATCATTTCCCAGCCCTCCCAATCTCTCATCCCAAACCGAACCAAAGCCGTTTACACCCATAAAACCCAGACACAGTCTCTTCTCTTTGTTGAAAGAGATCATCACCAGAATGACCCCACAATAGCAGCCGCCTGAATTTTCCCACCCGGTCAGCACATGGTCCCGGCCGATATTGCCAAACCAATAGCCTATTACACTGCCATCCTTGAGCACACAGAATCCATCACCATAAAATATTTCTACACGCCCCCTGACACCTCAACCCCTGCCTACTCAACCTGCCAAATTATGCGGATTTTACATCCGTCGCAGTGGGGCCAACCCTTGCACAAGCCAAAGCACCTACCCCTCACCCCGACTACTACCTATAGTACTCTTTATTGCTATTGGGATTACCATCAAGAATGGTTCAACGCCTTCCTCAACCAAAACTCAAAGTTCACACACACTTGGCTGTTCTTTTTCCTCCAGCCTTTCGATTGTGCTCATATTCCATTTTGGTTCCTAACCTAGTGGAGTTATTATGGTTGCACTCCAGCCATCCTTACTGAGGATGTCTTGGGTTGTTACAACCTTTTCAAAGGAAAATATTCCCCCCCCCAAAACGAAAAACCTTTCGGACCTCTGGTATTGTTCTGTATGAAATTCTATCTGCCATGGGTGTGCACCTGGCATTATGAATTCCAAACCTATGATGCCACGAACAATGTCAATCTACTTGTTCGCCGCTTCAAAATCAAATGGTGGACTGCCTTCCGTGCAGATTTAAAACTAACGACCACCATTGTCCTCAATTGGTTTAAAGCTGCCGATCCTGCACAAATTACTGCCACTGCCTCAACATCACAAACGCAATTTCTGGCTCACAAGGCCAAGATTCAAGCTTTGTTAGCCTCGGCCGGCACTGAGAAAGAATATTTTGCCATCATGCAAAAAATGGCTAAAAATAACTCCAACGCTTCCTCTTCACCTTATGAAGAAGACGAAGAAGAAGAAGAACCGTACATCTCCCTCAGTGAAGATGATGGTGCTGGTTTCGATGGATTACCATAAACCCATCCTACAACGGCATCAACGATTTTCAACCGCAACGGCGTCAACGACTTTCAACAGAATTATCAAAATGGTGGACCCCAGCCACCGAAAGTAACTGACAACGCACCAAAAGCCACCGAAAGCAGAGATTCCTTCTGCCACCGACGACATCAACGAATTCAAAATGGTGGACTCCAGCCACCGAAAGTAACTGACAACGCACCAAAGCCACCGAAAGCAGAGATTCCTTCTGCCCCTTATTGACCACTATTGTGTAATAGGACCTCCTCTCCCTATATAAGGAGGAGCCCTCTATTGTTAACATCAGAGTGTGATTTCGTTGGAAAAACTCGTAGAGAATAGAAGCCCTTGATCATCATACTTGATCATACATGCTCTTCCCCTCTGTGATTGTAATCCCTCTATCCCTCTCTTTAAAGTCTATCTCCGTATTTAGTCTTAAAGTTTATATTATTATTATTGTACTAAAGTTTATTTATGTTTATCAAGTTTATATTAATAAAGTTTATATTTATATAATCCTGTTCCGCCGCACCCTCTGATCCATGTTCTATTGAAGGTACGTTCGAACGATATGCAATCACACTTACCTCTGGTATCAGAGGTAAGTGTGATTGGTCGTTGAGTTTAAAGAGAGGGAGTTGGATCCTTGCCCACATCTCCCTCAGTGAAGATGATGGTGCTGGTTTCGATGGATTACCATAAACCCATCCCACAACGGCATCAACGACTTTCAACCATGGGTGTGCACCTGGCATTATTGCAACAAAATCACACTCTGATGTTAACAATAGAGGGCTCCTCCTTATATAGGGAGAGGAGGTCCTATTACACAATAGTGGTCAATAAGGGGCAGAAGGAATCTCTGCTTTCGGTGACTTTGGTGCGTTGTCAGTTACTTTCGGTGGCTGGGGTCCACCATTTTGAAAGTCGTTGATGTCGTCGGTGGCAGAAGGAATCTCTGCTTTCGGTGGCTTTTGGTGCGTTGTCAGTTACTTTCGGTGGCTGGGGTCCATCATTTTGATAATTCTGTTGAAAGTCGTTGATGTAAACCGTAGAGAATAGAAGCCCTTGATCATCATACTTGATCATACCTGCTCTTCCCCTCTGTGATTGTAATCCCTCTATCCCTCTCTTTAAAGTCTATCTCCGTATTTAGTCTTAAAGTTTATATTATTATTATTGTACTAAAGTTTATTTATGTTAATCAAGTTTATATTTATATAATCCTGTTCCGCCGCACCCTCTGATCCATGTTCTATTGAAGGTACGTTCGAACGATATGCAATCACACTTACCTCTGGTATCAGAGGTAAGTGAGATTGGTCGTTGAGTTTAAAGAGATCATCACCAGAATGACCCCACAATAGCAGCCGCCCGAATTTTCCCACCCGGTCAGCACATGGTCCCGGCCGATATTGCCAAACCAATAGCCTATTACACTGCCATCCTTGAGCACACAGAATCCATCACCATAAAACATTTCTACACGCCCCCTGACACCTCAACCCCTGCCTACTCAACCTGCCAAATTATGCGGATATCGGCCGTATATATATATATATAAGTAGCATATACAGCTGTGCATTATCAAGTTCTAAACTTCATTTTATAAGTCAATTTTTTTTGGTGTTAATAAGTCAATTTTATTTAAATATAAGTATATGTGCATGTTTACAGTCCGTAGGTATTGAATTTCTCGTATGTGAGATTGCCGCCGTAGCATCGTAAAATTCTAACAAGGTAAAATTTAGTGAAAAAATCTCTGAAAAAAGAGAGTCAAGCGTCATGCTACATTCAGTCAGAATGAATAATGGCAGGCATTTGGTCAATCAGAATGTCATATTGGCTCGTGTTTTTCTCGGGCTTTCATGTTTGGTCAACAAATAAGTTACTTAATTAATCTTTAAATAGCCAATTTTTATAATTCTATCGACTCAAATTAGATTCCATATCCCTTTCAACGATGGACATTCTTCTTGTTGTCTCTTATTGGATGGACTCACGTAATTACAACAGCTATAAAGAACCAAGGGCCGAATTAAAACAGGTAGCTTCGGTCTTTATGGGAGGATTTAGGAATCAGGAATAAAGTGATCAAGAACAATTATAAAAGATAAAACCCCACAGGCTATATGCTTTGACCTAACAATTCCTTTGGATGCAAGCATATTTTCGCCGGTGCACCAATTCCATTCGCGTAGATTAGGGGCTGAATAGTTGCTATATATTCATAAAAGGTTTTAGATTCGGATTTTGAAAATAGTTACTATGACATCCTACACGAGATAGTCCAACTAACGAGAATTGTGAGTATATCTTGATTGATAGCTACAAAATATATATGTCATGTGGTCAGAAAATTAGAAATTACAATGTCATATACCGGTCTGTCTGTTCCCAATAATTAATTCTTTGCTAAACCCGTCCTATTAGGATCATCGAATCAATATCAGTATGTCAATGAATATTTGATCTAATGACACAAAATTTAGAGAAGAATCGACAGAGTTTCGAGTTCAATCCATTGTAATTTGAAGTAAAAAAAAGTATTTATACAAAATGCCTAAGTGTCTAGTTACGTGTCAGTTAATTGGACTTTAACCAAAAAGAGGAGATAAAACAACTTTGTTTTTTAAGGTTAAGAAAAATATTATTTCGACACAAAATGCATGGATCTTTTCTTTTGGTAGGAAAAATACACGGACTTTGGCACAGACCCTGAACGTACTGTAAGAAAAAGGGACAAGACCAAAACAATTTACAAGCTGGAAAGGGAAAGAGACAGCGGGGTGGCCGTGACAGGGGTAGTACGGTCAAAACAGAAAGAATGAGTACGGGGGAGACACACACACAGTAAGACAGTAAAAAACAATGGCCGTTACAATTAATTCATAGTCGAGCGTGTTGATTTTTTTTAAACTCTAATATTCGGAGTATAATATCAATACATTATATTTTAACTAGTAAGTACTTAGATCAATTAATAAAAGATATTGTTTTAGATTAATCAGGTATTAAATTTGAGTTTTTGGGAACACATCAATCCTAAATACTTTTGCCACTTTTCAAATGTCCTACTACTTGTTCGAATCTAGATTAGTCAGTCCAATGTACTGGAAACATAGTTATATACAAAGAAAAACCTATTCTATCTTAAAGGTAATTTTTTAAATAATATTATATTTGTAATTTTTTTTACTAGGTGTACTAGTCTGTGGATTGATTTTACCATTACAAAAGAATGTGTTTGATTTCTACTTTTGACCTTCAAATGTCGTTTTATTTCCCATCCCTGTATAGATTCTGTACTCATCTTTATTATCCGCACTTGTACTGTTGATTACCTAAAATTTTATCTTTTTTTATAAGTATTACCTAAACTTTTATTATAATCAGAAGTTACAACATATATAACATGATAGTATTTTCAAGTTCGGTGAATATTTTATAATGAATTTATCATATTTACTTTCTCCCTCTCATATTTTATTGAACTTTTATTGATTTATTCTTCAATTAGATTTTTCAAAAAAAATTATTGAGTAATTTTTTACATCAAAACTAAAGTATATTTGTAACGCCCCGTGATTTGACCGATTGTCTCCACAGACCAACACAGGTCTTTTCCAGCGTGCTTTGTCCTCACTCGCACGCACCCTGAGAAACTTCCCAGGAGGTCACTCGTCCTGATCCTACTTTCGGCCAAACGCGTTTAACCTTGGAGTTCTTTCAGGATGTGTACCGGAAAAGAAGGTGCACCTTGTTGATATGGATAGTACCAATCAAATCACTTAAGCGTTTCAGACAGAACAGATCGGGGTATCACATACACCCCTCCTTAAATACGCGACGTCCTCGTCGCGCCAGATACAAACAGTCCCAGAATCCCTCGGTTGCAGATGCGTTCGATCCCCGAACTACACCGTACAAGCCGAGGTCGCTCTGATACCAAATGTAACGCCCCGTGATTTGACCGACTGTCTCCACAGACCAACACAGGTCTTTTCCAGCGTGCTTTGTCCTCACTCGCACGCACCCTGAGAAACTTCCCAGGAGGTCACCCATCCTGATCCTACTTTCGGCCAAACGCGTTTAACCTTGGAGTTCTTTCAGGATGTGTACCGGAAAAGAAGGTGCACCTTGTTGATATGGATAGTACCAATCAAATCACTTAAGCGTTTCAGACAGAACAGATCGGGGTATCACAATATTCAAGCTAGACAGTTAATAATAGCACGAATCTGTTCTGATCACAAAGAGCGTAAAAACTTTATTAACAAATTTTAACACAAGTTTAAAGTGAAAAACTATCTTACTAAATTTTAACAAAACAGCGTTCACTTCGTAACTTGGGCACCCAAACGGTAGGTTCATCGCAAAAAATCAAGTCAGTACCCTGTGGTTTAAAACGTATCAATTGAGTCATACTTATTCCAATTAACATCAATTAGAGGCCCGGGCAGCTGCCCGGACCTGCCCGAACCTACCCGACCCCTGCCCGAACTACGTGGCCAGCCACGTCACCAAATTTTGATGACGTGGCGCCACGTGGACATCCATCTCCTTCCCTCCTCCTCCTCCTCCTCCTCCTCCTCCCCCCGCATCCTCCTCCTCCTCCTCCCCCCGCGTCCTCCTCCTCCTCCTCCTCCTCCTCCTCCTCCCTGCGTCCTCCTCCTCCTCCTCCTCCTCCTCCTCCTCCCTGCGTTCCCCCCGCGTCCTCCTCCTCCTCCTCCTCCCCCCGCGTCCTCCTCCTCCTCCTCCCCGCGTCCTCCTCCTCCTCCTCCCCGCGTCCTCCTCCTCCTCCTCCTCCCCGCGTCCTCCTTCTCCTCCTCTCCACGTGGCGCCACGTCATTAAAATTTGGTGGCGTGGCTGGCCACATAGTTCGGGCAGAGGTCGGGTAGGTTCGGGCAGGTCCGGGCAGCTGCTCGGGCCTCTAATTGATGTTAATTGGAATAAGTATGACTCAATTGATACGTTTTAAACCACAGGGTACTGACTTGATTTTTTGCGATACCACAGGGTACTAAAGTAAACTTTTCCCTTTTATTTTTCCAATGGGTAGGAGTGAACATTCGATATTCGGTATCTACCTACCGAAATAATTTCAGTTCTAAATTGGTATAAGTTTTTTTTTATAATTCGGTATTCAAAATCGGTATCTACCGAATGCTCACTCCTACCAATGGGTATTTAAAAATAGTACTGGTACTAGTTTTGTCTTTTTAAGGAATAGAGTACCGGCGTTTACTAAATAATTTAACTACATCTCGAATTAACATTTTTCGTAATATATTTAAATATTTGTTAGAAAATTTTAATTTTCAAAGTATTTGGATATGAAGACCTAATGGTAAAAGAAAATAGCCTAGAGAGACCCACCAAAATACAAGGAGGAGAGAGAGTGATTGGTCAGTTGTTGGCCTCCAACTTGCTATCTGAGTTTTTGTTCTCTCCCACATCTCTCCCTCTCCCTCTCCCTCTCCCTCTCCAAAGTTGTCTCCTTTTCCCTTTCCCACCCTTTGCTTCTCTGCTCTCTTGTCAGGGAAAGAGTGAGTGTTTCAGGGTCACCTTCTAGTTAGTACTAAGTAGAAGCCTATTTAGCCTACAGGCTCTCTCTCTTTCTCTTGTGTATTAAATGAGCTACTTACTGGTAAATGGTAATTGGTCTCATTGCCACTGAACTGGGTCTAGAGCTCTTGGGTTAATAAAATGGCCATGACCCTCTCTTCTCTCTCCAAATCTGTGAGTTGCTTTTGCTTGGAACTTTCATGAGTTTCCCAAAAAAAAAGAATATCTCTTTTGTTTCAGAACCATTCTCTTTGTTTTTGAATTATAAGCTTAGCAACCAGATCTGAGGGAATTCCTCATATTGGCTTGTCTTTCTTCCATTAGTCTATTGCTTTCCTTGTCAAATGCAGCTAATTGCAGTTGAAGTTTGGGAGTAGTGGAAAGTCAGTAACTTCAGTGTCTGTCACTGTTTTGATCTCCAAGGATGGCGAGTACGTGATCGAATTGATCGTGTCATGTAATGTAGGGTACCCGGGAGTCGAACCGGAACTAGTATGTCAATATTCATATCTAAAAAAACTCCAAATTGGGCTCTTTAAAGTGCCAAGACCATCTAGCTGGTGTTAAGATCTTTAGAGTTGCAGTTGAAGTGAGTGAATCTATGATAGTACTAATCTGTAATGTGTTGACAAGTCATGTGTGTTTCCAGTTCTAACAATCCGGAACCTGAATACATAGGACCGATTTGGCGTTTAATGGCGTAAAGCTGACCGTTGCGATTTTACACTTCCGCAGGTTGAAGATGTACAGTGATCAAGCTGGTCTCATCTAAGTGAATATGAAGTTTGGTCCGAAGAAAGGGTGGAAGGCTGTAATGCCCCTCCGTTTGAAAGGAAAATCTGCTACTCGTTTCTGTTTATTTCCAAAATCAAGGTCAGCTAGCTATGGTCCAGGCAAGACACCGGTGTATCTTAATGTATATGACCTGACGCCGATGAACAACTACTTCTACTGGGCAGGGCTTGGTATCTTTCACTCGGGCGTCGAAGGTTTGCTTCGTTCTTCTTATATACACTTTCTTTTGGTCCATGCCTTGATTGCTTATCTTGCTCTAGTTCAGATGTAATTGTCTTTAAAGATCCGACCAGGGCATTGAAAGGGGATGCTAACAAGAATGCCAAGTAGTTTCTACTTCTAACAAGGAAGAGGAAACACTTTTCCATCCTTTAAGTTTCTCTTGTTCCTTTTTCTGTTCATTCCCATATGGCGGAAACAGAACTTGGGAAATCGAGATTGGAATGGATCGAAACAGAACACAAAATATGATCTTCTTTGCTGCAGTTTTTCCGTATATTGTTGCAGCATTGTCTGTTTCTCATTTATGTACTTGGTCTTTATACCGTCTTGCAGTTCATGGCGTGGAATATGCATTCGGGGCTCATGACTACCCCACAAGTGGTGTTTTTGAGGTTGAACCTCGGCAGTGTCCCGGTTTCCACTTCAAGAAGTCGATATTCGTTGGAACTACATGCTTGGATGCTTCTCAGGTTAGGGAGTTCATGGAGCAGCATGCTGCAAGCTACCATGGCGATACGTACCATCTAATCGTTAAGAATTGCAACCATTTCTGTAAGGACATATGTTACAAGCTGACAGGAAAGCCAATCCCGAAATGGGTGAATCGGCTAGCAAAAATAGGTATTGCTCTTGCTTTATGTTGAATGCTACTCCTCTTGCCAAGATTGGAAACTTTTGTCCGCCACCCCAGTAGAGCAACATTAATGTTTTGGTGCTGGGGGCTATGGCCACTATGATGGTGTCTCTGTTTACATTCTTCCGAAAATTGTTGCAGGCTCAATCTGCAACTTTGTGCTACCCAAGTCCCTCAAGATAGCTGCTGTGAGCCATGAACCTGATGACGACGTGCCTTGCGACAGCGAGAAGAGGAGACTAAGAAGTTCTTTCAGCAGCCTATCATCTATCTCAATGCGACAAAAGCAGCTCTCTACTTCTTCCATGTTCCTACAATCTCCATTAAAAGGCTGTTTGTCACGGGAATTGAGGAGGCCAACCAGGTTCAGTGGTTCCTTGAAGGAAAGATGAAACTACTCCCATGGAGTCTTAACTGCCGTATAAACAGTAAATGGCGTGCGAAGCTGCAAGCATCTTGGTTGAATTATCATGTTCAAGGCAATGTTTTTGGTATGTCATCCTTGCGCAGGGGCCATGCTCTTTCTTCAAACCCGGAAATTGGCCGGAAGAATGAACAAGGCAACAACAAGCCAAAGCTTGATCCACCTTATTACTTTTGTACCGTCGAGCCAATTATCGTGACCTGGGGAGGGCATGGTTTCCCTTGTGAGTTGCAGATCAAATTTGTATATACAATTTGCCAGAGTGCTGTTGACCTATCCAAGGATATTAAACGCTTATTTTTAGCTAGAAGACCCAGAAAGTATGGAGATTTTTCCTCTTTCGATGCAGAAATTGGAGAAATTCGGATATTGGAAGGACGTGATCTTCAACTTTTGACTTCAAGTGTGACAAATATAGTTGTAGAATATTGGATTAGAAGACTCACCGAGTACAAGTAGCCGCTGGAAAATTGGAATCAACCCCTTTAATTGTCACTAACAGAGCAGGATTAGTTACAGTATAAGCGTGAATTAAGAAAACTCTAAGCCTACTGTAAACGCAAAACTTCCTGCACTGCTAAGCGTCAAAAGGAGACGGTATGATGACCTTCTTTGAGGAACCTTATAACTTAACTAATTCTACAAAACCCGACAGTGGTCGATTCCGAATATAAAAAACGTGTACAAGTACACAATTCATCGGCTGACTTCCTAGGACTAAGGATTCTGTAGTTTGGTATGTTTGCAATTTATATTTTCAGTTCATTATAGAATCATACAATTCGGACTATACAGATGGCCAATCCAAATTAGCTTTGTCAAAACAAACCTGCAACAGGAAAGAGAGCATTCAGTTTGACACATGCAGCAATTTCAGGTAAACTAAAGAGGTTCAGGAAAAACTTAATACTTGTTAAGAATGCAGGGTTAATGAAGCCCAAAAAGCCCTTAGATTTGATTGCTTTGACAAAGATACAACATTCATGGTATTGAAGGCCACATTTATTGGAAGGGATTTACAAGAAAACAATGGCAGACTTGAATGTTCCTTTAATCTAGATCACAAAGAAACTAACTATGTATCAGTTGGGAGCGAGGCGATGAAATTATCATTCGTCTTTCTGATGCAAAACACTAGGCAGGCTATTATTACCGTTGAGAGCAGCATGATAAATTCTCTTTTCGGCCAACCCAATATCTGACATTGTCAAATTTCCCTGCATCCAAGGAAAAGCAGTCAGTATTGATCTTACAGGCAATATAAGTTACGTATATACATCTTTCAAAAACTCTAAAACTGCAAGAAATTTCGCAATTCCCAAATATCAGTTCCTTTTGTATTAGTTCAGAATTCTTTCAAGGAAATGGTATTTCAGCTTTCACGTTTCGCATCCATCACAACAATATGCGTACCTCACTAGCCATCAACCGTCGAACATTATGCGCATAAAGTTTGGGATCATCGATTTCTTCTTGTGATGGGTAGTAAACAGGCAGCCTGACAACTTCTATGTAATTAATGAACTGACAGAGAAGAAATATCACATGTCGCACCTGCATAGGAAAATACTTGACCTAAGTAAGAGACAATCTGAAGAGTACGATGCGAAAAAATGATGCTCGCTAAACGTTGCAAGCGTGGCCAGTTAAGGTAACTGGCGGAATCTTCAGGACGACACAATCTTGATGAAAGATCCAAGTTTATCCTTGGAACCTCACAAGAGGGCTGATGTGTAAAGGCCACACATTTACTCTGATCTCCTTACTCTAAAAAAGTTTGTTTTTCTTAATTTTTTACTGCTCCAGGATTTGAACCCTGTTCCTAGACTCCAAGCCCAATTACATACCCTGCCTCTTTACCATTTGAGATAGGCCTCAAGGGTGCAAGTTCGTCTTTCTACAAACAAGCAGAAAAGTAGCTTATATGCATCAACTTGCAACCTTTCAGACCTTAACAAGTTTCAGATTCTTTGAATCGTAAAGAAAATGGATAGCTAAGTCCCTATTTCTCAAGTCGATGCCTCATAATTGCATATATGCAGAGTATCCAGACTTGCCACCTTTCATATGCTGGGTCCATGTTGTAATTTAAGGATCAAATTGATCCCGTAGGTGAAGTTTGATATCAAGTTTCAATCTGAAAACAAAGCAGCCCTCTTGCGTATTATTTTTGAAAGCTGTTCGACCTTCGTTCAATTGTCAGAAACTTCTTTTTAATGTCAAGTGGGAAAAAAAAGACAATAAAAAGGCATTAATGCCGAAATTGTACAGCAACTTAACGAAATGCTCACCCCTGATATTGAGTCCCAAGCGGGGCTGAATCTCTGGTAAGGATACCTCAGAATTACCGGAAGCACGGGGGCTCTTGCAAGAAAAGCACCTGTTTTAAATGGAAGGAGGTAGTCCCCATTTGTGGTTGTGCCTTCTGTTATAAGTTAAACAATAAGCCAATTAGTGGATAATCACAAAGTTATATACATGTTATCCATCACTAAATCATCACAGATCAACGTACTGACCAGGAAAAAGCATCATCATCGGAGCAGACCTGTCCTCGTGAGCTTCCTTGATTCTTTCAGTCACAATACCTGCGGAAGAAAGGGTTAGTAGTCTGATTAGCATGGTGCCCAAAGGTTAATGGCAAAGGGAAATGCCATAAGTTACAGGCACCTGCTTCCTACTCTTTCCTCTTCAATGTTACAAGGTACTGAAACCTACATTATCATTCTTAAGAAAACGAAACCTAAATTATTTACTACTTCTCCGTTACAAACAACCAAAGAGCCACCAGCTTTGGCTATATGGAGACCTGAAAGTGTTGCATCATACATCATAGTTCATCCGCAAAACATTGCTATGGGAAAGAATTTTCTTCATCAAGGTTTCCTCAATCGTGATAAAAACTAAGGGACACACAAGTCAGTAGCAGAAAACTACAGGGAAACAGGAAAAATAAAACAGTTCAGTCTTTGAAGCATTTTGCAATTCTGAAATATGTAGGGTTCATTATGTAAACGGCTTTGGGTTTGGCCACATCTGTTAAATCAAACCCTCGACATTTGAAAATTTTGAACTACATACAACAAATCAATAGTCAAGGGCCTATTCATGTAAAAACTATGCAACTACCTGAAACACCCTTGAAGTCAGGTGTCTTCGACTCCCGTTGAACAAATACACATCCAAGGCACTTGCTGTGAGGAAACAGGTAAACAATAAAAAGGACGAGAATGAAAAACTCCTCCATATCCGAGCTCCTCATAAGAAGACTTCACAAATCCAAGAGAGATACGCAATTGACTACTAAAATGAACAAAAAGACCCGACTTTAAAGAATCAAGAAATACGCTGATTAAGACAGTTCAAAGTGGCTGAGATCAAACAGAGGCTATAACTCTTAGAAACAAGTTTCTGATACCCTATAAATTTGAAGGGAGAAGAAAGAAGTTCAAATATCTCCGATGGACTGACCTGATTAGACCAACCATAGGAAGTCTGGCCACTGATCTCTTTAACATCAAAACCGCAAGAATCAATTCAAAGAAGCAAAACAAAGAGAAGTATCAGTCCACCACCAGAAGTTGCACAAATTGCAACAAATTCCAGCATCAGCTTATAGAGAAAGCAAGCAATCATAACTCCGGGCTAACAAACCTTGGCAACGAAGCTTGGAAAGGACGACGACATGTGATATAGAATATCCAAATGGGAGACATGGTTTGAAACTATCACTCCAGGCCTTTCAGGTTCTTCAGATTCACCTTTGCCACCATTCTGATCAAAGATAGAGCAGAGCAACATGAATAAGAACCCGACCTAGAATAGAGTCAACAGATTCAGCACATCTTTGTTTCCCGATCCCATAGAAGCAAGACATTCAATAAGCTGGTACTTATAAACTAGCCCACAACTTTTGCACTAGACAATGTGGTATTCTCAATCAATCGAGACCCATCTGGTCGAAGATTGCACGTGCTTTGATTTCAGCAAAGTGCAAGAAATGGGGTCGTGCGAGCACAACAATGGACATCGGATCAACTCGCTCTGATACCATATTAGAATCTCCATATCCAACCTAAAACCTTAAGGCTATATAGGTTGGTGAATTTTTCAACATTTATAGACTAGCACACTACTCTTGCACTAAATAATATGGTGAGCAAAAACAAAGTTCAAAGCAGCAAACACCTTTCTTCTATGGAATTTAAACAACAGACCATAAGAAAGAGCAAACAGAAAACATGCTGACTAAGAAATAATTTCTTTCTTTTTTATACAAAAAAAGAAAGAATTAGTTTTATTTTTTATTTAAGAAAACCGGCAAGAGATATAACAGTTCGTTACCGGAAAGGGATCACCCTCCACTTCCCTAGAGCTCTCCCTAATCCAATAAAACCCAAACACGAAAAGCATCGCCCGTGACAATAACCGCCCCGTCCAAACAATAACCGCCCGCCGCCACCCTCCCATGTGCGCGAAGTCCTCCTGCCCCTCTCCCTCCTCCTCCTCCTCCCTATTCGGCGCCGAGAACACCGTACAAACCCTACAGATTACGTAGTACGTCACCAGCACGGCCGTCGCGGCCGCCACCCGGAGCGGGACCAGCGTCACGAGCGCAACCGCGAGCAGGAGCTTCTCCACCAGCGGGAGCTCCCCCCTCCCCATCGGCCCGTACACGTCCCTTCGGACGTACGCCGCGTACTTCTTCTCGAGCTCCTCCAGCGACGGCTCCACCCGGTTCGCGTCGGATTTCAGCAGCGGCCGGTCGTCGCAGGACGGCGGCTCTGGCTTCGCGGCCTTGAGCTCCGTTTCCATGGCTTCGAGAAATTAAGATTCCGTTTATTTATTAAATTAGGGATTTAATTAACAGTGGATGATGGATAGGCATCTTGTGGATCTGGTATTTGTTTCGGGGCGGTTAAGGGCTCTTTATATTTTATTTTATTTTTAAGAGTGAAAAAATAAATTAAAGAGAAGAGAAAGATGATTTCCGTTTTTTTTGTATGATTTCCGTTTTTTTAAAGGAAAAAATGGTTATAGAAAAAGGGTAGGTCGGTTGGTTCTGGAATTTGGATTAGGATATGCGCGCGTCCAGCTCATCATCACCGGTCAACCATCACAAGTCGTAACCGTCGTTCGCGCTCACTGCGAATGTGGGAAGTGGCGATTGGTCCAACTCAAAACTAAGAATTTTTATTGGTTTAGAAAGATTATTATTTTACAAAAATTTACCGGACAAATTATGTCTTTTTTTAGGTAATAATAGAATTTTTATATTTATAAATAGGAAATATTATGACAGTTGTTCACAATCAAATAGAGGACATGTAAAAATAACAACAAACTGGTTAGATTCAATTAGATTCAAACTGGTTAAAATATACAAAAAAAAATCAAGATCAAACACAAATCCCAAACATCCAGTCATTAGATTCTCTAAAGTCACAGCTAACAAACAAACTCTTGTCGCTTCTTTCCGTTGCATTTTAATCTATTTGTGTGTTTTGGTCCATAGAATACGTAACAAATGGATCGCTGAATTTGGAAGGTAATAATCGTGGATGGTAAAATAGTCAAACCAGTTGGACTAAAAATAGTTTTTGGTTTTTAACGGTCCGGTTTATTGTGGTGACTAATCCAATTTCGAACCGGATAGAATTTTTAAAAAATGACAAATCTCTCTCAACAAGTAGGCAATTGACTCGAACTCAAGACATAGTTAAGCTATGAAAACTCCAGATGATTTGACACAATCCATAGGCATAGCTTTACCAAGTATAGCAACCACCTTCTTATAAATATCATTGAATAATTGACCATGGTTTGCCAAAGAAAGAAGATCTTGACCAACTTCTGACTTTTGGTCCCTTCCTTAATTCATCGCCCTCATTGATCACATGTTGACTGATCTGGATTGGATAGATACGTCCTTAATTTTTTTTTGGTGATAAGATACGTCCTCAATTGAAGCAGTTCTACTCTATATATATCCTACCCAGGCAATTAATTAGCACACACAATTATTTGGGAGAAAAGTTTTTTTTTCCTCTCTTTTTGTGGAAGGGCTTATAGTCCATTTTTTGTAAATTGATGAGATATATTATTATTCGGTAAGTCCCGTCTAATAGACGAGAAAAACAACTACATACGATTTATCCTCAAATATCTGTTGTTCCTACAATTCAAGTATTCAATTCAACAAGAGTTCCAGTTCTTATGAGTACTAATAAGCGCAGACAACAACCCGGCGCAAGCCACGGTCAACGGAGACGACAGCAACATCCCTTTCCCGTCCCTGATATCCGCGATGGCCATGAACGCGTCGGAGAAGTCCTGGACGACCGACAGCCTCTTCAGGAGCTTCTTCGCCCTGACCTTCTCCTTCTCCTCCTCATCCTCATCCTCCGTCAGGCCCGCCTCGTCCCTCTCGAGCTTCCTCAGATCCCTAAGCTTGATCGTGATGCTCCCCGCGTACCCCACGAACTCCGCCCACGCGCTCACCCTCCCCAGCGCCCGCGCGTGGCGGCGGTCCCCGATCAGCCCGGCCTTCGACAGCCACACGAGCTGCTCCACCAAGTAGTAGAGCCCCTCGCCGCCGTAGGCCAACGCCGCGAGGAGGAGATCGTCGTGGTGGGACCCGCGGAGGGCGTTCACGTCCTGGACGAACTTCCCGAGCCGGAAGGCCTTCCGGCTCAGCCCGACGCTGGACTCGAACGATCGGAGGCGGCGCGTGAGGGGTACGGATTCGGGGAGGGCGGAGGAGGCGAGGAGTATCTTGGCGGCGTAGCGGGAGATCTTCAGGAGCTTGTCCACGCCGTCTCGCTTCGCGAGGTAGGCTTCCAGGTGGGCCAGGAAGTCCCGGTCCGGTTTCCTGGCTGGTTCCATGGAAGTTTTGTTTGACCGGAAAATGGAGGAAAACGACGACGTAAGAAGTTAATTTCTGCTTTGGGGTTGGTGAGTGAGGCGTTATTTATATTAGTTGCTTTCATTAATTTCTCTGGAATTTATATTGATTAGTTTCCTTAATATGTTTTTACGTAGATAGGTGATGGTATAGTTTTAGGTTAATCAGGTCTCGAGTTAGTGTCTTTTGTTGCTAGAGTTTTGTTACCTTCAAGTGTCTCACACGGCTCGAATCTGAGTTAGTCACCGTGTGAATTCGAATACTAAGATGATATAAATAAAAATATATAATCAATAAAATTTCTTTCATTAATGAATTTCTTTATACAATAGAGAAATGTCTCTGAGACTTCCATATAATCAATGAGGTTTTCTATATTTAGTCTTCAAAATACACATACTATCATTAATTATGATTATATCTCTAATTATGTAATTATTGTTCGTTAATTTTAGAAGTAAGGTATATTAAGCGGTGAACACTGATATACCATATAGCGAATACTAATGTACCATGTCAATGTGGCGAATACCGGTAGGCTAAAGCAATTATATATTATAACAAATATAAATTTTCAAAATTATCCCAATATAATATCTGATATTATAAATTTACTATTTGCTAGATTTTTTCCCGACCTAATCCAGACCCATCGTTTTCCTAGTTGTACCTGTGAAAAAAACAGATTCGCGATTTTTGGATGATCCGATGACCTAAGCATGTTATGGGCTGTATTTTCGTTTCGTTTTCCGGTCGGGAAGGTCAAAGTGTTAAGACCCAAGGTCTTGAACCACTCAAGAATTAGGGAAATAAGAAGAAGGAGAAATAGAGACAGTAAAGAGAGAGATACGAGATTTGGGCTTTGATTGCGGGATGGGAAATAATATTGACCATTCATCTTGATGATTAGATTTGCGTCAGAGATTTGACGGTAGAAATTCGCAGAGGTATTCTCATCAATTACCCATTTTTCTTTTAAGTCACTTTCTTCCTCTCTCTGTTCCGCTCTCTCCTCTTTCCTCACCACTTTCTTGTCGACCGAGAACGGTCCGGAACAACAGCGATGGCAACGGTGTGGATAAGTTACCTGGTATTTGTCGGCCATCTTCGGTTGGGAAGCCACAAGTTGTTACTCCGGAATTCGATTGAGGTGATTCAAGTTGCTATGTGAAGCTGAGACTTATATCTACAACTTTGGAGTTTATGAGTAATCCAAATTCAGAGTGTAAAGATGTCAAAATTTTGTTTGAAGTCAAAAGTCTATCGAGTTCTGGTCAATAGATTTTGGTTGGAGAGCCACAAGTTCTTACTTAGGATTACTTAGGAGTGTGATTAAGGTGATTGAAGTTATTTGTGAAGCTAAGATGTATATCAACAACTTTGAAGTTTATGACTTCTCCAAATTCGGAGTGTAAGGATGTCAAAAATTCGTTTCAAGTCAAAAGTCGACCGAGTTATGGTCAACTAATTTTGGTTGGGGAGTCACAAATTCTTACTGTGAAGTCCGATTGAGGTGATTGAAGTTGATGTGTGAACTGAGATATATATCTATAATTTTTGAGTTTATGACTTCTCCCAATTCAAAGTGTAAAAATGTCAAAAATTGGTTTAAAGTCAAGAGTCGACCAAGATACAAGTGGCTGAAAGGTGTGGGGAGCCGCAATTTCTTACTCTGGAGTTCGATTGAGTTGATTCAAGTTGCTATGTGAAGCTGAGACAAATATCTACAACTTTATAGTTTACGACTTCTCCAAATTCGGAGTATAAGAATATCAAAAATATGTTTGAAGTCAATAATCAATCGAGTTACAAGCTTCTAGAAGGTTTTTGTCAAATGACAAGTTCGTTTATGTCAAATGGCATGCCCAATTATTTCTTAATGGTATGTTCGGTTATGTTAAATGGCATACCCGATTATTTATTAAATGACATACCCGGTTATGTTAAATGGCATGTCAGGTTACAACTAATGGAATGTTCGGTTATGTCTAGTAGCATGCCCGGTTAATATTTAATAAAAATTATAGTAAATAAATTAATTTAATTATAAAACAAAATGGCATATCTGGTTATGTTAAAATGGTATGCCCGACTATAACTAATGGCATGTCCGACTATGTATAATGGCACGCCCGACTAATATTAAATAAAATTTATAATAAATTAATTAATAAAAGTTCAAGATAAAAAACTAAAAAATAATTTGTAAGTGGCGGGATGTGGGTGTACGTTCCCAACCCTCCCACATGACACTTCCGGTGTCGTTCAACTCCGGTCCCTCACCACGTACATCACAAATTGATATTATTGCTCCTCCTCCTGGACGGAACGAAATACACTATTCCGTGCTCAATCCGAGCCCACGAGATTTAGAGAACGAGAAAGATAGATAATATTGAGAACGGTAAATTGTTTACAAGTTCCAGAATAGTTCTATGTCTTTGTTAATCCTCTTTTATATCTAATTACAATTCCCCGTCACCAATGTGCCACTCTTAAGTTTCTGTCGTCTATCATCCATGCATCAACAACACTCAGTATCGTAACACAGAGGCCGACATTCGTCCCATATACGGTGATCACCGCGGCATTGTTTCGACGTCCCGTGAATCGGTGACACTGAAATTTATTTTTCCATCAATTTTTTTGAAAATATTTAATGTTGAATAATATCAACCTTATCTATTTTCAATCTTTTTTTTCATTTAAATTTTGATCTCAATGAATTCAAGTCGATGCCATATCATTTAATCAATGATCACTAATCTTTAGTATATTTTTGTCTATGGTCACTAATCTTTACTATATTTTTGTCCATGATCATTAAACTATTTTTTCTTTTTATGGTAACTTATATATATTAAATTATATTGGTTTGATTACTCCAACCATTTTTTCTCCAGAAATCTTCCCGGAACACACAACGTCATCTATACTAACTTATTATACTACTTTTAGCGCTAAACAAAAGAAAGCAAACAAGACAGAAAAATTGAGAAACAAAGAGCAAGAAAACAGAGAGCAAATTAAATATCCAAGTTTAAGAGCAAACTATTTTGCAAGACTAAACCACGTTTACAAAATTAAAAACAAGAAGACAAGAACTTCCAAATACAATTCAGTTTCAACTAGACACATTTAGTATAGGACAATTAGCCATTTTCCTAGAGCTTGATGTCAAGATTACTGCAGCATCTCCTAACATAATCAGCCTTGCTAGGAGGTACTTCGATATCCAAATTTCTAGTTTTCGCCTTGTTCAACTGTTTTCTCTTCACCTACAAAATATGAGCATAACAAGTGAGCATAATAAGACTTACATTTAAGATTCGTTAGAAAAATAAATTTAACTTATAGGTAACTTTGAAATCCTTTGATTTAGTTGAATAAACTTGGTTGGCAGTTTGGCTTGCATCCTGGCTTAATCAAATACAACATGTACGCGGGTTAACTGACCAGAAATTAAAAAGTGAAGTAGTTACCGTAATAGGATGATGGGTCATGATATCTTCTTTGTTTAGGTATTGGGTCTTTCATATCTTTCAAAGGCGAACTTGTCTTCTGTGTCTTCTGAGTCCAAGAGATCCTTACAAAAATTAAACAATTTTCACCAAAAAAGTAGTCTTTTAGTCTCGGCAGTTTTTCGCTTTGGACGTTGGCTCTCATAATTGTTCATTCGCCCTTCGTTTCCACCCATGTCATTCTGCTACTTTCGATTTAGTTTTTGACGTCTATTTGGTATCTTTGTATTTTATCTATGTATTTCTTTGTTATGTTTTGTAACCCGTTTATATAATATAGGCTTCGCGCCACCTTATTAAAAAAAGTAGTATTTTAGTCTTATGGCCTTCTAGAGTTTTATTTTTATCATCTTAAGTAAGCCTTTTCCCGCTATATTTGGTGGCCTTAACCTCTTTTTTTTTTTGCAATCGTAAAGATTTCTGGCAAAATTTGGTTGGAGTGGTCATACGTAAATAACTTAGTAAGATCAGTTACCATAAGTGAAAATAAATAGTTTAGTGACTATGGACAAAAAATAGTAAAAGATTGGTGACCATGAATTTTTTTGCTCGCCGTCAGCTAATCACCAACAATCCTTTATTAGTTACCTTTTTTCGTGTTTATTTCTGGCGAGGGTGCGTTGTATTCCTTTACTTAACAGTAAGGAACTTCTAAAAAAAAACTTAACGAGTTAACGGTAAGGAACGTCCATAGCCCAGCCCCACCAAGCTTATTGTCGCAAGCCATCCTTTCTCCATTACAAATTGGACGAGACCCCTTAACATAAACTCACCAGATTCCGAATTCAAATATTTTAAAATGCATGAGTGTTAAATATTTGTTGAGTGAATTTTCTCATCTTTTATAGGTCTTACCTGTCTCAAAATTTGTATTAATCATCCGAAAGAATTCGGATACCGAATGGTAGAAAAAATAGACTATCAAATTTTTCTATAAAATTAGCAATTATTTAAAATTGTTTTAACATTGTAATAATAGATATAATCGATAATAAAATATTTTTATTAAAAAACATGTAGTCTTGTCCATTTTTAAAAGGGAAAAGTCTACTTAAGTACCCTGTGGTATCGCGAAAAATCAAGTCAGTACCCTGTGGTTTAAAACGTATCAATTGAGTCAAACTTATTCCAATTAAAATCAATTAGAGGCCCGGGCAGCTACCCGGACTCTGCCCGACTTGCCCGGACCACGTGGACCAGCCACATCATATTTTTCTGATGATGTGGCCTGCTACATGTACACCCGTCCCTCTCTTCTCCTTCTTCCCTCTCCTTCTTCCCCCTCTCTCCTCCCACCTTGACCAAACAATTACAACTACGAACCCAAAAGGACCAAAAAAAGTCGAATTGAAATGAAGGCGGCGAGGATGTCAGAGTCATAGCACCCGGTGAGCCAGCACACCTTGTAGGCGGCGATGCGGGTCTTGGGAGCCATCCCGGCGACGACACCCTTGGCGTACCCGAGGGTCAACACTGATGACACGTAGCTCCCGGTGGCGATGAAAGCCATGTGCGTGCCGTGTTCGTCGAAGTCGCCTCGTTTGTCGCCTCGTAGCCGGTGGATAAGTACCTCGCTCCAATGAGCTTTCGATTTCAGGCGCCGGCAAAGAATCCCCTCCTGATGACACAGGGCCCCTTCCATTTCTCTGGCACAAGGCCGAGGTCACGGTCGTTGAAGCTTTGCCTCTCTGGTCAGATCCGCGTGTCTATAACCCCGATGACAATATCCGACCCAAAGTCAGATTCCTTGAGCAACCCCAGATCCGAGCCCTCCCTGGAAGATCCCGAGCTGTATTCGACATCTCCGATGGAGTCCTCCTCCTCCACCCCTCCCTGAAAGATCCCGGGCCGTAAGAACTGGGTAGTGCCTTTAGCTGCAGGCTGAGCGGGTCGACGACGGGGGCGGCGAGGGAGGTGTCGGCGGCTATACGGTCGTCAGTGGAGTGGGAGAACGGTAGGCCGACAAGGAAGAACAAGAAGAAGGGTGGGGAAGAGGAAATACGGTTGGGGATCGGAGGCCGCCGGCGAGGAGGGGCCCGCTGCTGGAGGTTGGACAGGCCATAGAGAACCCGCAGGCTGAGGAAGAAGGTGTGTTGTTGCCACGTCATCAGAAAAATATGATGTGGCTGGTCCACATGGTCCGGGCAAGTCTGGCAGAGTCCGGGTAGCTGCCCGGGCCTCTAATTGATTTTAATTGGAATAAGTTTGACTCAATTGATACGTTTTAAACCACAGGGTACTGACTTGATTTTTTGCGATACCACAGGGTACTTAAGTGGACTTTTCCCTTTTAAAAAACATCAGTCTCGAGTGGATATGCGCCTTTTGTGAATACATACAATTATTCTTATCTACCATGATGCTGGTCCTAAATCAATATCGATTACATGAGTCTTAGATTTCCGCAACCTCAAATATGAAGCTCAATAATAAAGCAAAGGCCGCTTGAACCAGAGTGCGAAACCTAAGCATGATTATGCTCCCCCATAATTATGATTATCACGTCGAGGGCTCAACCGAAATAAAACAGAAACAACGAGGGCCAAACAGTAAAAATCCAAACGACTCGCGAGCTTTATCACCGGCTACTGCCGGTTACCTTAAGATCGAGCATTTTCGCGTCCCCAATTAGACGATAATACCCTCTCTAGTTCCCGCTTTCGGTTCAAAATCACTCCCATTCCCGATGAAGATAAAAGGATCCACCACTTGATCCGTCGTCGTTTCAGTTTCTTTTCCGTCATTATATATTCCCCGGTATTTTTTTTTTGAGGAAATAAGCTCGAGTTTTGTTTCCTTTTTTAGAAAAAGTGGAAATGCATGTCTTAATTCTACTTCTATCAGCTGCAATTAGCTCAGTATTGTTTCTGATAGACCAACTTTGTTCGGGCTTCCTGCAGATCCTCTGTACGCCTATTTCCATGACGAAGAATGGTGAGTTCCGGTTCACGACGATAAGAGGCTATTCGAGTTGCTGGCGTTCTCCATGGCGCTAGCCGAGTTGAGCTGGCCGACGATTCTTCGTACTAGAGATGGATTCGGGTATAGCTCGATAGCTTCAGTTTCAGTTACCTGATGTATCTTATCGGTCTGATCAGGAAGCTTTTTTACTGACAAGAAGTTGCTCTCTCTGATTGCTTTCCGAGCCGAAGCTTCGCGCAATCGTGGGGAATGCGCAACAGATCTTGAAGGTAACTGTCTACCCAAAAGCATCAACGTTAATGAACTCCTCATGTAGTTAATGAACTCTGATAAACCCGAGTTCTGTACTGTTTAAGAATTTGAGACAAATTCTAAAATTATCCGGATAGAATTTTTAAAATGTGACAAAAATCTTTCAATAGATATGTAACACTCTTGTATTCTCAAGATTCGAACTCAACATTTTATTTTATTTAAAGTAGAACAATTTCCTCGTTGGTGCTTATTGTGATACTGATTGATTAGTCAGGACAGATGGATAGCTTATCTTATACCAACAACCAGTTTTATAATTCGAATCCCAAATTATTGAATCTTCTTGGTGTCACTGTACCTTGATTTAGTATTTAATTTCTCCATGAGTGAACGTGAGATCTGTCGGCACTTAAATGCCAGCCCAAATTTAGTAATAGGCCAAACCAGCTCTTTCGGTTTCCCTTAATTGCTTCAAATTAAAATGTATTCTCCTATTCCCACCAATCAAGGATCAATCCAACAGTTATATGAAGAACTTCCATGAACAACAAGGTAAACCATCCATCATCAACAGGTGATCCAATAGCGTCATCAGGTTTAACACATTTAACACAGAACCACTATAATCTAGCTGATTAATAGCCTACATTATCTACATATAGCTCGAAAAAGCACCTCCAAACCAATCATCAAAAGGGCATAACAATTGAATAAGTAGACAATTAAATGGACATAAATTAGACATGCAATTTTAATTTCTTCCGCAAGCACCAAGAGAAGAAGACTGACTATACCCGCCCAGGTAAGGAATTGCAGCGATAGAGACGGTCATCAGAAATCTCGGACTTTGCCGCTTCCGAGCGTCAGCTCCAGATCATCCATTCCCACTTCGTGGATCTTTTCCCCTTCCCACGGTTTCACCTGTCCATTTCCGAACTCGAAGTCCATGCCCCGCACATTTTCGTTGATCGCATCGTTGGCGAAGATCTGCTGAGCCACAGGTTTCACGAGGCTGTAAGTTGGCGAGGCCGGAATACCATTCGCAGCCATGACTACTGGTGCAAACTTCTGAAAGCTTATCCACTGACCGGACTCCATTGTAGACGAATCCGACTCGTCACACTCGGGAATTGTAGCCGGAGCATGAAACTGACGATGTGTGGGGCTAGTCGGGGCAGACACAGCATAATAAGGGTAGTTAAAAGACGCCACAGACTGCTTGGCGAGGGCCTCCCAGTTGGGAACCGGTTTGGGGTCCCTGGACGTCGGCGAAGACACGGGCGGAGTCACGGGCGCGCTGCTTGAAATCCGGAGAGGCGGGAGCGAAGATGGAATCACATTGAGCAAAAAAGGAAGCAAATTGGAGGGTGGAGGAGTATGGTCATTGCGCGACGTGCTAGGGAACGAAGACGACGAAGGGCTGACTTGGTAGGACCCCATCGGGCTGGCGAACGACGAAGACATCGGACTCGGATTCTGCGAGGCGTAAGGCGTAGCCCTAGCAGAGCTCCCCACAATATCAATAGGAGGCCTGCATCCCTAAAAACAAACCCATCTCTCTAATCAAATCACTTGCATTCACTAAAACTCCCTATCTTCGCTATCCGAACACCCACTAGACCGACCAAAGTGAACCCAAAAAGCCCAGATCCAATCTAGAAAGACCCAACAAGCGAAACAACGAAAAGATCAAAACTTTAAGTTAAAAAAGCTACCTTTCTGTAGGTGGTACCGTCTTCTTCGACGGCCCAGCCAGCTTCGGAACAGAGGGCCTTTAGGACCTCGTTATTGTCGCACTGCTTGGGCAAGTTGAAGTTGCCCTGAGCTCTTAACCCAGTGAATATCTTGGCGGCTACGGCTCTCCGCCTCCTCTCTCTCCTCCTGTTGTTCTCTCTCTCCCTCCACGACGGCTTCCTCCTAGCCGCCGCTGACGTCGATGTCGCGCCGTCCGACGTCATCCTCCCCTCCGCCTCCGGGGATGGATTTTGAGACCCGGACAGAGGAAATGGTGGAGAGAAGAAGGGAGTGGGTCACGAGGAACGCGATTTGCTGTCGCGGGAAGTGTAATAATAATGAGGGGAAGAAGAAGAATCTCTTCTTTCTGGGCCGTTGAGGACTGGGATTATTATATTATTTTATCAATTTTTAAAAGTTTAATTCGTATCAAATCTATGACTTTAAAATGTACAATTTAAAGTAAAGAAACGTGCATCTATTCTTGTCTGTTTTTTTCTTTTTGGCAAGTCCCAAAATCCAAGCTTTTTCCCAAAACTCTATTTTTTATCTAATGATTAGAAGTTGGGAGCCGATTTGGTCTTCGAAACCCAAATTCAACAAAATACTGTCATGGACGATTAAATGGTTTACTCAATTATGATCCAATTGTTTACTCACTTATGATCCAATGATCCGTGTTTATCTCGTCCCGAATAAGTTGGGACAGTTCCGGATAAAAGGGGTTGGATACGATAGTCTACACAGTTAGCGAATGGTTTACCCAGTTATGATCTAATAGTCTACCTAATTATGATCAATGGTTTACTTTGTATATATCGAATAGTTTGCTATCCAGATTGATCCTGAATTCTTTGTCCCAGGACCAAATCCGATCCCTATTCTACATTTTTATGTTCAATCTTTCATTTATACTTTTTTTACTTGAACTAGTTATCCAGAGTTCCCAGATTTCATTTGACCTTTTGCCATTTAGTATATGCGTCTATGTCTGTAACTAACTCAGCTGGCCACTCGACAGGTGTTGAATTTTAGATCCATAATTATTGGGTCGATTAATTTGTATTCAAATATCAACCTGAATTATGTTCTATGATTCAAAATTTTAAAGAAAACTTCATAATCGGATTTGAATGGTTTAATTCAATTTTTTTTATAATCCACCGATGAAACATAAAAGAAAGGACAAATTACCCTCAGGTCCATGGATTATAATTTTATCACTCGCAGGTCCCTGTATTTTGGAAATAGTGTGTGAGGTCTTGTGTCTAACAAAAATATTAGTCTCAGATCAACAGATCTCTGGCTGACGTCAACACTCGAACTTTCTTTTTTTTTTGTCATGTGAAATGATCTTTTGCCCTCGATTTTTTCATTTTATTTTTTTTATCGAGGGTATTTTGGTTATTTTTATGATAAAAAAATAAAATATCGAGTGCTGACGTCAACCAGGGACCCGAGACTAATATTTTTGTTAAACACAGGGACCTCACACAATATTTCCAAAACACAGGGACATGCGAGTGATAAAACTATAATTCAAGGACCTGAGCTTAATTTACCCTAAAAGAAAACAAAATAAAAAGCAATAACAGATGGAGGAGGAGGATGGGACAGAATTCCGTGTGCTTAAAGGATTAGGTTCATCTGATTTGTGCGTCCTAGAGAGAGAGAGAGAGTTCATGAACCTGTCTCGTCTCCTCCTCCTTGTTGTTTATGACTCGCAATAAAACGACTCGTAATTATTGTTCTTCCTAACATACTTTTTTTTGTCCAATAAAATTTATACGGGTGGCCTAAATTTCAGAGCATTGAAGGGTATTAGATTTTATTTCTATCATAAGTAAAACTTTTCTATTTCTTGGATTGATCCATCGACAAAAAATAAGATAAGATTTGTTGCTATCCTACCTACCAAACGTTAATTCTTCCTAACAAGCCGCAAAAGAAACTGTGTTTTTTTCAGAAATCATGTTAATGATGTCATATTCAATTTATCTCTCACATTTAACTATAATATATTGTTTCGGACGTTCCATTGATTAGTTGTCTTGATATATACTTAGATAATTTAAACGATTAGTTTGCATCATTTAGTACTACCATGTGATTAATAGAGATAATGTGCTAATTACACCTCAAATTTAGAACAAACACATTCTGACGGCCCCACCAGGCATGACCAGAAAATTGCAACAACACATGTGGGTTTTTTCTGGTAATTTCCCTCCACGAATTCCTCGTAAAAATAAGCATTAACCTCGGCAGAGACAAAGAAATAAGTCTGAAAAAGAAGATAACAGCGACAAGGATGTGTTTTACGGGCAGTAAAAACGCTTGCAGTAAAATGAAAAGGAAAAAAAAGCTCAGCAAACAAGAATAATGGTAGCCAGAAACAAAAACCGCCGTTGCCGGGAATCGAACCCGGGTCACCCGCTTGACAGGCGGAAATTCTAACCACTATGCCACTACAACCTGTCGCATCGTGCATACTAATTCATTATATATAATAATAGTAAAATAGAAATTATTGTGTCTCAAGTCCTTGCTAAAATTCGAGGCTACGGACTTGCTAGTTTTGAGATAGATTGACATAGAAAGAGACCAAAAGAGAGGTTCATTCCTCTGCTGAAACTGCTCCAAGAACCACCTCCAAAGGAATATGAATCCAAGGGTCTGTCTCATTTCCTCTTGCTTTCTTTGGTCAGCAATGGCCACAATTTGCGGTATTCACCTAACATTGCTTAGCATCTCCTCGGCGTGGCGATACCGAGGTCTAAAGATGTTCGCACAAGATATTTCGGTTGGCTTCATTTACTAGCGTAACTTTTCGACCTCGGCTTTGGTCATAACAATCCAAATGTTGACAGGAAAGGTGTACACGATAAAGTCAGACCAGAACATATAGGAACCAATCAACAGGTATGTTAAAAGAAGAACTCACTAGAAAAGAAAACGGCATGTGTAGAGGAACGGCATACGAGAGAATTTTATTATAAACAATTACTTAGATTAGGAGAATTTTTTCTAGTTTAATTATCTTGTGAGTTGCAGTCTTTAGAAAATGTGACAGTATTATCTTTAAAATGTAATAATATTTTATCAGAATTTATCATTATTTAAATTATTATTCAATTTAAACTCAGAATAGTCGATTTAATTCTAATAAATACTCCATACAAAATAACTTCAACCCCAAAAATTATTAGGTTTGAATTTCTTGAATAAGATATCAAACTTGAATCTGCATACATGGATTGTTAATATAATAGCGGATGCTGTGATGTACTATCGCAGTAAATTATTGCACTTGTTTTGTGTTGGACCTTGGGCCCATTAGGAATTTATTATTGTGCCTAATTGGGCCCGGGCCCATTAGGCCCATAAGTTGGGTTGGATGGGCCGGTCAACCCGAGTTGACCGACCCAATGCCACGCAAGCGCCACGTCAGCGTGACGTGGCGCTGACGTCATACGCGGCAAGCCACGTGGCGGACACGGGGCGCTCCGGTGTGCCACGTGGCAGCCACGCGACAAAGCTATTGGTAGCTTGCCACGTGGCGGACACGTGGCACACCGGCGTGCCACGTGGCAAAGCTATGTGTAGCTTCGCCACGTGGCAGACACGCGGTCTGGAATGCCACGTGGAAGCCACGTGGCAAAGCTATGGGTAGCTTCGCCACATGGCATGCCACGCGGCAGGCATGCGGTCATAAGTGCCATGTTGCATGCCACGTGGTGCATTTTGATTGGCCGAACTTTCCTATAAAAGGTGAAATCCGGCTGAACCAAAATGTAATTTTGCCTACAACCACTCAATAAGAAAGAAAAAATTCTGGATTAGTTCCTGAATTTTGATCAGATTTTCTATAGAGGAAATCTCGTGAAAATCAATTACGAATCCGTTCAAACGTGATCGTAATTCGACTAGCACGAAGACGTTGCAGACCCGAGCCTGTGGACCTCTTGCTTCAACAAGTAAGTGATTTATTATTAACGAATTAATTTGTTAATTAAACGAGTTTAACACGTAATTATTTATTAATTACGCGTCAAAACTGCCAATTGATATCAGAGCATGGTTGAAACCATGTTTTGATGATGATATGATATTTTAATTCAAGTAATTATGTGATTTATTGAGTTAAAAATCGTATTAATTGTGATTTTATTGAAAATCATAATCTGTTGGACTTTAATGTAATTAATTTAGAACCAGCGGGACTAAATTAAATTTTGCCTAACCATGCAGGCAAATTCGCGCACGCGCAAAACCTTAAGGTACCAATCTAAAATTTGACCGCTTGCGTGGCACCTGCGTGTCATGGACCTCGGTGCAATTTTCGGAAAACTTGGGGATTAATTGAAAATTTTCCCAAAAATCCCCAAATAAAAAATAAACCCTAATCGGGCGATTTGGGCGATTTCGCCCGAAATCGAATTCTGTCGATTTCGTCAGAAATCCGACGATTTCGACGCCGTAGATCGACAATAGTCGATTCTCCGGCTTCTCCCCGACGTCCCGATACCACGTTTGTGGATCGACGTCACCGGAATCGCGAGATCGAGGACGACGACGGCGGAGAGGCGCGGAACGGAAAAGACGATCGCGACGGTGAACGGCTGGACGACGGCCCGCAAGGCTGCTACGGCCGTGCTCGAGAGGCCGAGACGAGTCGATTGGGACCGGTCTCGGCCGTTGGTTCGCCGCAGAAATGCGGCAGTCGTGGGAGGAGCGGCGGCCAGATTTTTTCCTCGCGCGGGAGAAGAGAGAGAAAATCAGAGGGAAAAATATGCGAGGGGCAAAATCGTAATTTCACGATTTTTCCCGAAAGTATTTATACTCGGGTCAAGAAAATCAAAAACCGGACGGATTGGCCTGGTTTATTGGTTCGACCCAACCCGATTTGATAATAATTGAATAAAAACTGATTTTATCCAATTAAAAGAGAAAAAACCCAATTTTTAAGTCCAATTTTGACTTAATTCAAAATTGGACTTAAAAATTAGGTTTTTTCTCTTTTAATTGGATAAAATCAGTGTTTATTCAATTAAAATCCAATAAATTGATAAAAATTTTGAGAAATTTTTGTCAATTAAGTTTATTAAAATTATGACGATATTTTAATAAACTTAAAAATATTTTGGAACGAGTTCCGAGATATGTAAAAGTTAAACAAAAATCACATAAATTGATCTATAGTATGATCATCAAAAGATTGGAAAATGAGTTTTTCAATCCTATTTTGGAAAAATATGAGTATTAACCCAAAATTGAATTGCAATTGTTGCAAGATTTGATGGCTACTGGAGACAGGTATCTGAACTTCTGTGCAACAGAACTTCGACAGAAGATTCTGAAGCGCCGTTTACCGCTGCGTGTGCCTAAGGATGACGTGTATGTTATCGTTGAGCACATCGAGGCAGTTCATCGAGAGATACAAGAGTGCATCTGGGCCGGAGGTTACGATCATGGAGAGGACTGGCCCTCTATGTTTCGAGACCTCCTGATCACGATGAAAATTCGAGAAGATATGTGTTTCTTCTCGGCACCCGAGTTCAATACCCATAGAGATGCCCTCTATGGTCTGATCCATTATCTTGAGGATAAGGGTCTTCGCAGAGAAATGATACCTTCTCCTGTTCTGGCGCTGCGAAGCGGTTTGATCTTGAACCGCTACCTCGCTAAGGATTACTATTATAGTTTTTCTCCGCTCCTGATCATCTGGATCATGGATTCAATTCCAGTTCCAAAAAGTACCCTGGAACTTCTCATCGGATTGTCCTCGTACCCGGCCCCCACCGGATCATCCTCGGACCCGGATCCAGATATGTATCTGGATTCTCCTACCAGATCGCCTGGACATCCGATCCCTATGTGATTATATGTTTAACTGTCCCCATGTACATATGTTGTTTTTGGGAGACTTTTGTACAATAGGTTGAGACCTTGTTTGAGGTTTTGTGCATGTGTGAGCACACTCAGAATGTACAAATGCATGTGTCAAACATATAATTAAATAATTTAATTGCTTCCGCTTGAATTTACTATCGATGAGCTTTAAACGGTTGAAGTTTAAGATTAATACTTGAATGGTGAGGGGAAGTATGCCCGCGACCCACTTCGATTTTGAGATTAATCAAGAACTTCATATCGTTAAAAGTTATGAGTGATTAGTAAATTGAATCATATTGCCAATTCAAATTTCTAATATATTCTCATATTAAAAATCCCTATAGAGATGTCAGTCGCTTCTAGATCCATCATAGCTGAGCTAAACCGTGAGTTAAAACTCAACGGTGAAAACTATGAGAATTGGAGCATGAAAATCCAATATGTGCTTAAAGAACAAGATATCCTGGAGCACATACATGTCATAATGGATGAGCCTGAAGAAGGCACAACTGCTCAACATAAGCGAGATAAGGAAGCTTATGTTATTTGGAAGAGAAAAAATACTACTGCTCGATTGATCTTGTTGAGTTCAATGATGGATGATATCACCAGACAATTTTGCGTGCATGACAACGCGAAAGAGTTATGGGATGCTCTCAAACAAAAATTCGGAAAGCTTTCAGTGTCGAAGCTGCGTGCTTTGACCATAAGGTTTGACACCTTTAAAAAGCGTCCGGAAGTTCCCATGAGGAAACATTTGAGAGTGATGTCCAATATGATAAGTGAACTGGCAGAGGCTGGTCACGTACTCAGCAACGAGCAGCAGATTCAAGCTGTCATCCGTTCTCTATCACCAAGTTGGGAACATATGAAGATGAATTTGACCCATTCTGATCATTTGGTAACATTTGATGATGTTGCCAGACACCTTGAGCTGGAGGAAGATCGCCTCCTAGCTATGAAATTCTACCCTGAAGCCCATTCGATTTGTTCGAATGTGAGTGGTGGGAAAAAGAAAGGTAAAGGAAAGGGTAAGTGTAAACAAACTCCAAAGGTTGAAAACCATGGAACCAAGTTGGATGGCTCCAAGGCTAAAAAGTACAAGCGGTTTAACATTTCAAAAGTGAAATGTTTTAACTGTCAACAGAAGGGACATTTTGCAAAAGATTACAAAATGCCCAAGCAGGTACATCTAAACTCAAGTGTGAGTAAATTGTATGTATCCTCTTGTACCCTTCTAACTGAATCACATTCTATGTGGGTGATTGATTCAGGAGCGACAGACCATATAGCTAGAGACCGTTGTTCGTTTGTTGAGTACAGGTGGTTGCCGGCTGGAGCAAAAACCATTTTTGTCGGTAACAACTCGTGCGTGGATGTGAAAGGCCTGGGCACTTGTAAATTACACCTTCGTGGTGGTCGTGCCCTTCTTTTACATGACGTGTTGTTTGCTCCAGACATACGAAGGAACCTGATCTCTATTTCGGCCTTGATGTCTTTAGGTTTTCGGTTGTCGTTTGAGAACGACACCGTTAGATTATTTTTGGATGATGCCTATTTTGGCCTTGGATATATATCGGAAGGTTTTTTGGTTCTGGATATTGATCCTTATGAAAGCTTTTCCTTTGTCACTAGTTCAAACTCATCAGAGGATGATATTAAACTATGGTATTCTAGACTAGGCCATATCGGTCAAGATCGTTTAAACCGTCTAGCTAAGGCAGGACTATTAGGCAATATAGAGAAATCTATATTACCTAGTTGCGTATCCTGTCTAGAAGGGAAAAGCACTAGGAAATCTTTCGGTACTGGGGCTAGAGCCAAATTTCTACTATAATTAGTCCATTCTGACATATGTGGTCCAATGAACGTGAGGACAAGGCATGGAGCATATTACTTCATCACCTTTATTGACGACTATACTAGATATGGTCTGATATACCTGATTTCTCACAAGTCTGAAGCCTTAAACTGCTTTATGATATACATGAGTTTTGTTGAGAATCAGAAGGATAGAAAGATAAAGGCCTTATGAACTGATCGTGGCCGTGAATATCTTTCTGATGAGTTTAAAGCTCTATGCATTGAAAAAAAAATTAAACATCAGTTGTCCATTCCTTATACACCACAGCAAAACAGAGTTGCTGAAAGAAGGAATAGAACCCTTCTTGATATGGTTAGATCGATGATGGCAGAGGCAAGTTTGCCTATATCATTCTATGGAGATGCGCTCCTGACTGCCGCATATGTTCTAAACCGTGTTCCCTCTAAGTCTGTTACAGTCACTCCTTACGAAATGTGGACAGATCGGAAGCCCGATTTATCATATTTTAAGCCGTGGGGGTGTGCATCATATGTCCATTCTACCTCAAGTGCTTTCGGTAAATTAGGACCAAGAGATAGAAAAAGTATCTTTATAAGATACCCAGAGGTATCTAAAGGGTACGTGTTCGTGGGCGAACTGGACAATGGACAAGTAACAGAATTTGAATCATGCGATGTCACTTTTTTTGAGAATGAATTTCCAAAGTTGGGAGACGTTAGTAATGACCTTATCCTTTATGAGACAAATGAACCAGAGTCATCTGGATCACTTCTTTCGAGTGGGAGAATTGAGGAGGAAGATAGAGATTTTTCAACTCAAAATGATCCGGAAGGTCGTGATCTGAGTCCTGAAAGGGAGGTAATTCCTTATTCCAGTGGGAGTACGGTATTTTCACCTAGTGGGAGTGCGATTCCTGGATATGATGAATATATGAGAGATGTTTATCAAAACTGGGAATACTGTAGGTCTAGCAGAACTAGCATACCACGCCGACGATTTGACATCGAAGGCGAGCCTAATGCGTTCTTGGTATCACTAAAGAAATTTGGTGGTCCAAGTGAAATTCTTCTGGCCATCTTACAGGATGAAGATGAACCTAAAAATGTATCTGGAGCATTGTCATCTCCAAAACGTGATGAATGGATGAAAAAATGGATGAAAAAATGTCTTCTATGATCAAAAACCAGGTTTGGGATCTGGTTGACCTACCTAAGGGGCGTAGGGCAATTGGGAATAAGTGGATTCTCAAAATCAAGCGCAATGCAGATGGCAGTATCGAAAGATACAAAGCGCGTTTGGTTGCCCAAGGGTTTAAACAACAGGCTGGGATAGACTATGAGGAGACTTTTGCACCTGTTGTTAGATTTACGTTAATTATGGTCATTTTAGCTATGGTTGCTAACATGAATCTAGAATTACATCAAACGGATGTAAAGACTGCTTTTCTCCATGGAGAATTGGATGAAGAAATCTACATAGTTCAGCCTGAGGGCTACATTCAAAAAGGCTACGAACACAAAGTTTGCAAATTGAATAGATCAATTTATGGCCTTAAGCAGTCGTCTAGACAGTGGTATATTCGCTTTCATAATACGATCATGCACCATAATTTTATAATGATAGACGAAGATCACTGCGTGTATGTTAAGCGATCAGGGAAGAAGTTTGTTATCATCACTTTGTATGTTGATGACATACTTTTAACTGGAAATGACATGGGATTTCTTGTCGAAATCAAAGATTGATTTTCTTCCAACTTTGAAATGAAAGACATGGGTGAAGCGGATTACATACTCGGAGTTAAGATTTTGAGGAATCGTTCGAAAAGAATAGTGTCTCTTTCACAAGAGACATATATTCGCAAAGTAGTAGAACGTTTCAATTGTGATCACAGTAATCCAAAGTATGTCCCATTGGTTAAAGGTCATAATTTGTATAAGGACATGTGCCCAAAAATAGCTAAACAACGTAGGGACATGGAGAAGATTCCTTATGCCAATGCAGTTGGATGCCTGATGTACGCAATGTTGTGTACTAGACCTGACATTTGCTATGCTGTTGGGATAGCAAGCAGATATCAGTCTGATCCAGGCAGTACTCACTGGAAGGCTGTCAAAGGGATTTTAAAATATTTGAACACTACTGCAGAATACTCCTTGTGCTATCAAGGCCGTGACCTGATATTGAGTGGCTATACTGATGCTGATTGGGGAGGTGATGTGGATAAGAAAAAGTCTACATCTGGATTCATTTTCTTGTTGAACGGGGGTGCTGTCTCATAGAGCAGTAAAAAACAAACATGTGTATCCCTGTCAACAATGGAAGCAGAATATGTAGCTTCAGCTCATGCTGCACAAGAAGCGGTATGGTTGAAGAAATTCTTAAGCCATCTCTCCCTGATCAACTCGACGGAGCCAGTGAGTCTATTATGCGACAACCAGGCAGCTATAGCATATGCTAAGGATCCTAGATTCCATAGCAGGGCTAAGCATATAGATATTAAAATTTACTTTGTGAAAAATTTAATAAAATATAAAGAACTATGTATGAAACACAAATCTACACGAGATATGGCCGCAGATCTAATGACTAAAGTTTTACCTCGAGAAGTGTTCGAGAAACATGTTAAGTCACTGGGTTTACGACGGTTTCATTTGTAATCCAATTAATTGGAATAAAGGATTTTTATTTGGCAATATGAGTTAAATGTGAAACATGTCCGACAGAGAAGTAGCCCACTCACACGAGTGTTTACCTCAGTGGGAGTCGAGAAGTTGATTCCTAGATGAGATGAGGTAGTTATTGGACATACATAAGTGCATGTCCTATGACGGATTGCCGTCTTGCTTAAGAGCAAGTTTCCTTATGGGATGCAGGAATAAGTTGCTGCATTTGGATTTTCTACAATCCATATGATAAGATATAAGTGGAACTTATCATACTGTCTGTCCTATTAGCCTAGAGTTAAGCTAAGGCTGATACTCTAGTATGGTGTTAAATGACATGTGTTCTTTTAAAAAGGAATATACACCGTAACACGTGATCAGTATCATGTGTGCTACTCGACCACTGGATGGGATGAAAATGTTGAGTGATTTCACAATCCCTAGTGTGAGACCAATTTTCGAGAACTGTGATTCCCGAAACCTACCCTTAAGATCCTAAACGTATTCTGGAAGTATGATCCAGTGCTGCTAGCTTGGAAAGTTCATGAAAAGGTTATGGCATAGCGATTCGACCTGGCAGGGCTGACCAAAAAAGTAGGCTGTATCATTATGAAAGGAATATAGTTAAGGGAGAAAGAACTCTGTTCATCACATTCTGAGTTTCGTGGTTCAGGTGCACCAATTGTATTGAAAAGTACAATAGTGAACCCGAATATAATTGTTTGAAATCACTGATGTGAACAATGGAATGTGACATGAGTCCTGGGGTAATAGCATACATTATACAAAAAGGTTGTCGAGATGCTACTATTGAAGTAGCCTAAGTGTCGGTGCTCTTGAATTTGGCTTAACATACTCGACGTGTGCTGGTCGCACGAAATCCTTTAAAGAAATCTGATAACTGTTGATCAATGTCAATAATAATTGAGTGGGAGATGTTGGACCTTGGGCCCATTAGGCAATTATTATTGTGCCTAATTGGGCCAGGGCCCATTAGGCCCATAAGTTGGGTTGGATGGACCGGTCAACCCGAGTTGACCGGCCCAATACCACGCAAGCGCCACGTCAGCGTGACGTGGCATGCCACGTGGCGGACACGTTGCAGACACGTGGTCTGGAATGCCACGTGGCAAAGCTATGGGTAGCTTCGCCACATGGCATGCCACGTGGCATGCATGCGGTCGGAAGTGCCACGTGGCGCGTTTTGATTGCCCGGACTTTCCTATAAAAGGTGAAATCCGGCTGAACCAAAATGTAATTTTGCCTACAACCACTCAATAAGAAAGGAAAAATTTCGGATTAGTACTGAATTTTGATCAGATTTTCTATAGAGGAAATCTCGTGAAGATCAATTACGAATCCGTTCAAACGTGATCGTAATTCGACTAGCACGAAGACGTTGCAGACCCGAGACTGTGAACCTCTTGCTTCAACAAGTAAGTGATTTATTATTAACGAATTAGTTTGTTAATTAAACGGGTTTAACACGTAATTACTTATTAATTACGCATCAAAACCGTCACTTTGAATCAACCTTGTGGAACATAGAAGTACATGGGAATTAAGATTAGGTATCGATTCATTGAATTTCTACTTTAGTTTATAGATTTTTTATATCCACCCTCGTTACGATTAATTAATCGAAAATCGATTAAAATTAATTAATGGGTGTTCACTTTTCTTCCTCCGTACGGCTCAAACTTCAATTTTTTGCCAAAGAGCCCAATCTGACTAATTACGTTGACCATATACGATAGTCTTTTTTTAGGAAATATGGTCTTTGTTCATATCTACGAATTCGAAGCCAATAATTAATTTACTTAACACAATATACAACAAATTAGATATCATCACTCTGGTGTCTTGTCCCAATAATTAGATTTTCAATTTTCCTCACTTTTCTTTCCGACTTATTTATAATAAACTATACTAAAATTTAGGAAAATAGTTGTACCTTTTTTCAATTAAATTTTCTCCACCCCAAATTACTGGTTGTTACATATTCTTAGGAAAAAAAACTAAAGAGGAAGGGAAAACAACAATAAAAATAGAAAATATTTGGAAAAGTGACTGGTACGACCAAATAAGTCAATGAGATAAATAAAATAAAATAACGCAGGAAAATTCGAGGAAGCAAAGAGGATCATTGGCAGGACACGCTGGTGGTGGGGCCCGGGAGTAGGTTGTGTTCCAGTACTAACCAGAACAACATCACAGTCGCATCGAGCACGTGACGATCTCCAGGTCAGCACCACTGGACTAATCTCCACCGTTAAATCCACGCGGGACCCAGCTTCTTCAACTACGGTCAAATGCACCATATATAATCCCCTCCCTCGCCGCTCTCTTACTTAACTAGGCCTCTCTCTCCCCCCCTCGGTGGTCTCGTCTCGCGTCGAGGGAGTGACGTCACTGTTGCTACCTCCGCCGCCGAATTGTGATATAAAATCCCGATTAGGGTTGGGGATTGAAACAGGTTCCTACCTCTCCGATCGTGCGTTTCCGGTGGATTATAACTAATAGAGAGAACAAAACTACGTCGTCGCGCGATCATAACTAACTGGTTTTGGCGCTGTTTCTGCTTGTTTCAGGGACGGGTGTGTTTGCTATGTGTCCCCCGGCGGCCGCTCACCGGGTTGCGGATGTCCGGTTCGATTGCAGCAACGAGGATCTCTTCGAGTCTCTGGCGAGCATGATCAGCGGATTTCCTCTTCCGGACAATGTGATCGATTACCTCAATCCGTTCAACTACGAACCCTGCAATTTGCCCGGTAAGGGTCTAGATTGATCCACATTGTCGTGATCGCTTCGAATTATGTTTCGTTTTAGGCGAACAATGATATCGATCAGCTACAATCTGCGATGAGAAGCCGGAATCGTTCCAGTTGTGCCAGTTATCATAACTGCCTAGTCGAAACTTTTGGAATTCGGTTGTTCGTTATTTCCGGCTGGATGTATTGGCGATCGGAATTCGGTTTCATTTGTTGTTTAAGGGATTGAATTCTTATGAGCTTGATAATGCCTTTTCGTGTCTTTGCTTGCTATATGTTGCTAAGCTAGCAATTAGATGTCGTGGTTAGCTTGAGACAACCGTTTTAAGAGATGAACTTTGTGCAGTTGATTGTTGGTACTTGCTCCAGTCCAAGGAGATCGAGGGTGTAATAGATTTTGGGTTCTGGAAGGTCAAAACAGAGTCTATGTTATTTTCAAATCCAGTCATCACTGGTTGGAGAACCACTCGCGAGTTCTTTGGAGGTCAAGTTCCAAATGAGTATAAAACAGACTGGTTGATGCATGAGTATTGGATTGCCAAAGGCGGAGTGGGGGAAAACAACCGTGTCAAGGTAGTTAAGAAAGGATGTTCCCTCTTAAACTTTTATTTTTATCTTTATCTTCAGTGCCCGATTAATCTTGCAAATCTGGTATTTAATGCAGGGGACAAGCACACTGTGTAGAGTCTTTCTTAGCAATGATCAAGCCGGCCAAGGAACGCAGCAAAGAGTAGCTAGCTCACAGAACACCAGTATGTCTCGTGTTCACTCGATACAATCAGTTGATCAGCAAGTTCACAATTCTTCTGGCAGCGGTTCTCCTTGCAAGCGTGAGGTACGCCAGCCTTATTCCTTGTGTCTCTTGGCAAATCTCAGATGTGCATTGAAAATATTTTATTAGACAATTATGTTGGTAAGGTGTTCTTTGACTTGTACTGTTGATAACTATGTAATAAAGAATCCATCTTGGTTTTCGGTTTAATTGAAGCATGATGATAACTGTGTAGGCGAACAAGAATGATGACATGAGTCGATCAGCTGTGGCAAGCGGACCTCTGAACCATCAAATGGAAGACCCACCTGAGATTGACTATGTGTACAGAGGAGATTATATGGAGTTGCTGGATCTTGAAAACCCTGCATCTCCTTCTTCGAGTTCTGATAATTCGAGTTGCTTGACCATGTCATCAGATGATTGCTTCGACACTCTGGCTTTTCTGCGGGAGCTTGAATCTGAAACTGGACTGAATGCCCCCGAGAGGATTGAAAATTGCAAGCTCAGCATCAATTTTTCCGCTAGACCAGACAAGGTGGTCGTGCTTCCAACTTCTCCAGGTTTGTCATAAATGTTTTTACTATTTATGACCTAATTTCTATCAGTTTTATGCTTTTGCTTTGATGGGGTCATGGGATTGTTGACCCAGCTGAAGCCGTTAAAGTTCGCAAATCAAACACTTATCATATGTTATTATCTATTATTATGACTATGATTTCTCAAGGAGCATGTTCCGTTTTACATTTATGAGATGAGTTTAGAGATCGACCTATTTCAGCAGGAGCATTTGTCGAGGTTGAAGAAAATAAACCACAATCCGGAATCATCATCGGAGCTGATTCTCATTCACCTGATCACATTGAAGCTGATACCAAGGCTCGATTTGATAAAGTTCCAAAGCATTCAACGGAGAGGAAGAAAGACGTGGATAACACAGCCGATGGTCCGTCGACAAACCACATGGATGCTGGTTCTTCATCGAGATCTCCAGGCGGGGGAAAGAAGGAAGCAAAGGGCAGAATGGGGAAGCTCAAGAGGAAGTATCTGTGCTTCATGCCGTTTCAAATGTTCTTTTAGCATCATTAAGAGTGTACTTAATAAATTCAAATTCCTGTCGAAAAAGGAATTGTTTGAAGTATGTGGGTGAATAATTGTTGTATAGTATAGCCTTAATTTGAACATGGATTAGTCGAGAGAGAAAAGATTAGCGGGATTCGACCTTTTAGGCTGACTCGAGAATTCCGGGCATTGCTTAGGCAGAAATAGCAAGCTGATATTGGAAGGATAGGGTATGACTTTGCCATTAGCAGAGGAGGAGGATTCTGTCCACCTGGAAACTGTAAGGTCCCTTATTATCGTTCATGTGTTGGAGATACAGTGGAATTGTGTTTGTCTATTTTTTTGGGTGAAAATTTGTGTTTGTCTATTTAGTTCCATTTTCTAGTGTTTAAAAGCTTCTTTTCTTTGACCCAAAGAAACTAGTGGCTTGTGTCATTGTTTGGGAATTAACGGTTTCATGCTCTATTTTCTAATTGATTTGAACCGAATATTCACCCCTCTAGGCTCTAGCTGTTAGACGCCAATAGCTAGGTGATTGAGTTTGAATTTTTGAAAATAAAATAAAATTATATTATATTTTTGTCATAATATTTGTGATATGACGTGGTTGGATATACCGAGTTTTGAATATCGGGTAATTTTGTTGGAAAAAACTGCAATCTAGTCTATATCGCACCAGCTAAGTGATTGAGTTTGAATTTTTAAAAATAAAATTACATTATATTTTTATCATAATATTTGTGATATGACGTGGCTGGGTATACCGAGTTTTAAATATCGGGTAATTTTGTTGGAAAAAACTGCAATCTAGTCTATATCGCACCAGCTAAGCGATTGAGTTTGAATTTTTAAAAATAAAATCACATTATGTTTTTATCATAATATTTGTGATATGACCTGGCTGAGTATACCGAGTTTTGAATATCGGATAATTTTGTTGAAAAAAACTACAATCTAGTCTATATCGCACCATCCATCGCAGATAATCTCATCTCTATGTTCCATTATAGGCTGTGGAATTCCTTCGTACGAGTTGCGACAAAACTCCGAGGCGGGGGAGATGGAGAGGTGCTTCATAATCTCTGGATTTTGGTTGTTTTATTCCATTAATGTGGCTGTATTTTCTATTATTCCAAAGTTTTGGGTTGATATTTATATAATGAGTAAGATTATGTTTATCTATTGTTTTGATGTAGTATTATATCAATTCATCATGCGAGACTCTATTTAGTGACACGAGGTATAACTTGTTGATAATGCAAACTTCGTCTCGATGTTTCGAAATAGATCGTGTTTATAAATTCACTTAGAGAGACTAGTGGACATTCAAAATGTAACCTTCGAGTGTTGGGTGGATATAGCTCTTATCACTGACAGAAACTTTTAGTAGCCTTGAAATATTTTTTTTTAGGGGTAGTAGCCTCGAGAGATGAATGACACAAGTAATAAAAAGGAATATAGGGGAAATGTGACAAAATCAGGGAATTAAATCTCTGACCCGAAAAAACACTTATTTAGTAACTTGCATTAAAAACAATAAGAAAAGCTTGCAACTTGTAACTGATCAACTAGAAGCGACTGTTCACCTAAAATTAAGCTGCAGCACATGCAAGCGGCTCCAGCTTGTGGCCGAAGTTTAATGTATTTATAATTTTGGGAAAAAGTCCAATTTTAGTAGCAGTGGTTTCTATTTTTTGAGATGTGATTCTATAGTTCAAAAATGATTTTTTGAATTCTCTGGTTTGCATTTTTGTGTCATTTTTAGGCTCGGATGGCTCCCCGAGCCTAATTTTACTCCAAACCAAAAAATGACATCGTTTTACAGCTGATTCGGCCGCCACATAAAAAAAAATTCTCCTGCTTGGCAGTATGAGTTGTACAAAAGGAAAATATCAGTTCAATCGCTTCTTTATTTGTATTTTTCAAAAACCCCTCCTCTTCATCATCTTCTTCCCTGTACAATACCAACCCCTCCTCCAACTCAAAGACCATCTTCTTCCCAGGTCAGTCAGACCAAAGACCAGCACTCGAACATCCAATTTCCAAGCACATGAATCATATCAAGTCGCAAACTTGCCTACCAATCTCCAAGCACCAAAACACCATCTTTCACATTAACAATATGACGAGGTTTGGGTCATAACTATCATCCAACGGTCTCACTGGGAAGACCTCTGATTGGAACAGGTTCAACGACGTCGGATGGAAGCTGGGTTTCTCCAACCCCTCCCATTCCTTCAACAACGGCATCAGAACCCAGAAGGTCTCCGGCGCCGACATCGGTGGACTTATCAACAACGGGTACACCTGCTCGTACGGACTCAAACCCTAGCCGGGGTATACGGATGGGGAGAAGAGAAGAGGTCCGAGACTGTGGAGTTCACCCTCTCCCTCTCCCCGCGAACCAACTCCCTGACCGGCACCCCGGTGGCAGCTCCTCCCCCTCCATATGCTAAATACCGGCGTCGGTTCCGGAGGTGCGAGGGCCAACAAAGGCAGGATCTTGGTCTATGGTTTTAGGGTTTAAAGGTTGGGGATTTTTTGTTATGGGTGAGGATAGGGATGGTGTGGAGTTGGAATGGGGATGTTTGGGGGGTGGAGTTTACGGGGTTTTGTTTTGTGGGTTGGTGGAAAGATTAACCTTGAGGAAAGAGAGAGAAGAGATATGGAAGAGGAAGGGAAGAAGAGATGGAGAAGGGTTTTTTTTTAAATGTAAAACAAATGAATTATTTTGAAAATTTTTATTGAGACAACTCAAATACCGACGTGATAAAGAAATGTGACGAGGCTACCAACTCAGTTGCATAACGAAGTCGTTTTTGGTTCAGAGTGAAATTTGGTTCGAGAGCCATTCGAGCCTAAAAGTGACACAAAGGTGCAAACTAGAAGATTCAAAATGTTATTTTTAACTATATAATCACATCTCAAAAACTGCAAAACCACAAATACTAAAATTATATTTTTCCCTATAATTTTCAATTTGACCATTTATTTCATGGTGATATATAATGAGAACAAGATATATTCGGTCAAACATTGATGCGACATGAATTAAAATAGAAGGAAAAAATCTATTTTCGTATCCTGTAGTTTCACGTTTGTCAAATTTAGGCTGTGAGGTATAAAATTTCATTTTTAAGCCTTGTGATACTTCTTGCTCGGACATGTCTTTTAGGCCGCAGAGCTTTAAAAAAAAATTATACCACACGGCCATCCACATCTGCTCCACATCCCCCAAATGACGTCGTTTAGCATCCTACGTGGTTGATTTATTGTTTAATTCGACACTGTCGTAGCATGTAAAAATTACCAAAATAGTTCCAAACTTCAAATATATTTTAAAAGTATCGTCTTCCTCCCACATTCACCATCACCTTCTTAGAAATTACTAACAGAAGTTACTAGATAGGCAAAATATATTCATTACAGTGAACTTCTTGCTAAAATTAAACCCAACGATTTCGATCATAAATAAAATCCCTAGACCGACCGGGAGATGCATACTTGTGTGGTTTGGCTGGGGAGCGGGACCGGGAGAGGACAACGCCTGTTAGGGAGCCGGAGAGATCTACGAGGCGGTTATCCTGGTGAGTGTTAAGAGATGCGCGAGACGGAGAGAGGGAGGGGGCAGGGGGAAAGCATCAGAGGAGGAGGTGGATTTGATCCAACAGTGGTCGCAGATCGACCCGACAACCTTTGACCTGGTGGTGGTCGGCACCGGCCTGCCTGAATCCATCATGGCGGCGGCCTCCTCTGCCGGGAAGACGATCCTCCACCTTGACCTGAACCTCTTCTATGGTTCCCACTCCCCACTCTCCTCCTTTCTCACCTCCCCTCCTCCCTTTTCCGACCTCCTGACTCGCCCTGTATACTAGGGTCGAGATCTCCCCCTCCCTGCCCGAGCTCGAGGGGCAATCCGATAATTTGCTCCTTGAAGTAGTTGTTGGCCAACGTTGTTGAAGCTAGTATGAAGTTTGTGTTTTGGTTTTTGGTAATTTTGTTGCAGGTGAGGAAAGAAGGGTCTAGAGAGAGAGGGAGAGTGAGGGAGGGAAAGAGTGGTTTGGGACGAAGGAAGAATAGTGAGAGGAGGCGAATGGAAAGGTTTTTGAAAAATTATAAACTAATTTGGTACTATTTGATAATTTATCACATGTTATGTTAGCTACGACTTACACAAATAGACTGTCCACGTAGGACAAAAAATGATGCCGTTTAAGAGGATGTGGAGCCTACGTGGATGGACAAGTGGCCGGGCAGCTACCCGGGCTGTCCGGAACTGAGGCATGTCCGAGCAAAAAAAACTACAAGGTTTAAAAATAAAATTTTAAATCACACTGCCTAAATTAAAAAAATGTGAAACTACATGGTACTAAAGTGAACTTTTTCTAAAGTAGGAAGTCTCGCATTTAGACGCATTGTATAAAAACCACCAGACTCCAATTCGTCATTGATTGGAAGTTGAATCCCTCTTGTGAAGGAGCATCCATGACAAATCTAGATACCGATGTATTGGGAGTTTGTCGCTCTACGAATTGTGTAGTTGTTTTTAGGTATATACTAAACAATCTATTTCATCGCCTAATCTAAGTTTAGGTAGTGTTAAATTTTTAAAAAATGACAATGCTCTTCTAACAACTATTTAATGCTAAGATACTTTCAAGAATTCAAACTCAATATTCAATTAATAAATATTTAATATCTATAAATTTATTAGATTAATTAATATAAATTCAACTTGAAAACAGGTTTCCCATTTCTTAGCCGGAAAAGCCTGAAAGATATTTGGCTCGTAAACGCATGTTTCGACTAATTGACGGGCTTCCTTTCCCAGCTAGCGGGTCATTGAAAACTGAAGCAATTATAGTGTAATGGCAATTATACTCCAACAAAATATGGTCCACTTGTGAGATGGAAGATCTCTGGTATAGATGGATGGTCACCACATTGAATTTTCATTAGATAGCTAAACCCATTGCCAGCCACGTGGTTCCCGCCGAAAAATAAATATAGTTTTTTAAGAATTAAAAATAAAATGTTGTTGTGTAATGGTTGGCATAGATTTGTTAAAATTTAATTCGTAATTTGATTCAATTTGATTTGTTAAAAATTTAATTTGATTCTATTAAAATTTTGGATTCGTCAAAAATTTAATCAAAATTTATCTAGAGATAAATTAAATGCGGTTCACAATTTCATAATATTAATTTTTTCTTTTCAATCTATTTTAGTTATACTTGGCATAATGTTATTCAATAAAAATATGAAAATTTGTATTTTTTTATTTTCTATAAATTGAGCCTAATATTTTCAATTCGTATAGAATTTAATTTTTTAATTCTCTATGAAAATTCGTATAAATAATATATGTATGTGGGTGAGAGAAAAATTAATTGTTTATTCCGTGACCTGGGTTGGACTAGGTTGTCATTGGAGCATGAAAATATTTAATTGAGTTGAGTTGTGTGTGGATGAGAGAAAAATTAATTATTTATTATGTTACTTAGTTTGGGGTGGGTTGCATTTGTAGATAGTCCTAGATGGATGTGGACCTCTTTTTTTAGAAGGTGGTGGATGTAGACCTCTGTATATGTTGTCGTCAATTTTTGTACCTGGGCCATCTGATCCCCTTCCCCTTCCCCTCAACTGACACGTCAACGTAGCTTTTGGATATTTTTATTTTTTAATAAATTTGAAAAAATAATAAATCTTTGAAAAAATTCCAAAATTGCAAAAAAAATTAAAAAGAGTTTTACTACTTTGCAACATTTTGTGATTATTTAATTTGAACCCAAATTATACTATTTATTTAATTTTATGTAGATTTGGTTATTTTGTAAAATAAAAAAGAGCTTTATTATATGCAACAATTTATACACTTTTTTATAGTCTTTCAAGCTATTCGTCATTAATTATATTATCTATATAGGTACCATTTTGGTCAATTGATTTCAACCTGAATTAATTGACTTGATAAATAAAACTTTGATACTTTTTTAGCCCGAGATCCAACTCAAACATATATTAGTATTCAAATACTAAATTTGTCTCTACCTGCATACATAAATCCTGTATCTAATTTAATTATCTACCAAAATCCTAAACCCTAACCCTAAACCCTCACCCCACACTAACACTAATACTAACCCTAACCCTAACCATAATCCTAATACTAATCTTAAATTATAACACTAATCCTAAACCCTAATCCTAACACACTAACTCTAACCCTTAAACATTAATAGTAACCCTCACCCCTAATTTTAAAATATTTCAAAAATTTTGAAATTTTTTGTATCTTTTCAAAAAATTGAAAACATTTTGAAAATTTTCATAAATTTGAAATACTTTGAATTTTTATTTAAAATAAAAATTTTAAGAACTAATTAGAATTCAATTCGAATTCGAAAGTTTATAATTCGTAACAAAGCGAATACGGTTTAAGGTTTTTATGAATTCGAACTAATTTGATTCAAATTCGAACCGTGGTCAGGTCTTAGTTGGCATATCAATGAGCAATTTAATAAATGGATGAAAGTGTTGTTCTTGCATAATTAAAATATGTTGAGTCCGAGTTCTTGAAAATACATAAATGTTATATATTTTTGAAATTTTTTTCACATTTCAAATATTTCACCTAGTTCAAATATAGATTTGTTAATCTAAATGATATACAGTAAAACCTCTATAAAGTGATATCCTCTATAAAGTGATATCCTCTAAATTGATAACCTCTCTAAATTGATAAAAAGTTTCGGTCCCGAGTCGGGACTAGTATTAAAATTTAATAACCTCTCTATCGTAATAATTAATACTTTAAAAAAATTAGTATTAAATCTCGGTCCTAATTTTCGTATAAAGTAATATTTTTTTAATAAATATACATATTTTTACATACTTCATGAATGCCAACAATATTTTAAGATACTAGTTTATGCTAGACTTGCTTGTTTGATAAATTTTACGTCATCATTCATATTCTGGATTATCTTCATATGGTCATTTTGATCATCGTCTTGTTGCAAACAAAATATTTTAATCGAGTATAATATTTGAATAATACTATAAGCCATTCGAATATAGACAAAATAATTTTTAGCTATTTACGTATTTATTGCTTCAAAACTCAATTTTATTTTTTCGGAGAAAAAATGTAAACTTCTCTTATGTGATAACCTCTCTAAAATGATATTTTTCTCCGATCCCAACGATATCATTTTAGAGATATTTTACTTAGGTTATATAAATTAAATTTATGGTTGTCATTAATGATGGGAGTTATTCAGTTTCTCCTTCGGAAGCAAATTACTCGTTATCTATTGGGGAAGAGTTACATTTTGCTTTATGAAACTTGACCAAGTGTTTGTCCTTTCGAAAATTCAAATTCTAAACCCCGTTCGTTTATGTGAAAAAGTAATTGTCGGTTTTTTTTCCGAATACAAATAAATACAAGAACAAATTCCCTGTAACGGAAAAAATGTTTAATAATAATGAAAGAACCTACTATTATTAATTTAAACTTCTCACGGAAATATATTTATTTATTGGCCCTCTTCTTCTGAGTTCTGGACCACTTATTAAGGAGATTTTTTTTCCCTTGAGATAACTTATTAGAGTGATACCAAATTTCGCGGACTAAAGTGTAAATAACAAAGCCGGTGCTCTCGGGAGTTAATGCTGCAATAGAGACGTCGTTTAATGACAATTGCCTGTCGAGGAAGTAACAACCAAGAAATGGATTGCATGCGAGGTGGAGCTTCTCGATATCTTCTCTCTGGCTATCACACCCTTCCTACTTGTTTCTCGCTGGGAATTTTAGACAACATTTCTAACATATTTGACAACTAAAAAATTAAAATAATAACGTTCTCGCCTGTTGAACAAGTGATTGTTAGTACGTGGTAACAGTTTTATGCTAACAAGATAAAGGCCATATAATTAAGGGATAATTATTTTAAGGTCTCTGGTGTTTGAGCAAACCTCTCTTTTTGTCCTTACTGTTTTCAAAAGCCTTTCTCGGTCTTTCTAGTTTGAAATAATAGACCTTTTTGGTCCCTGGCTCCGGCACCGGAAAATTTCTCCCGCAAGAAGGCATTTGAAAAGACCAAATTGCCTCTCAGTAAAACAAATTCAACTTCTTCAACCTCTAGAACATGAAGAACACCAAGAACACATCCAAGAATACCAACCCAAACCCAAAAAATCACACCCATTTGAAACTTTAACCAAACTCACATTTAAACTTTGACAAAATTCGCAAATAATTGAACAAAAAAATTATCGACCCAATTCTAAAATCTGGGGAAAAACCCTAATCAAATTCACAAATCTCGGGGGCCAGTTATGGAAGACAACATCGAGGTACTTCCAGTGGAAGAGCTTCTCGGGCGATTTCTCGCAACTTTCTCTGGCCTTCCATCGCTTCAATCGAGGCACTGCCATGGGAAGGTCGCTCGGGACCGACGAGTTTGAGACGGTGTGAACCTCGAGCGAGCCCAATTTCTGGTCGCCCTGGCCAACGTTGTCATCAAGTTTGCCGTCCCCCTCATACAGGCCCTCAATCCGCTTCTTTCCTTTCAGGGCTCGGTGCCATGTCGGCCCTTGTTGCGAACCCTAAGTCAGAGGTAGTCTTAAGTGTGTCCTTGGCGTCGTCGTCGACTGGGCGGGGGGAGACCTGGTCCATGGCGGACTGGGCGGTGGTCATGAGCTTAGTTGCGAGGCCGAGCTTGTGGTGGGTACTCGGAGGAGTCCTCCTCCATCTTGGCGAGGACGTAGTCGGCGATACGGATGTGGGGTCAATACATGATGTGGTTTTGGGTCAAATTAATTTCTGATTCAATTGGTTTTGGTTTGCTGATTGGAAATTAATTTTCTCTTATTTGATTTGGGGATTCAATTCTGGAATTAGGGTTATTGGTTGTTTAATTTGGTGTTCTTCATGTTAGTTCTTGAGGTTGAAGAAGGTGAGATTTTTTTAATTTTTTAACTGAAAGACATTTTGGTCCTTACAAGTAAAATTTTTCCGGAGTTATTCTCCGGTGCCGGAGCCAGGGACGAAAAAGGGCTATTATTTCAAACTAAAAGAATCGAGATATGCTTCTGAAAACAATAAAAGAGGAATTTTCTCAAATATCAAGAAACTTAGGGTAATCAATCACCACTATTGTTACAATCACCACTATTGTTAAGCATGAGTAGAACCATTATTCACAGAGAATTGTCTCAATCACCAAAGCACCACATAGGGACAAAATTATACAGTTAACTACGCGATTGGCGATAAATTGTTCCCCACTAGTCAAAAAAATCAGAACAAACTCAGTGAAATTATACTGTCAGGTTACACCCATCATTGGTCGCTAACGTTGTCCAATTACCCATTAGACTATTGGAGCACGGGATTTATTCTCCGGTGCTTGACCTCATGCTAATTACCATGGCCTGTACCCAAAAAACAGAAAACTGTAAAAATCGTCGAGAATTTTACGTTGTAAAAGTACTCGACTCTTTTACTATTTCTACCAAGTACCATTTATTTCCGTATTTTTGACAAATATTCTTTAAATTCGCATTTTTAATAAAAAATTTCTAACTAAGATACATTTTTACCGTATACCATCATCTTCGCCCTCTCCCAGACTTTACTTTATATATGCAAGCGCAAGCAGAGGGCGTGGAAAAGACAATCGCTCTGCCCACTTTTCTGTCAACATTTTGATAATTACACTTGTTACTTCAACTTCAGTGTCTTTTTTTTTTCTTTTTTCCATTTTTGCTCCTTCCCCTTTTTCCTCTAATCCAATCCAACGTCACCACATTACCCCGGAATGATTTGACGACTCCGGTGGTGATCAGTGGGTGAAACTTTAGAATATGACTATTTATTTAGCATTTGTGGCGGGAAATTTCGGTGGGAAAATAAAGCTAGAGCGTAGATGTCTTTCCAATTTTCCATTTATTTATTTTCGAAGGTCCCATTTATTTATTTTAATTGGCAGATATTTGTTGCGAAAAGATATAAAATCAATTAAGATATAGTATTTATTCATTAGGCGTTCACGTAGGCAGAGTGGATAAGACAGCACCGACGGCAGCAGGTAGCGCCTCCCAGCGAGTGGGGCCCGCAGAGGTCCTGTCGGGGTTTTCCGTTACGTTCCCACTCCTCGCGCTTTACCTTTGCCGACTTTTCCCCTTAGCTTTTGTCCTATTAATTTCCCGGTTTTTTCTTTGCCTTCGTTCTTTTATCATATTACCAGAAAGCCACCAAGCTCGTTTTCCTGGAACTGACTACCGTCTTCCGGGGAAAAAAAGTTGGGCAAAAGAATGTCTGACATTGTAAAAAAAGGATATTTTCATTTTTGTAGAAGAAAAAAATATTCTTGGATTTTAAAAGTCGATTACAACTATTTTAATATGCACTTTTAAATATCCTGCAAATTTTACTATTACAATTGTTACTTTACAGGAAAAAATGTTGAATTAATGTAAAGTGAAGCTGAACTTGTCGAATGAGTTATTTGCGGTATGTATGGAGCTAGAAGTGTTGTACCCTATTCACCACTTTTTTTTAAAGATAAAAGTTGTATTACTTCTAAGAAAAATACCAAAATATTACACCAAATTGTATCAAAATACAGCTGTTTAGATACTAGATAAATAGTTATAAGGGCTAAGCGATAATAGACACTATCTAATACACACAAAAAATACGCTAAATAATTCTCCAAAACTCCTAGAAGCATGAAGAAACACGTCCAAGGAATCAAATGACCAAAATAAGTAATCAATAAGAATTGTCCAACTGATAAACGTCTTCCATTTTCTTAGTAATGTGTCGAGGTTGAATATTACGAATAAAAATATACAATTAAATTAATCGTTATCTTAAATAGAATTTGGAAGTACTCGAGCGTGCTATAATTATTCTCTTCGAATTTGTACGAGAACAACTACAAAATATGTCTGAGAATTCAACATTGCTTAATACAAAAGTGGTAAATTTGTTTGTAAGTATGAAAAATCTAATCACCGATTGTCTTACGATTTTTTTTGTTGGATATTAAGATTCTAAAAAGCTATAACGAGTTGATCATGTGCCCAATGTTGTGCTCACATGAACCACATTTCATCTCATGTTGACAAAATCAAAGCCCGTCGAAGCTTCTGCCAGATGAATCTCATTTAAAAAAGACATATTGAGAATCTCACATTGTTTAGTGCAAAATTGATGATCTTGTTTATAAATATAAAAAATTAACATATTCAAAATTTTAGATTGTATATAAAAATTCTAACTCAACACTATAAAAATTTCTTAATAATAATTAAAACAAGCTTCCTACCCAACTATTGGAAACCTGGAACTGGGCCAAATCCCAATACCCCGGAAACTCTCTCTCTGTTGCTCTATCTTCATTCCTCCAAATAATTTGCTCTTCATAGAATGTCAAAATTCAAAATTCAAAATACACCTTGCCTCACCGCCACTACTTTCTTTTTGTTTCCAACGCCATGGATGGACTAAAGGGTCCTTTTAGTCATTTCCAAAAATAAAAAAGAGAGGGAATAAAACAGTCAACAACCGGGCCTGAAAAAATAAACAAAATTTCAAACAAAAACAAATCACTCTCCGTAATTTATACGAACTTATATCCGAATATCATCTACTCGGTGAAAATAATTCAGTTTGGTTTTCTTTTCTCCCTCCTGCTCGGAACCAAAGTTGCATGATTTGTTTCATCCCTCTCACACAATCGCTCCACTGCGCCATGGACACGTGGCGGCCTCCGGTTGGCTCATTCCCTCACTCTTCTTTCGGTTGGCCTCCGGGATTCATCCTTATGTAAAACGTAAACCCAACTATAATAATTAAAAAAAAACTATAATAATAAACAATGAACAAAAAACGAAAAAGAAAAAGAACAAAGTCGCTCTCGTAGCCTCTCAACCCCCAATCCTCTCTCTCCATCAATCTCTTTCTCTCTCCAGAATTCCAATTTCAAGCTCTCAATTTCCCTCACCCACTCACTCACTCACTCAGAGCTCTCGGAATGCATGAGCCCTAGCGAGCGAGCGAGCTCACTGAGTCGGGTTAAATCGGCCGTGTGTGTTTTTCGAATCGGAAATGATGGAGGCGGTGGAGAGCGTGGTGAACGGGGAAGGCGCGTACGTTCACGCGCAGGTGGGAGGCGGAGGGGATAGCAGCGAGGAGGAGCTCTCCGTACTGCCACGTCACACCAAGGTGGTGGTGACCGGAAACAATCGGACAAAGTCCGTACTTGTCGGCCTCCAGGGCGTCGTTAAGAAGGCCGTTGGTCTCGGTGGTTGGCATTGGCTGGTAATTTAACTAACACACCCTCCTCTCTATATCTCTCATTTTTTAAATCTTTTATTTGATTGCTAAAATTTAATCTACTCTATCGAGCTTAATTTTTTCTTTTTTTCCTTGATTTTTCCTGTTATGAAATTGGAAATTCATTGAATTTGGGGTTTTTAGGGGATTAATCGGGGTTTTTTTTTCTTCTTATAGTCAATAAAAATTAATTCTTATATAAATAATGTTCTCTTTTACTTCTTTCTTGGTTCAAGTCAAAAAGCTTTAATAAATTTTTGGTTGGTTTGGTCAGTGAAATTGGAATTCCCTTGCATGTGTGATTTGCGAAGTGGATCTAATGATTTAGTGAGCATATTTGCTAAATATAACTCTCTAGATTGGAAATTGGATTGCTTATTTTCACCTCATTGGAGTTATTTCCATTTTTATACCGGATTGAACACTTCATTTCTGTCAAATCGTAAATGTCTTATGCCGTCGGGCTAAATATCTTTTGACTCTTTATCCTTATTCTAATCTTGGTTTTTGATTTATGAAAGATTGAGTTAGTGGGTTTTGATTGCCAATTCTTTTAGTATCTTGGCTGATTGTTTTATTCCTTTGAAATTCTGTTTACGTATTATTATAATACTTAAATTCAGATTTTAAACTCTCCCTTGTTTTCTATACTCCTCACAGCTGGGCAGTGTACTTTGTGAAGATCAATTTTGTTCTTCAAAACATCTGACCATTTCATTGACAAACAAACATCTGATTAGGTTCTTACTAATGGGATTGAAGTAAAGCTACAAAGGAATGCCCTGAGTGTGATCGAGGCTCCTACCGGAAACGAGGACGACGATGACTTGGAATTCGACAATGTGCAGTGGAACGGATCTGATCTGGGTTAGTTCCATTACTTTTAATTTGCCAATATACCTCCTCGCATCTCTTCGATGATATTTGTGATACTCTGTTAATGATATGTTCAGTAAGTTTTAGTGATTTGATTGTTACTATCAATATCAACAAAATGCGTCTACTTTTCTGGCACACATCTTGAGAGAACTCTCAGGTTAAACACGATTGGAGCCGGAAATTTCTCAGCATGTGTGTGAGTGAGGACAAAGCGCACAAGAAAAAATTCTGGTCTGTGGAAATAGTCGGTCGGATCATATGATGTTACAATATTGATATCAATAATATGGTGTATTTGGTGACAAGATGTAACGGTCTAAAAACAATAGTTGATCCAGTCAGAGTTTACTTTGTGTCTAATCAGGATGATTGTTAACAGCTGGATTGCTTAGTGAAAAGTGGTCGAGTTTGGTAACATAGGATCCGCTCTGTCTCAACTTTTGCTTCCACTATCTGTTCCAATGTAAAAATCAAGTCTTTATCTTTTTGGCTGGTCCCACTTTCTGTTGATTCTGCTTCTTCTAATTCTCTTGTTTCTCCAGCATCCGATGATACTACCCAAAAGTCTCATAGATCAAGGCACCGGACGCATAAATCTACCGGATCATCTCACAAGACTATGAGCAGGTCCCTCTCTTGTGACTCGCAGTCCAAGGGCTCTATTTCTACGCCTCGTGGGGCCATGGTTAGTAGTTGTTTCCCACCTTTAATTTGAGTAGATTCCTCTTTTTCCCAAAGCTTTTTCCATCTTGAAATAACATGTTCAATTGTTCCACGTAGAAGGTTGACCTGAGCAAGTTGGAGATGGCTGCTCTATGGAGATATTGGCGACACTTTAATCTTGTGAGCATACTCGGTCGCATCTATTCTCCGCGTCCTGCCTGTAGTAGATTGTGTAACACATTTACTGATATCTTTGTTTTATGCAGGTCGACGCCTATCCCAATCCGTCAAGAGAGCAACTAATTGACACAGTCCAGAGGCATTTCATGTCACAGGTATTCTCAGCAAGTTACAGTCCCCTCACTTGTTGGTTGAGCAGATATTCTAAATGGCCACTACTGAGTATGGTATGGTTTTCCTGTTTCGCGAAGCAAATGGACGAGCTGCAAGTGATCATGGGATTTGTCAAGGCAGCCAAGAGGCTGAAGACTGTCTGCAAATGACCAGGCGTCGCCCGCCCGCTGATGTTCAATCCGAGTTTTAATCATCAAACGCTAACCGATAGTCTACTAGTGCACCTCGACGTCCACTTCCCCTACCTGTAATATGTCATCCATCGTCGCCTCGCGTGTTGATCAACTCCGTAATTACTAATTAGCTTAGTCTCCCCTGCTTTAGTTTTGAGCTCTAAGAGAGGGTCTTACTTCCCCCTCCTAGGATATAGCTTCTGTAGATATTATATATGTGTAAAACTTAAACCTCTGACCTGAGACCTCAAAACCGGCCCTTCTTGCTTCCTTGTGAACTTTTCTCTTCATCTATGGTTGACTCTGGGAAGTGGGATTTCTCGTTGAGTTCCCGTTTGGTGATTTTCCTCCTATTTACGTAATCCAAATTTGTTCAGTTCAAAATTTATGAATGAAAAATTTTTGACTAAGAGAGAAGGACGCTGTCAAAAAACCAGAGGTGTAGAGTAGCTTTCATTATTATAATGGTGTGTACAGTCTGGCTGCACTGTTGGTTAGAGATTCCTCAAATTTTATGCAAGTAAAAGTCAAAATTAAGATGATTTTAGAAATCTCAAAGGGCCCCATAATTTGTACATTATTGGAGTACAGCTAGACCTGACTATGGTTCGAATTTGAACTACTTTGATTTGAATTGATTCGAAGTTAAATTCATCAAATCGTCAAAATATATTAAATTTGATCAATGACGAATCAAATATGAATTATGAACTTTCGAATTTGAATTAATTCTTTAATTTTTTAATTTTTAATATTTAATACCTTATTTCCTTGTTTAATTGAACACAAGTTCTCTTCAACCTTCATCTAGACAATAGTAATAACTCGAGTAACTATCTACTAGTATTTAGATCAACTAAAATCAAAAAGTTTTGAATTAGAATTATTGAGAATATCTAGTAGTTCCTCTTTATTTTTTAGATCGGTGTAATAAAATATAATATTAGGTTTAGTAGATAATTGAAAACATATAATGTTTGAAATTATTTTTTCCTTCTAAGGTCGTGACACATAATGCTCAATTTGAAATTTAATTATATAGTCTCGACTTTTTTTTATAGAAGATATAGCTCGACTTGGATAGCTAAAAAATTAACTTCTATTAGCCAGGCATATATATATTATAAACACTCTAGAAAAGAAATCCCTTCTAAAAACAAGAAAAGAAAAGAAATGGTAGACATGAACATGATTGCCCCAGGTAGTAGCTGTACCTATGTGTTACCTATGTCTCTGGAACCTCTAGGAAATCTTTTATATAATTTGTATTTAAAGTGGAATGATTATTTCATTTCCCAAAGGGGACATGAAGCCGACTGATAGTATTTCAAATTAATAATTATATATATATATATTAATTTTAAATAATATGGACGAATTTAATTCAATTTGAATTTGTTGGTTCGACGAATTGTAAAAATCTTGAATTGTATTCAATTTGTCTCCGGACAAATTTGAATCAAATTTTTGAACAATCAAATTATTGACGAATCAAATTAAATTTTGAATAAATCAAATCGAATTTTAATAATGGTCAATTCTAATTATGGTAACTTGGATGCACGGCAAGTAAAAGGGTCACTAAAAATTCAAATCACCATCTCCGTTCAAGAGCCACAAGGAAAAGGCAAAACGTCTTTTCTCTTTTTCTATTAAGTGAATGCAACTTTTTATTATTAACGAAAGAATAAATTCCATTTGTAATATTCTTGACTGGACACCGTAAAGGTTAACGGAGCATCGGAAGTCAGACTAGGTGGCATGTTAAAAAGAAGGGCAAATTACCCTCACATCCCTGTACTTTGGTCAGCCTCCCCCTAGGGTCCCTGGATTTTGGAAAATGATTGTCCCGTCCCTAAGTTTTGATGATAATAGACTCTCGGGTCCCTGGAGCCGGAATATTCCATATTCTCCGGCGAAACCCCACTTGAAATGACCAAAATGCCCCTTGCACTTAAAAAAATAAAAAAATTTCCTTCTCTCCGTCTTCTTCCTATACAAGAAAAATCTCAGAAAAACACCAACCAAAAAAAGCTTACACCAATTACAACACCCAGAACACTCACTTTTAATTACAATATTCCCAAATTGAAAAGAGCCCTAATTCTGAATTGGAATTTTCTTCCCCGAACATCTGAAAAAAATTAACCCAAAATGAAAATCCAGAATGCCTATTCTCTCTCCTCTATTTCGTCCAAACTTATCTCCTCCACCTAAATTTTAGTTATCTCCAACTTATTACCCCAAAATTCATGCAGATTATTTCCAAAAAAGAAAAAATTGTGAGGGCACAATCAGTATTTAAATGGTGGGGGAGATAAGCGAGGAGCTGGGTTAGTTTAGATCTAGGTTTAGCTAAGCCAGATCTGGGCTTGGCGGCTGGCTAGCGGCGAGTTTTGGAGTGGGGAATCGGAGCAAAATGCGGCTGTTTGGATTCACGCTCGAGGATGGGCGGAGGTCATCGACGAGGGTCGCCGAGGGCCTCGAGGATGGGAGGAGGTCGTCGACGAGGGCGTCGAGGATGGGAGGAGGTCGTCGACGAGGGCGTCGAGGATGAGTTCACGCTCCCAGCGTATACCAAGTCGTAGAGGACCACACGAAGCTTTTATGAAGCTTCTCCGAGATGCTGCCATGGTTACTTTGAGCGAGAAGGTAAGCTGAGAAGGAACGAGTTGTTTGTACTTTGTAGTTTGTACAACTTCTCCGTCGAAGAATAGGAAACTGTATTGTAGGTAATATTATTACATTCCCATTTATGTAAATTTTCAAAAAGGATCGAAGCTATTATTTTCTGTGAATCAAAACGGTGATGGACTGATGGGTTCAATTTACATGAAAAAAAAATTTAGTTCAAAGATTTTGATTTCTATGAAGAAGATGAACATGCTTGAGATTGAAAAAGAAGATGGTTTTTAGTTTTTTTTTAGTTTTTAAGTGGGAGGAGCATTTTTGTCTTTTCAAGTGGGGGTTCGCCGGAGAATATAGAATATTCCAGCTCCAAGGACCCGAGAGTCTATTATCATCAAAACTTAGGGACGGGATAATCTTTTTCCAAAATCCAGGGACCCTAGGGGGAGGGTGACCAAAGTACAGGGACGTGAGGGTAATTTGCCCTAAAAAATTAAAACTTCATTTGTAATATGGGGTGACTTCGTGTTTTAATTTAATATGCTATTACATTGTATTTCTAAATTCTACAACGGCGTCATAATTAGGTGACACAAATTTTATTTGACTCACAAGTAAGTGACATATGCCAATCTCATTTATCTAAATTATCTTACATAAGCATTTATCTAAATTATCTTACATGTTATTAATTTTATCCAGTGCTATATTAATTTTCGTGCAATTTTGAGAAGTGGCAACCAGAAGTATCTCGTATAGGGTTGTTAATTACTGGAGTAGTTGCGTGAATTGTATATACGGCCGTTCGCCTTATCACTCGAAATAATTTTCAGTCAACCACTTTGATGGGCAGCGAATTAGAAAATACGATAATGTATGAATAGTAAATACAGCAAAATAAAAAAAATTGGATTACAAATATTCAAATATCAGTATAAATATAACGAACTTTGCCGATAATAGTCCGGTTTGTCTTATTTATATTGTACTCTTTTTTTTTAGAAGCTTTAGATCTCTTTCATGATATCATTTTGGGCGTATATGATAAAAAAAGAGCAGATGAGACGAAAAATATCAACACAGAAACACTACGCAAAAAGAGACAGCTAAAAAATTTGGTTAGTGTGGTCTATTCTTTTACATTAATGTATTATACTTTGTGTGGTCAAAGATCTTTTTCTGGTCAACTCATTTTTGTGTGGGGCATCTATTCAGTAAAATATTAAAGGACAAATTATTCTCACGTCCTTGATTTTTGGTCACCCTCCCACTAGGATCCCTGACTTTTGAAAAATGATTGTCCCGTCCCTAAGTTTTGATGATAATAAACTCTCGGGTCCCTGGCTGACGTCATCGGCTCTTTTTTCATTTTTGGTCATGTAAATGACCAAAGTACCCTTAAACAAAAAATAAAAAATTTCACATTCTTCAACCTTTGATCAAGAACACCAACAACCAAAAATCAACCAAAAAATAAGATCAAACTAATCAAAATTAAGAACACAACCAAGAACAAAAAAAAACTCAATTAACTAATAACCAAATTAAATTTAGGATGAACGCCTCTTCCGTCTTATCTCCAAGGGTCAACTTCAAAACTTCTATCGCCTGGACAAGCAATTTGTTCACCATCAGGGAAATCTTGATAAAAATGCATACAACTACTATTCAAACAATCGATAGCACTGTGGATCCAAGTGGACCGCAAATACGCACGCTTTCTATCCCTAATATCGATGGCTTCTCCCAGCTCAAGTCGAGCAATTTTACCGCGAAAACTATTATAGCACCAAACCCCACAACCGTGCCTTAACCTATCAGCGATTCTGATTCCCAAATACTAGGGTTTCTTGCAATCGTTAAATATTGAATCTCGCAGATTAGGGTTTAGCGGAGGGGCAAAAGGTACCTGAGCGGACGGGACTTGAGCTCCTTATGCTGGAGGAGCTCCTTGTGGTAATCGGTGGCGGCGGTACGACACCGTGTGGCCTCGTCCCACTCCCAGTACATGTTCTTCTTTGCCACCTACCACGACGCCGAATGAGGAAGCAGAGAGGAGGGAGGCGGCATTGGCGATGTCAACGCAGGAGTTCTAGAGGCACCGATTAACTGAGCTTCCATAGCCGGAGCTTCAGGGGATTAGCGACAGGAATGAGCTGGGAGAGGCAGACTAGGGTTTGGCGGAGATCGGAAGGGAGGGCGGAGGAGGAGAGCGAGGCGGCATCATTTGGAGAAGACGCCTTAGCCTCGATTTGCTTGATTGAGGCCTCGTCATTAGATTTCTGGGTTTCGAGTATTTTTTTTTAATTTTTGATGTTCTTGATTGTGTTCTTGATTTTGATTAGTTTGATCTTATTTTTGGATTGGTTTTTGGTTGTTCTTGGTCAAAGGTTGAAGAGGGTGAATTTTTTTTATTTTTTGTTTAAGGGTATTTTTGTCATTTTCATGACCCAAAATGAAAAAAAAGCCGATGGCGTCAGCCAGGGACCCGAGAGTCTATTATCATCAAAACTTAGGGACGGAACAATCATTTTCCAAAAGTCAGGAACCCTAGAGGGAGGGTGACCAAATGTCAGGGATGTGAGAGTAATTTGCCCAATATTAAATTATTATAGAAATAATTTATTAAGTGTATTTTTTAAAAATAATACTAATTGATTGGGGTAGCTGACCTCCATGGTTTCAGTCTTTAATGTTGGATCAACTATAATTAATATCATATGAAATTTATTATTGATATTGTTATTTTTTTTGAAGCGGTAAATTTTATTAATCGCTTTAACTTTGATTACAAATTTTATTGATATTGTTACTTTTTAAAAGAAATAGAAAATTCGATGATTTTATTTTTAATAAGGGGAGCTGTTTTAACTATAGTCCAATTAGACGCACTCCCGATCTTAGGATTTTTTTACACTCTTTACTCATGTCCTATTTTAGTATCCTCTCAATAACGTTATTTATACTCTTGAAACTTTTATCGGGGGATCTGGATATTTCGTGTCAGACTAAGTCAATGATAGCCCAAACGTGGGCCTATACTTGGCCCATTAAATTTCTTGATCACCAAAAATATATGGGCCTATTAAGTCAATTAGTCGGCCCATTGGCTTAAAGACTAGGGTTGAATATGATCTGAACATAGTATTAGAAAGAACGTGTTGATCCCGACCCTCATATCTTGACGTGTTAGTGAAGTTAAAGGTCGTGCAGACTAAATAAAAGCTTCGTTTGAAGGGGGTTGGGTTGGCTACCCACATGGGCTCCATCGTGCTCCGGTGCCGTGTTTCGTCTCCTAAGTATTGGAGACTCCCCAGTTTTGATGTTTACATATTGCCTTTTCTCACTAAATACCAAAATGAATTTACCACCAGACGCATTATCATATAATTTTGGTTATATTATTTAAAACTTAAATTAATTGGTTTAGTAAGATGTCGAATATCGGTTTAGTATAGATAAAAAAGGCTATATGAATTTGGAATTTTAGGTACAATTAAAATCCAAGTGACAGAACATGTGAGGTATTCGGGAATTAATAACTGCAAAAATCGCTGAGATAAAAAACGAATGATAATTGATATCTTAAATGTTAAACCATGTGAAAGAACACCTATAAAGTAAGCGGACTGTGAGGCCGATCGTGGGCTTACTTTTTTATCTTTTCCAAAATCATGGGTTTTTCCTTAGGGACAAAATACTCCGGACAAGACAAGAAAGATTCGAGTCATGTTCGCTGTTCCGGTCAAAGATGAAAGATTCAATTCAAGATACTCTTAAAAACAAAATCATAATTATTAAATATATTAAGTGATATTTGTAAAAGTCGATTTTCTTTTTCTTTGAGGAGTAATTTGGAAGATTTCATAGGACTAGTTGATCCTTAGCAGTCAAAGATTGGCCACTTTTCTATCTTCTTTTCCTTTACCATTGTCTTTTTCTTAGAAGCCTCTACCATTGTCTTGGTTTTTCTTGATTTTTATACCAGCACCACGGTTACAAAAGTTTCCAGCCGCAAAAACAAAGCTGCCCAAAACTTACACGCCTATACAGGTAAAAGGCAGATAAACAAAAACCACAGGTCAGCTAGATACAATCTTTCTTAGAATGCAGGACCAGATTCAAATGCCAAGTTAATAATGGAAAAGAGGAAACTGATGTGCTCTTGAATGATTAATAATTAATAATATCATATGCCAAGTTAAAGAACAACAGAACGACTCCCTATCGTGCTATTTTTATCGATTCTATTATATCTTTTACCATTATGTCAAATGACTTTCTTATTGAGTGTTTCAAAGTTTTCAACAGCAAAGTCCGTATAACATGGGCCGACCCTCACTCGTGATGGCAAACTTGTTATATCAGATATTACAAAAGAACATTTTTATTATTTTGTGTGCAAAAAGTGTGTTTTACAATTATTAATCTATCTGTAACATTATTAGTCACGTATTGTACCATTGTTACACGTGTGTTGTACCATTGTTAGTCGCGTATTGTATCATTGTCTGACGCCAAATACGAGTGTATATCACGTGTTGCACCATCGTATAACAAAGTTGTACTATTGTTAGCCGCATTGTGTACGTGTACCATTGTTAATTGTATTGTGACATTATTAGTAGTCAGCAACACCATACTGTTGCGGTCGCGGTAATACTGAATCCGACCCTTTTCGGAAAAGTTCTAATAGTTCGTTAAATTTTCAGTTATGGAAGTTTCTTTAAACTGGAATCCTACATATGTGGTCTGGAACAATGCACTATTTTTTGTTGGCCACGAGGCCCAACTCTATTTCCTACTTCGGAAAAAGGAATGGTAGAAAATATTGATGCTTATGATGTAAGCAAAATCCAGAGAATGTCAGAGATTCTTAGTTCATGTACATCTGAACATATATGCTAATAGTATGGAATACAAGGAACATTTTCACGTGCAAAGTCAGCCAAATTAATTATACTTCCATAAACTTAGATCAACTGACGAGAATATTATTCTAATTTAATCAATTATTGAGTTTGAGTATTTGAACTTTCTAATCTTTCAAAGATCATACCTCCAATTGATCAGCCTGCCTCGAGAATCATGCTGTTGTCTAGAAAGAATATATAGAGAGATTTGAACTTAGAATATATCAACACAGTCGTAGGAATAATGCCCATTTGCACATAAGTATCGGATAAATGTGATTAAGATTTGCATTATATACCCAAGAACCTTCTCACGGATCATATTATAGACTAGGATTCGCCAATCCTGACGTCTTCGTCGCTTTTCATGCTACTTACTTACGGAATCAACAAGCATTCATAGTTTTAACTTAATCAACAAATCTCGAATTTGAATTTTGGGAGCTGACAACTGTTAAATATTTGTTTTTGTTACATCTCAAATGTCTTACCTACTTCGAACGTAGATAATTCGATTTAGTGAATGTCTCTAATATAAAAAGACTTATTGTCATGGTACGGATTAATAGTAAAGTGTATCTATGATTTTCATATTGTAATTTTCTCGTGTCCGGTATTGATTATAATTTTGATGTTTATTTAGGCAATTTGTATGAGATATTTATTTATGTGTTGTTGATTTGCTCCGACTGAGCAATTTGGGTGGAGTAATTATTGTGTACATATTTTGGATTTATTACTAAATAAAAATTATATTTATAAAAAAATCATATCTTTTTTGCTTTAATTTTGTTTATAAATAAATTCATTGTGCGCTTCCATTATTATTTTTTTAAGTATATGTAAGCTTCCGTCACTTTCAGTCCTGCCAACTTTAATTTGTTTCACTTTAGTGCCTCACACTCGGAACGCATTGTTTGAAAATCTTAATCTCCTTTCACTAATATTAAAACACAACTTATAGAAAACCAAAAAGCCTGATGCAAATGCTTTCTGATCAATAATAATTAGTTTAAAATGCACCATTATCACCAAATACCATTAAAAAGTAGGGGAAACAAACAAAATATTACGTTTTTAAATCAGTTATTGGATTCTTAGCTAGCAAGGATGATGGCAGCAGGTTCCTTTGGTTTTATATTTAGTCACAACAGGAAAAAAAAACATTTTCTCGATATTAATATACCAATTAATGTCCTCACACTAATGTCCATCTTTTTTGGAATACTTATTTCTGTTAATCAGGAAGAAGATTAAGTGGATTGAGAAATTCGGGAATGCAAAAGATAAGAACATTTATGAAGGGGACTAAATAAGATTATATCTAGCTTGAATTTGGATTAGTCCGGTTGTTTCCTGCATATTCTAAAAATATTTAGGCACATCACCAGGGAAAACCCTTCTATTAGAATATATATTTGGATTTTTTTTGGAGGTGAATATATATAAGGATTGATTACTATCGAAGTTTGTATCCTATTCGGTATCAAAAAAGTCAATAATATATGCAAATTGTAAAAAAATATTAGATAGAATCAAAATATTCTATAAAGAGATCCCTAACATTGGGAAGTCACTATGATTAGATATATGCAAATTGTTCCCACGCCAATCTGATTCCAAATTCTAGCACTTGGGATCATCTTTGTTATCAATCGATAACAAGTTATTTTAGCTTAATTAGATATCTCGAATTTAAATTTTAATAATGTAACAATGTTAATTTTTGGTAAATAGAAATTCATCACAATTCAAAATTTTATGTTATTCGAATCTGAAAAATCGATTTAGTAAGTGTCGGAAAAATAATAAAGTTGCTTTGGTGACGGATGACTGGAATCCAAACTCCACCAACTAGGAAGAGCTGAAAGACGCGAAGTGGAGCGATACTTTGGAAACTTTGGAATATGAAAAACCGAGCGATATTTCAAGGCGAGCGGTGCAACATGGAACTTCTCATCCATGCTACTATTGGACAAGTTCAAGAATGGCTTACATGGTCAAATTCTATAGCAGATATTGGTCCCCAAGATTTAGTTTTGTACATGAAATCTCTACGCGATAGGAGAGATTACCATTGTAATTAACTAGTTGTGTAAGATTAGTACTACTTGATGTAATTATTTTGAGTTTATAAGATTAATCTATTTATTAAAAAAAGATGCGAAGTGAGAATCTGTCAATTTACACGTAGTAAATTGGGGTGGTTAGAATTTCCACTAGCATCTTCCAGGTGACAACAAGTTGGAATAGTTGGGAGACATATGGATAAATGGATTCCTTTGCCCCATATTGTTGGGATTCTTGTGATAAGAATGTATCTGAGTTGGTGTCAAACTTTTTTTTTAATGTGAAACTGGTACATCATAGAAGTCATTAGAATATATATTGTAAAAAAATGGAGTGTCTTGTTTGAAAACTCGAGTTGATGAATAGCTAAGATGGAGGAACTCAATTGTGGATTTTGGACACCAAGACTTGATTTTGTACATGGAGTCTCTAAGAGATCGGAGAGATTGAACATGTAATTAACAAATAGCTTATGATTTTTGTACTATTTTGTGTAAATATTCGGGGTATGAAATCAATCCATTTAAAAAAAACCCCTAAGATGAAATGAAAACTCGTGTAGTTATGCTACTCATGTAAATTGGGTCATCCTTGGCTCGTTTTTGTTTCTTACCTCTATGGCACAGTGTAATTAACTCAAATACAAACTTATCCCAAAAAAAAAAACTCAAATACAAACACAAATCTATTTACTTATGGGAAAAAAAGGCAATCAGTGGGTTGCCTTGTGGTCCATGTCACGATAAAGCCATGACATCTATACTTTACCTTTTTTTTAACATACTACCATAACTTAAATAAATACCACCCTTAGGTGGGAAAGTCAGTATACAATAATACATCCAAATTTAGGGGATGTAGGAGAAACCAATCAAAAGAAAGATTTCCTAATCTAGCACTTTTACAAAGCCAATCTGCAACATAGTTTTGTAAACGAGAGATTAAGATAAGCTTACAACAAGGTAAAAACTTCAACGAAGATCAAATCTCTAAGACCAGCGCATCGAGTCTCCAGTGAACTTGCAAATGAGGGTCATTGATAAACAAGAAAGCCAGCGGGCAATCTGTTTCAATACAAGTAGGACTCCGGGCAAAATTCCTCTGGATCAAGAAAATTACCAAGGCTATCACAAGAAGCACGGTATTCAAAGGCGCGTGAGCTGGAGTAACATCATGCTGACCAGTAACAATCTGGCCACTGTAGTTTCTAGCAACTGTAACAATTCTCGCGGGTGAAGAGGCCTCCACCCAAGAAGCATTACAGTTGAATTTTAGGAGTCCATCATCTGGAGCCATCCACGAAATTTGTCTCTACTGATCCTCGACCAAGCAGCACGAAGTAGGGACCTGCTAACTGTGAAAATTCCAAACAGAAGTGAGAAGCTTTCGCAGCAGTTACAACAGGGTCAATACGTGAACCCTAAAAAATGAATCTATTCCTAGATAACCACAAACTCCAACACAATTGCATAGCAAAGGAAAGAAGATGTAAATCATCAGCAGAAGAGAAAAGACCTAAAATATACTTAAACCAAATAGCAAAAGAAGTATGCAGAGAAGGATCAAACAAATAACTCAGAGCACTACAGTGCCAAGTAGCACGAGCATGAGAGCATCCAAATAACATATGTAACACATACTCGTCGCTACAAAAACTCACTTGACATAGAGGAGAACTAGATAGACTCCTCCTATGCAGATTAGAGGCTGTAGCAACACCATTATGAACAAGCTTCCAAATAAAATTCTTGACTTTAGGAAGAATCAACAAGTTCCAAAACTTCCTCCAAGTGCCAGGAGAATCCAAAAAAGAGTTTGAGTTAGCCTGTCTCACCGGAGCTTCCTCCAAGTGCCAGGACATCTATACTTTACCTTAATGTCTTCTAAGTGGACAACATCTTTTAAATTGATTACCAGCTTAATGGGATTAGCTTAGTAATTAAGTCTCTTAAACCAAAATTAAGTGTGTGCCTTTTTCTAAAGTGATCAACTCTTCTCTTCTATATAGAACACCACAAAAGAATGTACCTGGGCTGGTGTTATATTCAACACACGAATTATTTTAGCTAACCAGATATCTCAAATTTAAGTTTTAAGAACATGGTAATATGAATTCAGAAAACATAATTTTGTCACATGAAACTATATTAGCCCATTTATTAGTAAAGAACTTTACCTATTCATTTTATTAAAAAATTTAGTTGAATATAAAAAATCTAATAGTTTTACATCAATATTACACACAACGGAAACGTGAACATCCATATAAATCAAAATTTTTTTGAATTACACGGTCTAAATTAAAAATAGCAAAATTGGAGAAATCGACCAAATCAACGCATTATGATTTATAATAAATATTTAAATATTTTAGATAAATTGAATTATATGAAAAAGATAAATTAAAGAAAACAATGATTTGAAATAGAATTTCCAAGAGAACTCTAAAAAATATCATAACTATAATATTTTCTCTTTTAATTTCTTAATTATGACAATAAATTTTTTTTGTATAGTTGTGTCAATTCATATGACACTTTGTTATTATATGATTTATTATTATATGTACTGTGTGAAATAATTTGTGTTAAAGAATATTTGACCTAACGATATAAAATTTAGAAAAATTTAATAAAGATCTAGATTTTAATCTAACAAAGTATATTTTTGGTATAAAAAATCATCTAAAAAAATTGGTGACACCAAAGGAGGTTCCGTAAAGAACTCTCGAAGCGAAGGAAAAACATTTCCTAACTGCGATTACGTCCCCTACTCTTCTCGGCGTGACATCTTGAACTGGTTAGGTGCACAGTACTAAGAAAATTCTATCACGAATGGTGACCACTAAAGCAATTTGAATATATTAAAATTCTTTAATTTTCGGTGGAGGAGGGAGTTTCGCCAGCTCAATGAATTGAAAATGTGTTTCAAGCACTAACGCCTCTTAAAAAAGAATTTTTCTAATTTAACCAACATGTCTTGAATTTTAATTTCTATAAATATAGTAATAATAAATATTTATTTGGAAGTTTTTATAGTGAGTATCCAAATAAGATGTACTTTCAACCAAAAAAGGGTAATGTAGTTTCAAAAAGTAAAGATGAGCTGCTTCCAGGCTTCCAGCCTCAAGGAAAGTTATTAACTGAACAACGTAAAAATGAAATAAAAATGAAAATCGTGTTAAATGTGTTACAATGAATCCCATATGGAAGCTTGATATACATAGATATCTCGTAATATTATGCTGGCAGCTGAATGTCGTACGTAAGAAAAAATTCTACAACTTATGAAATTTGTAAATATTAGTGCTATTAATAAAAAAAAGTGTCTAATTTTTTTTTAATAAGTAAAGTTGTATTAAACTCACCAAAAAGATAATTAAGAGTAATTATATCGCCTAAGGTACTAGATAAATATTTATCTAAGCAAAAATAAATATAAGCACTACATAGCACAAGTTCTAAATGCAACACCAACAATAGGACCACAACCACCCCTGCCTGCAGCCAAAATTAAGGAGGATCAAAGGTGTCCAGATTTTAGTACCAATCCGTTAAATGTTACAATGAATTCAAGTTTTAGTACTAATGCATTACCGGAGCTCGAGGTGAAAACTTCTAAAATTTTGTCTAAATTACACGAAGTGCAACAAGAAACATTTACATCTTGGCTTTGTCCTAATGCTACTTTTTTGGGTCGTGTCATTTGATAAGCATTCAATAGACCATGAACCGAGCTCTTTTAAAAAATATTTGCCAACTTGTAAAATTGCTCGAACGATACCAAGTCTCAAGCCCAGATACATTAAATTTAAAATTTATTAACTTCTTATCTCAACAATGTCCGTGTCTATGGAATTGTTACAAGTGACAAGGGAATTCTTACTTTAAAATACTTTCTCACAATATTCAACTCAGAATATCAAAATTTAGATAGAAAAAATAGCCACGAGATAAGTCGTACGTAGAGCACGTTGAAAGCTATAACTTAGATGCCGATTCCGAAGCATTGCCAGGCATTTGGGCAGCATGCCGAGGACCAGACCATGCAAATTATACATCGCAAGCGATATTGCAGGAGTAGCATATAATATATAGCACCATAATAGACATTGATATTTGACACGTTTCAGTATTATATCAAATATAAAATTTTAAAACTAGGAGGTAATATCTTTTTAGTTTGTATGTTGAACTCAAACACTTTCTATTTTCAAACGAAATTCAGAAACATCGGCCGAAATTTGCAATCATGTGACTTTGCTATCAGTATATTCAAAAGGCAAGAACAATGGAAGCTAGATAGTTGCAATCTCGTGTTTGTACGAAGCTTTTTTATGCGAATGTAAATATCACGATTATCAATAAAATTTTACTTATATAAAAAAGTCAAAAACGATGGACCATAGAATTAAAATGCTCTAATAATATGTTATTAGTACAAAGAGCATTAGCCTAATATCACGAGGCGTATTAAGAATTGATGGACTCCGTGGTTCAATCCTTGCAAGTATAACTGTAAAAATATACCTATACAAAAAAGATCTAATAACATGTAAAAATCTATATATTCAAACTAAAATCTTAAGAAGATAGATAGATAGATTTTTCTACACTTATAAGTCAAGCACACACTCTCACTACTTTCGATTTGAGATGCTACAACAATTACCACAACATGCGAAGATCGATAGTAATAAATTATTCTAACTTAATCAATTTTCTTGTATTTTAGCGACGATCACCCTTTATTATATTTTTCAACTCGAATATATATATATATATATATATATATATATATATATATATATATATATATTACTCATTTATTTGATATTTGTTTTGATGGAATAATACAGGCGAGCTAGGGCTACTTGCCTCATTAGCATCTTTGATACTCTCCGCGGGTGACCTAGGCTGTCGGTGGGCCTTACCTCAAATGCGGGTAATGATGCATCAACTGGATGGTAAGTTTAGTCTTAAGCGCGATGGAGGATAATATTTATGTCTTCCAACCCGTGAATTTAACATGTACAAAGTTATACGGATAGTCTCCAATTTTTTTGATTTGGTAGTTCCATCTATTATTTTAGATTCATGGATGTCGATAAAATCGTTCAATTTAACGATACCTTAGGATGACATAGCCTTCAAGTTAAGGGTGATGTTCAAACGATGAAAGGTTTACGATGGATGCCTAAAAACGAAGAGACGAGGAAGGGCGGCAAAATACTTCAGAAAATTACAAATAAGTATAGATCTGGAGACTCTTAAATAGATAAACCTTTGATACATATGTGACCTGTTTCAAAGATGACTCCATCCACACAAAAAGAAGAGAAGAGCCGTGACAATTATTATATCGTTGATTGCATCGACGGCAATAGCATGATCAGTACACACGGCATTGATGATAATTGAATTTCTAGTTCGCTGTAACCGAAAATGATCAATTGCTTCGATAGGCATTTTGAAACAGTTTCGGTCATTTGGAATATTGCCCACTCTATAAGACACGTTCTTGAAAGGAAAGAAAAAAGTGGGGAATCATTTTTTAAAAAATAGGGTATGTAAGTGGTTAAAATCTAGGGTAAGTTCAGAATCAAAATAACAATAAATTTATGAACAAGTACTTAAATCAACTCGCGAGAGAGTTGTTCTAACTTAACAAAGGTCTCGAGTTCGAGTCATTGGGAACGCAATAGTGTTAAATACTTGTTGGGAGAGTTTTGCCACCTTTCAAAGGTCCCACCCAACTCGAACTTGGATCACTCGATCTACTGGGCTCGATACAAAGTGGTTATAAAAAAATAAATAACAATGAATTTAGGCGCAACTACAGGTAAATAATTTTTTGGAAAAAGTACACTTAAGTATTCTGTAGTTTAGCACTTTCTAAAATAAGGTCATGTAGTTTTTTCTCCGTCCAAAATCAGTCCTTGTGGTTTGTTTTCTCTGACATTTTCGAGTCCCGGGCAGTCCGAGTAGATGCCCGACCACATGTCTGTCCACGTGGGTGCCACGTCAGCCAAAATGACAACGTTTATTATTTTACGTGGATATTTTTATTTGTTGCTGATTGCTGACGTAGCATGTGACAAATTACCACATTAGTCCCAAATAACAAAATGACCCCTCCACTTCTTTTCTCTCCTCCCGACCCAATCTTCAAGCTCTCCTCTTAATCGTCTTTCTGGAAACAACAAAAACCCACTTATCGACCCAATCGAAAGTGTCATGCACTACCCTCTCCTCTTAATCTTCAAGCTCTTCGTCATCCTAGCATCTCCACCGGACTCCGTCTCTCCTTCTCCGACCACCACCACCCTCGCCGGTGGAGTTCGTTCAGCGGATTGGGCACAAACCCAATCAAACACAAACGGCTGACGTCATCAATATGATCTTTTGACCTCACAAAAATTAATTAAAAAGAAATAATTTATATTCCGACGCAATCACCGTCGCCACCATGGACCCTTCCCCTCGGCCCCACCACCACAACCTAGCCCCACCCCAGTTTCCCTGGAAATGACAATACCGCCTCCCTCAGAGGTACTGCCGTCGTCATCGTCGATGGGAGATGAGGAGGTCATCGTGGTCGATGAAGTCGTCATCCTCCTGACGATGAACAGTACAACCAAACCCAGATCCTTGATTCGAGGACATGAATTAATTGGGCCTTTGAGGATTACATCGGCATTTTTGATTGGGGGAGGTAGCAGCCGTAGCGGCAGACGAGAGTTGAAGTGGGTCATCCCCAACCCTGTCTTCTCGCGCTTCCCCATCTCTGCGTTGTCGTCTCCGGTCGGTTTCCGATTGAAGGAAGCTGGTGGAATTTGAACCCTGTCGGTTTGTTTGCCGGTGGAGTTCGTTCGAAGGAGTGAAAGGAAGTGGAGGGGAGAAAGGAAGTAGAGGTCGTTTTGTTGGTTTTTTTTATATTTTGAATTTGGGACTAATGTGGTAATTTTCCACATGCCACGTCAACAATCAGCAACAAATAAAAATGTCCACCTAAGATAATAAACGTCGTCATTTTGCCGGCCATGGCACCCACATGGACATACATATGGTTGGACTTCTATTCGGGCTGTCCAGGACTCGAAAATATCCGAGAAAACAAACCACATGGATTGATTTTGGATAGAAAAAACCACATGGCCTTATCTTGAAAAGTACTAAACTACAGGGTACTTAAGTGTACTTTTTCCTATTTTTTTTATCGCTACACTATTTTCATTTCGACCAAAATAATATAAATATCATAATTTATTATAAGTAATTTTATGTAAAATATTCAATTACAAAATAAAGTTATAATAATTCTGTTAGAAAAATTAGATCGAAAAGAAATACACAATACAAGTGGAAAATTCCAAGAGAATGAACAAAACTAGCCAAAGAAGAGTGTGAGTTAAATTCACAAACCACACCATTTTCAACTACACACATAAAAGTAGACATAAGTCTACATATGTAATGTCTTTAGTTTTATGTTAGGTGTACCATTCGCTTCCACCCACATCATTTTGTTTGCTTCCTGATTGGTTTTCGATTTATGTTAGGTATCTTTGTTTTTTATCTTTTGTTTTATAACCTGTATTTTTATTATAAACTTCGTGTCATCTTTCTCAAAAAAAAATATCCCTAGTTTTACACATACGGGAAATAACTATTGAGCATAAAGTTCAATAACTTAATTTTTTTGTTGAACCATTTCGTAATTAAATTATACTAAGTTAATTAATCCAGATTCCTACTATGTGGGTCACTAACATAATTTGGAATATTCCACCAAAAAAACATAATTTGGAATAAATTCCCAACAAATTAAAATTAAGAAATAGAAATTTCTTGAGTGTGGATCACAAACAACTAACATACGGACGAAAATAATATACTGAAAATTGAAACCCAAAATCTCCTGAAAAAGGTATATTTATTTAAAAACATTTATAATTTCGAATCCGGAGATTCTCGTAACTGCATGTACAGCACCGAGACAACCAGGCAAGATACCGAGGAATCTCCTCCATCTTCGGTCACCCTATATATACCTTCCCCCAACCACCCACCTTCCTTGAACCTTCCCTCACACCCCCCACCCAAAACGATGGCGTTTCGAAGACTACTCGCGAAAGGTCTCTATAACAACACCAACAACGGTCACCGAGTTCTTACCTCACAGGCTGTCACCTTAGAACACAAACAATATCCCCTCCCGACGAAGATCGCCGGCGCAACTCGGGACCCCTCGCCGGAGAAGGGGTTCTTCCGGCGGTTTAGAGGTGGGGCAGTGGCCCAGATCCCGGAGTTCCTCTCTCTCCCCGTCGGCGAGAAGCTCCGGGAGCGGCTGAGGGGGCTCAATGAAAACGTCGGGGGAGGGGACCACCGGCCGTCGCCGGCCCCGGAGCTGGAGGGGTTCGGGGTGACGGTGGAGGACGCGAGGAAGCTGATGAGGGTGGCTCAGGTGGAGAGGCTTAAAGGGAGGGTTAAAGAGGAAGGGAGGGCTACGGTGTCGTATTCGGGGTTTGTGACGATGTGTCGCGAGTGCTCCGGCGGGAGTGGGGCCCACGCCCATGAGTTCGCCCAGTCGATGGATCGCTCCGGCCACGTCATCGTTCTCGGCGACGTCGTTTTTCTCCGGCCCGATCAGGTAATATATGGATATCTGACGTTTTCCCCTTAAAAAAAATTAAAGTCGATCTGATTGGTGTCCGGATTTGAAGTGACGTTAAACAAAAATATTACCGAAATCAGAGGTCTTGTCATATTCTGGTTTATACCGTATTCGTTCGACTAAGTCAACTTCAAGCGGGTAGGATTTTTAAAAGGTGACAAATTTTTTGGAACATCGTTGCATTTCCTAGTACTCCAACTCAAGAACTGTTAAGTTAGAACAATTCTATCGCTAGACGTATGACCATTTACTTTAATCTTCTAAATGTTGAACAGATGGCCAAATCAATGGAGAATCTGATATCTCAAACCATGGCCACTCCAAACGACCCGAGGAGGGAGAAGCTCAAAGAATTGGAGATGGAGAAGTCCATAATAGATAAAAAGGCCAGGGCCCATGTTAAGTGGGAGCTCTATTGTGGGCTGGGCTTTTTAATGGTCCAGACCCTCGGGTTCATGAGGCTGACCTTCTGGGAACTGAGCTGGGACGTCATGGAGCCCATATGCTTCTTCGTCACCTCCCTTCACTTCGCGCTTGCCTACGGTTTTTTTCTCCGAACATCCACTGAGCCGTCTTTTGAAGGGTACTTCGACCGCCGGTTCAAGGCCAAGCAGAAGAGGCTTATGAAAGTCCATAACTTTGACGTGGAGAAGTATAATGAGCTCAGAAAAGTGTTTTATCCTTCCTTGGGCCTGGACTATGGGCCGAAAAACTCGGAGCAGTTTAGCCCATTTTTCTATCACCAGGAGGGGTTTGGTAACTACCGTTATAACTGAACTGGACCATTTTTAGTTGATAATGACGAAAAGTAGAGGAGTAAGAGAATTTTCTTTTTTCGTAAAGACTACGCGGTCTAGGCCTCGAGCCGGTGACGTTTGTTTTGATGACCGTCTTTTATTTAAAGTCGAATATTATCGAGGCTGTTACGTTTCCTCCTATTTGTGGGTGTACAGTTATTTTTTTAACCGAGTTATCGATATAACTTGAGGTTTTCTTGAGTTTGGAAGTTGAAAATTCCATAAGGTCCACTCCAGAATCAGTGAGTAATTGGGCCGTGGGATTTTCACTTTAAGTTTAAGGGGTTCTTGTAATAATTGGGCCGAATTTGCCTCCTGGCCCATGTAAATTGATCCAAGTTTTATGTTGGATACAGCAACCTACTTATGCAACTATTTTATACTTCCGTTCTCCATTTCGGGCTTTCTGTTTGAACCGCAAACGTGAAAATCAACTGAAATGAGTTCGAGTCCTAAAAAATGCAAAAAAAATTGGTAGAGTTCTTATCCATCAAAATCTTGTAGACCTCGAAAACAAGTTAATTAGTTTGATGATATGATACGTTTCGAAAAAACAGTTAATTTAACATTTTAATTTTTATATTCCTTACGATACCCTGTTAAAAGGAATTCGTGTTAAACATATGGGCCACGAACGCTATTTGCAGACACCGCATAAACTCACGAATGTCTAATAAAATATAAGGCCACGTGTGAGCCCATAAAAGCAGCCCATAACCCCTCACGCGAGTTGCACTTTATGCCCAGCCACTTCAAAAAAAAAAAATCAAATGTTATTTGTATTTGTTAAATAAAAAGTTTGAATTCAAATTTTATTAATTAAATAAAAATTATTTCCTGCTCGACATACACGAACATCATCGTCATCTTTCGCAGCGAAATTAGTTCTCTTGTCCTACTTATATTTCAAGGAAAAACGACGCCTAATGTTTTTAATAAGTAGATTTTAGCAATAGTAATTAGTATTTGCATATTACATTTGTAGCTACAGTATAATTTTCTAATGCAATATTAGAATTGGTGACCTCGTTAAAATTCGAGTACGATAAAATACAATTAAAAAAATTATCCTACAGGTAACGTCCTCCCATCTACTCTCCCTGTGCGTCGTGGGAAAATGATGTTGCAAATCCAGCGGGTCATGGACGAGTACAAAGAATTCCTCATGTGGTTGGCCCCATGCATATACATTTTTTTTAGAAAAATTTAAGTGAGTTAGCCTAAATCTTTAAGATCTTGACAATATTAAGATTCGATCTCTCTCGACTCAAACTTAAAGTTCCTCCACACTTGTGTTGGTTGGCCCCATGCATATACTCTCAACTACGTTCTATGCAAAAGTTGGTGTTTATCCACCACCAACAATGACCCACTGCCCACGTGAAACCCACATATTTAAGTATTTGTTTCCCTTGCAAATAACACATTGGAAATTTTTTAATAATTTTCGAATTTGCAGTTTACGACATGCCAACTGGATTTTCCTGAATAATTTGATTTCATTTTCATAAAAAAATAATTGTATCTAAGGTATTTTTTGGTGACTCCTTGGGATATATTGTCATGTTTGCTTTTATTTACAATAATCGTGTTAAAATATGGTAAATACCTTAAATAAACCGTTTACCTTCATGTGCATTTACTGTCATACTATTGCCGTATATCTATAAATATTAACTATTTAAAATTTACCGTGTCGTACATTAAATAAAGACGATCTCCGGATCATATTTATTTATTTAACCACCAAGCGCAGGACACTAAAAAAAATTATATGATAACATATAAGTATTTTAGCTTTACAAGAATTTTTCGAATTCAAATTCTGAAAATATTGTTACGTAAAAATCCAATCTGAATAATTTCTGTACGTAAACATGCAGTAGTTAGTTCTATACATCACGTGATTTGGAAGAAAAGAACATTCACTTTGAATAACAATACCCAGATTCAATCTTAAAAAATGAGATTTTTAGTGTTCATATCAGCTTTGGACACAACTTGTATCAAAATGGTCCAAGGGAATAATTAACTCACGAACCAAGAAAATATAATTATTAAAGTCGTTTATAAATAGAGCCCGAGAACGTGAAATATCTGAAAAATTCTTGGGAAAAACTTCATTTTTAGTACCTTTGGTTTGATGAATTTTGCGATATGATCGTGAGGTCCAGAAATGATTTTTGGACCCGTCCCGAGTTTCTTAGGCAAAAAAAAAAAAGAGAAACCACAAGTAGCAAAAATATCATTTCCGAACTTTAAGATCATATCGCAAAATTCGTCAAATTAATGGTACTAAAAAATAAAGTTTTCCCAAAATTCTTTGGGATAGAACAGTAGGTTGCGATTTAAGGCTACAACATAATGAGGAGGATGAACATGCCAATTTGATTCTTTCATTTTCAGATTGAATGATACAGCCAACCAACTAATAATCGACAAAATGGCGGTAATCATTACAAAGCTATGCTAATTAAGAAGCATATTCGTAACCAACATCTTGTCCCAAATCTGAACATTGCCTAGTTTTGCATCAGAAAATTATTCGATCAGCTGCGATTTAATGTAAATGGTCCATGGTCCAAATGCATTACAGTAATGATAATTAGATTCAAGAAATTACGTAAGCGGTGGAATTAGTAAAATGAGGTTACAACTTACACCAACTAATCAACTAATAAAATCATTTTACCACCTAACTCATTATTGACTCTCCACTCATTCTTCATGTAGCTGGATATGACATGACAGGTGACTGCCCCATGAAAAAATGAAAACCCCACTAAGTTACTTTTTCCATTAAAACTTAGAGAGCTATATATAATTAGTGACACCATATGTCAACCATTTGCAAATTCAATTTCCACAAAAAAAATAAGCACATTCAATGAAAATTGTTTTGAGAAAAGCGTTCTAAGACTTAAGAACTACGAATGTAAAAATATTATTAAAAAATTATCTCTTAAATAAAGTTATATAATACTCGACTTTAAATAGAGAATTCAAAAAAAGGCATTCTCTGCCCATTAGAATAACTCTGATGCGAGTCATAATTATCCAGCATCTCTTTGGTGTGCCTAACTATAAATGTGAATTTCGACCCAAAAAAATATATAAATGTGAAACTGTGCAATATTTTGTACTATCAGACGACAGAAGCATCGTAAAGACGCGTCGGCGTTAATCATAGTTTTTTAATAGAAAAACAGCGTTAATCATAGTTGGTGCAGCTGTTAACGACTAGTCAGTGTAGCTTTTAATAGCTTGGGTGTTTCCGTTCGCCGGTAATTCTTGGGTGAGATTTGTAGTCTTTAAATAATTTTATCTGATTTAAATTTTGAAGAATTAGCTTTGTAGAAATCCGCATACTAGAAAATAAAAAAAGCAGTAATAGGAATAGAAATCTAAATATGTCTTATATCAGTTTTTTAACAATCACAATGTGCCACATGATTAATCTGTGGTGATATTTTGTTAATCAAAATATATTCAACCTAAAATATAAAGATAATAAGTATATCGATCTCACTATATTTTAAAAATGAAGTTCAACTATTCATCATTTTTATATGTTAATCTCAACATGTGTGTTGTGATATGTTTCAAACTCGAATTAATCAACTAATTGAATATCTTAATACCAAGTGGTCATGTCAGAAAGAAAACTAACTTTATTGTTTTAAAGGAATCAATTTGTTAGGGCTCGTAAGTGTTTTAAATCGAGTCATTAAATGTTGTTGGATAATTTGGTGTGAGAGAAAGAAAATAACTAATCCGAGTCGTGTAGGAAATAATGTTCTTAAGAATCAATTTTACCAGAGGTTCTGTTCTCCAGAATAAAATGGATCATTTCAAGATTTACTTGGTTAATTAAGAACTAACAAAGACAATGTAAGCAACTCGGAATTGAAAAATAGAGCAAAAGAATTTTCACCAAAAAATGGTTGTGTCCCTCACAAATAAAAGATAACCTTCTTATATATCAAATATCCAAAGAAAAAAATAAATATGGGCATTTACACAATTTAATTGTATAACATATAATTTAATTTAATAAAATTCGAAATTAATTTATGCAATAAATTTGGAGTGCCATGAATTTTCAAAAAATCTGATGAATGTTTTTTATGGATAATTTTTTTCAAATAAATGTCCATTATTAATTTAAATTTTTAATGTAGATTGTTACAATTTTGTAACATCTCACTTTTTTTTAAGATAAAGTTTACACAAATATTTGCTCCTTTTTTCAACAAACGTATAGCAGTTAACTTCAATTAGTCAGTTCTTCAAAAAACTTCAATTAGTCAGTGGGGTTGGGCAACCCACGCCGTTGAACTTTGTAGTTTGTAGAGCTAAAAAATTATTAATTATTGCTTGAGTAACACGTATCTTAATTGAAAATGGCGTCATTATTGTGCTAAACCGATTTTCGTAACTTATTTATTGTCCATTAGCAATACCTTTTACTCCTAAAAAACTAACAATATGGTTTTACACATGATCATGGATGTTAACAAATAACGTTGGAGTGGCTCAACTTTGAATTCAAAATTCAAAGTATTTAACTTCGGTGCATGCAAAGACTCAAATTCAAAATCTGGTTAATGTTGAACAAAATTTTCCCTAATTGATCTAATTAGCTATTGATTAACTTACAAAAGCTATTATTTTTTCCCAAAACTACACATCCGAATCTTACCGGGTAACTAATTTATATTGGATAACACTATAAATATTATAAAACTATTTTAAACTAATTTTAGTACAACAATATTTCTTAATTCGAATTCAAAATATTATGTTAGACCATAACAACGGTTCCAATTAATTAACGCATCAACGGTAATAAAAGTTGTTTTTTTAGAAGGTAATAAAAGTTGTTAATCACGACACTAGATACTGAGGGATTTGGATTCAGATGGGACTACATAAAAATCATCCCCATAGTATGGACTAAATCTGGACCTTTAGATTCGATTAAAATTAAAAAATCTAAGATCTAACGGTCCAAATCCTTTAGACGGTATTTTGGAGTTTCAACCCAAAAATTGCTAGCTAGATTTCCTTTCTCCTCCCTTTCGTAATTTCCTCTCCCATTATTCCAGCAAAAAAAATTTTCTTTCCCAATTTCCGTAATCGAATCTCTTGCAAGGAAATTGCCAGCGACTGTCCTTCATCTTCATCTCCTTCCCCCATCTGTTCTTCCCCATACTCTAGTTGAAATAGTCTTCTTCATAAGTTGACTTTGTTATTTTTTTAAGGACGTGTATGAGATTAGTTTTTGATTATTTTTATTTTGGTTTCATATTTTTGTTTTGATTCCCATATATTTGTACAGGTTATAATAGGAGTCATTTTCGTCATGAACTTTTTAACGTCCTTGGTTGGAAAGTAAAGTGATATCGATATTCGAATATTTTTGCAGTAGTTTTTTTCCGATTGTGATATTGGTTTCAAATGTATTGCGGAACAATTTCACTTCTCTATTTTACTTTTGAGAATTTGTTTGTCCTTGGTAGCTCCCTAATTAGACAAAAAAAATTTCATCTCCAGTAACATGAATTTAATCTTTGGGTCCAAAAAATTTGGCATTGATGAATCTACCAATATCATTTTGGTGACGTACCAATATCATATCTCATCAATCATATAAATTTGGCATTGTCGTATACCAATAAAATATAAATTGAATACCGTTCTCATCAATCATTCTGAAACAATGTCATATATGTACCAATGTCGTAATATCAATGCAGACGATACCAATACCATCTAAAATACCATGTAAATGCAATCTCATAGAAGCAATAACTCAATATCATAGAAGAAAGAAACCAATATCTTAAAAGTAGGTAACCAATATCGGAGAAGACAGAAACCAATATCGGATTAGAAGAAAACCAATATCATATATGAAAGAAACTAATATTGTGTAAGGAGGAAACCAATATCATATAAGAGAAAAATCAATATCAAATAAGAGGAAAACCAATATCATATAAGAGGAAAACCAATATCGAAAATATATGCTAAATTAAAAAATTTATTGATAAAATTTTAATTAAAGATCTCTTTAAACAAATTTAAGTATCAAATTAATTGATCCGAGTTGTTCGAATTGCTAATAATAATTCAGAATAATCGGTGACATATAGGATGGATTAAAATATTGTAGATAGGCCTCAGTTAAAAAACATTATAATGTATTTTAGATGGTAGATGTACACTATACGTCATCAGAAGACGCGTCCCCTGTTAAAATTTGTGTTACGAACACAAAAATTTTCTCCTTATATGATATTTGTTTCCTTCTTACATGATATTGGTTTTACTTTTTCAATAATATTGGTATGCTTCTAATACGATAGTAGTTTCCTTCTAATCCGATATTGGTTTTCGTCTTCTGTGATATTGGTTTCCTACTTCTGTGATATTGGTTTATTGTTTTGATGATATTGATTTTCTTCTTCTATGATATTGGTTTATCGCTTCTATAATATTGGTTTATTGGTTCTATATTATTAGTTTTGCATTTATATGATATTGGTTTATTGCTTCTATAATATTAGTTTATTAGTTCTGTAATATTAATTTTGCATTTACAAGATTGGTTTTGCATTTATATGGTATTGGTATCAAAACAAATAAGTAAAGATATCGTCATTTTTGGATTAGGGTTCTTAGGATTTTTTGGTTGGAACAAAGGCCGGAAGGAATTAGGGATTGTGGCGTTTTTATTTTTGTCACGTCTAATAATTGTAGAATAACATGATTTTAGGGCAACCGGTTGATATTAATTCATTTTTCAATTATTTCCTTAATTGTATTACACCTAAATTTCAGCTTCTCTCTCTTAATAGTAATTGTCCGATATTGCCTTTGATTATTTTTATAATATCTAGATTATCCTTTTATCCCTTTGATCTCCTTCAGTGGAGATTATTCATGTCCCCACTGAATTTGGACCCGATACTGAGTATCCCCAACGTATCTATGAGAAAATGTGGATACATTAAATATGGCATTAAATATATCGGCTGTCAAAATTTGTACCGTCTTGCTATTTCCAGAGACATTTTAAAAATCAAACAAAGCTTCCGAGACTATACTTCAACGGTAAAATGACAATCAAACCTAAGTAATTATTTGAAGCGTTGTTTGTTAGAACGTCATGTTTTACTGATCTTCTACCATGTCTAAGAATATTGGTCCCGCGCGGCTTCGAAAAATATGTAATCAGGATCTTCTTTTATTTCTATCTTCAAATAGATAAAGACATATTCCACAAAAAAAAAGATAAAGACATTATTACTAATTACCACCGACTAAAAAAATATTTGATCATAACTACAAAAAGTTTCATGTTAGAATCTTTAAAAAAACTGTTTATAAAATATAGGAGTGTTAAATAATAATGGTAAAAATTTATTTTGGTATCCTTTGGTTTTGTATTTTGACAGTTTACTATCCCGTAATTTCGGAAAGTTCGACCAAGTGACATAAATTTTTTTTATTGATATTCTACTATTTAAATTTTTTTTGGACTTAAATACCCCAATTATAATTAGGAAAAAATATTGATTTTAATTTATCTTTCGAAACAAATTAGAAAAATACATGTTAAAAATTATTCTTGCGCTCTTCTAATATTTTTCTTGATTTTTTAGACAAAATAATGTAATGATACTTATGGGCTATTTTGTCAAAAAAATTATTAAAAAGTCGAGTATCAATTAGAGAAATATTTATCACTCGGTTTGACATTTTGAAATTACGAGATAGTGAGCATGAAACTACAAGGTACGAAAATAAATTTTTACCAATAATTATTACAAAAGTTTTGTTACTATGATAAAAAAATCTTACTAATTACCAAAATCCCCGACCAAAAACTCAACTTACCAAAAATATTACACGTAAGTAAGTTATCAAAAGAAAAAAATAGAACTATTTATTTAGGTTTCGGATTCAATAGGGATCACATAAAAAATGTTCATACGGAGAAGATTAAATTTGGGCTGTCAGATTTGATTGTTTTAAATCTGATGGGCTATCATGTGATATTGGTTTGCATTTAAAGTGTTATTGATTTACATAAGATTGATTTACATATAAAATAATATTAATTTGTATGTGAAATAATATTAATTTGTATATGTAATAATATTGATTTGCGTTAGTGTCTACCAAATTCGACCCCATTTATTTACCCCTCCACTTTTCTATTATTTTTTCCTGGCAAAGAAAACCAAAAGATCACCGAAAAAGTAAACAAAAAATAAACCTGAAAAAATACAACCACTCTCTCTAAGACTCTAACCACTCCCACCAATCCGTTTGGGGTGGTTTTTGTTGTCAATTTGGGACAGTAAGGGGTGAGCTCGTAGTGGGAGGAAATGCGGGTTGGCCAGCGATATTTCAGGGGATCGGAAAGTCGCCGGCGATTTGATGGGAACGGCGCCGATTAATCGTCGTCTCCGAGCTGCTCGCATTTGATGGAGGTGTCGTTTCTAGCTCCCCTAGTTCATGTCGTCTCACTCTTACGCTCAGGTAAAAATGTTTTTTTCCACCAAAAAAAGGCAAAAATCTTTTCCTTTTTTTTCGTTTTTTCGTCATTCTGTTTATGGGTTTTAGAATCTGGGAGGCGGAGTGAATTGGGTTTTCTGGGTTTGTTTAGCTTCTTGCAAATTTTGGATCTTTTTTTTATTAAAAAAAAGGGGATAAATTGGAAGTCTTTTAGTTTTTTCTATGTTTTTAGCTCAGTGTTTCGGAGTTTATCCGTTGGGGAGTGAAATGGAGGGACTAGGGTTTAAATTGCAATTTTGGGAGAAGAGGAAAGTTGACTGGAATACATTTAATTAGTTGATTTCTTCTCTTTCTTATTTCCTATTCTAGAAATTCTTCCCCTCCTTTTATATTCCCTTGGTCCTTAAATTTCCTCCCGCTCTTGTTGAGCAACTTATGAATTGGTTTTAAGGTTCCGTTTGAGGCACTTTCTGGGTCCAATGAGCGTTTGGGTTTAAAGTTTTCATCTTTGTTCAGCTAACTTTCGTTTTGTTGCTTTTGACTTCTAATGTGGTTCTACTGTCTTAGAGCTTATAATTGACATTGCTTTCTGCACCTGTAATAATGTTTTTTTCTTAGGTTTACATGGGCTACGTGCGGATTCTTTTGGCGTTACTATGCTTTCGAGCTTTGTGCGTGCACTCCCACGATCGTCAAGTCCAACGGGAAGGAGTCACTAGGGGAAGTCAAAGTATAGTGACACATTCGTGTATTCATGATCAGATAATAGAACAGGGGAAGCGGCCTGGTCGCAAGGTCTATTCTGTTACTCCCCAAGTGTACGAGCAACGTGGAGTCTCTAATTCCCTTCATCACCGAGGAAGGGCACTACTTGGAGTTCCAGGGTTACACGAGCAGCGACAGGGTGGAAAGCAACCTATTAGGATATTCCTAAATTATGATGCCGTTGGTCACTCATCCGACAGGGATTGTCGGAAAGTTGGTGATATTGTGAAGGTATGTAACATGGCTCTGTCAGCCATTTAAGCTACCGGAGCTCAGTTATTGTTGGGTTTGGTTTTCATGCCTTGGCTTTTGATGATCTCAATCAGCTTGGGGAGCCTCCATTCACGTCCTATGTTGGGACTCCTTCGTGTAATCCTCACGGAGATCCTCCAATCCATGGCGACTGTTGGTACAACTGTACATTGGATGACATAGTCGGGGAGGATAAAAGGCGGCGCCTTTGCAAGGTTTGTCGATCTCCCGGTTATTGTCTGCCTCGAGCAGTTGTATGATTGAATCACGAATGTTATTTTCAGAATCAAGCTGAGAAAATTTCTGATTGGCATACTTTTCCTCTCAGGCTTTAGAGCAGACTGCCGATTGGTTCAGTAAGGCATTGTCTGTTGAGCCTGTAAAGGGAAACTTGCGATTAAGTGGATATTCTGCATGTGGACAGGATGGTGGTGTACCGTTGCCTCACAAATACATTGATGGTATTGTGATCTGAGTTGCTATTTCTGGACAGATTGTTCTATGTTCGTTTTGTGATGGCTTAGCTTTTGCAATATTTGATACTACAATATTCTCTATGTTACACTTTACAGTGGGTGTTGCTGATGCGGACTTGGTTCTGTTGGTGACCACCAGACCTACCACCGGAAATACCCTTGCTTGGGCAGTGGCGTGTGAACGTGATCAGTGGGGACGTGCCATTGCTGGTGATTCCTTATTTAACATCATCTGCTAGTCAAGTTGGTTAATGAACCCATGATATGGATTACTAAATGGGGAGGCTTTTTTGTGCAGGACATGTAAATGTGGCTCCTCGGCATCTAACTGCTGAAGCAGAGACCTTACTCTCGGCTACTCTCATTCACGAGGTTGTTTGGTTATTGAATGAATGTCACTGAAACATTTTGAATTGTTGCTTAGTTCCTTTTGTTGACTATTTTGTATGTCCCAGGTTATGCATGTTCTTGGTTTTGATCCTCATGCTTTTGCCCACTTTAGGGATGAAAACAAAAGAAGGCGTAATCAGGTATGCATCGGAAAGTTTGTGGGCTTTTTACTTGTTTGAAGGATGTTTCCATTCAAAAGATGTATCGAATGAAATTATCGGGGCCTCTGCAGACCATATCACTTAGTTTGTCGGTATATTATTCATAAGCTGGGCTCTAAGTGTATAATCTCTTCAGTCATGAATGCTTGTAATCTTTTGAAATTGCACCATTCACGATTGTTATTTCAATTCATTTCAGCTTTCATGCCTGTGATTTTTCCATACAGCTTTACATTTTTCACTAAATTTGGATCTTACCAAACATCAAATGCAGGTGACGGAACAACTAATGGATGAAAAACTTGGGCGCATTGTTACACGTGTGGTTCTCCCACGTGTTGTGATGCATTCACGGCATCATTATGGGGTGAGCTCTTTGTTGTCTGACCGGAGGGGCTTGAAGTTTCACTTCGATTTATGTCATGAACGGTTGTCCACTTGTCTTTTATGGTATTAGTCACCTGCTATAACAAACAAAACCTACAAAAGGACTTAAAGGCTTCTACTTGGCAGGCTTTTTCTGAAAACTTTACGGGTTTGGAACTTGAAGATGGAGGAGGGCGTGGCACTTCAGGTCTTCCAGTCTTTCTTATCCCTGTACAAAATGTTGCTATTGAATATCTTCAATTTTATGAGGTTACTGCTCATTGATGCTGGAGCTGCTGAAGTTTGGATGGCTTCGTGAAACACGTTTTGTTTATATTTGGAATTCTACTCCTAGAGAATCGCCATGTCATAGATATTTTGATCTGATCTTTCTATGTTGGTGATGCTCTGCTGTGTTTTTTAAACCTCCAGCATTGTCATGACTTATTTGCTGATTTTGCTGTAGGTTCACATTGGGAAAAAAGACTTCTAATGAACGAGATCATGACCGGCTCAGTGGATACAAAATCCGTTGTCTCTAAAATGACCCTGGCGTTATTAGAGGATAGTGGATGGTACCAGGCCAATTATAGTATGGCAGATCGTCTAGACTGGGGTCTGCATCAGGGGACTGAATTTGTCACATCACCTTGTAATCATTGGAAAGGTGCATACCATTGCAACACCACTCAATTGTCGGGCTGTACATACAACAGGGAGGCAGAAGGTTACTGCCCAATTGTAAGTTATAGTGGAGACCTCCCTCACTGGGCTCGCTACTTTCCCCAGGCAAATAAAGGTCCGTCATCAGGCATTCTGGCATTTGGTTTTCATTATCACGTATTGATGCATGTACTCGTCAAACATGATTTTCTGTAATATTCCGGCTTTTGGAGTCTGTTTCCACTTGGCACTGACAGAAGGAAGGCGAACAGTCAAGAAAAATACCATCAATAATTATTTTACTTAAAATCATCAAAGAAATGAAGCTCATGAATTCTGGTTGTATCATGTTTGCAACCAATTTGCTTCCCTCGTGGATAACATCTTGCTCTTTCATTTTTCTGTTCTTGAACTTGTTTGGTCCTTTTATAGTTGAATATCAGAGCTCAGTATTATAGCTTTCCAGGTAGAATATCCTTGCTGCATGAAGATCTTTCTGATTAATTGGATTTTTTTCTGAACTGTCTTTGTACATTGCAGGAGGGCAGTCCTCATTGGCAGATTACTGTACCTACTTTGTGGCCTACTCTGACGGATCCTGTACGGACACCAACAGTGCACGTGCACCAGATAAGATGTTGGGTGAAGTGCGTGGGAGTAGCTCCAGGTAACGCTTGAAAAATTGAATATGATTTTGGCACACGTCTATTGCAAGCTATCTGATTTTTTCTGCAAAAAATGATTGACATAGGTGTATGGCCTCATCATTAGTCCGCACCGGGTTTGTAAGAGGTTCCGTGACACAAGGAAGTGGATGCTATCAGCACAGATGTGTAAACAATTCTCTGGAGGTATGGATTAAATGTTTTGTTGCGCTAATTTGCTAGTCAAAAGAAGATGCTAAAGTATTTGTAGTTCACAATTAATTCACCAGTTTTTAGTGTTACTTCTATAATTTTTTGAGACGTCGAATTATAAACGTACGGCTTACTCGGACTTCCTAGAACATGCCAACTTGATTGATGTTGTCTGGGATGTTGCACCATTGTTGCTTTCATGTAGTTATATCGACTTGGGGAAAAAAACACACCTTTCCAACTTTGAATATAGCAGGGAATCATTTCACTACTTAGGGAACCTTGTCCGGTTTCTCAAATTTTTATTTCTGAGAATTGGATGACTTTGTTTAGAAATAGGTTCCTGAAAAGTCGTGAGAGGTTCGAGATGCTCGGGTCACATTCGGAGTTATAATCTGGTTTCTTTCCTGGCTGTGTTGATGAAATGTTAAAGATTGTTGATTTCAGGTTGCTGTGGATGGTATTTGGAAACTGTGCCCCGACACCGGCGGACCAGTTCAGTTCCCTGGTTTTAATGGTAACTGCAGGCTTCCCGCTATCTCATTGTAATCATGTTGGTAAATCTTTTTATGGTGGATTTTTCAAGTCTTTCCCCTTTTTCTTTGTAGGCGAACTGATTTGTCCGGCTTACCATGAACTTTGTAGCACGGCCTCGGTTTCTGTAACTGGGGAGTGCCCTAGTTCATGCAACTTCAATGGGGACTGCGTTGATGGAAAATGTCGCTGTTTCCTTGGCTTTCACAGTCACGATTGTAGCGAACGTGAGCTCCTATCTTGCCTTCTGTTTTATTCCTGTAGTTGCTAAATTACAATGCTGTCACATATTTGAAACTGCACATTCTCCATCTGCTGCACTTGGGTAAGTCGAGTATTCTTCTACTTTTTCACGTGCAGGATCTTGCCCCGGTGGCTGCAATGGCCATGGCAAGTGCCTCTCGAACGGGTTCTGCAAATGCGATAACAGTTATACAGGCGTTGACTGCTTGACCGGTAATAATATATTTTGCTACATGGGACTCTTATCCTCTGTAGACAGAGTAGTTAATTTTGAAGCCACCTCAATTTTAACGATGCTCGATCGTGTTATGTTTAAAAGAACGATAACGCGAAAACTTGCTACAACATTTTCCTTGTTTATACTCTTTGAATATGTTTGTATGTTCCATAATTATTCATTTGTTTGCTCCGCTCGGCCATCATCTCAAGTGCATTTCTTCTTGTTATGCAGCTGTTTGTGATGAACAATGCAGCCTACATGGCGGTGTGTGCGATAACGGGGTTTGTGAATTCCGCTGCTCTGACTACGCAGGTTATACATGTCAAAACAGCTCCACCCTTGTCTTTAACCTATCAGTTTGCAAGAATGTGCTGGAGGGCGATATGTCCGGCCAACACTGCGCACCGAGTGAGGCAAGCATCCTGCAACAGCTTGAAGAAGTTGTCGTCATGCCCAACTACCACAGATTGTTCCCCGGGGGTGCCTGGAAGTTGTTTAACATCTTTGGCAGCAGTTACTGCGATGCAGCAGCAAAGCGCCTCGCCTGCTGGGTAAGTTGCCTCGTCCCACGACAACTTAACAAACTCGTCGTTCATTCTATTTTTTCCTAGATGATAAGATCGTGGCATAACGATCCAGATCTCCATCCAAAAATGCGACAAGGATGCGGACAACAGGCTAAGGGTGTGCCATTCCGCGTGCCAGTCGTACAATTTGGCTTGCGGAGCAGCACTCGATTGCTCGGACCAAACGTTATTCAGCAGCGAGGACGAAGGCGACGGTCACTGCACGGGCTCGGGCGAGATGAGAGTATCGTGGTTGAATCGATTGCGGAGCAGCTTGTTCTTGGGCGACTCTTCTTCTGTAAAAGGAATGTAAAGTAAGTATAGGCAGGTTTTAGGTTCTTTCTTGTAATTTTCCTAGATCAGGCAAATGGTGGCACGCAGTCCACGTGTCCTAGTGTGTAGTTCCTATTTTGCCCCTGCCCAAAGGCCCATTTAAGAAAATTGGGTGGGCCTTGGCTTTCGAAGATGAAAGTCCGCTTGTCGATATAAAGTGTAACTTGAAAATGTTCGGCCGAAGGCCTTTAATGAAGAAAAAAGCTTGATTCATATCTTGATCTATAGAGACTATATCATCCTCAAGGTGCCCTCTGTTTTGTGTTCATTATATTGTGGAGATTGAACCTGTCCGGAGCTCGGCAGCTTTGTTCGAACATCGTATCAGGGCAGTTGTTAAGATCCGTCGCACAGCCCGCATGCCGTTGCCACGACCGAATCCAAGACCATGACCCGGAGCTTGGCAGGACAGTTGTTAAGATCCGTCGCACAGCCCGCATGCTGGCAATCCCCGGATCCACCGAGTGCCTTGACCCCCAAGCTTGAGAAGATTGGAAACAGGAAACTTCATCGCATTCTACACTTACCTTCAAGCTTTTCCCTCGAGAAACTTGCATATCAAGTAGCCCTTTCGGTCCCTTCCCATTTGTTTCTCCTTGTCCTCCTCTCGAAGTTCGAATCCTAGACATAACAATCACATAGCCAGAAATTTGACAGCAGAGAGAAGAACCAACCAAAGAGAGCGGAGACAGGTGAGGAGAAAATTTGACTGCTGCATTTTGAAACAACGTTCATCTCTTGCTGTTCCGCTGAGCTAACAATGTTTCAACAGATCCTCGAATCGGGAAAAGCTGAATATCAAAGTATGTAGCTGAAGCAAGGTATGCACATGCTAAAGTTACATAAATCTTGAAAAAAATGGATGAGAAGAAGGTAAGACGGATAAACAGAGCAGTCAAGACGACTATGAGCATGAAGTTCAGCACGCATCTCAGTGTAGAGAGGTCATCTTCTGTTCCTCCGTTAGGGAATTGACCTCGGGCTTTAAAGTCCGCGAGCAACTGATCCTTGAGCTTGAATGTCTCTAATAACCAAGAGGTGGCCTCACTCTCTGAGCTCGGGATATCTTTCACGGGAACACGCCGGACATGCATGTGAACTTCCGAGGGATTAACACCAAAGACGTTGTCCATGAAGGTAGGACGGCAGTTCTTGTAGGCTATTGTCACATCATAAACTGCAGTAGCGAAATGCAATAGAAATACAATTAGTCCACGTCAGTGCAAGAATATGCAGACTGAAGAAAATGATATGAGAAGAACCTGCATCTAAGGACCCTCGAAGGACTTGCAAGCAGACGCAAAAACCCTTCGTCTTTGGAAGCAACACATTCGCCATCACGGGGAGTCCAACTTCAGCTGCAAATTTTTGGCTCTTCTGACATTTCTCTTCCCTGTTCGGAATGAAGAGGGAAAATCAAGTTACAAGAGCCAATCACATGCAAGTGAGTAGAGAAACACTACGAGAAATAATGATATGATCCTTATTCAAAAAATAATGTGGGTGAGAGGAATAGAACAGTACGTAAAATCAGTTCCTTCGGGGAATAGAGCAAGCCACAAGGGATCTCTAGGATTCTGAAAAGTTGACAGCTTCACCCGCAACACAGGTTCGTCGACTTCCCACTTCCGCTCCACCGAAATAAACTCCAAAATGTGGAATCCCCAACCAAAAACTGGTAGTTTCATTAAGCTGCTCTTTAGGATATACTTGATGTGACCAAGACAACCCTTCCTCAAGGCTAGATCCCACAAGTACATCCAATCAACCTCAGTTCTGTGATTCGCAATAATCAATACCCTTTCCTTCGACGGGACAGAATCACCAGAAAACACGACTTTAGTCCCATTTATCTTCTCAAACAAAAACGGCCATAGCGCTAGCCAGAGACCAAACAGGAACGCGGATGATTTCCTAGCGTAATGCAGGCTAATGAGACGAGTGAAGACTGCTGCAGGAGGGCCAAAGAACACCAACAACATGAAAGCAGTGGAAAGAAACACCACCAAACACAGCAGACCCCTTATTAACCGAAAAGGCGTTAAAGGGCGCTGCTTCAGATCATCCTCCATCATGCTGGCCTACCTCCCCCGTCTCCTTCCACGCTCTCCGAACCGGAAAGCTCCCGTCTTGCCAATCCCACCTGCAATTCAGTTCAACACTCCCTCCAATTAGCTACCCTGTTTCCAATCCTTCCTCTCTCTTTTTTCAAAGACCTCATCTTTACAGTATTAAACAATGCACAAATTTGGCAATTAAACTGATAGATACCCAACAGATTCAACACATTACCAAACTGGTAACAGTAACAGCACAACTCCTACTCGGGACATAAAGCACCTAACTTTTACTGCCAAATAAACTGATAGATACCTACTCGGGACCAGGTAAGAGACTCGGATTCACGTAAAAAGATTTTAGTTTCTTGACGAATGTAAAGAAACATCATTCGAGAGAATCACCCTATATATAGATAGAAATCAACAGTACTCGACTTTAAATATTTCAACTTGCAAAAGAAATTGGGACCAAAACTCCCTAGCAGCCCACTAGAACAAGAAACACATAACCCCCATACTGGAAGAACTCTATGGAGAGATTCAGATCAGTTCCAAGCTCCACTGCGTTTAAACAACGTAATATTCAAACACTCACTGGACCGATCTACTAAATCTTATTAAAGTCGTATTCGAACTCGAAACCTCTACCGGGATAGCCTTTGCCGATTAACATACAGACAACAAAATTAGGTGGCAGTTGAAAAAATCTAAACTTTCCTAATTAGCCCTACTTATCCCTGATCCGGAAGGAAACCCAATTCCACAGAAAAGAAAAGGCACTAGAAAATATGAAGAGGGAGTTGAAACAAGATCTACGAGGCTTAACAGGTTACCTAGAGAGAGCGAGAGAGGAGAGAGAGAGAGAGAGACGGAGTCAACAGCAAGAAACTGAGAGCTGGTTGAGAATGCAATTAAAAGGAAAGATGTGGGGCCCGGAGTTTGTTAGAGAGTTTAATGGAGGGAACAAGAGACAAGACAGATGAAAAGGTGTGGTGGGTTTGGGAATTAATTTCCGAATCCGAATCTTAGATTTCTGAAGATTATTTTTCTTTCCAGGAATAGATTATTACAAGGTGGGGGCCGTTTATGTTTTGTTCCTCCCTCCCCGGTGGTTAAATCCTGCTTTGAGTTGACCGGCAAAAGGTTATTCCATAGTTGGTCTAACGCTAAAAGATATCGGATTCAGATTTTGAGAAAAAAGTTTATGGGTGAAAAGATATTATTGAATATCTTAAATAATAGTCTGATAATGTTATATTTTAATTACTAGAAGTCACAAAAAGATATAATAAAAGGTAATTTATTTGGATTTCAAGATTATGTTTATGTGTTATCTCGTTAATGATATGTTCAGAAAGACTTAACTAATTTGATTATCCATATTAATCGTACATTCTTTTCTGATACACAGTTTGAGAGAACAGTTAAACATGTTTGATCTGTTGTAGTCCTAGTATGGATGACCTCATGTAAAGTGTATGAATCTGGCACTATATTCTGAAAGACTTGATGAGTGATTTCCTCGAAAATTTCTGGAATACGTGTGAGTGAAAATAAGATATGTTGCAAAATGTTTATGCTAGTTTTTAGAGACAATCAGTCAGATCATGCGACGTTATAATTTATTATATTTTTTTATTAAGTTATTAACATATTAAGTGATCTAATAAAAATGTTGACTATTATTCGATTTCCAAGGAACACGTGGTCTTTTGGATTACACCCCAGCTCGGAACCACACTACGGTTTGGATTTATGTGGGCTGGCGTGGCTTCCTGCTATTGGCCAATAACAAGTCCTACGGCTTTATCCAGTTTTCCGTAAGATATGCACGACCATAAAATGAGATAATGACTTTCTTAAAAAAAAAGAGATAATGACCCCTAAAAAAAAGAGATAATGGGTTTCGATTTAAAATTTAAAGTTAAATTGTTTGCTTTTCAACAAAATTTAAATAATATAAAAATCATATATAACGATTTTATCATTCTAAATATATATAGTTAAGTAAATTTTTAACATGTATTTAACATATTCAATAGTTAAAATTTACCCATAATTTTATGGTGGATTATAAATAATTAACTTCTTATATATTGGAATTAAAAAAAATTTAAAATGCATAGAACAAGTTTAAATTTTTGGCCGCCGCAGGTCCTTTAAATGATTAAAATTGGAAAAAATTGGATCTCTTCTATGTTTTTTAAACTATAAGGTATCCAACCAAAAAATCATAATAATGTAAATATCTAAAAAGTCCACGATTCAAATCCTGATATTGTAATGATGTAAAAATTTATCTTTCAAAAAAATAAAAAATTGTAATATCACATAATACTAAATTAAAATTTTCCCAAATATTTATGAAATGACCATTATAAAAAAATTCCGGATATAATTGGACGCAAATATCTTACGGTAAAAAGAAGTTACTTTTTCTTTCTTTAAAAATTGATTGTATATTTTTGGGCAAATTATTCTCACAATTATGCGATTTGATATACTTGTCTCTCAAACTTCTCTATTTTCGAAATAGATTAACAAGTCTTTATAATTTGACGAAATTATACTCTCACATGTCTAAAAAGGACCAGATTTGATACTGGAGTAACATTTTCAGTATGATCCTGAAGAGCGAACCATTTTATCATAACTGAGCGAACCATTTTATCATAATTGGACGAACTATTTTATCTAACCTTTTTTATCCGTGAAACCATTTTATCATAACTGGATGAACCATTTTATCTAACCCCTTTTATCCGTAAAACTATTTTATCATAACTAGACGAACCATTCTACCATAACTGACTGAATCATTCTATCATAACTGACCGAATTATTTTATTCAACCAATTTTATCCCGGTCGGGGTCCCAATTTTTCAGGGACAATTCCGTGAAACTATTTTATTATAACTGAGCAAATCATTCAATCATAACAGGGCGAACCATTCAATCATAACATGGCGAACCAATTTATCTCCCATAACGGTCCTAGAGTGTTTTACACATCCAGAACCAAATCTACAAATCTACTCCCTCTCTGAAGTTGAAATCATACTTTTTCTCTCGCGAAAAGTCAAATGAAATAACACAAATGCTCCTCTAACTTGGTACCATTTTAAACTTTCCATAAAAACAACAACAAAAAATTAATGACCCTCTCTCTCCTCCACCTCTCCCTTCTTCCTTACTGGTGGGCAGCCGTGGTGGTCGTTTAACCTCCTTCAACCTCTCAACATTCAGAAATCATCGCCGCTCAGACTTTTCCTTCTCAAAACCATCTTCCTCGACAATTTGAGATCTAAGGACAAACACAGAGATGAACATGGGCACTGTCAACACCCAAGGTTGCCGACCGTGAAGATATGGAACCCCAATTGAATATTCTAATTTAATTGCAAACTAATTAAACACCCTTTCATGTTTTTAAAGATCTCGAAACATTTGAATATTCTGGGTTTTCTTTCTCCTACTTGGGTTTATTTTTTTGGAGAAAATTCTGCTTGGGTTTATTGGGTTAATTACTGGAGGTTGGAATTGTTAATTGGGTTTTCTTCCTTGCGCTTGGGCTTAAGATATCGATTCGAAGTCAGAAACCCAGAGCTAGCCGCAAAAGAGATAGAAGAAGTTCTTGCAAGATGAATTTTCTCAACACGCTGCAAACATCGGTCGTAATTGGAAATGAAAATAGTACCACCATTATCGCATATCGTGACGTTAAACAAAACGGCAGGCTAAGAAGTTTGAATTAGGTCTTTAAGGGTATGTAGGCTTTTCTGTGGTCGATGTTGAATTAAGTTTTCTTGATTGAGTTTAGTTCTTTCTTTTTTTTTGAGAAGGATTGGGGATAGTTCTGCCTACCGGAAAGGAAGGAGAGAGAGGGTCATTAATTTTTGTTGTTGTTTTTTAGAAAGTTTAAAATGGTACTGAGATAGGAAGGGTCATTTTATGTGAGTTTTTTGCCCGAAAAATGTCTGATTCTGATTTTAAGGACCCCATAATATAATTTTACTAAATTATAAAAAAATTTAAATCTATTTCAGATATACAAGGTGCAACAGTCAAATATATCAAATCTCAGAATAATTTACCCTATATTTTTCATGACAAGCTGCAAGGAAAGTAAAGCTTTGTACAATTGTTGTTGTCTGGAAGGTACATTAACTTCGGTTTGGATTGAGTACGGGAGCATGGAAATGCACTCCGTACCGTTTGGACTTAATCACAGCCATCCATTTGGCCTGAAAAGTCGTGCACTTCAATCCAGTGGCTGAAAACGCATAAGGGGCATTTTGGTAACATACATATTTCCCTTCCCTTCCCCTTCCCTTCTGAAATATCATGGGCGAACGGGAGAACTGCTTCCCTCCCTTGAGGAAGAACCACACGCCCGCAATATTTTGATGTACTCCCACTGCTTGGTCGGCCACCCCGGACTGCTCCGGCTCCGACTAGAACTCCACGTCGACAACATACGCCAGCGCCCATCACCAGCAAGGGCGAGGATGACAACTAGCACTAGCACCACCGAAGCGGAGGTCGTGGAGGAGAACGAGCGGTTGAACTGGAGATCTCAGATCTGGTGGCGGGATTCTGTGGTAGCATCCTTGATCGTGGTAAGATCCCGGCATCCTGTCGTAAGATCTCGCCGATGAGGAGCACACCGACCTCCTCCCTAAATCCAGTTACCAGTTATATGTTCTCCCGCAATCTCAATTTACTTTTCAATCTATTTAAGTATCACCTATCGATGTAATGTGACACAATGATTTGGTTGCTCTAGTTCAAAGAAGAGCTGTTGAGAGTCCTTGGATTGTAGAATGAAGAAGGAAGTGCATTGCAATTTTTTCAGAAGGGCTACAATAACTACTAAAAGGAGGGGTAGTTTTCTTAATTATTTGTGAACTTGCAAAAAGTGGTTCCAATTATTTGTGAAATGAGGGGGTAGTTTTCTTAATTATTTGTGAACTTACGGAACCTCCTGGTTGTTTCGTTAATCACAGTAAGTAAAAGAGAGGTTTAGTTTTTTCGTTAATTTGTCATGTAATTTAAAAGAGAGGGGGGCACGAGCATGACGCCGGAGGAGGAAGATGGCCGCCGGCAACGACCTCATAAAATATGGTTTTTTTTATATTTCGGTGGTCACTGTTCTACTTCTATACTTAAAAAAGGGCTATAGTTCCATGAACTATTGTCGTGATTAAGCATAGATTTTTATTGGTAGATGGACAGTGTTTTGTTATTGACTTGAAATGATAATGAAGATAGATAATGAAGTTAAAATGGCATGCCCGAGATACGAGAATGGCAAACCCAGGTTATGAGAATGACATGCTCGAGTTACGAGAATAACATGTCAAGCTTATGTGAATGGCATGCCCGGGTTACGAGAATGGCAAACCCAGGTTAAGAGAATGGAATACCCAGGTTACAAGAATGACATGTCCGGGTTACGAGAATGATAAATTCAGGTTACGAAATGACAGGCCGGGATTACGAGAATATCATGCCCGGGGTACGAGAATGGCATACCCCGGCTACGAGAATGGCAGGCTCGGGTTACAAGAATATTCGATTAATATTTAATAAAATATATAATTAATTAAATAATTACTGGCATGCTCGGTTATGTTTAAATGATTAATATTAAATAATATTCATAATAAAAAATTAAATAATATACCTGTTTGATTTATTTCAGTATAATATATCAATTTGTTTCACTACGGTATACTAATTCGACGAATTTTGATTAAAATAATAAAAAAAACAAAACAAGGGGAGAGTGACAAGGACGCCGAATAGATCCTGTACTAAATACCAAAACTTATATCATAAAATTATTTAAATATTTAAGTCCACTGTTCCATTTAGATGGGGATCGAATCCTATCCATACAACACAACAAAATACGTGCGCGTGTGAAACAGACACAAATCTTTTTACCATTTTGCTCATATTTCGAGCAGCCCGAAATATGGGTCCTCTAAACCCAATCCATCCTCCATTAACTTCATCTGCGACCAAATAAAGCTGCAAGCAGGGTAGCTCCATTTAATATGTCTCATAAAGGCGCGACCACAGTTCATTCAAGTTTCTGTCCTTTTTTATTTCCTTCGATTCAAACAAAATGTTGGAAAGGCCATTAAAATATATTTTTTATTTTGATATTCAGACACTGTTAGTTCATATTTTAAGAATAATTTTCTCAATAAATTTTTATATTCGTATAACTTAAATCAATTAAACCGTTCCAGGTGGCCCAAAATATTAAGAACCTTCTTACATACGAGGAAGGCCCCAATCTCTTGATATAGAAGGAATAATTATCAGGATTAATTACTTTAAAAAAATATTTAATTGAAGTGTCAAGAAATTTTTATTTTTTTAAAAATTAGTTCAAACTTAACGAGTATAAAACACATAATTGAAAAAAGAGAGTACAATATAAGATTTGAATGTGCTCAATTTTTAATAACCAAAGATTAAAAAAAAATTGCAAGGAAAATCATACTTTGTACAATTGTTGTTATCCGGAAGATAAATAAATTAACTCCATCTTCGACCAAATAAAGCGGCAAGCAGGGTAACTCCATTAATTATGTCTCATAAAGGCGCGACCAAAAATTCATTAATTTTTTTCTGGTTTCCTTCGATTCAAACAAAAATGTTGGGGAGGCAGTCGAAATATGTTGGAATCAGCCCAAAAGACCAAGAACCTCCCTAAGGCCCCAATCCCCAAGCGGCCCAAATCTACCGTCAGTATTAATATTTTCTAAAAAATAAAATACCTAGATTAATATTACAACACAAACCTTTTTTTAATAATCTCAAATTTTAGTTTGAGAATACAAGTGCAATTAAAAACTGGTTATTTAGACCCGAGAACCTCATCATCGCTATTTCTTTTAAGTAAAAAAATAGTATGTTAATAAAAATTTTCATTTTCAACAAAAATTTTAAGATTTAGAATTAGTAAAAAAAGGTCACCAATCTTATAAATTGTAATGCACAAAATTTTGCACAAATTTTAACATTGCTAATTAAATATAACATTTGAAGTCGTACCTGAAACAAACGAATCATTAATTTAAGGAAAAAGTTTACTAAAGTACTTTGTAGTTCTACGCTTTTTTATCTTAGTACCCCGTAGTTTGATTTTTTCTTTAAGTGACTGAGGTTTTCAAAAGTGACATTTTGGTGACAAATTTTTAACCCGAATTAATTTTTTTAACCAGATCATACACATCAGTGACACGTCATCTACACGTGTATTTTTCGATCGTAAGTGGCAATGACGTGATAAAATTACAAACCCTAATTAAAAACCCCAAACTAAAAAACATTCAGGCCCCTCAGTCCCTCGCATATACCACCCCTCCCTCTCTTAAACCCATTGAACTCTCCATCTATTGCAACAGTGTAACCAAAAGCAAGCATCAAGAATCCATGTACGAATTAACCCATAAAAACTAAAAAGAAACAGATCCATCAAGCTCAAGAAAACAAGAATAGCCACAGACAAAGGAAATATACAAAGAACAAGATTCATCGAACAAAATCCATACAATTCATCACCCACTGAGGCCATTCAATACAAAATCAAAGTCACCTTCAAAGTTGCAAAAATTTCATAAAAAATCCATATATCCATTCAATCGCATCCTCGTATGTAGTATCGCAATTCGTTGCAGAGTCCATATTTTAACCAGTTGTTGGCAGCAGCGATTGTGGAAGAGGATTGGTTGAAGGCTGGCCTGGTGGTGATTGACGAACATACATGCCTAACCCGTCCCATCATCAAGTTGTCGCCCCATGTCCGTCAACCTGGGCTTGGTAGAGAGGTTCGAGGGGGAATGGAGTTGGAGGGTGAGGAGGTTGAGGGGGTTAGGGGAGGGGGCAACTGAAATATTTTTTGGTTTGGGTTTTTCTAAAATTAGGGTTTTGTAATTTTGCCACATCGTCGTCACTTAGCATCAAAAAATACGATGTGTAGATGACGTCGCACTCATGTGTATAGTCTTGTTAGAAAAATTAACTAGGGTTAAAAATTTGTCACCAAATATGTCACTTTCGGAAATCTCGGTTACCTAAAAAGAAACAGTCAAACTACAGAATACTAAGGTAAAAAAGTGTAAAATTACATAGTACTTTAGTGAACTTTTCTCTCAATTTAAGACAACCAAATAGAACTGAAAAAGAGGAGTACAAAATTTGACGTCCGGACCGTGAGCATCGGGACTGTCCTCGACAAAGGAGGCTCCAACCGCCAGATTGTCGCCACGTGTGCAGATCTCCGTTTCCGTACAAGAAAACCGCCCAACAAAAATCGGAGGGGTTTTATTTTTCGCGCTAAGCATAGGAAATGGGATGGGGGACGGAGGAAGGCAAATGAAGAAGGGAAGAAGAAGAAAGGAATAATCCCCCATCCTATTTAAAAATCAAAAAATTAAAAAAAAATTAGAAGACAGATCTGGAGACTTCTTCTGGTCTCTTCTTCCTCGGGAGCCATATCGTTGTCCCCTCGATTTTTCGATCTTAGATTTGGATCGATCGATTCTTAAATCGGTCGGTCTGAGTTTTTTTAGTTCATCATTATCTCTACACAATTTAAGGTCAGTCGTTCCTAATTCTTAGCCTTTCTCTCTCTAGATTGGTCAATTCTAATTGGTTCTAGGGTTTGAATTTTTCCCTTTTACACGTGTCGTGTGGGTTTTTTTTGGGTGATTTGATCGGGTTCTGGACTCGTTTGGTGTTGGATTGGTAGGTTTTGAGGTGTAATTTTCGTTTTTATTTGGTGTGGTTTTGGTTATAGGGAGTTGAGAATTGTTTGGGGGGATTGGTGGTTTTGGAAAGAGATGGCAAGTGGGTTTGCGGAATCGACGAGCTGGGCGCCCCAGAACCCGTCGGTGTCGAGCAATTCGAATGGGGATGCGGGTAACTTCGAGTGTAATATCTGCTTTGACTTGGCTCAGGACCCTATCGTGACTCTTTGCGGCCATCTCTTTTGTTGGCCTTGTCTCTACAAGTGGCTGCATTTTCACTCTCAGTCACGGGAATGCCCGGTTTGTAAGGCGTTGGTTGAAGAGGAGAAGTTGGTCCCGTTGTATGGAAGGGGAAAGACACCGACTGACCCGAGATCAAAGTCCATTCCGGGTGTCAACATTCCTAACCGTCCGGCAGGGCAGAGACCTGAGACAGCTCCTCCTCCTGCACCGGAGCCGAATTTCGCTCCTCACGGGTTCGGATTTATGGGGGGTTTGGGAGGGTTTGCACCGATTGCATCAGCTAGGTTTGGGAACTTTACTCTCTCTGCTGCTTTTGGTGGTCTCATTCCGTCACTGTTTAACCTACAGGTGCACGGATTCCCCGACCCTGCCATGTATGGTGCAGCAACTGGGTTCCCATACGGGTTTCCTAATTCAGTTCATGGTGGTCGTGCGCATGCATCTCCCCAATACCAGGGGCAAGGACAGCAGGATTATTACCTGAAAAGGCTGCTTTTCTTTGTTATTTTCTGTGTTCTCCTTGCTCTCATTTGGCAATAAATTGAATAATCCCTTAGAAGTCAATGTTGCTGATGGAGGTTTAAGGCTGCTAATCTCTGTAGATTTGTTAGAGAGATTCAAATGCCATTTACTCGCCTATTGCCTTTGTCAAGGAATTTGTTCATAACATAAACAATTACATTAGTAATCTCTTGTTTGGCATTGATTGTAAACCAAAGGCTTCAGTCTTCGTCTATTCCAAGTTGCTTCATTTTCTCGGGACGCGATCACTGCTTGGTATGCTTCCGCCACTTACAATGACTATATGCTGCCATATGTAGTCCGCTGTGCTTGGTGATTTTTTACTGCATCGATAACCTAGAGTTATCATGCATGTTGCTTCATGTGAGCATTAATGATGCTGGTCTTGTTGGAGAGAATACCACATCGGAAGTGGCAAGTGTGTTGGGCCTGTTTATAAGGGTGGAAGATCTACCTACTCACTACCTTAAGGTTTTGGGTAGGATATGGAAATTCCTATATGGTATCAGAGCCAATTGCTCTAACGAGCCCATGGCCCGTTGTGCTCGCACGGCCCGCCTTTGAAAGCACGAGAGGCAGTGTGAAGCCCGTGCAAACTTAAGCCCGATGGCCACCTACTCACTGCCTTAAGGTTAGGATGAGTTAGGTTTGGCAGCTGATTCTGTTTCCTGCAGTGTATGATTCCTCCGGAAGTTTCTAGTTGACATTATGTGATTTACGATTTCCCAGTTATGATGACAGCTTCACGTTTCTGAGTGTAGTTGTTTTTTATTCTACAGCAGGGCTTCAAGCTGATCAGTCTTGTGACTATGAAAATTACAGATTTCCTGTCTCCTACTTACGGTATTTTGATACAAGAGCTTTGTTGAACTGCTGCATGTTCTTAAGACTGCTTTATGGGTGAACTGGTTCTAATTGCTCCCTCTGCTTAAATTTTACCAACAATGTATCTGTTGAATGGCTTTGTTCTTTCTTCTTCCTTCAGGCATATTATTTGTGGTTTGTTCCAGCCGTCTTCTGGGTTATGGAGTTGTTAGCATGTCTAATCGTCTTGACGTTATTACCGCGAGGTCTGATCCTCGTAAATCATCATTGGCCACACAAGTACATTGAGGGAGACTAACTTCCCAGAGAAAATTAGTTTCCAAATTCAAAACTTATGCTTTGGTTGTAATATTTCTGGAGTTGCCGTTTGGGCAACCCTGGATTCAGGGGCGGAGGGACGTGGGGCATTGCTCTCACTTAATTTTTTTTAATATATGTTCCCACTAAAATTAGAAAATTGTCTCACTAAAAAATTAATCAACCTAAAAATTGAAACCAAATCTTAAAAAAATTTAGGCATTCCTTAATCTTTTAATATATATTATAATATCTTAATTAGTCTAACTATACTATCATAAATAATAAAATAATTAACTAAAAAAATTATAAATATTGTAATTACATACGTTGAACTTTTTGAAAAAAATTATATTACCCTCACTTCCCAAATTTTCTGGCTCCGCTCTGTCCGGATTCTTCTATAATCGTATCTAAAAATTAACTTGGTTGTTAATCATTGTTTTAAAAATGTGATCAGGCTATGAAACCGTGACCAGTAATAAGACACGGTCGTGTTTGTAACAAAATCTGGGTAGTGGTCGGACCAGTACTAATGTTGTTGACTACCGGAGGGGTTATTCTTGTCAACTAACTTAAAGGGTGGTTGGACAAGTAATCAATGTTGTTTCGTACAAAAATCTGGAGGATGGCTGTACCGTGTTCTTTCTACTTGTACCTACTTTCTGCACGAAATTCATGATATTGAGAGTGGTTTCTTCTTGTCAACCAACAGTGTTGTTGTTTTCACCAAAAAAAAAAACCAACAGTGTTGTCTCCTTGGTGATATTTTTTTTTTTAGGAAAAGGTGATATGATTTTAATCCATTAGCTTGGAGATTTTTCTTTAAACTGGTGGGTCCTCTGCTACGAAACGACATTCTGGGCACATGGTTTGCTCATTGTGGGACCTCAAGGCTGAAGCTGCCTTTTGATAGAGGCAACTGCACTTTATCCAATCCTCGTTCGTCTGCAGAATTGTAATTATTCACTTTCCCGACCAATGAAATGCATCGTCTGAATAATTGTCTTCTTATTGGAATGAAGCCTTCTGCTACTGCATCTTGGATGCGGTACGCAAGGAATAATTGACCTGATCGCACAAGACATAGGAAAAATTGACAGATTTTTAGATTTAATCCTTGATCAGTGTAATTATAAAAATCTTCGAAAAAATCTTGGATGTGGCACCAGATTACTTTACTTTGATTTATGGCAAGGCAATCTTGTTGAGGAAATGTTTGGATTACAGAATATACATACATAGTGTTGGTGGTGGAAGTGGTACAAGAACGCTAAGACTTCCGAGACAGATTTGGAATGGACGTCCTAAGGTCAACCTAACGGAATGGGGAAAAAAGTTCTAAGAGCTACGGGACGAGCTAAGCTAAAGGAAGAACGATAAAGAGTAAAACATTGTTGTTGTTGTGTTGTTCATGTCCTTGCTCTCGTGCCCGTGCCTTTCTTATAAAGAGACGTCGCCGACTTAGCCCTGTCTCATGATGAGAAACCAAAACTGCCTTAGTCATATCGACGACGCCGACCAAGCCTCGTCTCATGATGAGAAATCCGAACCGCTTTAGTCATATCGATAACACTGACCTGGCCCCAGCTCATGATAAAAAATTCAAACCGCCTTAGTCGTATCGATACCCAAACTGCCTTAGTCATATCGATGACACCGACCAAGCCTCGTCTCATGATGAGAAACCCGAACTGCCTTAGCCATATCGAGGACGTCGACCTGTTTCCAGCTCATGATGAGAAACCCAAACCGCCTTAGTCACATCGATACTCGAACCATCGTAGTCATATCGATGACGCCGACCAAGCATCATTTCATGATGAGAAACCCGAACTGTCTTAGTCATATCAATGACGCCGACCTAGTTCTGGCTTCTTCTCGAACGTCTCCGCCAAAATACCATCTAACCCTAATTCAAGAACGACCCAAAATCATAAGCCATGCCCGACATTCCTAAGTGCAAGGTGCTCGTCGAGCCCAAGAGCGTTCGATAAGCCCAGGACGCTCGCCAAACCCAAGGGCGTTCGCCAAGCGAGTGTTCTCGAGCTCAAGTAGGCGTTCTCGAGCCCAGACAGACATTCCTGAGCCCAAGTGGGCATTCGCCAACCCGAAACCAAAAAGGACGAGCCCAAAACCAAATACAAGCTTGTATGTCCCATCTGAAATGAACAAAACCGTAAGCCAGCTTAACCCAGATCCATAATCATTTTTTAGTCTCAACAACGAGCCAGCAAGGCAACCACGATGGGCGGACATGTTAGGGGAGTCGGCTAGGCGAGCACGACACTAAGGCCATCCGGGCCAAAGCAAACACAAAACCAAGGCCGCCACTTCAATACCAAGGCTATCACGAAACCAATGCAAACACGAGACCAAGGCTGACACGGGACTAAGGCCGTCTATGCCGGTACGAGATCAAAGTCAACACGAGACCAAGGCCATCTCAAGATCAAAGTCAACACGAGACCGATGTGAGCACGAAGCGAGAGTAGGCGAGTGAGCAAATGGCTGAATGAGCGAGCAAGCGGGCGCGTTTGCTCCCAATCACTCCAAGACGAGTAGCTCGTTCCCAACCAGGCGAGCAGCTCGCTCCCAACCATGGCAAGGCAAGCTCGCTCGCTCCACCATGCGAGCTGGTCTTCAAATAGAATCCTGACCTTCTTTCGCTTCAAATTTGGAAAAGTCATAAACTACAAAGTTATATGTCTCTGTCTTGCATTTTCATAGCCAAAAGAATCAGCTCAATCTGATGCTCGAGTCAAAAGATATGACTAATCTATCAAAATTTGACGATGAGGTGAGTCCACTCCAAAGTAGACGTCGAGAAGAGTCAGTCCCGAAGTAGAACGATGGAGGGTGTGTCCCAAAGTGGACGACCAAGGGATGTGTCTCAAAGCGGACAACTAAGGGGTTCCGTCCCAAAGTGGACAACTAGAGGGTGCGTCCCGAAGCGGACAACCAGGGAGTCCGTCCCAAAGTGGACAACTAGGGGCTGCGTCCCGAAGCAGACAACCAGGGGGACCGTCCCAAAGTGGACAACCAAGGCATGCATCCCGAAACGGACAACCAGGGCGTGTGGCCCAAATTGGACAACCAATGGGGTTTGTCCCAAAGTGGACAACCATGGGGTGTGTCCCGAAGCGGACAACCAGGGGGTCCGTCCCAAAGTCGACGACTAGACGGTCGGACAAAAATGAACGGACGACAAAGTGAGCGAACGATCGAACAACTCTAAAATATCACACTACGGCAGAATCCAAGATCATACTCGAACCTTAACCTCCCGAGGTCATTTTTGAACTCCAACACATAGTACTCGGTCGGATTGTGAAATGCTATTTTCTCCAGAAATTTCTTTATGGCTACGAGTCGCCTAAAGTGCCGACCGTGAGAATCCAACGTATTTTTTTGGACACCGCGAGCCGGCCACCATCATGTGCCAAGCGGAACAACGACGACGAGGAATCTCAAGAAAATCTGAAATTGGAAAAGGTTCTGACGCGAGAAAAATTAGTGTACTGGCTCTACTAAACAACATCTCGGAATAATAGTTTTAAAATAGGTTGAAGAATTAAATTCGCTTTGACAAAGATATTATGGAAATAATCGTTCCTAAAATATGGCTTGATATTATCCGATTATAAGGCAGATTAAAAACATAACATCCTCGGAATCGGCAGTCATATGGGAATTCTGTCAAACAATAAATATAATATGGGTAATTTCGGAAGCTTCATAGAAAATGCATTAAATCATTCCATGATTGACCAAATAAATACACTCCCAAGACTTTTTTGAGGATAATACACTCCAAGACTGGATTCAATTGTATCCAGGTACCAGGTACAAGAACTCGCTCCCTATCATTAGGTGATAAAAGGAGGTAGGGGCTGCAATTTTTCGACTGGCTGAGAACTTTATATTATACGATTTGACCCAAAAATGGTGAGGGGGTGAAGGTGGAGTCCCTTTTCTTAAGTCGACGGCCGACAATTTTATGTAGTTGGAATAGTATATTGGAGTATAACTTAGTGTAACCTGTTTATTTAGAGAAGAATGTAGATATGGTTAAAAAATATTATTCAACTCGAATGTAAATCAGTCAAATTAGTAAAACAAATATGGTATAAACCAAAAGAATAATGGAGACACCGGAAGTGTGAAATAAGCATGTGCTGCTCATTTATTACCTTACATTTATTAAAGCTTATGACCCACGTAAGTTCATAGTTGCGGGTCCCGTGCCGGTGAGGTGTCCACGAGGTTGAGAAGGGAGGAGAACCTTTTATCAATCTGAAACCAAAATCAGGGGAAAGTTCTATATATCCCGAAGTATGAATTGGTTAGAAATATACCGGGTGATAATTTTATGATAAGTTATACTCGTTATACTTTTTATATCTATTAAAATATTATTATTTTATATAGAATATTCACCATAAAATTAATCAAATAAATAGCGGGGCTAATGCCAAATAGGTACCCCTAAAAAACCAAATATTTGAATGTATATTATCAATTTGTTTGGAAGTTGATAATGATTTATTACATAACCAAAGAAATTAATCTTTCCCTTTAAGATATTCGATCACAGCAAGACTTAGACTCAAAGTGTGTGGCTTGTTTGCTCAACCATACTTTTCTCTGAGTGCGATGGTTCAACATAACAGACGAAATTAATTGAATCAACAACCAAGTCATTTCCAATAATTTTAAAAAAAATCGCGATTTATATATCAAGGGAAATTACAAAATGCCCGGATGACGACATATTTAATGCTTTTTTCTTTACATTATACCGTAATCAGAAAAAGAGCCAAATAATGAATATGGACAGCAATATTTAAAGTGTACTAAGTAATTATTGGATAGCTTTTGCTTATCAAATGGATAGCTTTTCAGCAGCAACTCACACTAAGGAAAAGGCAAAAGAAAAAGGATTTTAGGAAAAACTGGTTTGACATAAATGATAATGCAGTTTAAAACTCCTGAAACTAGTTCGTGTGGTTTCAATGATCAACTCATCCGAGCATATTTTATTACAGTTGGCGTGCCGCATCCCACACCATAATAAAAATGAGGTCGTTTGGTGGAAGAAACTTGGACAGTTACTTGAACCGTTAAACATCAGATTATTAAAACCACATGAACCATTTTGATGAGTTGTAAACTGCCATACCAAATGTATTTTTACCAAGATTTTAAACACACCTCCACCCCCGTTGGTAAAAAATTAAAAACATAGTTCTTTTTTTTTTGAGCTATTGCCAGTTCGTTAGCTTTAGTCTCGAGTATTTTGCTTGTTGCGAAAATTAACCCGCGGAGCGTTTTCCCTGGTGAAAAGGAGACAATTGAAAATTGTGAGATCTCCTTTTCGATCAACTCCCAAGCAAACAATCGAGAGCGAGAAAAGAAGAAATGACAGAGAGAGACAAGAGAGAGATGTAGGAACTCACCTCGTGGACTTATGGTGATCTTTTAATTTTACGAGAGAGAAAGAACTCATTAGTGTATATTATAAAATTATTAATTGATAAAATTTTAAATTTTAAATTTTAAATATTAAATATACAAAGCATAATCATTTTAAAAAATTTCCATTCCCCAAAAGTGAAAAATGACTTTTTTGCACATTGCAAAGAAATAAGACCTAATCGGCATATAATTTAAAAAAAAGTTAAGTTAGTACTTTATTAATCATTAAAATCAATCAAAATAAGTTGAGGGTTACATTAACTCCTATTCTAGCTTCTTTGATTTTTTTTTAAATGGTGGAGATGATGGGGTTACGGAATATGAAAAATATAGTCAATAAACAAAGACACCTAACAACTACAAATTTGAAGACAATAGAGAGAAGTGAGTAGAAGCAAAGGGCGATTGAAAAACTACAAGAACTAGTAACTAAAGTGCACAACTGTCATGACAAGCAACTGTTAATAACTACAATATAATTCTAGAAAAGACAATATTTTACATGGTTGACTAATTTAGAAATTTAAACGAGCTTACACAAAGGATGGTTTGAAATTCTAAAGCTTGCAATTCATTTAATCGGCATAGAATTTTTTTTTAAGATTAAAAGATTATTACGTTATTTATATATGGAAGTCATACACGATCAAGTACTTAAGCTCATTGGGAGGGTTGCTTAGTAGCTCCTTCTCACAATTACTTCTTAATCTAGCCTTTAAGTAAATAAATTGGTAACATGGTTAGCTAGTCCCTAATATAAAAATTTACATAATGGTAAATTCAAGAATATAGCTTGTATTTCCATAGCCAAAAATTCAATAATCCAATCCAACTCCACCAAGAAATCAGAGTAGAACTTGAACCTATAAAAAAGAGCTCCCCCAGCCCAATGTGAAATCCAACCAACTACGAATTCGAAAATAATTGACCATCCAGCTATATCCCAATTCCCAGCTCCTCTCCACTGAAAAAAGGAAAATACTCAAAACCGTGTTTAACCCTTCAAACCAACATTATACAAATACAACCCACCGCCCATCCAAAAATCAAAACCCAAAACCCATATAACATTAGAATTGAGATATATCCCCAATCCAAACATGTCTCCCTTATTACCACTTCTCTTGTTCTTTCTATTACCACTCAACGTAACCAATGCCGACCCCCAACAGCGGTTCAAAGAGGCCCCACAGTTCTACAACTCCCCGGACTGCCCTCCCCTCCCCCGAAACGCCGCCGTCTCGCTCTGCTCGGACAACACCGTCCACGTGGCAATGACGCTGGACGCGGCCTACCTCCGCGGATCCATGGCCGCGATCCTGTCCGTCCTCCAGCACACGTCCTGTCCCGAACACGTGGCGTTCCACTTCGTCGCCACGTCATCCGCCAACCTGTCCGCCGCCGTCTCCTCGTCCTTCCCCTACTTGAAATTCCGGATCTACCCCTTCGACGCGTCCGCCGTCTCCCGGCTGATCTCCACCTCCATCCGCTCCGCCCTCGACTGCCCCCTCAACTACGCCCGCTCGTACCTCGCCGTCCTCCTCCCGGCCTGCGTCCGCCGCGCCGTCTACCTCGACTCCGACCTCGTCCTCGTCGACGACATCCGGAAGCTCTATGCCACCGACCTGGGTCCCACCTCCGTCCTCGCGGCGCCGGAGCACTGCAACGCCAACTTCACCTCCTACTTCACGCCTTCCTTCTGGGCCAACCCGGCACTCTCCCTCGCCTTCTCCGGCCGCCGGGCTTGCTACTTCAACACTGGCGTCATGACCATCGACCTCGGCCGGTGGCGCGCCGGCGACTACACTCGCCGGATCGAGGAGTGGATGGAGCTCCAGAAAAGGATGAGAATCTACGAGCTAGGATCTCTGCCTCCGTTCCTCCTCGTGTTCGCCGGGAGGATCGTCCCCGTTGACCACCGGTGGAACCAGCACGGCCTCGGCGGGGACAACTTCCGGGGACTCTGCCGGGACCTCCACCCGGGGCCGGTCAGCCTCCTCCACTGGAGCGGCAAGGGCAAGCCGTGGGTCCGGCTCGACGCCGGCCGGCCTTGCCCATTGGACGCGCTCTGGGCTCCTTACGACCTCCTTCAAACTCCCTTCGCTTTGGATTAACAAATTATCCAAATGCCCTTTGCCTTGTATATTATTACGTTAATGCCACTATATACGTCCATTGAGGGTCATTAATTACGAGATTTTTGAGTTATTGGAAGGACTAGTGCAGGTTCGATCTCGTTAGGATTTAGTTATTTTGTTATGTATAGATTGTGCCAATACATGTACAATTAAGATGATCGATTTTTGTTTAGAAAAAAAAAAGTAATGAAGGGAAAACCCATGAGAAGAAGAAGAAGAAGAAGAAGAAGAAGAAGAGGGATTCATGAAGAAGCTTCGTCGTCATCCCATGTTCGGGCATTTTGTCGGCGAGTGGAGTAATTCTTGGGTGGCATATTATACCATGAACCTAATCGAAGTTTATTAATGGAATTTACTTTTTTAACATAGTTTAAACTAAGTATTACAAGTTTTTTCTACTTGATATCAATCGAAATGCGTATCTTATAAATTTAAAATTTTGGAAGCTTCACGGAAGACTAACGAGAGTAAATCCGTAATTAACAAAGCTGGGACACTGAAAATTTGTTAAAAAAGAAAAGAAAACTATTATTGATGTGGTCCTGTATTGATATTCTTGGCGTCAACAATACATAGTATAAGTTATCAACAACTAGGGCGACGAAAGGTCAGGTAAAAAAATAGTTATAAAAAAAGTGAATAACTTGTTGCCAAATGCTTTCGTTTTCAATCATTCATATCATAAAGAAGTTAACGGTTGTCAGATAATTTCGTTGTAAATTATTTTTATCACAACTGATAGAAGCCATAAGAAATTTTGAAATTTAAAAAAAATATATTGATATCAAATTTTACGAATGAAGAATATATCTTTTAAGAATCATTCTATAAAAGACGATAATTTTTACTCTGAATATTATAAATTAAATAAATATCTCACATAAATTTTACCACAGAATTTCTTGTGTATCTATATTACCAGATTGTTGGAAAATATAAATTTTAGTCCCATAAACTCGTTGACAACTTTATTCTGCATAATTTAGTCACCCCGCCATTACGATCTATCAACGATTCAGTAGTTTCATGTCACGAATGACGCCGACGTCTAAATTATTTCGAAGGACATCCATGCTAAAACTTTCGTTAGTTACTTATTTATATTAAAATATAGTTTTAAAACTTTTAATTCATTAGCTTTATAGTTAATATTCTTTTTTGGTTTAGTGTTGTAGTCATATCGCTAGGATTAATATTAGAAATCAACCCTAAAAAAGATATTAAAAATTAAGATAATTGAAACAGATTTTGTCCACAATATCTATTTTAATTTTCATTTACATATCTTCTTAATTTTCAATTTATTCAACCAAACAAGATCCGGAATCTTAGCAGATCATAGTATCCACATTAATTATATCGAAGGAGTGGTTTTGTTTTGATTTGTTATCGACAAACGGTGACGACAACGACATTATTAGTCAACCCGAATAAGTTTCAAATGCATGCCACCCTAAACGTAATTTCCCTTAACAAAAACTTCAACACATTTACAAAGATCAAAATTTGGACCAACTTGATTTCGTCAACATGCAGTTACACATAAATCGTACGACAAAAACAACATGCGAGATCATTCTGGTCTAACATTATATTAGAACCTTCAATTTAATCCAAATTTTAACTCAATGAATATATAAATTGTCTAGACTTATAAATAAACCTATCATATTTGTAACTAATTATATAGTCATGGAGTAAAATATTTATCTTTTAAACAAATTAATTATGTGATAATTTTAATAAGTTTTTTTGGTGATATGATCATTTCAATATGTATTGATATTATTTCAAGCCAAATTTTAAACTTTTTAAACTGTTAAGAGCAATGGTTAGTTAATCTCTTATAAACAGTTGTTCAAAGTGGTAAGATTTTGAATCATAAAAAAAATTTTAGTTAAAATTTTACGAATGTAAAAGACACATTTTAAAAAGAACAAATTATCTTCAGGTCCCTGGAGTTTGCTTAAAATTATTATTTTTGTCCCTGCTGTTTCGAAATCGAAACTTCAGTCCCCCTAGTTTGCTTTTATTGAACTCTAAGGTTTTTCGCTGATGTCATTGTTCAAAATTTTATTTTTAATCAAAGAAATGACTATTATACCCTTGTATTTATATTTAAAAAAATATATCTAGTCATTTTCTTCACAGACGGACCATCGAACTTGGACCTCGCAGTCTTCACAGACCTCGTCGTAGACGGACCTGGACCCAGACCTCGACCTCGTCGTAGACGGACCTAGACCCAGACCTCGCCGTCTGCATGAGCACCATCGAACTTGGACCTCGCCGCCTTCACAAGCACAACCAAACCCAGGCGTTCCCGACGGTGTGGTCAAGCCGTCGGATCCTATTTTCACAAGCACAACCGAACCAAGGCGTCACCACGGCCTTCAGAAGGTCAGCGTTGCAGGTCTGGTCATATCCCGCCGTAAAGCAGGCCATCGCCTGGCGCCACCACGGTCCATGTGACCTCGGCCCCACCAAGCCCATCCGCGACGTCATCGTCGATGTCTTCTCCTTGCTCCTCACCGATTCTCCAACAACAAAACCAACAAAATCAAAATCAATTAAGGGGGAGGGGGGGGGGGGGGGGGGGGGCGCGACGTCATCGTCGATGTCTTCTCCTTGCTCCTCACCGATTCTCCAACAACAAAACCAACAAAATCAAAATCAATTAATTGGGGGGGGGGGGGGGGGTGGGGTTGGGTTAGGGGCTCTGATTGTGGAGGAGGTTGTGGTGGAAATCGAAAGTTTGCCCCTTCGCCGAAGCTGTGTGTTTGCAGGTCGGATGGTCGGGGAAGAAGGATATGTTTTTTTATTTTTATTGTAGGGTATAATTGTCATTTTCTTGATTAAAAATAAAAAATTGGATGATGACATCAGCGATGGACCTTAGAGTTCAATAAAAACAAACTAGGGGATCAAAATTTCGATTTTGAAACAGTAAGGACAAAAATAGTGATTTAAACAAATACCGGAGACCTGAGGACAATTTGTTCTTTTAAAAATTATTTCTAAAAATGATCCAACGCGATACATATGAGATTAAAAATTTTGAGTATGTTATTTTTTTTCAACGGTAAAATTGAGTATAGTGTCGGCAGGACAAAATAAACCAATAGGAAATAGCAAATGAGAGGAGGTTGCTGAAAGGAACAACGTGGCGAAGCATATTGTTAATGTTTGCGGGGGGCACAGTGATTGTCGACGGCGCAAGACCCGGCTGGCTGAGAATTTTGGAAAGTTGTTTACTAATTGTGTGGGGCCCCTTTTTCCAGCTTCTGTCTCATTTTCTCACTGCTTTTTATTCGTTCCCCGGCAACTTTCTTCTCTGCCCCTAAATTTTCGCACCGGACATCGAAGAATTAATTATGAGAAAATTATTGTAGTATCCCTCTTGTTTGACTTAATCGATGATTTAGTTCCTCTACTTTTAAAAATTATTCTAGCGTTCTTCGTATTTGATTTTATTATACGTTCGGGTCCCTGGCTGATGTCATCAACTCTTTTTTTTCATTTTTATCATTGAAATGACAAACATACCCTTAAAAAAAATAATCACTTCTTCTTCCTTGGACTCTCTCGCCGGAGCTTCACCGCCGAATATCAAACCGGTCATGACGTTCACGTCGAAAAAATAACTAAACCCATCAATATCGACACCGGATTGGAGCAAATCGTCAGTTCATCCCCAACCTCTTACAAATCGAAACCTAATTGAAAGTTCATCCCCATCCTCCCGGAGAAATCCACAACAATCCATCCAAAGTTCAAAACAACAGCTTTCCAACAATTTTCCCAAAATTTCTCCTAATTTCAGTGAGCATAAACGTAGAACAAGAACAGAATTTGATCAAAGTCTATAGCTTTCCATCAAGCAGCTTTGTCGATCCTTTAATTTAATTACCCATTTGGCGATTGCAAAGATCCTCTCTCTCCCAGCGTTTTGGTTTTTGATTTTGTTAGGTGGGAGGGACGTGAAGCTTAGAGTAAATGGGTTGGAGACAAAGGGACTGGAGAAAATTCTTATGCCTCATCTCAAGGAGAAGGAAGCGACAATGCACGAGAAGAGAACTGCCAACCCCGAGATGGCCTAAGGCGACGGTGGCGACAGCTTCTACACATGGGCCAAGAAGGTTGAAGCAGTTAACGAGGGAGGCATAGAGGTCGAGCTCCTTGCGCAGTTGAACATTGAGAGAGCTGACACCGCCGCCCATGGGGTCGCCAGGCCGCCCTTGAGGTAACTAGAGCGGGACTCCACGATTCTGGATTTTCTTGAAGCTTCGTCGATTTTTGGGTTTAGGGTTACCATCGGCTTTCGTGGGAAGAGGATTAACTTGGTTGGCCAGTGAACGGAAGCCTGGCCGGAATGAATCTGGTTGACCGGTGGCGAGAAGGTCCAAAAAGAGGAAGGGGATGGTTTTTTTTATTTGTTAAGGGTATTTAGTCATTTCAATAACAAAAATGAAAAAAGTATTATAGGGAGCTGAACATATAATAAAATCAAACACGAAGAACGCTAAAATAATTTTCAAAATTAGAAAAATTAAATCGTCGATTAAGTCAAATAAGAAAAATGCTATAATAATTTGCCCATTTATTATTCAATTTTGCCGATTAAATTGTCACGACATTTTACAAGTGTAACAAAAAAATTGATGCGGTGCACTAAAGTGTACACGGTATTATAATGTACTCATGTTTAACGTATATTTTTTCCTCGAAAAAAATCAACGTGGGCACGATTGAAAAGAACGTGTTTGTAGTGGATTCGGATTTAGTAGGGACAAGAGTTATCTCCACTGAAATAGATCAAGTTATTATATTTATAGATACGATTTTTAATGAATATCAGATTTGTAGACACAATTTTTAATAAAATCTGATAGTCTAAACAAAATTTCCTCCGTCAGGACGACTTTTATGTTATCCATACTCAATTCAAAACTGTTTATAGCAAGTAGCCAAGAATACTGTTGTTTTCCAAAAGTAGTATAGTACGGACAAACGAATAAGTCGCTTATGCTTGCCAGCTGGTCAATGGATTTTTCTGCACACCTATAAATTTGTCGCACACATAGGAGCTAGCTTAGGGACACATCTCTTGTTTCAAAGTAGTCTTCGCCCAAGTATGTAATTGTCGTCTAAAATAAGATGTAATCTTCGCGTACAGTTTCTTCCCTTCGACTCAACATTTTGTTAGTAGACAATATTCTTTCTACCAAATATTATCATAACAGTATTTTAAAGAGAATGACGATCATGATATTACAAATTCTTTTTTTATCAATAATATTAATAAAATTATAATTCTACAAAAGAAAAAATTGCCACTAGACTAGAATATCTTAAGGCAATAACATATTTTGACATGTATGATTTCGCATATAATCAGACAACTATAAATTGTTAGATTCGAATTATCATAAAATGAGTTGTGCAAATGTAACCAGTTGCAACTTAAAACAATCTTAAAAAAACCAGTCGCAACTTATGTATGTAAAATCTTCAAATCTAATAGAAAAAAAAGTATGTTGAGTCTTTTCACTATTTTTTAAAGTATCTTTTCACTATTATATTAACCTAACAACGCACTGTTTTCACTTATAATTTTTTTAATATTTTCCACTTACCACTTTGTTAGTTTTAACATGTAATTAACGAATAATTATATGGTAAACTCGATTAATTAACAAACTAATTTGTTAATAATAAATCACTTACTTGTTGAAACAAGAGGTCCACAGGTTCGGGTTGACTATGTCTTCGTGCCAGTCGAATTACGATCACGTTATAACAGATTCGTAATTGATTTTTACGAGATTTCCTCTATTGAAAATCTGATCAAAATTCAGAGACGATTCCAAAGTTTTGCCTTTCTATTGAGTGGTTGCTTGAAAAAATTACAGATTGATTCGGCCAGATTTCCCCTTTTATAAGAAAATCTGGCCAATCAGAACGTGGCACGTGGCACTTCTGGGCCGCATGTTCGCCATGTGGCATACCACATGGCAAAGCTATCCCAACAAGAAAATAAATCCAGATGTAGATATTTTCTTATCCATGTCGCCTCCTCAATCAGCATCAGTGTAGCAATTTAGTATCAGGTCACACCCTTGATAGCACAAGGAGTATTCTGTAGTAGTGTTCAAATATTTCAAAATCCCTTTGACAGCCTTCCAGTGAGCACTGCCTGGATCAGACTGATATCTGCTTGCTATCCCAACAGTATAGAAAATATCAGGTCTGGTACACAATATTGCGTACATCAGGCATCCAACTGCGTTGGCGTAATGAATCTTCTCCATGTCTCCACGTTGTTTAGCTATTTTTGGGCACATGTCCTTACACAAATTATGACATTTAACCAATGGGACGTACTTTGGGTTACTGTGATCACATTTAAAATGTTCTACTACTTTGCGAATATATGTCTCTTGTAAAAGAGACACTATCCTTTTCGAATGATTCCTCAAAGTCTTAACTCCGAGTATGTAATCCGCTTCACTCATGTCTTTCATTTCAAAGTTGGAAGATAACTAATCTTTGATTTCGACAAAAAATTCAATGTCATTTCTAGCTAAAAGTATGTCATCAACATACAAAGTGATGATGACAAACTTCTTTTCTGATTGCTTAACTTACACGCAGTGATCTTCATCTATCATTATAAAATCATGCGCCATGATCGTATTATGAAAGCGAATATACCATTGTCTAGACGATTGTTTGAGGCCATAAATTGATCTATTCAATTTGCAAACTTTGTGTTTACAGCCTTTTTGAATGTAGCCCTCAGGCTGGATCATGTAGATTTCTTCATCCAATTCTCTATGGAGAAAAGCAGTCTTTACATCCATTTGATGTAATTCTAGATTCATGTTAGCAACCATAGCTAAAATGACCCTAATTGACATAAATCTAACAACAGGTGCAAAAGTCTCCTCGTAGTCTATCCCAGCCTGTTGTTTGAACCCTTGGGTAACCAAACGCGCTTTGTATCTTTCGATACTGCCATCTGCATTGCGCTTGATTTTGAGAATCCACTTATTCCCAATTGCCCTACGCCCCCTAGGTAGGTTGACCAGATTCCGAACCTGATTTTTGATCATGGAAGATATTTTTTCCTCCATTGCATATATCCATTCAGTTCATTTTGGAGATGAGAAAGCTCCAGATAAATTCTTTGACTCATCTTCATCCTGCAGGATGGCCAGAAGAATTTCACTTGGACCACCAAATTTCTTTAGTGATACAAAGAATCCATTAGCCTCGCATTCGATGTCAAATCGTCAGCGTGGTATGCTAGTTCTGCTAGACCTACAGTAGTTCGGGTTTTGATAATCATCTCTCATATATTCATCATATCCATGAATCGCACTCCCACTTGGTAAAAATACCGTACTCCCACTGGAATAAGGAATTACTTCTCTTTCAGGACTCAGATCACGACTTTCTAAATTATTTTGAGTTAGAAAATTTCTATCTTCCTCCTGAATTCTCCCACTCGGAAGAAGTGATCCAGTTGATTCTGGTTCATCTGTCTCATAAAGGGTAAGGTCATTACTAACCTCCCTCAACCTTGGAAATTTATTTTCAAAAAATGTGGCATCACGTGATTCAAATTCTGTTACATGTCCATCGTCTAGTTCACCCACGAACACATACCCTTTAGATACCTCTGGGTATCTTATAAAGATACTTTTTCTACCTCTCGGTCCTAATTTATCGAAAGTACTTGAGGTAGAAAGGACATAGGACGCACACCCCCATTGCTTAAAATAGGATAGATCGGGCTTCTGATCTGTCCACATTTCATAAGGAGTGGCTGTAACAGACTTGGAGGGGACACAGTTTAGAACGTATGTGGCAATCAGGAGCACATCTCCGTAGAATGATCTAGGCAAACTTGCCTCTGCCATCATCGATCTAACCATATTAAGAAGGGTTCTATTCCTTCTTTCAGCAACCCTATTTTGCTCGGGTGTATAGAGAATGGACAACTGATGTTCAATCCCTTTTTCAATGCATAGAGCTTTGAACTCATCTGAAAGATATTCACTGCTACGATCAGTTCGTAAGGCCTTCATCTTTCTATCCTTCTAATTCTCAACAAAATGCATGTATGTCATGAAGCAGTTTAAGGCTTCAGACTTGAAAGAAATCAGGTATATCAGACCATATCTAGTATAGTCGTCAATGAAGGTGATGAAGTAATATGCTCCATGCCTTGCCCTCACGTTCATTAGACCACAGATGTCAGAATGGACTAATTGTAGTAGAAATTTGGCTCTAGCCCTAGTATCGAAAAGTTTTCTTGTGCTTTTCCCTTCTAGACAGGATACGCATCCGGGTAATATAGATTTCTCTACATTTTCAGTAGTCCTGCCTTAGCTAGACGGTTTAAATGATCCTGACCGATATGGCCTAGTCTAGAATGCCACAGTTTAATATCACCTTTCGATGAGTTTGAACTAGTGACTAAGGAAAAACTTTCACAAGGATCAATATCCAGAATAAAAAAACCTTCTGATATATAACCAAGGCCAAAATAGGCATCATCCAAATACAATCTAACAGTGTCATCCTTAAATGACAACCAAAAACCTAAAGACATTAAGGTCGAAACAGAGATCAGGTTCCTTCGAACGTCTGGAGTAAATAACACGTCATGTAAAAAAAGGGCACGACCACCACGAAGGTGCAATTTATAAGTGCCCAGACCTATCACATCTACACACGAGTTGTTACCGACAAAAATAGTTTTTGCTCCAGCCAACAACTACCTGTATTCAATGAATGAACAACGGTCTCTAGCTACATAGAATGTGACTCAGTTAGAAGGGTACAAGAGGATACGTACAACTTACTCACACTTGAGTTTAGGTGTACCTGCTTGGGCATCTTGCAATCTTTTGCAAAATGTCCCTTCTGTTGACATTTGAAACATTTCACTTTTGAAATGTTAAACCGCTTTTTTTTAGCCTTGGAGCCATCTAACTTGGTTTCTAGGTTTTTAGCCTTTGGAGTTTCCTTACACTTACCCTTCCTTTTACCTTTCTTCTTTTTCCCACACTCCCAGTTGAACTAGTCGAATGGGCTTCAGGGTGGGATTTCATAGCTAGGAGGCAATCTTCCTCCAATTCAAGGTGTCTGGTAACATCATCAAATGTTACCAAATGGTCAGAATGGGTAAATTCATCTTTATCTGTTCCTAACTTAGTGGTAGGGAACAAATGATAGCTTGAATCTGCTGCTCGTTGCTAAGTATGTGACCAGCCTTTGCAAGTTCACTGATCATATTAGACATCACTCTCAAGTGTTTCCTCATGGTAACCTCCGGACGCTTCTTAAAGGTGTCAAACCTTATAATCAAAGTACGCAGCTTTGACACTGAAAGCTTTCCGAATATTTGTTTGAGAGCATCCTATTACTCTTTCACGTTGTCATACATGCGAAATTGTCGGGTGACATCATCCATCATCGAACTCAACAAAATCAACCGGGCAGTAGTGTCCTTTTTCTTCCAAATAACGTAAGCTTCTTTATCTCGCTTATGTTGAGCAGTTGTGCCTTCATCAGGCTCATCCATTATCACATGTATGTGCTCCAGAACTTCTTGTTCCTCAAGCACATATTAGATTTTCATGCTCCAGTTCTCATAGTTTTCACCGTTGAGTTTTAACTCACGGTTTAACTCAGCTATGATAGATCTAGAAGCAACTGACATCTCTATATGGAATTTTTAATACGAGAACATATTAGAAATTTGATTTGGTAATATGATTCAATTTACTAAACACTCATAACTTTTAACGATATGAAGTCCTTGATTAACCTCAAAATCGAAGTGGGTCGCGGGCATGCTTCCCTTCACCATTCAAGTATTAATTTTAAACTTCAACTGTTTAAAGTTCATCGATAGTAAACTCAAGTGGTAGCAACTAAACAAACATCTTTGTTTAATTACACGCATCACATATGCATTTGTACATTCTGAGTTTACACGCACATAAAAAACTGAGACAAGGTCTCAACCCATTGTACAAAATTCTCCCAAAAATAACATATGTATATGGGGACAGTTAAACATAATATGGAGATCGGGTGTCCAGGCGATCCGGTAGGAGAATCCATATACATATCTGGATCCGGGACCGTGTGTGAGGACGATCCGGTGAAAGGTTCCAAGTTCACCACTGAAACTGGGATCGAATCCATAATACAGATGACCAGGAGCGGCAGAAAATTGTAATAGTATTCCTTAGCGAGGTAGCGGTTCAGAACCAAACGCTTCGCAACTTCAGGGCGGGAGAAGGTATCATCTCTCTGAGAAGACTTCTCTCCTCGAGGTAGTGGATCAGACCATAGAGGGCATCTCTAAGGGTATTGATCCCGGGTTTCGAGAAGACGCACATATCTTCTTAGATCTTCAACGTGACCAGGAGATCTCGAAACATGGAGGGCCAGTCCTCTTCATAATTATAACCTCCGACCCAGATGCAGTCTTGCATCTCCCGGTGAACAGCCTCGATATGCTCAACGATGACATACATGTCATCCTTAAGCACTCGCAACAGTAAACAACGCTTCAGGACCTTTTTTCGAAATTCCGTCGCATAAAAGTTTAGATACCTCTTTAGTAGCCATCGAATCTGTATCAATTACAAGTCAATTTTAGGTTAATTCTCATATTCTCCCAAAATAGGATTGAAAAAACTCATTTTCAATCTTTTGATGATCATACTATGGACCAATCCATGTGATATATTAACTAAATTTAACATATCTCAGAACTCGTTCCAAAATATGTATATTTTTTATTATTAAAAATATCGTTATAATTTTAATAAACCTAATTGACAAAAAATTTTTAAATTTTTATCAATTTATTAGATTGAATAAACTCAAGTTTATTCAAAAAAAATCTAAAAGTCCAAGTCTCAGCCCAATTGCAAAATGGGTTTCACGGACGTAGGCCGTCCGAGTTGACCCAAGGTCAACGCGGACCAGCCCAGTTAATTAATATTTTTTTAAATTCTGGAATAGCCTCCTTCTCCGGCCGATATCTTCTCGTCACCGGCGAGACGTCCGACGAGACCTACCTCTTTCGACTCGTCGTGAGCTCGCAGTCACTCCGGTACCGGGCGCTCGTCGCCTCGTGGCTGGAATCGTGGTCGGCGCCGTCTTCTCCCTTGCGACTTTCCGGCGAGCTCCGAAGCTTCATTCTTCATTTTGCGGCGACGTCGATCCACGAAAGTGGTATCGAGACGTCGAAGGCACGTCAGAGAATCGATTATCATCGATCTCCGGCGTCGAAATCGTCGGATTTCCGACGAAATCGACGGAAATCGATTTGGGAGAAAATCGCCCCCAAATTGCCCGATTAGGGTTCCTCGAGACTGAATTGAAGTGGCAAATTTCAGTTTAGTTCCAAAGATTTTCTAAAAATTGCACTGAAGTCTATGACACGCAGATGCCACGTAAGCGGTTAAATTTTAGATTGGTACTTTAAGATTTCGCGCGTGCGCGAATTTACCCACGTTGTTAGGCAAAATTTAATTTAGTTCTACTGGTTCTAAATTAATTACATTAAAGTCCAACAGATTGTAATTTTCAATAAAATCATAATTAATACGATTTTTAACCCAAAAAATTACATAATTACTTGAATTAAAATATCATATCATCATCAAAATATGGTTTTAACCATGCTCTGATACCAATTGTTAGTTTTAACAAGTAATTATATATTAAACTCGATTAATTAATAAACTAATTTGTTAATAATAAATTACTTACTTGTTGAAGCAAGAGGTCCACAGGTTCGGGTCGACTATGTCTTCGTGCCAGTCGAATTACGATCACGTTATAAATAATTGATTTTCACGAGATTTTCTCTATTAAAAATCTGATCAAAACTCAGGGAATATTCTAAAGTTTTGCCTTTCTATTGAGTGGTTGTTTGAAAAAATTACAGATTGGTTCAGTCGAATTTTCTCTTTTATAAGAAAATCTCGCCAATCAGAACGCGCCACTTGGCACTTCTGGACCACATGTCCGCCACGTGGCACTTCCGGGCCGCATGTTCGCCATGTGGCACTTCTGAGCCGCATGTCCGCCATGTGGCAAAACTACACCAAGCATGCCACGTTAGCCGCCAACTCTGGTGGTAACTGCGTCAGCGCCACGTCACGCTGACGTGGTGCCTGGCGTGGCCCGGTCAACGCGGGTTGACTCGCCCATTCCACCCAATATTTGGGCCTGATGGGCCTGTGCCCAATCATGCACAATAATAATTGCCTGATTGGGCCTAAAGGTCGAACACACTTAAAATAAATTGAAGATTATTATATGCTAGGTAGTTAACGACCCTATATAAATGGGTATTTGATAAGTAAGTTTTCATTAAACCACACTTTCGTCAATAATTTTTCTACGCGGTGTGCAAAAATAGTAGATATACGATACCAAGTAGGCGATTCGTGTGAAAAGAGGCTGGTCCAAAAAGAAAAGCATCGTCTTACAGATGCATTATAGTGGTCCAATTTGGTGTCTGAATTTATCGCTTAGAAAGTAGAACCACTTGTGGGCATATCTATTGCTTTTAGATTTTCAGATTTAATTACTTGGATGCTTGAAACCTGTATTGTTAATTTTTTTTAAAGGTAAAATTTATTTTATTCCAAGAAAGAATTATACCCTGAGTATTAAAGGTACAGGTCACTGCATTAAAAAATTCTTAAAATTTTGCCTAAGATAGCACACTTACGGAATACCTAGAAAATGAAGTCAGAAACCAAGCTCCAGGATTTAATTCTATGTGTGCATCACGAATTTGCGGTTGCAACTTTGTATTCATATGAGGAAATTCAACATCTGAGGTTGTAAATTGTAATAATTTATATGAAGATGAAACAAAATTTACTTATAAAAAAATTATGTGTGTACATCAAGTGAAACGTACACTCGATCTGCTCTGTGGATTGTATACGATTTTTTTAGTCCAGTAAGAGTTGGTGAAAAATAGGAAAAGTATCATCAAATTGGACAATTTTTCTGTATGCACCAACTTCCTCAATAAATTCTTCGAAGCTACTGATCTGAAAATTATGGGCAAAGCAAAAATGACAGGTTGCGAAGGGTCGTCCTTGCTTGTAAAGGAAACTATACAAGAAGCGAATGCTACTTGTCACAGCTTAAAAACTTATGAGGTATTTCCTAAGCTAACTATTCCAAGTTTAATTTAAACATGATCTAAATGATAGTACAATTTTACTTATCAAATTTTAACATGATGTGTTTTCGACGCTCGAGTTTGAAATTTCTGATTGTAAAACCCCTGCAAATACATGTATTTCTTAACATGTCTGAATATGTTTCTTGGCTTCCTTGAAATTAAGCCATCAACTGACATCAACTTCTTGTTTCAGGTTTCAACATGCGATGCCCGAATCTGGAAGGAACCTTGAAGTTGGATGAGCCATAGCTTTCGGGCAACAGATCATGTAATACTTCTGAAAATTTCTGAATAAAAAAATAATTAAATGGATCATTAGATGAATGAAAATTAATTTACAATTTGATGGAACAGACCTTGTGAATGCAACTTTTCTTGAACAAGTATGGACAGAAAACCTTTTAAAAATTTAAGAGGTTTTAAGGAAAAGTCCATGTTACATGATTGTACAACGTCTAGTATTCATCGTTTATGGCTAGGATGATTAGGTTTCTAATAATTCATTCCCCTAGCTTTCGTTTCTTATTGTCACCTAGCAGAATGCTTTTACTTTGGTATTCTTTCAGATCTCAACGCATTTAGTAGTACCAAAAATTTTCTTTGCCCTTATCAGACTTCAGTTTGACAGTATTCACCGTCTATCCAGAGTTGAACCTTAAAATTTGACGACGGACTTAAATGTCACCTAAAGACGCTTTACGCCCGATTATTATGGATAAAGCTATCTTAGTACCCCGTTTTGAGAATTGTGCCAATTGGCATCATGTGGTTTGCTTTGATTGCACTTAAAGGACCAACTCAATTTTCTGGCACACTGTTGCTTACGGGCATGACTACGTGGACATAAATTAGTAACACAAAGAAGCAGCCATCCGGAGAGTCATGTCGAATATGGATCCTATGGATTTAGATCAAGACCCGTTTTTCCGAAAGTAGATTCATATCAGCTGGATCTTTGATTTTAGGATAAAGAATCAGATCCGAAAACAATCAAAATATCCAGATTTACTTGATTTGGATCGCGTATATATACACAGGTTTGGATTTGTTGCCACCCGATACCCATCCATCGATGCTGCAGATTTTTCATCGGATCTTACAGTAAGACTAAAGGGGTGCGATCGGATCTCATCAGTAGTATAAAGTTCAATAATTTTAAACAGTCGTACTACAATGGGTGATATCTCCGATAGTCTTATTGTTGCGGTCCTCTACTCGTCGGAAAATGTGAGACTAAGGGAGAAGACAATGTGGAGCCAAGGTCTTGCATTTGTTTTTTTATAAGTAAATTTCTTTATATAAAAATAATATAGTAGTTGACGTAATACAAATATTTACCAGAATTCTCCCTACACAGAAGAGCCCGAGGTCATGCATTTGTGGAATGGGTATTAGATTCGGTGCTTTTTTTTATAAGTAAAAAATTTATATATCACTAATAAAATTACATTATGTAAGAATATTGGTTTATATAAACCGTCAATATATAAAAGGGTTAAAGACACTTAGGTACCCTGTGTTACTAGAAATAGATAGTTTATCCCCTGTGTTCTGAAAATACCCAAAAAGGACCCTGAGTTTTCAAAAAACTAAAATTATCAGGTTGAAAAGACTATTATACCCTCTCCCATTTTCCCCTCCTACTTCCCCCACCGAATGTGGATTCAAAGCAAATGAAATTAAGTGGCCGTAGGATGTTGTTGGATTTCATTTGCAAAAAGCAAATTACCTTCGACATCGGAAGGGGTAACGCCCTGAGACTCGAGCACGTGGTCCGGAATCTGCACGATGACGGTTATCTCCTTCATCCGCTTGACGATGTCAAAGGTCTGAGATTGAATCACTTCCGCGAACCATCTCCGGTCTTCCTCCCTAAAACCTCTTACCCAAAAAAATAAATAAACCGAAATAACGAAAATTAGGGGGCGAGAGTTTAAGCAAAGACAAAGGGCTTACGAAAGTGGGGAAGTGGGGGAAGTAGGAGGGGAAAAGGGGAGAGGGTATAATAGACTTTTTAACATGATAATTTTATTTTTTTGAAAACTCAGAGTTTTTTTTGGGTATTTTCATAACACAGGAGGTAAACTGTCTATTTTTAATAACACAGGGTACCTAAGTGTCTTTAACCCTATATAAAAATATCTCTTGGTAGTTGCCTAATGTGATCCTTTGTCAAAATGATGTTGTCTAATATTTTAGCTCATTTTCACCTAGACTTGCTCTCAGAGGCGGAGTCAGAAAATTTGGGAAGTGGAGACAATATAATTTTTTTTTAAATCTTATAATATATATTAAAAAATTAAGAAATGCAAAGTGGAATACCGGTATCCGTATGCCCTACTGCTGTCTTGGGTTTTTTTAGGCCTGACCTAGATTTTTAGATACCCATATCCGCCTCGGTATTATTGGGCTCGCAATTTCCAGTTCACCTCCGGATTTGGCTATCAAAATTCAAAAGGAATTGGGTAAGCTTTTGGGCCTCACCGTGTTTGGGTCCTGGAATTGGACCTGTTTCTTTTTCCAAGGCGCATGTGGATTTGGACAAGAAGAATGGATCTCACATTATTTTGCGCATTTCCTATCTATATCGTCGAATCCTGCCAATGTGGATTTGGACAGGAAGAATGGATCTCACAATATTTATATACAATATACTACAAATATATCCATTTATAGTATCGAATTTAGAAATTGTTATTCCTACTTTCTTTCATAATTATTCATGATGTCCGACGATAGACTAATCTATCTTCCGCCGGACAGAGTATAGTGTTTGATGCTAATATCCTGTTCAATTTTTTTTAATACTATATAAACATTTTGGTTTTTTTTTTACTGGTCGACTTAAAAAAAAGAAAAAAATAATTCCTGGAAAACTTAATACTAATAAAATTAAATCTTTGATCTCCACTGTCACAAGGCCAAAATACTATTTTTCGATGGTAAATTAATTTGAAAGCTAAATTGGCAAGGCGTTGAGTGCAAATCATCTCATTATCATCCAAATGGGCCTAGGAGAATTTTTGAAGTTCAATGCTCAGAATTTGGGTCAACGGAGCAATCAGACTTGACTCTTTCTGGGCCCAAAGTAGTGTGGGCCCTCAGTCGCTACCTATCATTGGACTGCTAGGCTACGGGTATAACATGCTAATTAATCTATGTATCTTCAATTATTGAAAACTTATAAACCTCTTCTCTTAAACTCTGATTAATGAATTAAAAGTTCTCAAATTTGTATTAACGTTAAATATTTTTAAAAATATTTATTATTATTTAATGTTCTTAATCTGCTCGAAATTAGATTAATACGATAAATATGATGTCATCACAACAATATTCTGTTTGCTTTTCTATGGAAACTAGGACTCCTTTACATTATAAAATCTAACTTTTTAAAATAATCTAACTTGTGTTTTTTTGCTTTTGTCTTTCTACAAAAATTGCGTCGGCTTCCTCTTGAAGTCAACAAGTTTGCCAATTAGTAATAAATGATGCGTTTATAATGATGCCAAACAGAGTAGTTTTAGAGATGATGAGATTTTGAGTAGTGATTTGATAATTTCGTTTGTGGCCATTTGCTAAAAAACAATGTGATCCTGAAATTCATAAGTTTACGTTGGAAGTTATTTGGGGAGAGAGAATAATAAACTGTACGTCTTATATGATCCGATTTCTTCGCGTGGAAATTGTAAAACAGAATATTTGACTAATTATTCATGGTGTGAGGATGGTGGATCACGACGCCAAGTTTGGCTTGGTGAAGTTCGATGGCTCATCAAATTTTATAGCACCCCCTTGTGTCGAACCTTATTTTATTATATTTTATATTATTAGATACGTGTTTTATTTTAGTATCTCATAGTTTGAAAATAAAAAAGTTATTCGAGATTCATCGGTTTAACACAATAGACACAATAAGACCTGATTAACTCTTTATCCTCCGATTTACGTACCTAATAAACACAATAGATAGAACTCTAACTGACAATATATGTAACAAAAATGATAAAAGCTTCAATTATGAGTACGAAAAACTCCAATTATTACTTCTACAATTTCAAACCGCAAACGAAATGCGTTAAATTGGAGAGTACGAAAAACAATGTTCAAGGAAAAGAGGAAGCCTCCTCGAATTGTGCTGACCCAGTAAATTTCTGCATGAGACCAGAAAGCTTCGTGGAAATGGTTAAAAAACGTATGCCTCTTCAAGGACGATCATTGAAACGATTTGTCGGATTGTATATGCCTTTTTTTGTAACTCTGATCTCTTGGTTGATTGGAATTTAGAATTCTTAATTTCTATGCTTTAAGTTACTCTCCAAACATTACTTTTTTGTATTTTGCTCCACACCTCTGGTTCAAACAATCGTGTCACTGATTGTTTGAGCAAGCGATACTCTTTCTTGAGGGCTGGTTAGTTTCGCTCTCTCGGAAGTGGCTGCTTTGGTTATAATTGACTATCCTGATTGATTAATGCATATTGTTGGTTTGATCTTAAACAAAAAGTAAATTTCTGCATGGGAAAACTGAAAAGATAAATCAGAAAACAGAATATTTTGACTAATTCCACTTCCCAGTTCCCATCAGAGGAGTGAAAATAAATTTAAAAATTCCACCTCCTATAAGACTGGGTCAACACTGTAATTTTGTTCAGTAAGCTGATTATGGGCCCATATTTCGGAGTAGACCTAGAGGCTTTGTCGGGCTCATCTATAATACAACAGCTAAAAACCAAATTCCCAATTATTTCCTTCTAAAGAAGAATTCCCGAATATTTTTCCTAAAAAAGTTTTTAAAGAAAGCACCTAGTAGCTTCCTGTTCGGGACACATTGGCGTGTTTAGGTGCAAGTAATTACCATGAAAATTTGCTTCTGAAATTCTGGGCTGCATACTGATTGAAGTCATTACAAATCCCTCAAAAGATGTCTCAATTTAGAGTTTTCTGAAATACATCAGTGTTAAAATATTTGTTTAAAGAATTTATTACTATTTAAATGTCATAATCGAGTAGAATATAAGTTAGTCAGTTTAACAATATCCGGATATATAAAAAAAATTGGGCGGGTTTCTGAAGGCTTCCTGCTTTAAGCAAGTATCACGGGCCAGCTTAATATTTAATAAATCAACACCATAAAAATACATAACGTATAATTCTTGCCGAATAAGTTACAGTAAGATGTTAACAAATTTCTTAATGATAATGATTTAGAGCAAGAATATTCTTAATCTCACAGGAGAGATAGTTTCTCCTCAAACTGCAAACAAACACAAAAATAATCAAAATTGATTAAGAAGTAATACATTTGAATTTTTTAAAACAATATGTCTAATTCGAGCGTCTATTAGCATAGGATAGATTTATTCATGTCGATAGTGTTTGAATATGAATACGGAACAGATGAAAAAACAAAACATGAAAACGGCATCAAGTCAAAAACGCCGTTCTTGCTTTGTCCTCGTCTGAAAATAATGCACCTAAGTGGGGTTGGCTGATGAAATTTGCGCGTTTAGGACTCCATCTTTTTTAGACAAACCCATGACCTTTATTTTTAAAAAAACTTATATTATTTAGAGTTAGAATAATGTCGGACAATAAATATGAGACGATTTTCAGAGTGATATTTTATATATTTGTAAGATTTAAATCCGAGAATGTTAAAATAAATCTAAATCTGTTATTATTTAGATTGATTTCTGTTGGTTTTTAATTTTATAAGTTACCAAAACAACAAAACCAAAATTCCTGCAACAGATCCTTAAAATTCTCAAGCACCATTTCCAAAATAGCATCAGACCAAAGCCAAAATGCTCTCCAAGAACAAGAACAAGAACAAGATTCTGTTCTTGAGTTTACTTGCACTAGAATTCTTCACTCCTTTAACCACCAATGCACAACAAAACTACTCAGGAAACTCAGCTCTAGACTGTGAGGCGGAGGATTCCACAGGACCAAACCCTGCATTTCTCTACACTTGCAATGGCCAATCCAACACCTGTAAGGCCTTCCTCATCTTCAAGGCTCAACCATCATTCGACTCGGTCCCCACCATCGCCTCCCTGACGTCCTCGGACCCGCAAGAAGTGGCTGTGATGAACGATGTTGCGAGGCTGGCCAAGTTGCCGGACAGCAAGGAGGTGATTGTCCCTGTGGATTGCTCCTGCCTTGGCAAGTACTACCAGTCTAACACCACGTTCCAAATCACGAGTGACCTGCAGACTTACTATTCTATAGCTCAGAATGCCTTCGAGGGGCTCTCCACTTGCGCTTCGCTCCTCCGTGAGAACGCGTATGGCAAGTTCGATCTCGGCAGTGGCATGGAACTGAGAGTGCCTCTCAGATGTGCTTGTCCTACTGGAAGACAGATCGTGAGCGGGACGAGGTACATGCTGACTTACCCTGTTAGCTCGAGAGATACCATCCCGAGTATTGCAGAGAGGTTCAATGTAAGTGTCGAGAGCCTTGTTGAGGCTAATGGGTTGGACCCCAGTCTCGCTCTTTATCCTGACACAACTATTCTGATTCCTCTACCGGGTCAGCCTACAAGTTCAATGACCATAATCCATGATCCGCCGCCTCCTCATCTCTCGCCATCGCCACTTGCCAATCAAGAAACCAAAAGGCGGAAGCGGAAACGCTACAAGATTGCTGGAGTAGCAGCAGGCTGTTCACTGCTACTTCTTGGTGCCATTTCGGCCGTGGTCCTTCAGCTTTCCCGGAGAAGCAACAAGTTCATAGGAAACCGCGGAAAGAATAAAAAGACGCTGTCGAAGGATCTTCTGGTTGAAATCGCAAGCTTCGAAAAGGTCCTGAAATTGTACAAGATCGAAGAGGTTAAGAAAGCAACAGATAACTTCAGTCCCCTGAAAAGAATCAAGGGCTCGGTGTACTCTGGAAATTTTGGTGGAGAAGTCTTGGCTGTTAAGAGGGTAAGCCGAGATGTAACCAAGGAGGTCATCATTCTAAAGAACACCAACCATTTCAACCTGATCAAGCTGCACGGTGTCTGCGAATTCCCCGGGTGCTTCTTTCTACTCTTCGAGTACATGGAGAACGGATCTTTACGGGAATGGCTGGCAAATAAGAGCTGCAAAGAGAAGGGAAGCTGGCATAAGCGGGTCCAAATCGCCTTGGACATTGCTAACGGACTTCACTACCTCCACAGCTTCACCAAACCTGCACATGTCCATAAGGACATCAGAAGCAGCAATGTACTCCTAACGAGAGATCACCGCGCCAAGGTCTCAAACTTCGGCCAGGCAAGAGCAGCAGAAGAACAAGCAACAGAAGCTAGCCTGTCAAACCAAGTCACTGGGACCCTTGGCTACATGGCACCAGAATACATGGAATCGGGAGACGTCACCCCGAAGATTGATGTTTACGCTTTCGGAGTAGTCCTGCTGGAACTGATCACGGGGAGAGATGTGGTCTTCAAAAAAGACGGGAAGGAAGTTCTGCTCCCGGTTACAGTAGCCGCGACAATGGAAAAAGAGAACGCAGAAGCCGAGCTCGCTTCTCTGATCGATGACAGTCTCAGGAAAGGAAACCACGAGAGCGAAATAGCGCTGCGGTTGGCGAAGCTTAGCATAGCCTGCTTGAACAAGGACCCGAGAAGGAGACCGAGCATGGAGGAAGCCGTGTCGGCCCTAGTGAAGATACAGGCAGATCTACCTGTATCAGAGTTAGCTATTATTGATGTAGTTGCTGAGGGAGTTCCTTTCTGGCGCCCATCACCAAGGGAACCTTGTTATAGAGAGGAGTCTGTATCCATTTCATTTTAGCAGATTCATCCTTGGAACAGAAGAAACCAAGTTGCTAGCTGGTTTTTACTTTTTAACCAAGTAGTTACTGCCTTTGCTTCTTTTACCCGTGTTCCGGTACATACATTAGTCGTTGTCTATAGATATGGTCACGAATACTGTATGATCATACGAAAAGAATAAAACTATGAGTTGATCTGTGCAAACTGAAAGGTGGAGAAATCAAATCAACAGAACAGAAAAGAATAGCGGGGAATGGCTTCAGTAGGGGAAACTCCCTGTCTTTCGAATATGTTCAAGAGTCCTCGGAAGGCCGTAACTTTGCACTGCTAACATGCCGGCTCGGAATCCGTCTCCATATATAGGAGAAGTATCTGATTCAATCTCATGCTTGAAGAACTCCCCAAGCTTTTTCTCAAATGGAGATCTTTTACCCGTTTTCGATGTCCTGGAAGCAGATGACGAGGAAGCCGCATTGTTCAGCTCGGACTCCAACCACATATGCGCCAAGACCTGGCAAATACCCTCTTCAACGTCTTGACTGAGAGTTTGGAAACCTAAGAACAAGCAGCATCACGTGTCAGCATCAACTTTCCTCTTGCACAAGTTTCTGAACATGATAGAAGGGAACGAAATATAGAACGGTCTGCAGACTCGCACCGAAGCAATGCCTATGCCTCAAATTGCTTTAATACAGAACCATCCTAAAGAAATTCGGTGGCTATCTTTCTTAAATGAATATGTGAAAAAGGGAAAGAGGAACAAAACTCGCACCTTTAAGTCGCATCCATGCATGCATCATCTCGTGAGCTAGGATTGATCCAGTAAGCAATCTGCACGGTTATAATTCTCGAGCCATGAGAGACCAAGCCAACAAATACTAAATGACCAAGACAATGACAAATTAAGTAGAAAGTTATGTTGTCAATAGCAGATAGCGTCGCGTAGTGGCGACCCCCTAAAATGCTATAGCAGATAGCGGGATGGCCGCTATTGCAAAGTCTAAAAATCAGTGTACAAAGTAAATATAAATACTTAAAAATAGAAAAATACACATAATTGAAGAGAGCATCACACTTAATAATTATAATCAACTTTGTCAAAATTAAAGAAATCAACATGCTTAATAATTATAGTCTAAAAGCAATCAAATATTCAAAATTACCAAGACCAACCTATTCCAACCAAGAACAACCAAGCAAATTACCAACGAAGCAAGTAAAAGTAACCCAAAAAAAGGGGAAAAATACTTAACCAATACCCAAAACTTAAGCAGCAACTAAAAAAGCACTTACCTAATACCCAAAACTTACTCAGCAACTAAGAACAGGGAAAAAATCACTTACCCAATACCCAAAACTTACGCAGCAACTAAAAGAAGGAAAAAAAATCACTTACCCAATACCCGAAAGTTACACAGCAACTGAAAGAAGCTCTTACCCAATACCAAAAAACATGCGCATCAACTAAAAGAAGGGAAAAACTAGGGCACCCATTTGAATTGGGTAATTTATTGAGGTGAGAAATTACCTATATGCCCTCACTAAATAAATAAACAATTAAAAAAATCAGGGACATTTGAGGAATTTCATGCAAAACTAAGATAGCGGCCGCTATACCGCTATTTGGCCGCTATAGCAGCCGCTATTGTCAATAGCATATCATAGCGGTGGGTATGAATGAAATATGTTATAAAATAGACGAACAAAATTACAATACCTTGGGAGGCCATACAAAATCAGGATTGCGGTAACCTCGCAATGACGAGTCAGCTTGTAAGGCTCTGTAATCATGTCCATGGCACGGTTACCTGCCCCAAATCTCGGTCGCCTTGATACCTGGTTATTCATGGCCATCCAGAGAAACCATCAGCCTCTAGTCTTTTGAACAACGTTGAACAAATAGTTCTTACCGTGCGGATTGTTTGCTCCTCGGAAAGGCAAAGTCCTCTAGTTTCTGGCATGTGATAATGACCCTGTTCAGGAGAAACAAATAAGTGGATTGATTATAACATTCCTGAATTGCTCCAAAACTTATGGAATCCACATGATTCAGGGGAAACAAACTGTAAATGAAATTCCTCTCGGTTCTATCTTATGTCGATATTTTTCTCTTACATGCTTTTCTCCATCCCTGGCATCATTTAGTGCTTGTCTCTCCACCAAGAGTAAGGGAACGTCCTGCTCGACTTTCATATTTAAAAGTTCATAAAATCTTTGTATACCCTGATAAAGGGGTTGGCATTCACGGGTATCCATGACCGCAGAATCCAAGCATTCCAAGCACAGATTCCTACCGTCGTTAACTGCAACATATCCTGTGTCACGAGGCTGCGGAAGAAAAGATGATGTTATTTGGCAGCCAGAAAATATTGGTGCATGCATAGAACTCAAGTCACTAACCTCCATCCGTTCACAACTGCAGCACCGAGGGGTGCCGTCGTGCTCATGAGAAGGGCAGTATTTCTGGATCCAAAATGGATGTTCTCTATACTCAATAAGACCGGCGGGATTCGTTGGTATCTGTCAAGAGAGATGAATTCTCTAACTTCAATCAGTAGAAAAATACAATTTTTTTCTTCCTTTTTCTTCTCCTTCCAGAACCAGAATTTTTTTTGGGTCAAAGAATCTCAAATATGATTCCTCAAAAAAAGATAGCAACAGATATGGTATTTTCCTCGTGGATGGAGTACTTACAAAATGCTTGCAAACATCACATTTTGGGTGGTACCTCTCCTTGTAACAAGACTTGTGATATGGAAAATTTGCGGACATCGTGAACTACAAAACACATAACATACAAATTAAGACATCACAACATCAATCGGACTAGATTCGAGGAACCAAAGACAGCTGATATTGTATCAGTCATAACACATGGAAGAAGAGCCTTGAGTGAAAATTGCACCTCATAATCAGAAATCGGAAGGTTACAAGCATGGCAACGGAAACATTCTGGATGCCAGAATGCATTGAGACGATTGAGGAATCTCCCACGACCAATCTCAGAATGGCAACCGGCACAAATCCTGCACACAATAAAAAGAAATATCAGAAGAGAAAAGGAGAAAATGTTGGGCTTGATGTCTTTAAAAGGTAAAGAATATATTAAAGATGTAAGTAAAAGATTGAAAGAAAAGTTCCAGTCCAGACTTTAAGATCTATGATGTCACACAAAGTCATTGCTTGCCGAAGATATTTTCGCTTGAAGGAACATTGGAAAGATATTAGGCATCAAGATAAGTCTCTCATTTTTAGTTCAGGACTAAATTGAGCGAAGGACTAAACTAGGTCAGTTGCTTCTTGAGGTATTCAAGTTACCTGTATCCCATGGGATAGTGAATTGGAATAGGTTGATACACATTCCCTTGATATGGATTCCCATTCCCATGACGAGGTGGAGACCCAACATTTAAGCTTTCTTGTAACGCTCTTGCAAGTAGTTCATCTTCTTTCAATTGACTGTCATTATCTGACCAACAATTTTGAAGCGATTAACAGTGTAATTAAAATCGGACAATATCAAGTTACTTCCATGCAGCAGAAATCAGGACAGGGATGTCTAGGGGACCTCATAATTCATGACACAGCACAATGACAACAAGATCAAAAGAAACTGAGTTTCATGAGCCTGCATCATCACTTACTGGCGACACTTTTCCTTTTCTGGCTTTCCTCCAAGAGCGATAATGCAATAGCGTGTTCTACGTCTTTATTTTCCTGCTCTAGCCAAGGTTCCTAAAATCAAGAACAAAGGCTTTCAATGGTGGAAAAAGCGTTCAACCAATGAGACAAAACTCAGGGGCACTACCGGCATCTATTAATGCGAGAACACCAAAAGATGCATTGTCTTCTTGGGGATTTTGGGGCCAGGACTTGGATCAATTCAAGTGCAACCCCTAAAACCAAACCCCAAGTCCTCAATCTAGACTACTGTGAACTAATAGCCCTGAAGTAGCTGGCGAATAGGATTAGGATCCTATCCACATGACCACAACTCAGCAATCTAAGTAAGTGTAAACACCGAAAAAAGTGTAAACCAATACCCCCGAAGTAGAAGGCGAATAAGGATCGGGATCCTCTACGTAATCTCCATGATATTGGCTTGTAGAATAACTATTGCTGGAGCCTTCAAAAATTTTACTAACCCAGTCCATGACTCTCGTTCTTATCTTCTCCCAGTCCTTTCCAGTAGTAACCTGCAATTAAAGAACCCGTCAAGCAAGAAGAGAGAGTGGAAAAAAGATAGGGCTCCGGCCAGATTTGAAGCAAAAAAGAACATGAATATCTGCAGCGATCTCTCGTTTCTTGAACATATGTCATAACCAGCCCATGTGACGAAGAACTAAAAAGCCGAAGGACCAGGTGCATTGCAAGCTGCAGCCAGATACAACAACTAAACCCTTCAAATTTACGGAGAACGTGATAGTGCAGAAGGAAAGGCAGTAAAAAAGAGTAACTCAACCAAGTCAAACACCAATCCATCCATAAGAAAACCTAAACTAAAGCATTCCAAAACAACCAACAAATATAAATGCACAAATTCTATTTAAAAAAAATGCACCAAAAAGTATCACCACAATCAAGTGATCAAGTTGTCACAGGTGCAAGTTAAACTAGGATCCGAAGTACTCGACTCTGAAGCAAATATTCAAAAAAAAGGTGCAGGTTAAACAATTTTTCCAAGCTCAACCAACCTGAAGAATGCCTAATTCCTAACAAGTAACTTTCTAGGATTAGTGTTTATTAATAAACCAAACAAAAGGAAAAGCTTAAGAGGATCAAATGCTACTGGAATAGTGACTTACCTCGGACAAATTAAACAACTTCGCAGGAATGGCGAAAGCGAAACCGACCCAGATCAGATTCGATCAACCTCAGCTCATAAAGCCACAAAATTTGGAGTCTTTGGCTTCTTCCTTGAAGAGGGTACAAATCGTAATATCCCTTTAAGACAATAAAGATGGAATTTTTGCAGGAGACCTATTACGCTAAGAATTGGTAGCGTCTCGGATTGGATTCTACGCAATTCCAAGGTCAAATTTGGATACTAAAAATGATTTTTTAAATTTTATTTTAAATTTTTCCAAAGAGACTCTTCCTCCTCCCCACTTCAATTTTATATCCTCGTCATCACCCGAAATGGAGCTTCGAAGAGGATTTGAAACTCCAATGTTTGGTGGGGCCCTCTCGGAGGCGATAATTTCCTCCCCGAGAAGACGACCCTTCAAGGAAGATTCTTTCTAGAGCCAGCCAGCGAGGAGGTCTCCATCCAATGAAGAAAACGAGACAAGAGAATTTATAATTACAATCTTTTTTCTATTTTCTTATTGGTTTAAAGTTTAATTAAACAATTGCAAGTTGTGCCCACTTTTGGCCGCGGGAAATTATTATACGCCACGAAGTAGTCTACGTATGCTCAACGCGAGGTACTAGGTTCCCAAAGTAGAAAACTTGCAAGAAATTTAACACGAAGCTAGCTTTAACCTTTTAAGCACTAATGTCTGAGAGTTTCGAATTACAGAAAATACAACAATGTGTTAGAAACTATAGAATTTTGATTAACTGATCGGATACTTGTTGACATCAACCAAAAACTAACTTTTCTATTTGAACGATATATTTATATCCAATATTAATGGTGTCATGCCCCGATAATCTGGCATGTCAACCGCTGTGGAGTAAATATCTCCGCAAGGCATCATCATTTCTCAATTTATAAAATTCGTCCTTAAATCCGGCAATAATTATTTAAACACCAATGAAAAGTGTCTTAAGCTGAAAAGTAATCTCGAACTGAATGAAATAAAATGCATGTCCTCGCCTCTAGCTCTCATACTCGATCCGTCCCCGTAGCATCTGAAACAAAACGGCGTATTTTGCTGAGATTACGCAACTCAGTAAGCCGAACTCACAATCAACATATATAGCACATCAATTCACACTTATGGCCACATCTTAGCATAACACAATATCAAATTCAGAATCAGTAAACATCATAGCACAGACAAAACTCCACAGGTCAGTACACAATTTTAACACAGGACACATCAAGAGACGCAACTCCGGAGCTACAAATATCGGGATCCTGTGGGGCACAGTAGATACCCCTTGCGCTATAAGGCACAGAAACGGAAGGGGTTCTCACCACATGGCATAGATATCCTCTACACTCGCATAGAGTATGAAAGTCATACAGAATACTCTATGGGCACAGTAGTGTAGGGATAATCCCGACCAGTACAGTACAAAACAGTACAGAAATGAATCGAGCAGTGTAAAAATGAACAGAACAAAACAGAATCGAATAAATTTCATATCAGAGTAGAATAGGAACAAATCATATAACAAAGAAATCAAACAAACTCACTATACCCAATTAATTTCCGAAATCCATGAATCAACACTAGACCAAATTCATTCCGTGTAATATATTCAGGTAGTACATATACTAATTACCATTTAATTTCCGAAACATGAACAGGAAATGCTTCAAACCAATTAACACATTTCATGTATTTATAATATGCATTACAGTAGCCATGGACGTTATACAATAGCCACAGGAAAGAACCCAATAGCAGTTTATTATAAACTATAAATCTACACATGCAAATCGGTTCATCTTTGCGGAAACATGGAACCTAATAAAAAAACATAATGTAAAACCAGTACAAGCAGTACCCTATACAAGGTCGCACAAATAATTAGGGTTCGCACACCAGAATTATAACATGCCAAATCGGTTCCATAGTCAGATGAGATTCGAACTTACCTCAACCTCTACGATGTCCTAATACCGTTAATCAAGTATCTTCTACTCTTCGATTTCTCCTTGAGTTTTTTTAGCATCTCGTGGTGTAACGTCGTCTTTAACTTCGCTCCTCAGTCTACTTGGATCGTCTCTTCGACCTTAGAACATCTAATAAAATGAGTTGAGAGGGGGGGCCCCGAGGTAGGGTTTCTCAAAGGTCTTTTTATAGGCAAAACCCTAGGATTCTATATTAGGTTTTCTAAATTACGTGGTGGTAACTGGTAACTTGGTAAATTATAGATTACTCCCCCACAAGTTTTGAAATTTTTATTTTAGTTTCTTGGTCTTTACATTCTCTCCCCCTTAAAATAAGTTTGTCCTCAAACTTAAATAAAAAGAACTTATTTGCTTGTTCGAAAAGGAGGGGTACTTACTATTCCTTTTCGTCGCTAGCTCCCAGGTCGCTTCCCTTTCTGTATGGCTGCTCCACGGTACTTTAACATATCAGATCGTCCTCCTACGCAGTCTTAGAATTTTTACATCGAATATCCTCGATTAATTCTCATTGTTCAACCTAGCGACGGATGGCGGAGAGGGTGACATCTCTCAGCTGTCCCTCCCCGAATACTGTTCGCAAGGTCGACTCTACTACTAGGCTCGATATTAACTCCACAGCTGGTCCACTGACTTCTATTCCCAAATTCTTTAGTCTTTCTACTAATTCTTTCTGTTCTGTTGCTTCGTAAGCTGCTATGTATGAGCTTTTCCGACTCAAAGCCTTACCAGAATGGTAGTGAATCCAGATGTCATAATCCTTGATCAGCTCTAGCCATCGTCTTTGTCTCATGTTCAGCTCTTCTGTGTGAATATATATTTGAGGCTGTTATGGTTGGTGTATATTTTATACCGTACCCCGCAAGTAGTGCCGCCATACCTTTAAGGTGTGAACCATAACAGCCAGCTCCAGGTCATGAGTGGGATAATTTTTCTCGTAAGGTTTGAGCTACCTAGAGGTATAAGCAAAAAAAAAAAAAAAAAATATATATATATATATAATCTTGCATAGGCATGCAACCCAGACCTCTATTTAAGGCATCACTGTAGACCACAAAGTCTATATCCTCTCTTGGTAAAGTCAGAATCGGAATGGGTAGCAGTCGCTGTTTCAACTCCTGAAAGCTTTCTTCACATTCTCTATTCCATGCAAACTTAACCCCCTTTCTTATCTGAATAGCTTGTGTCTCTTCACAAAGTTGTCGGATATGAAAGAATGCGTAGCACCAGAGTCAAAATAAGCTTTTGCCAAGTCCCTAGCCACTAATGATTTACCTGTCATGACATCTTCTGCCCGCTGAGCATCCTCTTGGTTTAGAGCATACACTCGTGTTGTTGCTCTTGGGGTCTGAGTTAGAGTTCTAGTGTGTGACCAGTAGGTACCATTGCTCAGACCAGGTTGAGTGCTATAGTATATATTAGATTGGCTGCAGTAGTGATCATTGCTCGGGTGTCAGCGTCTGGGCACCTTGCCGTCACATGTCCTATCTTCCCACAACGGAAGCGCACCCTCGTTGTCTACATGCATCGTTCCTCCAGATGCTCTCAGCTTTTACATCTCTGGCACTGGTCTGCAAGCTATTAGTCAGGTTGCCAACTCGCATAAGACTGTATGACTTCTTTGAAATCTTAGCAGTGTGACCTCTAGCATACTGTACCACCTTCCTCTTGTCGCTCTCCTTATTGACTCCTTGTCGCAAGTTTTGTTCCACTGCTGATGCTCATCTAAGTACTTCAATGTATGTCAGTAGGAATACCGGCACGATATGATCCATGATGTCTTTGGTCAACCCATCCTCAAACTTTCGTGCTATAGTATCCTCGTACAATGCTGCAGTTAACTTGAATATGGATAGCCCAGAGAATTCCCTATCATATTACATGACAGTCTTACCCCATTGAAGTAGTTGGTTAAACTCTCTAGCTTTCTTCCTCCTCAGCGCGGCATAGATGAATAAGTCACAGAAATCTCTCAGGAAAATTTCCCAGCTATATACTGCTCTTTCTCCTCTATCTGCCTGATGACTTCCCTGGCGGGTTTGCTGTTGTGTCTCCCACCATCTTCATGCATCTCCGACTAGCATGTAGGAGGCATACAACACCTTATCCTCTACTTCCATACCAACAATTTGGAATACCTTTTCAATCTCTATTATCCAGTCATCCACTTGAACAAGACCCTGCGCACTGTCCAACGAAGTAGGCTTAACCCTCTAAAATTGTCGGCATCCATCTTCTCGCTTACCAATGGTTATTGCTTCTGAGCCAGTAAGTTGGTCAAGATATGCAGAAGTCCAGTATCAACGGTCACTCTGGGTGCTGACACCATACAAGATACCATTCCCAATAGGGGCACCGTCCCAGCAGCCGATAGTAGCGGCAGCATCTTCTCCACTTCCTACAGTAGCTCTTCCTCTTCTTCTTCTTCTGGACAAGCATTCATAGTAGGCGGTGATGGTGGTGGTGGTATCCCCTCTCCCTTGGGTACATTCGCGGCGGATGCTGGTGGGCGAGGAGGTAATACCAGTGCTCCTTCGATGCTCCTCCTGAACCATTCCCCTTTTTAATAATTCTCTGGGTTTGTGGGGTCATTATCCTAAGGGGTATGTTGTTTATGTTTGATAACGACAATTCATGAATAATTTCCCGCGTAAATAGTTCGTACAAGTCATCAGCATAGTTATGTAAATCACTTCACGACATATCACATATACTTATCAATTTAGACTCATAGCACATCGAACCACGTTAAGATTCAACGATCGCACAAAAATTACTCCGAGGACAGTTTCATACATTTTATATTACACATGTAACAAAGAAAATTCAATCCGAATCAAGAAATTCGCAGAAAACCACTTAAAGATTATTGAAACAGAGCATCTAACCAACAGAAACATATAAATACGTCCAGGAACACGCACCTAACCTACGAAGCACCCAACCAAACATATAATCATTCAGAGTTTAAGCTCAATCTGCAATCTGACTCGTATATTTTAATTCTCCTTCGTGCGTTTCTTAAAGCAAATCATGTTACCCAAAATCATGGACACAGAATCGTGGTAATGGTCAAGCAAGTACACCAAAATCATGCAAGCACCTAGCCAAGTTCAAACGCCATGCAAGCCGTGGAAGTTTTAACAAAGTCATGGTCACAGAATAACTGAATAAGTATATGCACTTTCTTGTAACTACTAACATTTATATTCAAGTTTTATGCAGATTATTATTTAGACAGAATAACAGCTCAAAAAAAATTTTTTTTTTCCAGTTAATTTACGATTCATGAATCCTAGTACAGAACCTAAAAATCAGAGTAAATAACCTTAAGAATCAAAGAAATCCACCTAACGAACAAATTGAGTTGTCACAGAGAATGAACCTAATAAAATAAGTAACCTAACAAGAAATCACGTTTCAATTTATTCTTACTTCTTGACTAACAGTACTAAATTCATATCCGATCACGTTTCATTTCAAGAATAATTATTCAATTAACTCACAAATCGTAATCTAAGTTTATATATCAAAGAATCGCTCCAAGTTCACAATGGTTTCAAGAAATCATGTTTCAATTATACAAGAACCAAGAAATCATTTTTTTTCGGTAAACAGAGCCCATCCTTCCAATTTCTCGAAAACAAATTAACCCACAGTAACCCAGCTTACGACTCTCATAATGCATGCGATGCATGACTTTATTCACCTTTCTTTTATTTAGAAAAAGCTCTGATACCATTAAAGTTGTCACGCCCCGATAATCTGGCATGTCAACCGCCGCGAAGTAAATATCTCCGCAAGGCATCATCATTTCTCAATTTATAAAATCCGTCCTTAAATCCGGCAATAATTATTTAAACACCAATGAAAAGTGTCTTAAGCTGAAAAGTAATCTCGAACTAAATGAAATAAAATGCATGTCCTCGCCTCTAGCTCTCATACTCGATCCGTCCCCGTAGCATCTGAAACAAAACGGCGTATTTTGCTGAGATTACGCAACTCAGTAAGCCAAACTCACAATCAACATATATAGCACATCAATTCACACTTATGGCCACATCTTAGCATAACACAATATCAAATTCAGAATCAGTAAACATCATAGCACAGACAAAACTCCACAGGTCAGTACACAATTTTAACACATGACACATCAAGAGACGCAACTCCGAAGCTACAAATATCGGGATCCTGTGAGGCACAGTAGATACCCCTTGCACTATAAGGCACAGAAACGGAAGGGGTTCTCACCACATGGCATAGATATCCTCTACACTCGCATAGAGTATGAAAGTCATACAGAATACTCTATGGGCACAGTAGTGTAGGGATAATCCCGACCAGTACAGTACAAAACAGTACAGAAATGAATCGAGCAGTGTAAAAATGAACAGAACAAAACAGAATCGAATAAATTTCATATCAGAGTAGAATAGGAACAAATCATATAACAAAGAAATCAAACAAACTCACTATACCCAATTAATTTCCGAAATCCATGAATCAACACTAGACCAAATCCATTCCGTGTAATATATTCAGGTAGTACATATACTAATCACCATTTAATTTCCGAAACATGAACAGGAAATGCTTCAAACCAATTAACACATTTCATGTATTTATAATATGCATTACAGTAGCCATGGACGTTATACAATAGCCACAGGAAAGAACCCAATAGCAGTTTATTATAAACTATAAATCTACACATGCAAATCGGTTCATCTTTGCGGAAACATGGAACCTAATAAAAAAACATAATGTAAAACCAGTACAAGCAGTACCCTATACAAGGTCGCACAAATAATTAGGGTTCGCACACCAGAATTATAACATGTCAAATCGGTTCCATAGTCAAATGAGATTCGAACTTACCTCAACCTCTACGATGTCCTAATACCGTTAATCAAGTATCTTCTACTCTTCGATTTCTCCTCGAGTTTTTTTAGCGTCTCGTGGTGTAACGTCGTCTTTAACTTCGCTCCTCAGTCTACTTGGATCGTCTCTTCGACCTTAGAACATCTAATAAAATGAGTTGAGAGGGGGGGCCCCGAGGTAGGGTTTCTCAAAGGTCTTTTTATAGGCAAAACCCTAGGATTCTATATTAGGTTTTCTAAATTACGTGGTGGTAACTGGTAACTTGGTAAATTACAGATTACTCCCCCACAAGTTTTGAAATTTTTATTTTAGTTTCTTGGTCTTTACAAATGGCAAAATACTTTTCCCCAAATTGATTTTTTTTGTGGGGTTATTCATAAAATACCCCGAGGTATCATATTTGAAAATTTTCAGGATAATAACCAAAAAATTTAAGTAAAATTATTAGTCGCTACAAATCACATCTTCACTTTCTCCCTTTGTATTTTCAATACATTTTTTTGAGTATAGATTATGGGATATCACTGTGACAATTAATTCATATTCAAGTTAGGTACGATTTTTTAAACGGCAAAAAAAAATTAATAAGTAAAATATTATTACTCCTAAAAAAATTACTAAAAGTAGGTTAAGTTTTTGCCTTATGATAAGTATATATTTGGGTTTGTCTATGGACTTCGGTCTAGATATGTTGATATTTTTTGGTGTTCTTTAGATTTATACTCAAATAGCACATATCATTGATGTATTTTTAATATATATTATCTGGTACCTAAGACGTAGTACCTAGATACTTCATAGTCTTCATTCACTGAATGGCTTCCATCAGTCAAGCTTGGTCAAGTCCCGAGTTAGGCCTTTCAACTTTAACCCCGATAACCATTGAAAAACCAATGGAAGACTAAAGGGTAAAAAACACCCATGGTCACTGAACTTTGATAATTTTTTGTCCATGGTCACTAACCTATTTTTTCCCTTTATGGTCACTGAACTATAGTAAGTTACTCGGCTATGGTCACTTGGGGTTATTTTTGCAAATATTGCTGAGTTGGCATGATAAAAACTTTCAAATTAATCCCATATTAGTTTATATATTTTTTCAAAATCATCCCTTTCCATGCTCTACCTCGTGCCTCTCTCTCTTCTCCTCCTTTCTTTCCCCCTCTCTCCCTCACACCTTTCTTCTCGTTCCACTATCCCCCTTTCAACTCCTCACGGCATCCTTCTCGGGTACGGTGTGCTCTAAAATTATTTCTCTAGATTTCTCTAGAGAAAATCAAAGGCGGTGCTCACTTCTACATATAGAAGTTGAGCTAGCAAATTGTAGCTGTAATTTTGAGTGAAGGCCTTGTAATGGTTTACGACTAAAAAGCTTCTATATGATAATAAAATTTTGTTTCTCACTATCAAAGCTTTTAACCTTATTTTTCGAGAGCAACCTTACTAAATTATCAAAACCCTATTAGCCTTAAACCTTAAATTAATTTCCAACAGGCTGCACCTCCCGGGCCTCACCAAGCCGAACAACGACCAGCCCCAAGGAGGAGTCCCGGGAGACGACGATCGGAGGGAGAATCGAAAGGTCATGGGTAGAGGAGGGGAAGATGCTGTGAGGAGTTGAAATGGGATGGTGGAACGAGAAGAAAGGTGAGAGGGAGGGGGGGAAAGAAAGGAGGAAAGAGAGAAAGGCACGAGGTAGAGCATGGAAAGAGAGGGATGATTTTGAAAAAAATATAAACGAATATGTGATTAATTTGAAAATATTTATCATGCCAACTCAACAATATTTGCAAAAATAACCCCGAGTGACCATAGCCGAGTAACTTACTATAGTTCAGTGACCATAAAGGGAAAAAAAATAGGTTAGTGACCATAGACAAAAAATTATCAAAGTTCAGTGACCATGTGTGTTTTTACCCGAAGACTAAAAGTTCCTTATTTTTATGGGCTTAAAATTGTGTAATGGGCCTCGGACCTGTTCAAATGCCCATCAAAGCCCAAACGCAATACAGCAAACAGACATCATGAATATTCCAAGTAAAATTTTCCCATAACTTGGTGCGTCTTTTTTTTTAGGGACGACGTGATATCACATTTTTCATTCGGGTATTCTGTGGAATCCTTGAATAAACATTTTTTATTTTCCCTCCCACTGCACTTCAAATTCTCTCACTAAAAAAAGATAAAAAATTGAAATTATGTTTAGAAACTTTTTTGATTGGAAAATTCTCGATTTTGATTTATGGATCCAACAAAAGAACACGTTAAAACGTAGATCTATCTTTTATTGTATTAGTTAAGTCTCTCAATGTATATCTTTTTATTCTCGATCACAAGGTGGCATAAAAAAGCCAAAACTCTTATTATTTGGATAACTTCATCATTATAAAGCCAAATCACTGATTACTCGTTAAATCTCTTAGTCAATATTTTCAAAATTGTGGTCCGACCGGTCGGACGCTACCCGGGACCAAACCCATGTCGATTTTTGCATAAAATCCAAAAAGTGGTTCGACCTGTCAAATTTGGTCGGACCATCTGGTCATGTACTTCCGGGTGACCCGGATAAAAAAAATTTATTTTTATTTTTTTATTTTATCAAATTTAATTTAGAAACAAAACCTCCACTTTCACTTTGGGAGTGTGTACATCACTTTTGGATCACAACAAACTTATATTTTTAACAATTCTCGATAATATGTCAATTAAGTTAAACAAATTCGAGTAATATGTCGAACAAGAAAAGTTGTATAGTTATCTTCTTGTACTTCTAGATTTGTTAAATTGGTATTTGAAGACCTTGTTTAAATAAATTGTATAACAAAGTTGGTAAATATTTGAAGTTATTTGGTATTTTATCATTTTTATGCTAAATTAAATTTATAAAATCTTATTTAATAATATTAATATAAAAATAGAAGTACTGGTCTGACCGGTCGGACCAGGTGAACCAGAAATTTTAAAAAATTCGGATCACCTTCCAGATCGGTTTTGAAAACATTGCTCTTCGTCATTATGTAAATTAGAATTGCTCTTAGGGGTTTTTTTGCCCCTCCTCTTCCACCCAAAAAAAATTCGAATTTAGAACCATCCACGTGCTGTTTTGTATTTTCCCAGATCAAGTGATCAACTATAATGCCCTTCTTGATATAGAAAGAAAAAACAACAATAATGTCGTCGTTAATCGTTATACCGTACCGCAGATTTCATGGATATACACGTGAGGTCCATAGTATATAAAATATCAATTTACGAACTGACAGTGACACAAACTAATTGAACTAATATTCTTTTAAATATTCTTAAGTAAGATTTTAAATCGTGAGTCCAATAATTTAAATTCAGATATTTTTAAATTGCCATAAATTTTTTCAGACGGATAGTTAATACTTAATACTGATACATTAATAATAGTCTATGGTCTGGCGGGTACATCTGAGACGTTAGGTCTGGCAGGTGTGAACCCAGTCTAGTTAGACCAACCTTTGATCGGAGACCCTTCAGAAATCTTGCGAGGCGTTATACAATCGGTCCACCCTTAGCCAGATGAAATCTAAAATACCCGCAAAAAGGTTAGCTCTTTGCCGTATCTTGCCCCGGTGAAAAAAAAAGGAGGTAGCGACCTCGGGAACAAGGTTAGGACAGGGGCAACCAGAGCACGAGCAAAAAATTTTGCCGCAGTGAAGAACCATGCTAGCCAACCAGGCGCTCAACCACCAGCTGGCTCCGTGGATGTCAGCGAGGCTTAGGCTGCGAGTCAGATTGAGGAGCTGATATGGGTTTCAGTCCAGCAACTAGGGATGACAGCCTGTGGATGTATGGCGAGACTGAAGGAGGTGCAATGGGTTCTCGAAACTACTCCATCTACTCGGCTTCTCAAATTGGAAGGTAAATTGCATAGAGAGCTTGATCTCATTCTGGAGCAGAAAGATATGTTATGGTTTCAGAAGTCCAGGGAGAATTGGGTGAATGATGGGGATCAAAATACAAGATTTTTTTCATACCTCGACAATTATAAGATGGCAAGTGAATCGGGCCCGGAGCCTACTTGATCATACAAGCGAACGGACCTGGGACTAATCTGTCCTTTACTTTATGGCTGTCAGTCACTTCAGCCAGATTTATTCAGAGGAAGTTCAGTGCAAAGTGGCCTTTCCCTATCAGAATAGTTTTCTCGCAATTCCAGCTGAGCAAATTGACAGATTATGTCATCTTGTCACTTGAGAGAAGATCAATGATATCCTGTTTTAGATGGCACCCTACAAGGCGCCAGGGGAGGATGGGTACCAGGCAGCTTTCTTTCAGTAGTTCTGGGATATAATGGGGGAGTCAGTATGTGCGCAGGTGAAGGACTTCTTCAGGACTGGAGTTTTACCAGTTGCCTTGAGTACTACTCTTATTACTCTTATCCTGAAAATCCCTAATCCTGAAACTTTTGCTCATTTCTGACCGATTAGCTTATGTAGAGTGCTATACAATATCATAACGAAGACACTGGTTAACAGCCTGAAGCCTCTTTTGGACGATATTATTAGTTATGTACAGTCTAGCTTTATTTCAGGCAGGTATATGTCAGATAATGTGGTAATCTTACGAGCAATGGTTCACTCCATGTTCGGTAGAAAGGGTCAAGTGGGATGGATAGTTCTTAAACTGGACTTAGAAAGGGCTTACGATCGACTGAGCTATATCTTTCTGAAAGAGACACTGGACCTAGCTGGTCTCCCCATGTAATTTGTTGAATGGATCATGGCATGTGTTTCGACCCCTCTATGCGCATTCTCTAGAATGGTGGGCGAACTGATTCTTTCTTGCCTTCCTAAGGCATTCGTCAGAGAGATACTCTTTCACCCCATTTGTTTGTTCTTTGTATGGAGAGGCTATCACATGCTATTGAACAACTTATGAGGATGGGTGTTGGGCTCTAGTAAAACTTGCACGCCATGGCCCACCCCTCTCTCATTTGATGTTTGTTGATGATTTGATACTTATATGCAAGACATCGGTGGACAAGGCTGTTCTGGTTCACGAGCTCCTTAATAATTTTTGTGCCAGTTCGGGATAAAAGGTTAGTCTTTCGGAGTCCAAAGTCATGATGTCTGCTAATGTGGATGCTAGGTTGGCTTGCCAGCTTAGCTCTACTTAGTGATACCACTGACTGCAAATTTAGGGACATATCTTGGGGTTCCTGCATCCTTCGCTTGGCATCAACAACATTCGTACATTATATCATTGATATGATACGATCCAGGATGGCAGGATGAAAGTTTAGGACTTTCAGTATAGCTGGCCACATCACACTAACTTGTTCGGTAAATTCGGCTATACCATCGCATATTATGCAGATTGATATTCTCCCGGTGTCTATTTATGCAGAGATGAACATGTGTACGCGTGAATTTATCTGGGGTTCCACAGAGGAGAATAGAAGATCTCACCTAGTTAGTTGGGTAACGATCTGTCTCCCTAAGGTAGCAGGTGGGTTAGAGATCAGACCAATGTAGACGGCTAATATGGGCGCTTTTTGCTAAGCTACCATGAAGGCTGTTACAATCTCATGAGGCTCTTTGGACACGAGTGCTTCATGGCAAGTATGGTAGGGCGCGTACATGACTGAAGATGATGGAATGTGTGCAAGTCAAACCTTCACTTTCACTAGGTTTGCGATGGAATGTGGGGAATGGACTGGGGACTTTCTTCTGAAATGACCCTTGGCATCCCTCACTTCTTCGTAATCACCTTGTGGGAGATCTGCCGCAAAAGGAGGAAGTGAAATGCATAGCTGATTACTAGCAACCCATTGAGGGTTGGGATGTGACTTGTTTGACTGTATATTTGCAGGTTCCACAATTGGCATTGCTGGCTGCTGCTGATCTCTCTGTCACGTCGGCGTCGATGGACACTTTATTTTGGGGACTTACTTTAGATGAGCATTTCACCACAAAATTGATGTATCAGACGATGAGTGGTCATTTGATGCCTTAACAGAGGGAGATTTCTTGGACTAAGATTTGGTCGTTGAATGTGTCTAAGCGTATTCGTGTTTTCATTTAGCTTTTCTTTTATGGCAGGCTCATGACGAATGCGGAGCGGTTCAGATGACACTAGATGAATTGGAGTACTTGTCTGAGATGCCTTAATAGGGATGAGAGTCTAATGTATTTGCTTCGTGATTGTAGGTTCTCGTGAGAGATTTGGGGAAAAGTACGGCCATATGGACTACGGAGTTTCTTGGACTTCGTGGACTATAAGGACTGGATTTGAGTGAATATTTTGACGGATGGTCAGAATGTTGAGGGCCCTCCTTGGGCGGCTGTCTTTGCTACTGCGTGCTGGTGGATCTGGAAATGACGGAATGCCGTGGTCTTCTAGAATGGGCCAGTCACAGGCACCCCCCGGTCTCTTATATCTCATCAGGCACAGGCGTTTGCCCGTGTTATTCTTAACTAGAATACTTCAACCCCTCCGAGGTGTGAGGTACTTATATAGTGGACACGTCCACCACCTGGATTTGTCAAGCTTAATACTGATGGTGCTTCAGCTGGCAATCCAGGGCTTTCTGGTGTTGGGGGGATTATCCGAGATGCATATGGATATTGGCTCTGGGGTTTTGCCAAGGGTATCAGATGCTGCAGTTCCCTTGTTGCTGAGCTTTCGGCTCTTGTATTAGGACTTGAGCTGGCATGGGAGTGTGGTTTTTGACATGTACTAGTGGAGGTCGATTCCTCCCTAGCTCTCCTCTGTGTCGGCCGCGATGTAGGACGGGAGCATCCGCAGGCCAATTGATCAGTCATGCACGGGGGTTTACTTGACTGGGACTGGACGACACATATACAACATATCTTCAGAGAGAGAAATCAGGTGGCAGATTCTCTTTCAAAGCATGCTCTTATTATTGGCTACGATTATGTTATCTTTGATATCTCTTTTAGTTTTTGCTCTGATGTATATGTTGATGATTTGAAGGGGTTTGTCTTCCTAGATGTACTCGAACTAATATTTTAACACGTAATTAATAAAGATTAGTGGACATCCTAACCCCTCGATTTTTAAAAAAAAAGTTGTTTGTCATTACTCTTGTGAAAAGTAAAGTGAAAAAGATATCACGGATTGGGTTCCCCGGTGGACGACGACCCATACCTAACTCCTCCCTCTCGCTTGGCTCGGACTCGCTGGGGCGATTTAGGGTTTCCCGTTGTAATTATTTTTCTCTCCAAATATCATTTTTATTTCCGACGATATTCTGAAGCCGAATTCCCCCGGGATCTCTCTCCGCTCAGTACAATTCTCGTTGGAGCTGACGATATGGTAAACTTTTACCCCCAAATTTCTTACCTAATTATTGTTTTGTGGACATAATGTTTCGATTTTCTAAAGAATTGTACTGTTGATTCGTCGTTTAAGTAGAAGCTTCGAATGTTGTCGACCAGCGCACTGCTTGCTGTGAATTTTACCTTGGAGTTTCTTACCTCTTTTTTTTCTTTTCTGTTTTAGTTGTTTATCTCGTGAGTTGCCAGTATGGTTTGTTGATTTCCTCTGTTCTGTAAATTTTCAGAGGCAACGAGAAGCCCCCAAGTCCCCTTGTGAATCCGAGGTGGAGTTGGACAGAATTAGTGTTTTGCCCGAGCACATTATGGATCAGATTCTGTCAGTGTTGCCGATTAGGGATGCAGTTAGAACCAGTGTGTTATCGAAAAAGTGGAGGTTTAGGTGGTCTAAAGTTCCGCATCTTGTCTTCGATAACAACTGTGTCTCCAGTGCTTCTCAAGACCAAGCCGTCATCAAGAATAAGCTTGTCAACATTGTAGATCGCGTGCTCTTATTGCACAATGGCCCGATTCACAAGTTTAAGCTTTCTCACCGAGATCTTCTTGGTGTCAGCGACATCGATCATTGGATCCTGCATCTCTCCAGGTTTTCTATTAAGGAATTCATACTTGAAATATGGAAGGGGCAGCGGTATAAGCTGCCTTCAAGTTTGTTCTCTTTTGAAAATTTGATTCACTTGGAGCTGTTTAACTGCTTGCTGAAGCCGCCTCCGACTTTTAAAGGGTTCCGGAGCTTGAAGAGCCTCGACCTTCAACACATTACCATGGCACAGGATGTGTTTGAAACTATTATCTCTAGCTGCCTACTGTTGGAGAGATTGACATTGATGAATTTTGATGGTTTCACTCACCTTAACATATGTGCTCCAAATCTCCAATTCTTTGATGTTGGTGGTGTTTTTGGTGATCTTAGTTTTCAGAATACGTATCAGTTAACTTTGGTTTCCATTGGTTTGTATGCTAATGTTAATAATGAAGAAAGTGCATTCTATGGGAGTTCCAGTAAGTTGCTCAGGTTTCTTGTTAATCTCCCTCATATCCGGAGACTCGAAGTCCAGAGTTACTTTCTAAAGGTAAGATTAACTTCTCATACGTCCATGGAAAAGCTTGTAATGAAAGATTTATGGCCACAATCTGCATACTGATTTATGGTTCTTTGTTCTTCCTGATTTTGATCGTTGAAGTACTGACAAAATCATATTTCTTGTTTTAGTATTTGGCCATTGGAAACACGCCAAGCAGACTACCAAAACCATATCTTGATCTGAATTACCTGTCCATACGGATCAACTTCAATGATTTGGAAGAGAACCTAGCTGCATTATGCCTTTTAAGAAGTGCTCCAAACTTGCAAGAACTAGAGATGTTGGTAAGCCTCCGTTCTATGCATATAGACACACACGACAGAATTACTACTTTTTTGTCGCTTCATTTTCTTTCAACTTGTCGATTTGTAAACCTGGACTCTGTTTTTGTGACACATACAAATACTCTAATATGTGCATTTTTAAACTTTCTTATGTGATCTTATTGCAGGCCCGCCCAGAGGAACAGACTGCTGCGAGAGGGGTGAGTAGCTATTGGGAAGACGATTACTGGAGCAACCTATTTGGTCAACTGCGAACTGTTAGAATAGTTGGCATCTCTGGCATTAAGTCAGAACTCGATTTCATCTACTTCATGCTCTCCAACTCCCCTGTGTTGGAGAAGATGACCGTTAAACCTGCTTCCAATGACGGGTCATGGGAATTGATGAAGGAGCTTCTGCGGTTCCGACGGGCTTCTGTACAAGCAGAAATCATATACATTGACCCGTAAACAGGTGACTCAACGCAAATTCGACTCTGGTTTTAACCGGTGGCCTTTTAGTATCTCAATCCTGACTGAGAGGTCTTAAGAGTCTGCAGTAGCTATTTTGTTTTCTGGCCCATCGGAATACTAAAGAGTGCATGTATATATCAATTAGTTGCTGGTGGCTATTTTTTTTTTTTTGCCATGTATGTTCGACCATATTACCTTAACGCATTTGGACTTGATGAGGTGTGAATTTTTTTTTCCAACCAATTAATATAAGTTTGAATGAAGACAAAAATTTCTCCAGAAATATTTAATACGGCTTTATTTCCAATGATTCAAGCTAATTGTAACGACTCTATCAATCGGTCCATAAATGAGAGGCAAAAAGTTGTACCAGGGCTTGAATCCCCATAAAAATCAGTGTGGTTCATGTGGGTGATGGTTTTTTTCTTCAAAATGGGTTCAAAAGAGTGCAGTTTTACATGCAGTTTAAATGCGACCATTTTATTAGAATTTGAATCATTTTAAAAGTGCATTCATTTTAGCATTCGTTTATCATGACTACACCTAATTGGGAACCAAATACTTAAAATGGATTTGGATTCAGGGGCTACATAAAAGCCATCCCCATGGTATGGACTAAATATGGACCCTTAGATTTGATCAAAATTTTTTTTTATAGATTTGACGGCCAGAATCTGTTGAGGGTATTTTCAAGTTTTTACTCAAACATACTCATTAGGGTTCCACCATTTTCCTATATAATCTAAAAAAAAAAAATCATCAACCCCAAATCGGCATCGATCTAAACGCCAAAAATATAAAATCATCTCCCCAAATCGGCATCGATCTAAAATCATCTCCCCAAATCGACATCATCTCCCCGATCCCGATCCCCCCCTCCCCGATCCTTCCCCTCCTCCCCCCCGGCTCCCCGATCCCCTCCTCCCCCCCGGCTCCCCGATCCCGATCCCCCCCCTCCCCGATCCTCCCCCCCGGCTCCCCGATCCCGATCCCCCCCTCCCCCCCGGCTCCCCGATCCCGATCCCTCCCCTCCTCCCCCCCGGCTCCCCGATCCCGATCCCCCCCTCCCCCCTGGCTCCCCGATCCCGATCCTTCCCCTCCTCCCCCCCCGGCTCCTCGATCCCGATCCCCCCCGGCTCCCCGATCCCTCCCCCTCCCCCCGGCTCCCCGATCCCGATCCCTCCCCTCCTCCTCCCCGGCTCCCCGATCCCGATCCCTCCCCTCCTCCCCCCCGGCTCCCCGATCCCGATCCTCCCCCCTGATCCCGATCCCCCCCACCCTCCCCGCCGCTCCCCCCGTCCCCCTCCCGCGTCCCCGTCCCCGCCCCACCCGCCCCCCTCCCCCCCGCCGCTCCCCCCACCCCCCACTATTTTGTTTCTTCATGACCCATGGCGGAAGCGAGCTCCTCAGACCCGCGTTCCCTTTTGGCAGACGGTTGCTTCATTCTTAATTGAAGTGGTGTCGACTTATTTTATTGTTTCGATTAGGTTAATTACGGTGATTTTCTTTTCCTCTCTGTAATTGTATTCTTTGTGGGTGAAGGTGAGATTTAGATTGTTGGATCTATTTAGATTTGAACTTAGTGCTTAAAATTGTAGCAAAAATTCATAGATGAATGATACCAATATTAAAGTAGAATGACACCAATATCCTAGAACGATGATACCAATATTCGAGAAGAATGAAACCAATACATTCAAATGATATATATTTTTACTTATAATGGGATACCAATATCGGAGAAGATGAAAACCAATATCACGGTGGAATGAAACCAATATCATAGTAGGATGAAACCAATAACATAGAAGATGGAAACCAATATCATAGTAGAATGAAACCAATAACATAGAAGATGGAAACCAATATCATAGTAGAATGAAACCAATAGCATAGAAGATGGAAACCAATATCCGAGAAAATGGAAACCAATATTCCCATACTTGTATTTATTACTGATATTTTTTTTATTTTAATTATTGTATTTCCAATATTGCCCCTGTCCCTTTCAGTGGGGATTACCCATGTCCCCACTGAATTTGAACCCACTTAAAACCTCCTTCGGCGTAATAACCAAAATCCTTAAAAAGGGCGGTCGATCAGTGGCAATAAATTTGGACACTTCAGAATGTAAGTACGACATGTCTGTGTCGGGTTGGATTGAGTGGGGACATGGGGACAATATTTGTCTCCACTGAAATGAATTAAGTAATTTTGGTTATAGATACGGTTTTTAATGATTGTCAGATTTATAGACACGAATTTTAATGAAATCTGATGATCCAAACGAAATCTCCTCCGTGGGAACGATTCCATGCGTGGTTTCAATTAATTAGTTGATAAATATTCAGATAAATTTAAAATTTAAAATTTTCCATAATTAAAAAAAACACAAGGTTCCTAGTCAAGAGGCCTAGTTATTTAGAATAAGGTGTAATATGCTCCTAATATTGAAGCCCCGTCGGTAGACAACAATTTAATTGCTGCGCTGCACATTTCGAGCTTAATAAACTGGATGCATCTAACTAATTTATAAACATAAATATCCATTATTATCATATCGATGACTTCGTAAAATAATTAATCTAAAATTTTACTATTTAATCTGCTGAGACAACCACAAAATCATTGACGGCATTGATCCGACAAAGCTGAAATGAGGTGCGTAGCGATAGAGGTTGGATTGGGTGCGTGTGGATGGGGAGTGTCGTGTGGCAGATATGACGGTTGCGCGTTCGATAACAAATTTATAATATTAGAGATCGTATAGAGATATTTTTGTAATTTTGTACGTAAAAAACTCATTGTTAGTCTTAGTTGTACTTTTATTTATTCTCGTGTTATATCATTATTAGTCTTGTATTGTACCATTGTTAGCCGTGTGTTGTACTACTGTTAATCTCGTGTACAATACGCGACAAATGACGGTACAACATTCGATCGCGTATTGTACCATTGTTAGTCATGTATTGTATGTCGCATATGTACCATTTTTAACACAATTGTATTATTATTAGTCACGTGTTATACTATTGTTAACATGTATCATTGTTAGTCTCAGATGTACCACTGTTAATCACATACTGTATCATTGCTGGGACTCAGCAACACTCGATCCGACTCCGTCGTGATATGAGGTCCCATTTTGAAATTCCATTTCGTCTACAAAAGAAGAAAAAAAAAACTTAAACTCGATATTTTTTTATATGGCATAGTATCTGACTAACTACTTAGTCGACTAATCTAATCTTAAACATTTTAAAATATGTAAAATGTAGTAAAAGTCCATGCACCACCCAGTTTAAAAGTCCATCAAATGCCTACCCGATCAGACAAGAACTACGGCTCCTAAAACCCAAAGAAAGCTTATTACATAAGGAACTAAAAAAACCCCAACCTAAGTCAACCAGAAAGTATTACTAGGAGTGTGAAGTGAGCCAAAAATGGCGGCGGCGGCGGAGGTTTCACTTCTTCGAGACCATGAGACGGAGACGCCGCTTGGGTTTGTTAAGGAGTTCAGGTTCGAGTCGAAGAGGCTGTGGCAGATTGCGGGGCCCGCGATATTCACCTCCGTTTGCCAGTACTCGCTGGGTGCGCTGACGCAGACTTTCGCTGGACTGGTCAACGAGCTCGACTTGGCCGCCGTCGCCGTCGCGAACTCCGTCGTTGCTGGCCTCGCCTTTGGCGTCATGGTGAGTATTAGTCATCATCACTTGCCTTTTTTTGTCCAAGTCTTTTTGGTATCGATATCGTATTTATAACGATATATTATTTTCTTAATAATATTTTTCTTTTTTATAATATTCGAACAAGAAAATTTATTTTTACGGCTTTATATCAATCCGTATCGGTACATGGTTTTTCTTGTTTTGTCAAGGATACATTGAATTTTCCGATAAGTATTTTCAGGGAAAAAAAGTTGATGGGTTCAAAATAATAAGTGTACCGAATGCGGTAAAAATTTCTTTTGTAAAAATTGTAGAAAATATAAAAGTGAGTACGTACGAGTTAGTATTAGAAAGGTTTTGGGATCGAGTGGTAATTCTTTGTGTTATAACTACTTGCTCTCTTTTCCCGGTTAAGCTTGTACCTCGATGAGCGTAATTTTATTTAACGGTTTTTTTTCAATATTAACGAACCTAGACTTGTACATACCTATCATGTACCTCGATGAACTTTATGTGGTTCATTTTCTTGTTTAGTTCTTATTAAAATATCGGCGGTCCAAATATCAAACATCGTCTTTTTTTTAGGGATATCAAACATCGTCTTAAAGAGACGATTTGTCACACTGTGTATATTATAGAAAGATTATAATCAAATGATATTTAATTTAATGACACAAAAAATGTAATGATTTAAGGAGTTTCTGGATTTAAAATTTGATATTTGTAATTATGGTATAAAAAATTATTTTCCAAAAAAAATCGGAGAAAATTATGATTGGAATAATCAGCTTAACCAGGCCATACATTTCTGATTAAAGCATAAAGAGATACTAAAGCGACATCCTTTACACATAATTTATGATGTGACAGACAATAAAGAATTCGGCTAGTAATAGTATCGATTCATTAATAGCTAGAGATGAAAAAAAAATGTGACAACTTGAATCAAATTAGAATTAGTCGATTATTGAGTATCTGAATATGAGATGATATTAAAAAACATAAGCACATAATATAATTTGACCCTTCTTTTTTCTGATGTTGACTTGAATTTTGGCTCCTTGACATTTTATGGTGGACTCATGCAGTTGGGGATGGGTAGTGCACTGGAGACGCTTTGCGGGCAAGCATTCGGTGCGGGCAAGCTCAGGATGTTGGGGATATACATGCAGAGATCATGGGTCATTTTGATCACAACGGCCTGCTTGATGGTCCCACTGTACGTGTGGTCCCCACCCATACTGGAAGCCTTCGAAGAGACCACTGAGATCTCCCGAGCAGCTGGTCAGTCACCCGCACTTATTATAAAAATTATATCGTATTTAAATTTAAATTAGTAAGTATAGTATATGTCTGGATACCAAATAAGAAAAAAAAATGTCAAAAAATTTGAAATTTTTAATAGTTAAATAACTTAAAATTTGGATTTTTTAAACATTCTTAATCACTATAATAAATGACCCCGCGTGTACGGTGAAAGAGACAGTATCTAAACGATCACATCTAAAGTGTTCAATATGAACAATTTAGTGGAGCCAATATAATAATTTCAATTGTTAAATTTGGGTGTGCTTTTATAGTTGTCCAATTTTGTTCATGTTGGTGATTTGATATTAGGTAATCTTTTCCCTAATATCTTTTTCCGGTGCTTTTCCAACCAATGAATGACATGGGACACATGAACATTTTGCTTTCTTCCATTTAAGTACCATTTTTTTAATAAAATGACCCAAAAGAAAGTTAGGTCATAGTAGGTGGAGGGGTCACATACCACATCACATGCATGCCATGTGTTGCATTATTTCTGTTTGATAACTGAGTCAAGAAATTTCGAATTTGAAATTTTGAAAATACAATAATGTTAAATAATTGTTGTGAAAACTTTGTCATCATTAAAATTCATATCCGATTCATATCTAGATTAATTAATTTAGTGTATGTCCGGATAAAAAAAAATAGTCGCTGTATTTTCATTTTGGAAGGATTTGAAAGATATTCAATTTTGGTTGGCTGCTTCGGCCCATTTAGACAGGTGCCAGTTGAGCCCAGAAGAACCTAAACTGGCCCATTTCGTCTAAGTTGGGCCGTCAAATAGTTCTGTAATCAACGGAACCAAATTTAAGCGCCAGAAAAGGATTCTGTTAACTGCCATGAAGCTGAGTCTCCACTGCACTGCTGCTAACTTGTTCTGTGACAGGGAAATTCGCGATATGGATGATCCCGCAGCTGTTCGCGTACGCGTTGAACTTCCCGATACAGAAGTTCTTGCAAGCGCAGCGGAAAGTGTTCGTGATGGCTTGGGTTTCGGCCGCGGTGTTGGTGTTACATGCCTTTTTTAGCTGGTTGCTGATATTTAAGCTCGGTTGGGGTCTAGTCGGGGCCGCCATCACTCTGAACACGTCGTGGTGGCTTATAGTTATAGGCCAGCTATTGTACATTTTCATCACCAAGTCGGATGGCGCGTGGAGCGGATTCTCTTGGCTGGCATTTTCCGACTTGTGGGGCTTCGTCAAGCTTTCTTTGGCCTCTGCTGTTATGTTGTGGTAAGTAATACTATTCCGGTTTTAGGAGCAGTTCCTTACTCTGATCCTTCAATGTTTGAACATGAACTGCAGCTTGGAATTTTGGTACTTGATGGTTCTGGTTGTGATTACGGGTCGTTTGCCTAATCCTCTGATCCCGGTGGACGCCATCTCGATTTGGTAATACTTCGTATAACTCGTCGTATCTTCCCCTATTATCGTCTATGAGCTATAACTTTCACATGACTGCAGCATGAACATTAACGGGTGGGACGCGATGATCGCTATCGGTTTCAATGCTGCCATTAGGTAATACTCCTACCGGTCAACCATTAATCAGATGTCAATGCGTCATCACGCTAACTGATGTTATTGACAGTGTGAGAGTATCGAACGAACTCGGAGCGGGCAATGCCAGACTTGCGAAATTCTCAGTGTTGGTGGTATCAATGACATCCGTGTCGATCGGTGTCATAGTAATGATTTTAGTTTACGCGGTCAGAGACTACTTCCCTTACCTATTCACCACGAGCGAGGCCGTTGCAGCTGAAACCACGAAGCTCGCCGTCTTGCTTGGCATCACCCTACTCCTGAACAGCTTGCAACCTGTACTATCCGGTAAGCACCAAACAGAATCTAAGTTTTCCGGTATTCGTCATGTCACATTACCTCCGGATTCGTAGGGGTTGCTGTCGGAGCCGGATGGCAGTCGCTTGTTGCTTACATCAACATAGGCTGCTACTACATTGTCGGATTGCCAGCAGGCATACTGTTGGGATTCACATTCGGGTTCGGAGTCGAGGCAAGTTGTTCGGAACCAAACGCGATCGCTTCGCTTCCGTTTCAGTTTCTAACCAGACGTAATCACTCGCAGGGGATCTGGTCAGGAATGATCGGTGGCATTGCCTTGCAAACCATAATCTTGATCGTGGTCACTTCGCTCACCAATTGGAGCACAGAAGTTAGTGTTCTTACTCTAGAACTGATTTTCTATATGTCCATTTATTTAACTCTGGTCCCTCTTGCCTAGCTGCTTATGGTTATATCCCTGGACGGAATTGTAGGTCGATGAAACGGAGAGTCGTGTGAGAAAATGGGGCGGATCGATCGCGGATCATTGATGTAGAAGTCTCTAGTCAAGGTTTAGCCAAGGCGATTCATGGATTTATATGTTATTCTATAAATTCAGTAGATATCATTGTGATTATAACAGATTCCACCAAAGTTGTTGGAGTTCTGTAAGTAAACTTCTTCGGGAACTTATTTGCAAATGACAATGATTTCCAAATAATTCCTACTCTTGTGGTCATCCATGTAAGTTTGAAGGTCTAGAAAATTATCAACAAGTACTCACTTCCCAAAACAGTTATTCTAACTTAATTATTTTGTGCAAAAGAAAAGATTGTATCTCATTTAAATTTGATTAGTCGTATTAGTAGATGTCTGATCATATCTAGTGATATAAAAAAATCGTCAGCGTCCCAGTCATCAGGTCACCAATTTGAGATTGTTTTATAATTTTTTAAAATGACAACTCAATAATACCGAGATACAATTTTACCTAGTTGGCGTGCCATGTACACATAAAATAGTGTCGTTTTGGTTTCAGGCAGCCGTGCAGCTGCCGTGAAGCCCCTTTGACACAAAAAGGACCATTTTGATGCGTTTTAAACTAGAGTTGTAAGTGTGAAATGGTAAAAATTATTCCCAAGAAATTAAACTTGCCAAAACGAATCTCCTACTAATAATCCCAAACCCACGGAAATGCTAAACAGCAACGCGATCGCGCGGTCGGACGACGACCCGGAGGAGCCTGGCCGGGTGCGGGCCCGGGTCAGGCGGAAGAGGAAGAAACCCCACGGCCAGCGCGACGGCGAATTGACCCAGCGGGCCGTGAGGTTCCTGCTGCGGTACTGGGTGGTCCTCGTCTTCCTCCTCGCCGCCGGACTGTTCTTCTTCGAGGCCTCCAGGATCGGTGGGCCCAAGAAGAAGCCCTCCCATGGGAACCTCAACAACCTCGACCGGGAACGTGAGTAGCAGTTTTTTTTTAAAACTTAGGGAAGCCTAATTATTTTTTGATCCAAATTAGGTCATATTTGTGATTAATTAGGTTATTGGTTTCGGGGCAATGCGGGTTCTAATTCAGGTTGCTTGAAGATTCTACCACCCGAAGAGCTCGAACGTCTGGATGTTCCTTTGCGTGGTTACGACAGTGGACCTGTTATAAGTGTGGTGTATGTGACGGGGCCAGGCGCGCATCGAGGAGCTGCGAGTGGCCGCTCTGGACAGCTCGCGGTTCGATTTATTCACCGGTTATCAGACCTTCGAAGAGAGGGAAATGAGTTTTAAGGTGATGAACTTGTTTTAAAGCAATGAGCTTGTTTCACCGGGCTTATACTGTCCTATGTTCTTCTTGATTTTAGGTGAAGGAAACAGCGAATGTGCTTTGCGGTTTTTATAGTGTGAGGATGGCGGTTTTAGGATTTCCGGGGAGGACAAGCGTTACATGGAATCATGCGCGGTTGTGGTGTCTACGTGTGCGTTTGGTGGTGGTGATGACCTTTATCAACCAATTGGAATGACAGAGGCATCACCCAAAAAGGTTAACATCCACAGTTGGTTTCTTCTTCTTTTTCTTGCACTATCCTTTCTTGAAAGCAATCTGAAAGTTTGCCGTTCTTTTTGATGGCATGCGCTCTAGGTTTGCTATGTTGCATTCTGGGATGAAGTTACGCTGGCAGCTCAGGAGTCGGCGGGACACAAAATTGGTGAGGACGGTTATATTGGGAAATGGCGGATTATAATTGTGAAGAATCTCCCATTTTCTGATCAAAGGTTAAATGGAAAAATCCCTAAGGTTGGTAGTTTGACATACTTACGAAATAACCTATAGAAGTCATTCAATGATTTTATAGCTGTCCGTTGCTGTTTCGTCTGATTTATTTGGCCCTTGCCTTTGTTTTCTCATGTATGATGTGTGTCTTCGGCAGATATATTTGGTTTACCTCTGGCTCGTATGAGCTGATCATTTTATTTAGTCTAAATCTGATCTGGGAATGAACTTCATAGAAAAGTTGTTGTAGTCTACCTGGTTCTGTAAGAATCTTGCTAGAAGTTAAGTGCATCAAAAACCTTATTCTCTGAGCTTGTAGTTGTGTTTTGCAGTTCCTTATTCTATTATTATTTTGTGGTGTCAGATGCTGGCACATCGGCTGTTTCCTAAAGCCAAGTTTTCAATTTGGGTAGACTCGAAGTCCCAATTTAGGAGAGATCCACTAGGTGTTATAGAAGCGCTTCTTTGGCGTTCGGGTTCTGTTATGGCAATTTCAGAACACGGAGCTCGCAGTAGCATATATGATGAGGCCAAGGCTGTTGTCAAGAAGCACAAAGCAACTCCAGAAGAAGTTGAGGTGCAAATGGCTCAGTATCGGCAGGATGGAATGCCAGAGGACAAAAGATTGAATGGAGAGAAAGGTGATTTTCTGTCTTTATTAATACTGGAAATTATTGCAGCATCAATTGTTGTGGTGTTAAGAAAGATTCATGACCGCCCAAACGTACTGAGTTTTCGATCCTTCTCATTGTTGTGAGGATTAATGAATCATTCGCTTGTGCAGCTCTAAACGAAGCGTCGGTCATCGTAAGGGAGCATACTCCGACGACCAATCTGCTCATGTGCCTGTGGTTCAACGAAGCAGTTCGGTTCACCTCCCGGGACCAACTGAGCTTTCCATACGTCCTGTGGCGATTGAAAGGACCGAAGAACATCAACATGTTCCCCGTTTGCACCCGGAAGGATCTGGTGAACAGCATAGGGCACCCAAGGAAGGCCAAACCGTTAGGCCGATGACCGATGTTTCAACCCATGCAACGGCTAATTCTTTTGTAACTACAAGTCGCTCATTCAATTTCAGGTCATAATTATTTGGTTCCACCATAATATATGGTTTCCTGTTCTCTTTTTCCTTTTTATCTGCTTTGTACATTTTTTAAAGTCATTACCACTTGATTAGATTGTAAATTATTAAGTAGATGATAACATAAGTTGAATTTTGTAACATATCTTTTAAATGTAAAAAGTGTATCGATTAGATATAAAAAAGAGGAATCATAAAATAACAACAGTTAAATTAAGATGATGTCTTCTTGTAACTTGTAACAATTGAATAATTTAGAAAAATGTGATTATGTTTGTAATGAATTAATAATATCAAAACAAAAAAGACAAAAATATTGGTTTTCCTAAAGGAGGTTAAAGTATACTTTAGTACTTTCGTACAGCTTTGTGTTTTCGTTATTCCTAAAAGTCAGGTCAGCCTACCAATTATCAAAAGATTAAACAATCATATGCTCTGCTAATTAAAAATAAAAACACATAATTAATTATAGCCAACGAATTATAGGTAGGGGTATTAGGTAAACATGTGAATTTGTTTATCAGATAATAATACAATAGCTTTCGACAATTATTACGGTGATTAATAAGATAATGGGTAGTAATTATCAGATGCTTTGAGATATTCAGAGTTGCAACTTTTTGTCATCTAAAAAATAAATTTAATTTTCTTTATATTTTTAACTTATTTTACAAATAACTCTCATAGCCAAATAATATTTGATCTAATGCGTATGAAATCCAGATTTAATCTCTAATTATTATAAAGTTAAGTAACTCTATTAAATATCTTTTAGTAGTAAATTTCAAATGTGGACCAAGTCCAATTTGTACCGTACAGGGGAAACATCGTAACGTGCCAGCTCATGCGAAGAGATGACAGCCAATCAAAGAAGGGCGTTGAAATATAAAAAGGGCAAATTGGTCATTTTAAATTTGTATAACCGCCTTACCACCGACTTCGACCCCAAATCCTTCTATAAATATACCCCAACACGCTCTCCCCATTCCTCATTCAATTGCGTACGAGAATTAGGGAATAATTAGGGTTTCGCGTTGCGATTTGGCTATCGTGTTTCATGTTACGATTGTCGTTCAAGATGCACAGATCTCGTGCTCTTGTGGTTCATATCCTTCCGTGCTTCATCGGCCGTTCTTCGGATGTAAGATCTTTGTGTTTTCGTTGTTCATTGGATTTGCAGATCTCTTCCATGGTGTATTTGGAATCATGGAGGACTTTTTCGTTCCGGTTCTGTGCTGGATCCTAATTGGTATCGCCCACGGGCTTGAGATTAGGGTTTCTCGTTCTGATTCAGTCATCGTACGTTTTCTTAGTTCTCCTTTTGGATCAATCGCGTTGAAGGTATACGGGAATTAGAGGACACGGCCTTGGTTTTGGAATATGGGCTGAATGCGTCTGGACTTTCATATCTCCACTATTTGGATATGAGATTTGTTTCTTATTAGAACTGCAGATCGTAACCCATGGTCTATCTGGAAACTTGCGCTGGACTTTCCTTGGTTCTCTGGATCCCCGATGCTCTTTATTTCCAGTGTTTAGCCATTATGTGAGGTGTGATGTATTGACAACTGCTGGTTTGTACAGTGTGGATGCAAGGACGGTTTTATTGCAATTACCGACTATTTCATCAGGGGGTATTTAGTGCCACATAACCTCTACGTTGTTTCTGTCTCTGTCTCTGTCTCTGTTCCTTGTTATATGGGATCCTTTTTTAATAGGAGTTCTCCATAATCATCAGATTGTTTAACAGTGTTTGATGCAGAGTGTTTGATTCTGCCGATATCTGATAGAGGGTCAAGAATGCTTGTTGACAAAATTGGCTGTCGTCCTTTTCCTTGCTTAATTGAGATGTTTATTGCAGCACGCGTTTTATTTAACTACCATAAATCTTTCTCATGGTTAGCTGATGGTTTGGCATGCATGTGAATCCAAGTACTTTTGGCTAATTTTGGGATGGTTGGAAATATGGAGTATTTGCAAAGGATCAAGGAATAAGTTGTCATTTTGTTTCTCATTTATGTTGTGTTCTTTGTTGCTAGTGGTTTCTTCTGTTTCTATTATGCGGTCCATTCGTTTATGCTTTTTCTGTTTGCACTTTGTATTAGATGGATCGGGATGTGAAAAAAATGAGTTTCTCATGATTGTATACCTGGTTTTGGTCTGTGCTGCAGTGTGTTTTTGACTTGATATGCTGAAAGGAAGAAGATTGCCTGACAAACTCGTTCTCTCTTCTTGTCTCTTGTTTTTCGTTGCTTTATACTTTATGATGCTTAGATATGTGCTGTTTGGTTCATATGTTTCCGACTATCTTGTGGCAGGTTTAGCTGATGTTTCAATGTCTCTTGAAGGGTGGAAAGTAGTTGGCACAGTCTTGGTGTTGGAATAAGTTTTTCTTTCTGTTGTCGCGATTTCTTTGTTTTGTCTTCTCTTATCGAGTTTCAGATCCATCAATATTTTGAGTGTGAGATTTTTGTTTTCTGATTGGATCTGCAGAACTCATATGTGGTCTATTTGAAAATCTACAAGTCGTACGTGCTGTTGGCTCTCTTTCTCGGTTCCTCAACACCCGGCAGATCTTCGTTGGTAGCAGTACCTTGATTGAATAAGTTTTCTCTTCTATCGTGGGGCTTTACTTGGTGCTATCTTCTTCGTATCGTGAGTTTGAAATTTCTGAGAGTATCATTCACTTTTCTGGTTGGAACTGCAGATCTCTTCTATGGCGCTGGAAACTTGCGCATCTGGCATCCACTTACTTTCTTCCTTGGTTCTCCAAAACCCAACTGCTCTTTGTCCTTTTTATGTAGCCATTTTGGGAGGTGTATTTGTGCCTTAAACGTACAGGGTACAAACAGAATTATTGCGATCACCGAGGACTGGATGCGGAGTTTGAGTTAATCTGTGATTCAAAATTGATATGATACAGTTTTTGACTATCTAGGATTCTGAATAAGTTTTCTCTTCTATCATTAGCTGAACGTTTCCATGTCTTTCCCATGTCTCCAGTTTGAGGAATCTATTTTTTTATTTTGTCTGATTCTATCTTTTGAAGCTTAGATCTCTGTTTTTCCGACTATCTTGTGACAGGTTTACCTGATCTGTTTCCGACTATATTGTGACAGGTTTAGCTGATCCGTTGTCTCCTTTTGGGTTCATATTTTCAGCTAATGCATCGATGACTCTTAAAGTGTAACGAGTAGTTGGCGCGGTCTCTGTCTTGGAATAAGTTCTCTTCTGTTGTTGCGTTTTTGTCTTCTCCAGGTCCTGGGTTTGAGATCTGGATTTTGATTGTTGGGTTTTTATTCTCTGATTGGAACTGCAGAACTCTATTGCGGTCTGTCTGGAAATTTGCTAGTTGGACTTGCTGCTGGCTCTCTCTCTCAGTTCTCTGACCTATTGGTTTGATGCTGTATGGTTTCAGTTGTTTATAATGTTTTTTTTCTCACATGGATTTAATAGGATTTTGGATTGTTTAATGCTGCTAAAAAATTGAGTCGCTCTTTAGTGTGTACCTGGTTTTGCTTTCTTGTGCAGTTTTGACTTGATGTGATGCAAGAAAAAAGAATGCCTGACAAACTTGTCTTCTCTTCTCGTCTCTTTTATTTTTGCTATCTTGTGACAGGTTGAGCTGATGACTCGATGTCTCTTAAAGTGTGGAAATTATTTTTGGCGCGGTCTCTGTGTAGGAATAAGTTTTCTCTTCTGCTGTTGTGTTGTATTTGTTTTGTCATCTTCATGTCTTGAGTTTAAGATCCGGATTTTGAGAGTTGGGTTTTTTTCCTTTCTGATTGCTGGTGGTTTCTTCTTACTATCGTGCGTGGTTAGAATGGATGTGTTTTGAACTTCCAGTTGTTTCCTTTGTTGTCCTGCCATATTTATGATGTTCACGGAACTATTCACATGTTTCTGTCTGCAGAGTTCTGATTCAAACTAGATTTCTATTTAGTGTATCTGGTGTCGTGTAGCCAGTGATGGTAATCTTTTGTTCAGTCCACCACCAGATTGGTTGTTTCAATTTTGGTATGATCATTAGTTACTTCTGCTAAGAAGTTCATCTGATAGGCGCAGTTGAGGACTCTCAACCTTGATTCTATTTGTTATTTTTTTGGGATGTCTCAAGTGTGCCCCATCATCTTATTAGGTCATCTTCAAGTTGCACTTTCTAGCATTATTCCAGATGATGTCCACTTGAACCTTCTGCCTTTCTCAACTCTGAGCTTGCAATAGACAAGATTCCAATGTTATCTTTCTCCTGTCTCATTGTTTTTGCTTGTACAAGTTGAATACTTGTTCTTGGTTTTGTATTTGTCAAGGCGGAGATGTTTGTGTCATTGGTTGTCCTTTGCTTGCTCTTGAACTTGCTCGCTCTGCTGTCATGGTCAGTGTGCATCGACTAGGTTCTGTTCTAACTCCTGTGGTCACTGGTTTAGCTGTTTAGATTTCTCCTCGAGGGTGGAACATAGTTGTTGCACTCTTGGTTTCAGAATGAGTTTTCTTTGGTTGTTGTCTTTTCCCTTTTTATATATTTACTTTTGGATCTGAGAGTTCGCTATTTTTTGTTTTTGATTTGAACTGCAGAACACTTCTGGTCTCAAAAAACTTTCTGGTCACAGACTTGCTGCGCACTTTCTGCCTTGGTTCTTCGACACCATTTCTTCTCTATTCTTTCTTATTAGCCTTCTTAAATTAAAAAAAAAATTTCTTTCATCTTAGCCGTTAGGGGTGTGGTTGTTCCCTGAACGATTCATTGTTTTGTCCATGGTTGAATGACATGGATTTTTTGGAAGTACCAAGGACTAAATGATCTGTGCTTGGTGGTGCTACAGGATTGCTGCTATACAGTTTCGTTGGTTTATGATGTTTCTTTTGCTATTGGTTATAAAAGGACTTCAGATGTATTGAGGATGCGCCTAAATAGATTGTCTCCTGAATTTATTCCTGATTTGCTGTGTTGCAAAGTGTGGTTTTTGTGGTAAAATGAAGAATAACGCTTGATGAACTCTTTTCATTCGACAAAAGGAAGAAGAATGCTCGATCAACTCGTCCTTTCTCCCTTTGTTTGGAATCTATTTTGAATCTTAGGTCTATGCTTTTGTGTTCATATGATCTTGACTGCATTGTCGCAGGTTTTGCTGATGGGTGTTTGCTCGAGTGTGGAAAGTAGTCAACGCGATCTTGGTTTCTGAATAAGTTTTCTCCTCTGATGTCTTCCATTCTTTGCTTTGTTTTCTCTGCATGACTCGAGTTTCAGATCTGTACTTCTGGATTTATTCCTGGTTACTGTGTGTTGTGACGTGTTTGGTTTTGACTTGGCGTGATAAAAGGAGATGATTGCTTGGTGAATTCATCCTCTCTTTTGGTTTTGGTTGGAGTCTATTTTATGAAGCTTATATCTGGGGGTTCTAATGTTCCGGACTATCTTGTCACAGGTTTAGCTGACTGATTAAGTGTCTATTCGAGGGTGGTGGAAAGTAGTGGACACAGCATTGGTTTTGGAATAAGTTTTCTCCTCTATTGTCCTGGATGGCGACTTGATCTTTCTGTTAATATACGTTTTTATGATGTTTCTGTTTTTGCTCTTTGTTATATAAGGATTTTGGATTGTTTTAAGGATGTGGAGAAATAGAGTTTCTCCTGCTCTATATGTTGCAGTGTGTTGGTGTGATGAGAGGAAGAAGAATCCTTGATGACCTCTTGGTTTTATATGAGAGGATGAAGAATGCCTGATGAATTCATCCATTCTCTTCTAGTCTCTTTTGGTTGTGGTTTGAGTTTTTTTTTCGAAGCTTAGAAGATCATATGTTCCGGACTATATCTTGCCACTGGTTTAGCTTCTGCTCGAGGATGGGAACTATTGGACGCAGTCTTGGTTTGCACATGGCTTGGTGCTACATAACTTCTGCAACTCGGTGTCATTGCTGTATGATGTTTCTCTTTGCTGTTGGCTTGTGTGCAGGGATTGAGTGTGTCCTTAATTGATCATGGCTTGTGTTTTGACTTGATGTGATCAAGAGAAGAAGAATGCTTGGTGAATTCTTGATGTGATAAAGGAGGAAGAATGCTTCTTGAAGCTTTGACCCTTGCTTTTGGGGGTTCTTGTGTTCTTGTTTGCGGATTTGCTAAATTTTATGGGTATTTGCATCAGGATTGAGGATAAAAATGATGATGGTTATCTTGCTTGTGTTACTTTTGGTCGGCGTGGTTCTTGGATAAAGACATCTGCTCAATTTACATGAATATACATTTATTCAGACATGAAAGGGCAGGGCAGGTTTTACTACGTCCTGTTAGAATTCATTACTACTGGCATGTCTGGTTGCGGAGTTGGGTTTTCTGCTGAAGAGCATGGTGATTGATATCTTTGTTGGTACTAGTATTTGAGTGCCAAGATGGGAATATGCAGTAGTAGTTTGAGTGCGAAGTTGGAATATGCAGTTTTGCCGACTGAATTTTACGGTGTTTGGAATAGTGCTCCTCGCTTTTTTTTCTGTTGATGTGTTGCATGTTGCTTTTAAAGGCGGACGCTCAATTGACACAAGCTTTTGGTGCTTCTGTTGGTCTCTGTTCATTCTATCTAGGGAGGTTCATCCAGAGACGTTGATGTATTTTGTGCGGGTGTTTGTCAAAGTTGTCGTTTGTGGTTGTGTTTGCAATTGGCATGCCGATTTTCGCTGGTATTTGAAAATTTGGGCCTTTCTTCCATGCTTATCGGTTGATCTGCCGCTTTTCCTTCTTTGCATATTTGTTATCGGAAAGAACCCAGGTCATGTATGATCTTCATTGTTGTTCCTGGTGTATGATCTTCCAAATCTGAGGCTAAAACAGTACTTAAACCAGCTGCTTGTCCCAATTACACAAGGTTTGATAATCGCATTTCGGGGGTCAATCCACTCGATGGTTCCGACACAAATTTGCAGATAGAATTTTTATACTTGAATCAGATATGATTGTGTGTGGACCTAATTTTAATAATCGTAGGTTATAAGGCAAACATTGGTAATTTGTTTGTTAGATGTTTAAAATCGATTGTATACGTCGGTGAAGTTGACATTTGTGGCGGATAATTTATAAATTATTTTTGAGGGGTGGGTGGATTTAATTAATATTAGGCCAACGATATTTTCGTAACTTGACAGGCAAGGAACGCGCGCGATGAGAGCCAGCTGGCGTACAAAGATGATGAGACAGCCCGCCCACGCAAAGAAAGCGTGTTGAAAAGTCAAAATTGGCAAATAGGTAATTTCCGCAGCATAACCGCCTTATCAGCCCACCGACTTGGACCCAACCCCCCTTACTTTATAAATTCTGCGTCTGGGAATTCAGAAACTGGATCCGGCTCTGTCCGCCATCTCTATTCAGACTACTGGCCGGTCTAGGGAACTAGGGTTTCTCGTTCCAATCTATTCTCGATCGGTTTTCTATCTTATGTTTATATCTTCCCACGACTATCTTGTCACAGGCTCCGCTGATGAATAATTCGATGAAGCCTTTGCTTTTCTCGTTCCGGTATCAGATACCTAATTTGGAAATTTCTTTTCGATCTCTGCCATGGTGTCTTTGGATTCTCGTTCCGGTTCTGTCCTGGATCCTGTGCGGTGTTGCGTAGATCTAGTGCTTTTTGGTTTATAGCAGGTTCCAGCTCAGCAACCATCTCCTGGTGGGATTTCAGAAACTGGATCCGGATCCGTCCTCGATCTCTATATTCAGATCTACGCAAGGGTCTACGGAATTAGGGTTTCTTTTTCCTTCTGTTATCGATCGGTTGTCTATCTTATGTTTTTAGTTCGATCTATTCAGAACTCGTGCTTTTTGGTTCATATGTTCCACGACTATCTTGTCTCAGGCTCCGCTGATGAATCATCTCTTCGAGGGTGAAAGCGGTCGACGAAGCCTTGATTTCAGAATAAGTTCCTCTTCTGCTTTTCTCGTACCCGTATCAGATACCTAATTTGGAAATTTCTGGTGTCTTTGGATTCTCGTTCCCGGTGTTGCGTAGATCTCGTGCTTTTTGGTTTATAGCAGGTTCCGCTCAGTGATTGCCCTCTTTGTGGCGGGAACTACGGAGTCGTCTTTGTTTCGGAATAAGTTTTCTCTTCTATTGTCGGCCAAATTTAGATCTTCTTTCCATGGACGTTCAGAGCTCTACTATTTGGAGTTGAGATTTGGTTTCTTATTGGAACTGCAGATCTTAACCAGTCTTTCGGGAAACTTGCGTTGCACTTCTGGCCGTCATCTTCCCTTGGTTCTCCGGCTCTCTGCTTCGTTTAATTTTTTCTATCAAGCCGTCATAGGAGATGTGCTTGTGCCTTATATACTGCTGGCTATTTTGCAAGTACTGGATTGGGCTTTGATCTGTTCTTGGTGCTATTGGATTTGCTACTATACGGTTTTAATCGTATATGATGCTTCTGTTCACAAATGGTTTAAAAGGATTTTGGATTGTTTAAGGTTGTGAAAAAAATGAGTTTCTCCTGAATGTATACCTGGTTCTGCTCTGTGTTGCAGTGATTTTAACTTGATGTGATGAAAGGAGGAAGAATGCCTGGCAAACTCGTCCTGGTTCTTGTCGTATCTTTTCATTACGGTTGCTTTCTACTTTATGATGCTTAGAAATGTGCTTCTGGTTACACATGTTTTCGTCTATCGTCAATCTTGTGGCAGGTTTAGCTGATGTCAACTCTTGAAGGGTAGAAAGTAGTTGGCGTGGTCTCGGAATAAGTTTTCTGTTTAGTTGTTGTCTTCACCTTGTTTTGTATTTGAGTTCCTTCAGGATTTTGAGAGTTGCGTTTTCTCTTTTCTAATTGGAATTGCAGAACCTTGTATGGAATCGAAGGAAACTTGCTGGTCAGACTCGCTGTCGGCTCTATTTCTCGGTTCTCCGACACCTTTTTATCTTTTTCTCTCTATTTAGCCATTATGAGAGGAGTGTATGTGCCTTAAATACTTCTGGTTTGTACAGGGTTGATTGACTTAGCTCTGTTGCAAGTACTGAGGACTGGATTGGGCTTCGATATGTGCTTGGTGCTATTGTATTGCTACAATATGGTTCCAATCGTTGTTTGCAAATAGTTTCAAATACCTGGTTTTACTTCGTGTTGCAGTGATATTGACTTATTGTGATGAAAGAGGATGAATGCTTGATAAACTCGTCTTGGTTCTTGTCGTCTCTTTCCTTTATGGTTGCTTTCTACTTTATGATGCTTAGAACCGTGCTTTTGGTTAGATATGTTTTCGTCTATCTTAATGGCAGGTTTAGCTGATGTTTCGATGTCTCTTGAAGGGAAGAAAGTAGTTCGGGTGGTCTTGGAATAAGTTTTCTGTTCAGTTGTCGTGTTTTCTTTGTGTTGTATTTCAGATTCTTCAGGATTTAGAGAGTTGAGGTTTTTTTTTTCTAATTGGAATTGCAGAACCTTATATGGAATCTCTGGGAACTTGCTAGTCAGACTTGCTGTCGGCTCTATATCTCGGTTCTGCAACACCTTTTTTTTTTGTCTATTTAGTCGTCATGGGAGGTGTAGTATATGTGCCTTAACACTGCGGGTTTTTACAGGGTTGACTTAAAATGGCTCTGTTGCAAGTACTAAGGACTGGATTGGGCTTCGATCTATGCTTGGTGCTATTGGATTGCTACTATACATACGGTTCAATCGTTTATGATGCTTCTGTTCGCAAATGGTTTTAGAATGATTTTTAATTGTTGAAGGTTGTGAAAAATTTGAGTTTCTCCTGAATGTCTACCTGGTTTTACTCTTTGTCGCAGCTATTTTGGCTTTGATGTGATGAAAGGAAGGAGTATGCCTCACAAACTCGTCCTGTTTCTTCTCATCTCTTTTGTTTTTGGTTGCTTTCTATTTTATGATGCTTAGATCTGAGCTTTTGGTTCCATGTGTTTTTGTCTACCATGTGTTAGGTTTAGCCGATGTTTCAATGTTCTTGAAGGGTAGAAAGTAGCTGGCGTGGTCTTGGAATAAGTTTTCTGTTCAGTTGTCTTGTTCTCTCTCTTTTGTATTTCAGATTCTTCATAATTTTGAGAGTTGCTGTTTTTCTTTTATGATTGGAATTGCAGAAGTCTTATATGGAATCTGTGGAAACTTGCTTGTCAGACTCGTTGGCTCTATTCCTCGGTTCTTCGACACCTTGCTGTTTTTTACTAATGACTGGATTGGACTGTGATCTGTGATTGGGTTGCTACTATACTGTTTCAGTCGCTTACGATGATTCTGTTTGCAAATGGTTTTAAAAGGATTTTGGATTGTTTAAGGTTGTGAAAAAATGAGTTTCTCCTGAGGAAGAATGTCTGACAAACTCGTCCTGGTCCTTGTCTCTTTTCTTAGAACTGTGCTTTTGGTTAAGTATGTTTTCATTTTCATCTATCTTGTGGCAGGTTAGCTGATGTTTCGATGTCTCTTGAAGGGAAGAAAGTAGTTGGGGTGGTCTTGGAATAAGTTTTTCTGTTCAGTTGTCGTGTTCTCTTTGTTTTATATTTCAGATCCTTCAGGATTTAGAGAGTTGAGGTTTTTCTTTTCTAATTGGAATTGCAGAACTTTATATGGAATCTCTGGAAACTTGCTAGTCAGACTCGCTGTTGGCTCTATATCTCGGTTCTGCAACACCTTTTATCTATTTTTTTTGTCTATTTAGCCGTTATGAGAGGTGTTGATGTGCCTTTAACACTGCAGGTTTGTACAGGGTTGAGTCAAAATGGCTCTGTTGCAAGTACTGAGGACTGGATTGGGCTTTGATCTATGCTTGGTGCTATTGTATTGCTACTATACGGTTAAATCGTTTATGATACTTCTGTTCGCAAATGGTCTTAGAAGGAATTTTAATCGTTGAAGGTTGTAAAAAATTTGAGTTTCTCCTGAGTGTCTACCTGGTTTTAATCTTTGTTGCAGTTATTTTGGCTTGATGTGATGAAAGGAAGGAGAATGCCTGACAAACTCGTCCTGTTTCTTCTCCTCTCTTTTGTGTGTGGTTGCTTTCTATTTTATGATGCTTTGATCTGAGCTTTTGGTTCTGTGTGTCTCTGTCTACCTTGGGACAGGTTTAGCAGATGTTTTCTGTTCAGTTGTCTTGTTCTCTTTGTTTTGTATTTCAGGTCCTTCAGTATTTTGAGAGCTGCGGTTTTTCTTTGCTGATTGGTGCAGAAGTAGAAGTCTTATATGGAATTTCTGGAAACTTGCTTGTCAGACTTGTTGGCTCTATTTCTCGGTTTTTCGACACCTTGCTTTTTTTTTGTCTATTTAGCCGTCATGAGAGGGGTGGCTATGCCTTAAATACTGCTGGTTTGTACAGGGTTGACTTACAAATGGCTTTGTTTGCAAGTACTGAGGACTGGATTGGGCTTTGATCAGAGTGCTTGGGAGCTTGCTACCATACGGTTTCAGTCGTTTACGATGATTTTGTTCTGTTGGCAAATGGTTTTAAAAGTATTTTGGATTGTTTAAGGTTGTGAAAAAATGAGTTTCTCCTGAATTTATACATGGGTTTACTGTGTTGCAGTGATTTTGACTTGATGTGATGAAATGAGGAAGAATGTCTTGCAAACTCGTCCTGGTTCTTGTCGTCTGTTTTCTTTATGGTTGCTTTGTACTTTATGATTCTTTGAACTGTTCTTTTGATTACATATGTTTTTGTCCATCTTGTGTCAGGTTTAGTTGATGTTTCGATGACTCTAGTTCGGGTGGTGTTGGAATAAGTTTTCTGTTCAATTGTCGCGTTGCCTTTGTTTTGTATTTTAGATCCTTCAGGATTTTGGGAGTTGAGGTTTTTCTTTTCTACTTGGAATTGCAGAACTTTATATGGAATCTCTGGAAACTTGCTAGTCAGACTCACTGTCGGCTCTATTTCTCGGTTCTCCAACACCTATTATTTATTTTTTTGTCTATTTAGCCGTCATGAGAGGTGTGGATGTGCCTTTATCACTGCACGTTTGTACAGGGTTGACTTAAAATGGCACTGTTGCAAGTACTGAGGACTGGGTTTGGCTTTGATCTGTGCTTGGGTTGCTACTATACGGTTTCAATCGTTTAACATGGTTCTGTTTGCAAATGGTTTTAAAAGGATTTTGTATTGTTTAGAGTTGAGAAAAAATGAGTCTCTTCTGAATATATGCATGGTTTACTCTGTGTTGCAGTGATTTTGACTTGATGTGATGAAATGAGCAAGAATGTTTGACAAACTCATCCTGGTTCTTGTCTTTTTTCTTTATTGTTGCTTTCTACTGTATGATGCTTAGAACTTTGCTTTTGGTTACATATGTTTTCGTCTATCTTGTGCAGGTATAGCTGATGTTTCAATGTGTCTTGAAAGGAAGAAAGTAGTCGGGGTGGTCTTGGAATAAGTTTTCTGTTCAGTTGTCGTCGTGTTCTCTTTGTTTTGTATTTCAGAACCTTATATGGAATCTCTGGAAACTTGCTAGTCAGACTCGCTGTCGGCTCTATTTCTCGGTTCTCCAACACCTTTTATCTATTTTTTTTGTCTATTTAGCCGTCATGAGAGGTGTGGATGTGCCTTTAACACTGCAGGTTTGTACAGGGTTGACTCAAAATGGCACTGTTGCAAGTACTGAGGACTGGATTGGGATTGGGCTTCGGTCTGTACTTGGTACTTGGTTCAATCGTTTATGACACTTCTGTTCACAAATGGTTTTAAAAGGATTTTTAATTGTTGAAGGTTGTGAAAAATTTGAGTTTCTCCTGAATGTCTACCTGGTTTTACTCCCTGTTGCAATTATTTTGGCTTGATGTGATGAAAGGAAGGAGAATGCCTGACAAACTCGTCCTGTTTTTTCTCGTCTCTTGTGCTTTTGGTTGCTTTCTATTTTATGATTCCTAGATTCGAGCTTTTGGTTCCATATGTTCTTGTCTACCTTGTGTCAGGTTTAGCGGATGTTTCAATGTCTCTTGAAGGGTAGAAAGTTGTCGGCGTAGTCCTGGAATAAGTTTTCTGTTCAATTGTCTTGTTCTCTTTGTTTTGTATTTCAGATCCTTCAGAATTTTGAGTGCTGTGGTTTTTCTTTTCTGAATTGGAATTGCAGAAGTCTTATATGGAATCTCTGGAAACTTGCTTCTCACACACGTTGGCTCTATTTCTCGGTTCTTCAACACCTTGCTGCTTTTATTTTTCTATTTAGATCATATGGAGAGGTGTGGTTTGCCTTAAATACTGCTGGTTTGTACAGGTTTTGACTTACAAATGGTTCTGTTGCAAGTACTGAGGACTGGATCGGGCTTTAATCTGTGTGCTTGGTGTTATTGGATTGCTGATCGTTATGATGCTTCTGATGGTTTTAAAAGGAATTTTTGCTTGTTTAAGGTTGTGAAAAAACGAGTTTCTCCTGAATGTATACCTGGTTTTACTCTGTGTTGCAGTGATCTTGACTTGATGTGATGAAAGGGAGGATAAAGCCTGACAAACGCATCCTGTTTCTTCTCATCTCTTTTTTTTGGTTGTTTTCTACTTTATGATGATTAGATTGCTTTTGGGTCATATGTTTCCGACTTATGTGGTGGCAGGTTGATCTGATGTTTCGATGTCTCTCAGAGGGTGGAAAGTAGTTGGCTGGGTCTTGGTCTTGGGATAACTTTTCTCTTCTGCTGCCGTGTTTTCTTTGATTTGTCTTCTCAATGTCTCGAGTTTTAGATCATTCTGGCTGGGATTTTACTTTTCTGTTTGCGTTATTTGTTGTCCTTTGCTGACTAGCTGATTAGGTGTCTGCTCAAGGGTGGAAAGTAGTAGACGCAAACTTGATTTTGAAAAAGTTCTCTATTGTCCTGTTTACTTTACACTGTCTTCTCCTTGTCTTGATTTCAGATCTTTCTTTGTGGATTTGTGAGTTCGGAACTGCAGAACTCCTCTGCGTCTCTCTGGAACTTTCTTGCTGGGCATGCATTTACCTTCCTTCCTTGGTTCTTTGACACCCTGCTGCTCTTTATTCTTTCCATTCAGTCATTGTGGGTGGTGTGTTGTGCCCTAAATGGATTCTGGTTTGTACAGGGTTCACAATTAAACGGCTTTGTTGCAAGTACTGGGGACTGGATGGTTACTTGATCTGTGCTTGGTGCTACAGAATTGTTACTATATGGGTTAATTGGTTTATGATGTTCCTCTTGGCTTTTGGTTAGATAAGGATTTCAGATTGTATCAATGATGTGCAGAAATAGAGTGTCTCCTGAACTTGTTCTTGGATTGCTCCGTGTTGCAGTGTGTTCGGTTTTGACTTGATGTGATAAGAGGAATAAGAATTCTTGATGACCTCTTGGTGCGATAAAGAGGAAGAAGAATGCCTGATGAACTTGTCCATTCTCTTCTAGTCTCTTTTGGTTTTGGTTGGAGTCTCTTTTATGAAGCTTAGAAGATCATATGTTCCCCCCACTATCTTGCCACATGTTCCAGGCTTTCTGCTGGAGGATGGAGTTTATTGGACGCAGTCTTGGTTTCCACGTGATTGACTTACAAATGACTTTGTTGCAAGTACTTGGTAGTGGATGGAGAGTTGATGTGTGTTTGGCACTACAGAATTTCTTCAACACAGTTTCATTGGTTTATGATGTTTCTCTTTGCTCTTGGTTAAATAAACATTTTGGATGGTTTAAGGATGTGCAGAAATTGAGTGTCCTAAATTGATTCATGGCTTGCTCTTCAGTGTGTTCTGTTTGGACTTGATGTGATAAAAGGAAGAAGAATGCTTGATGGACTCTTTGATGATGTGATAAAGGAAGAAGAATGTTTGATGAACTCATCCTTTCCCTTCTCGTCTCCTTTTGTTTTGGTGGCTATGTTATGAAGCTTTGATCTGTGCTTGTGGATTTGCTTATTTTTGTGGGTAATTGCATCAGGATCGAGGATAAAAACGGTGATGGTTATCTCGCTTGTGTTGGCTCAACAAGTTTAAGTTCTTTTCAGGTAGAATAAACCATGTTTATGCATTCTGCTGTCTTGGCTATGCATTTTACTTGGGGTGATTCCTGGATAAAGATGTCTGCTGTCACATAATCTTTTCCTTGGACATGAAAAGGGTAGGTTTTATTACACTTGGAATTCGAATTTGAAGATTGAAGAAATCCAACTTTGATGTTCATGTACCACACGATTGTTAATACTGGCATGTGTGGGCGTGGCGGCGGGTTTTCTGCCGAAGTGCATGTTGATTGAAATCTTTGTTGGTAGCAGTACTTTTTGAGTGCCAAGTTGGAATATGTAGTTTCACAGAACCAATTGATGGTGTTTGGAATAGTGCTCCTTGTATCTTCCCTCTTGATGTGTTTGCATGTTGCCTTGGTGCTTCTGGTGGTCTCCTTCATTCATTCTATCCAAGGAGAGTTTCATTCAGAGACGTCGATGGATAGTGTTCGTTAAATTCCGGGCAAAGTTGTTTCTGGTTGAAGTGTGGATACGCCATATCTGGTTATTTTGCAAAGTGTGTGGTTGGCATGCCGATATGTTTCCTTTATGCAGTGTTTGTTTGCTTGGATGTTTTATTTTTTTCCAATGTTGTAACTCCGCCTGTGTGGCACACAGCCGGTCCCAAGCCCGGGTAAAAGGAGGAGGGGGCATTAATGGAAAAGCTGAACAAGTAGAAAGTCGTCCTTGGGTTTAATTTTCCTAGGCTGTGGAAACTGAAGATTGTTCAAGAAAGCTCTGTTTCTTTTCTGTCACCATCGTTTGTCCCTTTTTCTACAAGTGGTTTAACAAATAATTCTCTTAAGAAAGCAGCATCAGTAATCTTACTGATGGTAATCTAATGTGCAATTATTTTGTGGTTAACGTACAAGTGGCTATGATTCTAGGCAATGACACCGCCGGTGGTCTTCGATTGCTCTTAGCCGCTCGATCTTTGCATTAAAGATGAATAATATTTACACATCCAAAAGTGTTGATCGAGTTTAGTTTTGTATGACGTTGATATTCTGACAGTCACATCCAGTAGGACTTTTGAATGAAGGTAAAGTTTCTCTTCATGTATTTAAGGATGACCCTGGTATATCATTGAAGATGTCGTTAAAGCTCCCATTGAAGATCCCGCTTCGCGAAAAAATTGTGTGACATGACGTAGTGAAAGGTTTCCCGTCGGGGTTTCCGGCCCCCTTCCCTAGGTTGGCATTTTTATGGGCTCGAACCGGAGACCGAACGAAATACAAATTGGTGTTATAATAGAGATTTGCAATCATTATGAGGTGGTTGACCCGTTTTCCATTTTCCTAGCAGCGTAAGCAATCTTCTACTGCATCAACATTCTAGTATTTTGGAATTCTCCCTTAATTACGTCGTAACCGAGCCTTTCTAATCGGTGATGGAGTTGGTACCTTATGGGGTTAGGTACAAGAAGTTGGTTTAGATGTTGGGTGGGGGCAGGGCTAAACCATATTGGTTGATAATTAAACTGTTGCTCTTAAGAAAGAAGCAATTACAAGGCAAAACCATTATCCTTAGTTCTTACATCCATAATGCTTTGCAGGATTATCTTCTTCTCTGCTGTCTCCATAGCAGTCCTCGTAGTCTTCTTCTTGGCCTTGTTCTCTCCATTTCCCCGGACAAACCCAGCCGAAAACCGGCCTACGACGCCTTGGCTAGCCTTCTCCCTGTACATCCAACAACCGAAGCTCCCAAGCTCCAACGCCCAATACCCTGTTTCTCAACCCGATGCCGGTGCCCTCATCTTCCACCACAAGCTGACCGAGGGCCCCGAGAACACGTCGCGGATCGTTGGGAAAGCGCAGGGCTTCATCATCCCGGTCGAAGATTTCGCACGTTCGGCCTTCAACATTATCTACTTGACGTTCGATACCCCAGAGTATTCGGGCAGCCTGAGCGTGAAGGCGAAGTACGTGGCCCGCGACGAGGGGCAGCAGCTCACTGTGGTTGGTGGAACAGGCTCCTTCGCGTTTGCTCGTGGGCTGGCCATCTTCGCGCAGGCCGAGAGAGATCACGAGCCCGTGGCCGAAGAGGACGCGGGTGCTTACCACGTCAAGCTTCAGCTCAGGGTTCCTGATGGGTCTCGGACAATCCCTGGATGAGGCATGCATGGAATGTGTACTTTTGTTCTTTATTATACGGCGCCTAAAGCTTATTACGGAATAGGGTCAATCAGTTTGTATCCTCTACTGTAGGCTATTTAACCTAAAAATCACCAACTGAATTAAACACTTCTTGTTACTATCTAATTCGTACATTAACCATAAATGGTGATAGAATTTGTTTTACTAACACCATAGAATGTTCTTTCATGATTTTTTTTCTCGATATCATATGATTTGTGCATATCAAGAAGTCGACTAATTTATAATTTGAATCCAAAAAAAAAAATTAGCGATAGAGTTTGTTTTACCGAATTTTAACATCAATGTTTTACCGAATTATGGCTTCCGGGGGCGAAACGGTAATAGACGCAGCAATTATCAGGAATTGTCAATTCCTTGGTCGACACATAAGTGGATCTGCTGATACTTCCTCTGTTTCTGAGGCGTACTCAGAGATGTATACCATATTTTAGAATCTATATACATATAGAAAGCAGATCATGTGTACTTTAGAATCTATCCACCCTACTGATCAGCAAAAAAAAAAAACACCTTGACTTGAATGAATTGCAGAGTTCTTTCTTCGCACATGAAGTACCCGCGCTGGCTCCTCCTGGAGGAAATGCTAATGGTAACAAAGATAGAGATTTGGGGGTATCATGGACATTGATGAGAGAATGGAAGTAAAGCTGGTAATTCTTGATGCAGCTTAAAACTTCTGTTTGGGCGAATCTGTATTCTCGTTGATGTTACATGAGATTTTTCTTTCAGGAAAAAATTCTGCAGATCTGGCAGCATCAAATGAGTCTTGCTTGATGGTATCCAGGTGATCTCTGCATATCATTTTGAAGTCCTTTACTTCTTCCGACCCTTTTTTTTTTACATTTTGGTTACAATAGAATTGCTGAACAATCGAGGGACAATCAAGGGATTTGGTTGATCAGGCCTATATATTTTGTGCATCGAATCTGTACAAGTCAATACTGTCTTTACAGGTCAGCATAATGTTTGTAACTTCGGAGAAAATTGCACAAACTGATACAAAGTATGCAGACATATTTATACTGGAGAACTATGCAACGTTTCAGAATATAGGTATTTTTTTCTGTGCAGACTTTTGTTCTCCATGTAAACTATGTACTGAGAGAGAGAGAGAGAGAGAGATTCTTGTATTTTTCTTGGTATAGAGCTGTATCAATCTTACGTAATTAGCCCCTTTTTTGTGTCTATATATTCCATTCATTGGGTATGTTCTGACAATTTTTGTAGATTTTATAATCCAATTGTTACAATCGTCAAGTTTCAATTCAAGCAAGTGACCTTTGTCCTGCACAGTCGAATCTAATGTTGCAACTTTTCTTCTATATTTGCAAACTCCTTGACAGTTAACGAATAATGAGTATAATCAAGATAATTGATCTAAAGAACGGGTAATTAAAAAATTAATAAAAAAATATCCCGCATACATTTGTTTATTGTTGTATATTTGGAGAGCCTATACATTTAATTTGAATTAGTTATTTGCCCAATCTTTAATTCTTCCATGTTCTGTCTCCGGAAAGTCTGGAGAGAAGGAATATGCAAGCCGAGGTGATGAGTATGGTGGCGCCAAAACAGGCAAGATCCAAGCAACTGACAATAGGTATGTGTTTCAACTTGTCTAGCAATCCCACTTGTAAGATCATCAATAGAGCATGTCCAATCTTAGACTTGGCTTGAGTGACCGATTGCATGTTGGCCCATCTTGGAATCGACTGCAAAAGGAGAAACCCAAAACAAAAGAAAATTGAGTGCACAACAATATGTCGAGATTATCACATCAAAATTGGTAGATGTCGAGTCTGTTTACGGATCTAGAAAATTTAATATTTTGAATTAGATAAAAAAATTTTATGCTATTATAGCGGGTTGATCTCATGTTAGAAATGTTTAAATGGTATGTAAAGATTACTGAGTAAGTAGACTGACCTTATTGTCATAGAACCCAAAAAAATTCGACCCGGGCAGCCTCAGTTCCTCTTCTTTAGAATCTGTCGTACCCACGAACATGACATAGATGCCAACTCCAAATATAAGCAGGGCAGTTCCCACCATAAACATGTCTGCACATATAATCAGAATTCCTCAATCAATTTAATTCACATATCTATAGATATATATTGTAATGCCCCGAGATCTAATCGACGGTCTGCACAAACCATCGCGAGTTCTCTCATGATGTTTGACAGAAAAGAAAGTCCACTTTGTTTGATATGGATAGTAGAATCAAAACAGTTTAGATTTTCTTAACATATTGTTTCTACATATACAAAGCATGAAAATATGCAGACAATAATAGGAGAAAACAAGTCAACGCACCTATGGCTTCCATGAGTAGTTGCATGAGATGTCCTTGGTCTGAAGTTCCGGATAATGATTTGAAATAGTGAAGATATGACTCCAAGACGAAATGGCATCCCTTTTAATTAATAATCAACGTGCAATTAGAGAGCAAACCATGTGTTAGTGTTTGTTTTAAAGAGAAGAACAATTGTAATTATGAAGCGTTTCCGGGTGATCATCAAATGACTAATATTATTACCTCCAAGAAGCACAATATCGACCCAAGCAAGGATCCCGCAACGGCAAACAACGTGAAGAATCGGCAATCGACTATGGCCTGCACGTACTTAGAGGTTAGTTATGTTTGGTCTAAGTAATTTTTTTTAAATAGAGAAAACCAACTCTATAGATTCTGTAAATTTATTTCATATAAATATTTACAAATGTACAAAATTGGTGTTAAATTTTCTCGTAAAGAGGTTGCAATCGGAGATTCGTTAACGTACCCTTTCGATGAGCATCTGGACGTTGAACTTCCTGGGCTTTAGCTTAACAGCTGGCCTCTCCCGTAGTGAAACCAAAGCGTTCCCAACGGATAGGACCAAGCCAGAGACAACCCCTGCGATGATTTCCACCCCTCGACCAACCGTACCGGTGATTGGGTCTGCAGGGATCAAGTACCTGTCCGAAGCCGCCGCCGCCACTTGCTTGCTCCTCTGGACACTACTAATCCCGCCATTAGCATTGTTAATCCAATAATTAGCCACCTTGTTATCACTTGACAAGTTGTTTAAGCATCTTTGGGAGGAGGAACGAGTGCTAGAAGGGGGACCCACATGACACGTTGCACGCAGCAGCCTGTTGGTGGTTGCCATTTTGGCCAGAGTGTTGCTTTAAGTTTTGGAATGGAATGGGCTTTGGGTTTTGGTGGGTGTTTCTTATAGGAAGAGGGAGTTGACGGTGCGTGTTGTAACCATGGGAAGAGAATATTCTAGGAAGTTTCTTTTCATTGTATAGTTCTATGGTTTATAACGAGAGTCGGACAGGGATAACAATGAATACATGATCAATCTGTGATGATAATATTTTAAATTTCTGTGTTATATTTAAAATCGTAAAAAAATAAATAGTTAGATTTTTTAAACTTATAGATGATCTCGTGACTTTTATAATTAGCAATAACTAATTTCAGATATCATTTACAAAAATTTTAACTAAATTCATTTTTTGGTAATATCTCTTATTCGAACATCTAATGTATCGGTTTAATTCAAATTTGAACCGGAGAAAATTATTGAATAGTGACAAAAGTTTTAAACACTGTTGCATTACGAATACTCAAACTATATCCATTGATCTAAGTACGTGTTGATAATTAGTTTGATCATCAACGGTCAATAGGTTCCAAGGCAATTCAGCATATAAAAAGATCCGGGGCATTTTATGACAAATGTCGTGACTCGGTGGGGGCGTTCCTGCGAACTTTTCCTGCTCTTTTTCTTCCTTTTACTTGGAGACGGTGGTTTCCCAAATAGTTGAAATTTTGACCTCGCGTGGTGATTACCTGGACACAGCGCGTGGGCCCAAGAGAGCTACCATCCGAACACGTGTTTGTCGAGAAATTGTGCTAGTCGAATCCTAGTTGGTAGTCTCCATTGATTTTCCACCGTCGGCTTCAAGAGCTGGAACGATGTTTTGGTTTTTTGTTTGGGTTTCTCGTCACCTAATTTGCATTGTTTTCAAAAATGATCCGGAGCTCAACTCGGATTTTCGTCCGAACTCCGGGTCAACCGGTCTGACCGGTTGAACTGCCGGTCGGACTGAACTTTTTTTAAAATAAAAAAAATATTTTTTAAAAATTATATATGTATAGTCGTATATGTAATTAAACTCACACCTAAAAAATTAATGAAATACATGCACAAATAGAATCAAATACATGTTTTGGGGAAGTTTTTTTAATTTTAGGGTTGAAAATCAGAAAGAAAATGGCAAAATTCGGTAAGTTTAGGCTCGATTTTTCACTTTTTTCCCAAAATCTAACGAACCGAGACTTTCTGGGTCACTTTTCTGGTCCAACAGGAAAATCTCCGGTTCATAAGGTTGGCGTTCTGACCATGTTTTTTGACCCGCTAACCCTTCTGATTTGTGGTCCGACGACGGTCGGACCACCGTCTCGAAAACAATGCTAATTTGTACCGGAGGCTGCCGTTTGAGGAATAGTAGTATTGTGCGAGCACCATAAAAGACACCAGAATAGAAAAGATATTTTTAAATCCGAAAATATTCGATTCTTAATTCTATGTAAAGATGAATATCGTATGGTTCAGACTAAATAGAATTAATTAATCATTTCTCATTTATTTGAGTTGCGTTTTCCACGCTCAAATATTTTCGCATCATATTTTGGTAAAATGAAAAGCTCTAGTTATAGCGTCATAATTCGTATGTAATAAAAATCACTCGTGTCAAAGAAAAAGTGATTTTTGTCGTCATTATGGCTACATGGTAACTAAAGTAAAAAAAATTAAAATTTTGGATAAATATGGTCCACTCACTTCCTATCTTAAGCGGAAGAACTCAAATACACGTTGAACAAATAAATGCAACGAAGGGGAAAATGATGATGCAACGAAGGGAGGAGGTTTCAATTTTAGACCCATTGTGATAATATTAAGGTTATTATTTTTTTGATAAAATCTTGGAGAGAAAAAAAACCAATCTTTAATTACCACACTGTAAAATCTTTACCATGGAGTATATATTAATAGAAGCCATATTTGTGGATGGTAAGAAGGTGATAATGAGTTGGGCTTCTAGAGCCCGTGGGGCAGGAGTCCAGATCTGCTTGTCTAACGGCCCGAGTAAGCACATGCCAAATTTAGGATGGCTTTGGTATGGTAAGGTATCGATAGTACCTTACCCATATCCTAGTTTAGAAAGTTGAATCATATTCTATCCTAAATTCTCGACAAATTTATTACTAGATTCATACCCTTACTCTTAGCGTCCGTAGAATCTGCAGGGTCCGACACTTGAATTAAATGCAATACATATTTTGATAATTTTTAAACATAAAATTTTAATTTTATATGTAAAACAAATAGATTATAATGAATATGTGATTAATCATGAAATGTCTAGTATATCAATAAAAAAAGTTAGAATTATATGTACCTCGAATTTGGGAGTCAATATTATGGAGCATATTCTATAATATTTGAGAATTATACTATAATTTACAAGTAAAAAATAAGAATAAAGGGTCTAATTAGTGTCCAATGAGGATAAGGTCCAAAGTAGAGTAAAAATGTAAGAGTAGGGTAATAATTCATAGGGTTCATATCCTACCCTAGACCCATCCTCTAAAAGTGGACTCATATCGATACCCTACCTTAAATCCAATCAAAGTCAACATATCTTAGACCCACAGGGTAATGGTAGAGTCCGACCCTCATGGGTATTTCTGCCATCTCTAAACAAATTATCATATGTTTGAATAAATATTACCTTTTGGTTTATATCAACTAATATATAAGTATTTGTTCGGTTAACTAATCCAAATTTGAATTTGTAAGACTTTTAAAATGTGACAAAAATTTTTTAAATAAGTATATGACACAACTTCAACTTGATATCTATTGGTCAAGTATTTGACACGTTTGTGTCCACATGTAAGTATTTGTCCGTCATATAGTAACCTTTTTTTAGAGACGTTATATAATAACCTATAGAATTCAGATATGATCTAGGATATTAATTAAAAGTTAAACAACCGACCACTTTTTGTACAGGCCACTGGGACTTCCCCCAATTAATTGGCTCCCGTGGTGTCTCATTAAAAAAGATGATGTACATGGGCCCAAACGTTGAGTCTACCAATATGATTGGTTCGAGACTTATGAAATTTGAATTTTTATTATAGATATGTCAAATTTAAATTTTACAAGTGTGTAAAATAATACTTTCTACCGAAAATGTGTAAAATAATACTGAAAATATTATTTTCAAATAAGAATTAATAAGATTTAATTTTAAATTAGTTCATATATATTACAGCGGATAGCAAAGCGTGGAGTTAAAATTCCAATCAGTGCATATGGGAGTAGAATTTGAAAATGGATTGTCTAACTAACTAATTTTATGGTGATTCTTTTATTTCAAATATTTAAACTATTAGTCTTTTAATGAAATGAGAATAAATAAATATTGTAAGACACATCATAAAATTATCACATCATAAAATAATAATTATTTAAATATACTAAATCAGGACAGACCATCAATGGTGACACACCTTCTGCAACCTCCACCATTCGGGTACCACATTTAAGGCGTGCAATATAATGACACGTGATTAATTGATTGGATAAAAAAGTGCCAAACTTTTCTTTTTTTTTAAGTGATGTGCTCAATTCAAAGGCAGGAATGCTATGTTTATTTTTGTTTAGAAGAGTTGCGTGAAGCCTATATTAATTAAACGGGTTACGATACGAGAAAAGAAAATATATCGGTAGACAAGGAGGAAACGTAATAGAAAATAAAAACCACACCAAAAATAACAAAGTGGCATGAGCAAAGACGAAGGTCGGCCGAGAAGCTACGAGAGCTAACGAGATGCACGCAACCTCGTGAGATCGAACATTTGAATGCATACAAGATGCACGCAAATGAGAGTCAGGGTCGAATGAATCCAATTGAGATAATTTTATCTACCTGTATCAACAAAAAATGTACCGAGATCCATACGAATCTTCGATCATATCTAATCTGATACAGAAAAAAGACCATAAACAAAATGGGCAACATAAGCAACATCTGGGCATGAATTAATCAAGCCACAGATAACGCAACTAAACAAAATGGGCCAAACCAGTGGACTGCAACCGGTGAAGCCAATAACACCATAAGAAAACATATATAGAAATAAAACGAACACACACATATAAAGCAAACCGGCCGGAAACAACCGGCGAAGTGTAAAGCCAACGCCAAAAAAGACTCGTCGCCGGAAACAGAGAGGACTAGAGGAGAGATCGACAGTGACCAACCTCTACGGGCACAAAAAACGAACACTCCTGGGATGTCAGTAGAAGGGCCAGCACTGGGGAGACACCGAGGTTGCCTGGGGGGGGGGGGGGGGTGGGGGGTTGGTTTGGGGCTTGCGACAAGCTGACGAGGAGGAGGGTGGAGTTACCGAGGAGATTGAGGGTAGTGGAAGGAGGCCAAAATTAGGGAAACTCGCACGCCAGGCTCTGATCCACAAGACTAATAACCTGCTCCGTGAGAAGCCGGATGTAGGCAGGCTGAGGACCCTCCCAGAAAGCCCAGGGACCACCGGAACACCCCAGAGGTCAAAATAACAAAGAAGAACCAAAAAAAGGGTTGGACCACAAAGGAGGACATGGAGGGAGGAAGAGGAGGTGGAGGAGAGGGAGAAAGAGAGAGGAAAGTGAAGGAAGAGATAGGGAAGAGAAAGAAGAAGAGGGTAAAAGAGTAAAAAATCTCAATAAAGGGTAGATTCCCAAGAGAAAAAAGAAAAAAATTTCCTCTCTCTAAAAAGATATAGAGAGATGTAGGCTTTTTGTGTCTAGTCTATTAGGAGTGGCGAGAAGAAAAAAAGGAAGCAAGCGGTGGTGGGCAGCGGCTGCAAAAGGTAAAAATGATTCGCTCATGCTTGACGGATGATGTCATATTTTATGTCATGGATGAGGAGTCACAAGCTAGAGTTTGGAAGAAATTTAAGTACATGTATATGTCAAATTTGTTATCGAGCAAGCTTTATCTTAAGCAAAAGTTGTACGGACTTAAGATGATGGAGGGCTCGGATCTGAGCCAGCACATCAATGGCTTCAATCAACTGGTGAGTGATTTGAATAGGATCGATGTAAAGTTCGATGACGAGGACAATACATTATTGCTGTTGAATTCCTTTCCAGGTTCCTATGAGTATTTGGTTACAACTCTAACTTGAAATAAAGAGTCCATAGTTTTGGAGGGTATCACAAGTGCTCTATTGGTATTTCATCAAAGAAAGAACGTTTACAATAAACAAGGAGAATGACTAGTTATAATGGAAAACCATGATCGTAGAGTTGGAAGATGATCCAAGTCGGAGTCATGAAAGTTCAGTAGAAATTGCTTCAAGTGCAAAGAAAAGGGGTACATAAAAAGGATTATCCAGAAAAAACTAGAGACCTTGAAGGAAAAGAATCGGCATCCTTGAATACAACTACATATTTGGACAGGTCGGATGGTGACTGTCTCTCTTTTTTATCAAATCCAAAGCATCCTGTTAATTTTTGAATTTTTGATAGCGTGTGTTCTTTTCACATAACGCCCAATAGAAATTAGTTCGATACCTACAAGTTCGTTAATTCAGGTATGATGACTATGGGCAGTAAATCTCTTTGTAGAATTGCTGGCATATGGACATATAAATTAAGATGTGGGACGGTGTCGTGAGAAAGTTGTGTGGGGTTAGACATGTTCCAAATGTAGAAAATAATTTGATCTCATTAGGAACCTTAAATTATGGTAGGTATTGCTATAAGATTGAAGCTGGTCTAATGAAGGTGGAGTGGCAGTGATGAAGGGTGAAAGGGATGCTAGGAATACCTACAGGTTAACAGGTGGAGTCACCCTAATGGGCTCCGATGGTGTAGGGAAAAGCTCTTGACATATGAGATTGGATCGAATGAAGGAGCGAGGTCTTGACATGAATGGTTTGAGTACAGCCAAGAGGGTTACTGGAATTAGGATTCATGGAGACAAGGTTAGCAAGGCACTATTGTTGTCCAAAGGTACGTGCAAAACAAAAGTATTGGGTAAGTTTGACATTGGGAATGAGAAACCGTTGGTAACACCACGAACGAATCATATTTTATCTTACTCAAGGACGAGCGGTGGAGTTTGTGACATGTCAAGGATTTTACTAGGTAGAATAAAAGGCTGTCCAGTGTATGGTATGACTTGTAGAATTGGTTTGGGACAAAGAGAACAAGGTCCAACAAGGAAGTAGTTCGAGGTTGAGAAGTATGAGGGTGAGTGGGAACATAGAGAAATGTTTATTGGTCATAAGGTTACTTCAGAAGGGGGACTTGCATGTTGGGATTCAATAGAAGTTTGAGGGAATGCATCAGGCAAGCTCGAGAGATGCTCGTATTTATGAGATGTCTCCAAGTGATTGAACAAAGGTGGAGAGAAGTCAGGATGGTCTTGATGAGGACGAAAGGGTCTAAGGTTCAAGGTGGAGTCAGTTTGGTTTCGCATAACAAAGGTGGAGAGAAGTGAGGTATTTCTTCAAGGCGCAATGTCTCGTCGGAGATTGTTGAAGTTCAGGCAGAACTTCATGGTTCTTCTAAGGGATGATTTCTCGCTAAGGTAGAAATTGTTGGGAGTGACGAGAAGAAAAAAGGAAGCAAACATAGGCAGGCTGGCACCAGCCAGGGCTGCGGGCGAGGATGGGACCTGGCGTCCGCCAGGGTACGCGATAGAAAAATTTTATGTTTTATTCGGACTCTTGTTTTGGACTCCTAGATGAACTAGATAGGTTATGTGGTGTGCAATATTTTGTCTATATATACGAAGGCATGTTATCGCATGACTTTATGACTCAATAACTCATCAATAAAAGATTTCCTTCTTTTCGTGAACATAGACGATTGATCGAACCACATTGCTAACATAGTCGGCAGTCCAAAACTAAGTCGTTTTCTCTTCCGGAATGACTACTTCCTAAACAATATTTTTGTTTTAAGGGACGCGGAATACCAACTTTTCATTGAATTATAAAGTTGCTAGAGATAAATAGAGTAAGTGTACACCAAAAAAATGTAGACACAAAAAGCTAAGTGGTAAATTAACTTTCTTTAAAAAAACCTCAAAATATAAAAAATCAAGTAATATCAAATATATTTAAAAAAGAGAAAAGTTCACTAAAGTGCCTTGTAGTTTCACGCTTTGTTACTATAGTACCATGTGGTTTGACTTTTTCTTTTTAGGTGACAGAGGTTTCGAAAAGTGATACTTTTTGGGACAGATTTTTAATCGGGGTTAATTTTTTCTAATCTGACCATATACATCAATGCCACGCCATCGCCACATCGTATTTTTATATCCTAAGAGGCGATGATGTGGCAAAATTACAAAATCTCAAAAGTCAAAATTACAAAATTACAAAATTGCCACATCGCCAAAATTTTTATAATTAGGGTTAGAAAAATAAAGGGATTGAGATTTTATAATTTTGCCATGTCATCGCCACTTAAGATATAAAAATATGATGTGGCGATGACGTGGCGTCTATGTGTATGGTCTGGTTGGAAAAATCAACCCTGGTTAACAATTTGTCATCAAAAGTGTCACTTTTCGAAACCTCTGTCACCTTAAAAAAAAAGTCAAACCACAAGGTACTAAGGTCAAAAAGCATGAAACCACAAGGTACTTTAGTGAATTTTTTCTTAAAAAAATGATTCTCCTAATTGGTAAAATTCAAACTCAATATTTTTCCACGTGTATTATGTTTGTCTTATGGAAAAAAAATGCATAAATCCCTGAAGTAAGATATAATATATTAGGAAGTCCACTATGTTTTAATTCCTAAGTTTTGAAAATTTGGATTGATAGTTCGTTAGGTCTATTTTTTGGCCAATAATTCTTGTGGAATGTGAAAAACTACCCCTCTCATTCACTATAAGTAAATGCATATGAAGGATATTTGTTAGCAAACAAGCATATATAGAGATTAGAAAATTTATTTCCGAAGAACACGTGACAAAAAGATCAATAAACATCAATCTACTACGACAATAGTCATAATAGTTACAAAAAAATGATCGGTCGCATTCCCAGGACCCAACCCGATGGCTATCTCATTCTCCATCCTCTTCACTTTTTTTTTGGAACGGTATATAAATTTTATTTATTTACATCAAATTACAAAACTACACGAGCCGCGATCAATAGCAAACCGACGCGAAGGTTTCAAGAGTAACCATGGAGATGGAGACCTGCGAAAAGTAACCGCACTTGAAGCAAACCGACCATCCTCTTCATTTTTTTCAGAAGTTGAAGAGGGGTGTTTTTGACATTTTATAAGAGTTATTGACTTAAATAATAGACTAAGTGATCAATTAGTTCAATTTTTTAAAACTCAGAGATTAAAATATTATGAAATAGACCTACAAATATATTGTATCTAATCTTAGAGATTTATGAATTTTTTTATCACTGTATTAATGTTCTACTTCACTTTGTGTAGCTCTTTCTAATGCTCTGTATATTATTTGATGGTGTTTATTCAGTGACTATAAACTAAATGAATTTACCATCTCAGTGTTTAGTTTATAGTCACTGAAACAAGTCACTGAATATTTTTTACCGTCCTCCGTGTTTGTGTTTAGGATCCAAAAATATCTAAAATTAAATATAGGAGATAGTAAAATCATTTTTTGAAATCAAGGGACTCGACGGGAAGAGTGACCAAATACCAGGGACAAGGGGTAATTTACCCTAAGTTAAAACAAGACGAGGTGGGCCCCTCCCATCTGCTTCAAATTATTATGTCCAGCTCTACAAGAAAGATTTTTCTAAAAAAAACATCTCTACAAGAAAGATTTTTCTCAAAAAAACAATACATATGTATTTTTTCACTTATATTGTATTTAATGTTCGTGCGTGTCATTTTCATGGACTTATAGAGAGCTGACGTGGAATTTAAAAAAGAAGGAACAAGAGTACCGTAGCTGTTGCAACTTTGGTCGGAGAGTTGGCGGTCCAAATAAAATTGGACAAATTGTCATCTGAGATTCTCCCAGCTGACAATTTATTGTCCTTTATTAAAGGAAATGCTATATATATGTATTTAAAAAATAAAACTAAATTTCTCGTTCATAATAAACAGTGAGATTATACCAATACATCAAGGATTTGAGATAATTTGTTCAATAAAATTTCGTAGCATGCAAGAAACGCTGATTGGGCAGTCAAACTACCTACCTAGATAAAACTTTGAATTGGGTACGGAGTAAAGAAAATGATTTCAAACTGTTTGGAGTGAAGAGAGGATCCTGCTGGCATGCGCAGTTATGTGATACTGACATTTGTTTTTGTGACAGTGGCATGTCCTGTTTATGATACTGGCGCACATAGTTTTTTTCATTTTGGTCTCCGTATTTTAGCATTTTTGCAAAAAAGTCCTGTTGGCATGCCCCATTTACGATACTGGCATGCGCAGTTATGTGATACTGGCATGCATAGTTATGTGATAATGTCATTTATTTCTGGCATGTGTTTGAGCGTGACTTTTTTCATTTTGGTCCCCATATTTTAACATTTTTGCAAAAAAATCTCTGCGTGTCTTCATTCCGAACGGTTCGGAATGGGGGCATTCCGTACCCAATCCAACTCCGATAGATAGTCTCTTGCTGTTTTATGACATTTCAAATAGGCAACTGAAACTTCATGTGTTCTGTTTCTCCATATTCTATTCACATTCCATGCAATTCTGTCCAGACGTTAAAACACGTTTTTTTAGAATAATGTTAAGACACTTGATCATGAGAAAATGTGAGAATCTAACACAAGATCAACGTGTACGAACAACATTTAACTGGTAAACACCAAGCTCTGCTGTTTTCACATGAAATCTCAGCGGGTTTATTGAATCACAAGCATTTAATGACCTTTTGAAGTACGAAGTAACTAAGAAGTTTTAAGTTTAGACATTTTTTAATTTAGTCGCCTTAAATATTTATTGAGACAGAATTATTACTTTTGAAAAAATAATATATTTCTAAAATTTGGATTAATGAATATAGTTTGTGTTTAGGTACTAGATGAAATATTAAAAAAACACAGTCAGAGTTGGTCAAAAACCTATCAATAAACTAATTAATTCATAATAAATTTGCTTGATCATAAAATGAAGAAGAATTTGACTTTATTTAAGTTAGAAATGGAACCAACAAAAACCTTTCCTTTTGTGGACTGTGACCAACCACCTAAAAGAAAAAAAAGAAGAGCATCTTCCCAACGACCACACGCCGTCCACTGCAATATAAAAAACCTCACCGTATAGTATATCCCAAGCTCACGCGTAAGAAAAGAAAAGAGCGCCATGGCTTTCTCCACTCTCCACCACCACCTGGCTCTCCCGCAGCCCACGCGTCTCCGCCCCGTCTCCGCCTCGGTCTCCGGGAAGCCGTCTGTCCCGGCCAGCTCGACCCGCTTGCAACTGCCGATCCGGAAGATCCCGGGGGACTACGGCCTGCCCGTGATCGGGCCGATCATGGACCGGCAGGACTACTTCTACAACCAAGGGAGGGACGAGTTCTTCAAGTCCCGCATCCACAAGTACAAATCCACCGTCTTCCGGACCAACCTCCCGCCGGGACCCTCCATCGCCAAGGACCCCCGCGTCGTCGCTTTGCTCGACGGGAAGAGCTTCCCCGTCCTCTTCGACGTCAGCAAAGTCGACAAGACGGACCTCTTCACCGGGACGTTCATGCCCTCCACGGACCTCACCGGCGGCTACCGGATGCTCTCCTACCTGGACCCCACCGAGCCCAGCCACGGCAAGCTCAAGCGCCTCATGTTCTACCTCCTCAAGGAGAGGCGTGACCACGTCATCCCCGAGTTCGAGTCCAGCTACGGCTTCCTCTTCGACGAGCTCGAAGCCGAGCTGGCCACCAAAGGGAAAGCCGGGTTCACCAAGCCGAGCGAGCAAGCCGCTTTCACCTTCTTATCCAAAGCCTTCTTCGGGACGGACCCGACGGTTACCAAGCTCGGCTCGGACGGGCCGAGCTTGGTCTCCAAGTGGGTCCTCTTCCAGCTTGGGCCGATCCTCTCCCTAGGGCTACCCAAACTCCTCGAGGACTTCACCCTCCACTCCTTCCGCCTCCCGCCTTTCCTCATCAAGAAAGACTACGACCGCCTCTACGACTTCTTCTTCATGTCTTCGGGCTTCTTCCTCGAGGAGGCCGCGAGGCTAGGGATATCCAAGGAGGAAGCTTGCCACAACCTCATATTCTCCACGTGCTTTAATTCCTTCGGGGGGATGAAGATCTTCTTCCCGAACCTGGTCAAGTGGCTGGGCCGGGGCGGGGTGAAGCTCCACTCCGAGCTGGCGAAGGAGGTCCGGTCAGCGATCCGGACCACCGGAAAGGGAAGGGTGACGATGGGAGCCATCGAGTCAATGCAGCTGGTGAAGTCAACGGTGTACGAGGCTCTCCGGATGGAGCCGCCGGTGCCGCTGCAGTTCGGGAGGGCGAAGCGGGACATGGTCGTGGAGAGCCACGACGCAGCGTTCGAGGTCAAGCGAGGGGAGCTTCTCTTCGGGTACCAGCCGTTCGCGACTCAGGACCCGAGGATATTCGACCGGGCGGATGAGTTCGTCGCCGGAAGATTCGTCGGAGAAGAAGGGGAGCGGCTTCTGAGGCACGTGCTCTGGTCCAACGGGCCGGAGACGGAGGCCCCCACGGAGGGGAACAAGCAGTGCGCCGGGAAGGACTTCGTCGTGCTCGTGTCGCGGATGCTGGTGGTGGAGCTGTTCCGGAGGTACGACTCGTTCGACGTCGAGGTCGCCAAGTCGCCGCTCGGGGCCAATGTGACGATCACGTCCTTGAAGAGGGCATCGTTTTGAAGCGTGGGGTAGTGGAATTTGTTCTTTTGATCAGGGGTAAAATGGGGAAAACGTGGTGGGAAGATTGGTGCGTGGGGCCTAGCGAGTATAATGATTGACGTAGGTTGTGGGGCCTAGCGAATATAATCAGTAGGCTGTTCTGAAAAAATATCGAAATTTAGTTTAAATATAATTGTGTCAAAATTTTTATTAATAATTCTTATGATTAGAATACAAAATTAATTAATCAGATATTATGAAATTTTAGAAAAAATATGCATCCTTTCCGTTTTAACCTGGATGTTTATATATATTTTTAGGAACACACGATTCATCATAGTCTTTAATATGCATATTAGATTTAGAAGTATATCTCCGAAATAAAGTGAAGCGAAGATAAAAAAATTATTTGATCTAGTAGTGCAAAGCTTAAAATAATACTATAGTTCAGAGTTCTGAAAATGTGAATTTGGTATGAAATTTTTTTAAGAGAGCATCTTTAAATAAAGTTGGGGCCCTCCAAGATGGAAAGAGGATGGTCGATCGATGAAATCTGAATTAATCAAATCCTCTTCTTTAGCGCGGGCTCGAGCAAATTGCAAATATAAAATCTACTAATCATAATACCATACATTAGACTCAGTCATGAGATAAAAAAATCGAGGTATAAGAATCACATGGCTCAAATGGTGAGTGATAATTGATAGTGATAGGTCTAATTGCCTCGCTTACATTTTAAAAAGAGGAGTTAAATGGGCCGAATGGAGTAAGAGTTCAATGCGGAAAGGTAGGATTTTTAATGACTAAAACATTACCTAGTGGCAATTGGTATTAGAATCTTTTGAATTTTAGGCTGATGATTAGTGTTTCATATTCATACCACTATTTGGTGTATTTTTTTTAAGGAAAAAAGATGCATAAGTACCCTGTAGTTTTACGTTTTCATAATGGGATACTCTATGGTTTCAAATTGGTAATTTAGTTCCTGTGATTTTCGAAAATTTTTCCGGGTAGGTCCAGGGTAGCTACCCGTCAATATAGTCTTCAAACGACGTTGTTTTTGGTCCTATGTGGCTAACACGTGGGTAAGATGGTTAATTACATATTTAATCCCTAATTTGTTTATATTTTTTCTCTCTCCTCTCCACCCATTCTATTCCATCGACCAATTCACTCTCTTTCTGGTTCTCCCTCGGCCTTGTTTTCTCCATTTTTTGGGTTTTCAATTTGGTTGATAGTGGACCTGCACGATGTGTGAGTTTCGATCTGGCTCCTGGGTTTCGTTGCAATCTAACTTCTTTCCCCCTCCGGCTCGATCCAGAGCTCCCTGAGCTCGACGGCAAGACCTAGGCGCTGGCTTTTCAGGATGAGAGATGGGCGGTGTTGGTGCAGTATCAACCAACAGAGAGGGAGTTAGAGTGGGCCTCATCGACGGTTGGTGATGTTGGTGAGGGGGGAATGCTCTCTCCATCAGTTCGTCCCCTTCCTGTGGTCGACGGTGGGCCTGGAGAGGGAGGACTGGTCGACGGACAGATCTAGCGACGGTCGAACCAGATATCTGGGAGCCCCTGATCATTTGGGCCTCGTTGCCGTCGTCGGCGGGCAAGCAGCCATCGCCCGAGAGGGTTTGGTCGATGGAATAGAATGGGTGGAGAGGGGAGGAGAGAGAATGGAGAGGTTATATATATTTAAATAAGGGTTATTTGAAAAAATATAAATAAATTAGGGACTAAATATGTAATTAACCACCTTACCCACATGTCAGCCACGTAGGACAAAAAATGACGTCGTTCGAAGACTATATTGACGGGTAGCTACCCTGGACCTGCCCAAGAAATTTTTTGAAAACCACATGGACTAAATTACCAATTTGAAACCACAGGGTACCCCGATATGAAAATGTAAAACTACATGATAGTTATGTGTCCTTTTCCTTTTTTTAATTAAGAAACCAAACTTTACTGAGTGAGAAACATTTACAGTAGTCTCCTCGAAGATGCATATTTGCAAGAAGCTCAGCCGGTCTACAACCAGCTAATTGCTGTCACGTTAAATACAACGATACAAAGCAGAACACAACAAAACAACATCAACTTTTCACGACCGGAAATCACCTTCACTCCCCCTATTATCTCATGCTTAGGCTAAGGGGCAGCAAACGCATCGTCTACCCGTTTGGGACAAAAATACAATTACTTTGGCTACTAGTTGTCCTCCTTTTGGCCGGAAAAGGGAACCCAAAGGGACCTTGGACGGCTTCCTGAACCTTGTTGGCCCTCTTACGTTGTCGAATCTGCCTCAAGACCACATCCTTGTCATCGTCCCTGTCGAGTGAGCTTGTCTCGAATGCAAATGGGTGGTCACCCACTTCTCTCCCTCTTGACCCTCCTCGGTAGAGCTGTCGTTAATAATGATAATATTCTCTTCATCTTGAATTAATCAGATCCAATTTGTGTCAGAATATTTTATCACATAACTCTGCCTGCCGAAACTAATTATGTTGTAATCGTAGAGGATAATTAATTAAGGAACAGTAATTAAAGAAAATAGTAGTAGCCTGTTGGGGATTTTTTGGGAGTCGAGAATTTGGTCGGCGTGGTGCAATCGAGGTGGATCATGTGGCCGTGGCACGAGTATCGTCTTTTTCTAATTTGCGACTGTCGGGTAAAAAGTAGGAGCAAAATTACTAATATTTTGAGGATTAGATTCTTACCACGTAACAGATTCTGATTCCACTTCAGGTTTATCTGTAAGATTAATATGCCTTTTGTAAACAATACTGCCATATATTAGTCTAATAATCATTGGATGAATCAGAGTTCAAAAGATCAAGGAACCCGTTAAGTGGATTCTAAATGCAATGCATTGACAGATTAGATGTTTCGAGTTTGCTTTTCCAACTAATCTGCTACTAATTTACTTATTGATGTCCAAGACTCAATTTGGAGACAGGCCTTACTATCAATTAGGCCTAGCGTGTTATAGACAAGCCCATCAGACTGGCTGGTGATCTGAATGATAAGCTTGGCCCAGCATGCTAATGCCAAGCCCATCAGGCTTGCAGGCGGGCCTTGCGATTAGTTTGGCCCAGCCCGTTATGTTACTGAAAATGATATGGGCTAAACGTCAATTCCACGCCAGACATCACCAAAGTCGGAAGACCATGTATAGGGTTCACACCTGTTCAATGCCAGAAGGTCAAAGAAGTTGGTGATCACATAAGTTGGCGACTGTAACTATAACGATCATTAGGTAGCAAAATTTATTGCCGGGTAAATTCTGACCTGCTTAATAATCTGGGCACTATCTCAAAGAGAGGAATGATGAAATAGACATGCCTATAAAAATGCGGACTATGTGTACCTAGACAAAAAGACCCTATGAAGTTTACTATTTCCTGAGATTGACTTTGAAAATCGGATGTAGACAAAATTCGAAATTCGATAATTTTCCTTAAAAATATCAAAATCTTTTATTATTTGACGATTACAGATTGCAAGAAGTAACATTGCCTAGGAGTATCTTCAATCTTACAAAGTTTTTTATAAGTAAATTGTTTTATATATCACCAATATATAAGTACAAATTATATTTGTTCTCCATACCGGATCAATACAAAGCGCCAAAGAATAGGCCTTGTGTTAGAACAAATTCAATCTTACAAAGTTGCCCCTTCGTGCCATAATCAGCCTCTGGAAATTGATTATGCATTCGTTATAAGTAATTTACTAGAAAATAAAATATTCCAGTTAGGCTGAAATGTATCAAAATAGACAAAACGGCAATATAACGCCTCAGGGGCCATCCAAAGTGCACTGCCACGTTTTGAACAACCATGGGTTGGCTTGCCATTGCCATGTGAAGGCTACAATTGGATTTCTTGATTTGGAAATTGTCCTTCTCCACAGTGCTTTTAGGGTGTTGTTATTTTTCGAGTATGGAGATTAAGAGCAGATGATAATGGTGCTTCCTAATTAGGCACTTGCTTTGTTCAATCGACGGGAAAAGCATCTACGACGTCTTGCTAACTTCAGGAAAAAAAGGCATCAACTCAGACAATAGTGCTTTAGCTGTTGAGGGCAACTCGAAAAAAATATTACCAACTCCAACCAAATGAGTCTGAAGCAACATGATATTCCGCTTAATGATATAGACAAATTTGTCTAACTACCATGTTCTCTACTCTAGAAACAATCACGTCTTCCGGTTTTTCTCTCGTCTTACAGAGAGGAGTAAGAAAGTTGAGAGAATCTTCTGCACCGACGAAGTTACTCATGGTGTAACATGAGAGAGTCCCATCGTATTATCCAAGTGTCAAAATTTCAAATAGTAATAATTAATTTTATGTTTTATGAAAATAAAAATGACTCTAACCAAATGATATAAAATTTTCCTATATTTTGATGTGTCAAGTCAACTGCTTCATGGAACACTCCAAAATTACGTGACATATTAAATGGTCGAGTAGTAGTCACTAATTTTATGCGTTTTAACTGATACAAGTAATTTTTCTCTAAAATATACTTTTTTTTCTAAACTTTTCCCGTAGGCCCTAATTCCAAACGGCTCTAGACATCGCAAGTAAAATTCCGATATAGCAAATAAACCAAAAAAACTGCCAAAATTCGGACGAATTAAAAATAGCTTGCCTGTTACAAATCTCCTGTCTATAGCTATTTATAAAACCAAGCCTCCTACCTTTTAGTCCTCGTCCTTGATTCATTCTCCTTCGCTCCCTCGAATTATCTACCACCCTCTCCTTTTCAATTATCTCCTCCTAGTTCGCCATCTTTCCTTCCTCTCTTCTCTCCTCGTCGCGGGTTCCCCTTCTCCTACACCAAAAAATATTTCACATTTAAAAAAAATATATAATGTTCGTGCAGACAGGAAAAATGACGCATTCGGACCCCAACTTCCCCTCCCTTCCGACCGAGGAGGACGACGAGCAGAGACAAAGCAGCGCATCTGCGATGAGCCTTTTCGACCCGAACCGGTTGAGCTGCGAGGGCTCGCCGATGATGATGTCGCCGTGGAACCAGACCTCGGCGATGGGCAAGTCCCCCTTCACCAGCACCCCGTTCGAAGAGAGCCTCCCTCAGAACGGCCTCATCGGGTCTCTTGTCCGCGAGGAGGGTCACATTTACTCCCTCGCAGCTTCCAAGGACCTTCTCTACACGGGTTCGGACAGTAAGAACATTCGTGTGTGGAAGGGCTTGAAGGAATTCTCCGGGTTCAAGTCGAGCAGCGGGTTGGTTAAAGCGATCATTATATCCGGACAGAAGATCTTTACCGGTCATCAGGACGGGAAGATCAGGGTGTGGAAGGTGTCGGAGAGGAATCCGAGCGTCCACAAGCGGGCAGGGACGCTGCCCACTTTGAAGGATATCTTCAAGAGCTCGATCAAGCCGAAAAATTATGTTCAGGTCAGGAAGCGGTCAGCTCTTTGGATCAAGCATTCTGATGCCATTTCCTGCCTTAGCCTCAGCGAGGATCAGACGTTCTTGTACTCTGCCTCGTGGGACAGGACGTTCAAGGTGTGGAGGATCGCGGATTCGAGGTGCATGGAATCCGTCCACGCTCACGACGACGCTGTAAACAGCATCGTTGCGAGCGTGGACGGGATGGTGTTCACGGGGTCTGCTGACGGGACGGTTAAGGTCTGGAAGAGGGAGGTGGTAGGGAAGTTGACCAAGCATAGCTCTGTCAGCACGTTGCTGAAGCAAGAGAGCGCGGTCACGGCATTGGCCGCGAGCTCGAATGGATCGGTGGTCTATTGCGGGTCCAGCGACGGGCTGGTGAATTACTGGGAGAAGGAGAAGCAATTCTCCCACGGAGGGGTCCTGAAAGGGCACAAGATGGCCGTCCTCTGCTTGTCGGCTGCCTCCAACTTGGTGTTCAGCGGGTCTGCTGATAAGACCATATGCGTGTGGAGGAGGGACGGGAGCATCCACACGTGCCTGTCTGTCCTGACGGGCCACACGGGCCCTGTCAAGTGCTTGGCGGTCGAGGAGGACGTGGAGAAGGGCAAGAACGGGGACCAGAAGTGGATCGTGTACAGCGGGAGCCTGGACAAGTCCGTCAAGGTTTGGAGCGTGTCCGAGATGACCATCGACATGAGTTACATGACAATGGTACAGCAGCAGCAGTATGATCAGGTCGGATCGGACGGGGACTCGTTGAAGTCGGAAGGAAGCAGCAGAGCCGGAAAAGAGAACAGGAGGCACTAAACTGTTGGGAAAGTTTCTCATTGTATAATGTAATCTTGGAAGGAATTTATAGTAGCTGCCTTCTGTTATATATTAAGGGACGAAATCTTTTGCCTACTTTATCATGTTTGAGTTTGTTTTTGATGAGTTTTGGGTTTATCAAGTACGTACTGAGAGTTTGTTTATGAACTTATGATTCCCTGCATTAACCACCGGGTCGAGTATAAGCAACTGATGAATTGGTTAAACTCGGAATCTCCAATCAGCCATCTGTAACTCTATTATATGATGTTTTTGTGTTTTTTCAATTGTAAAAGAAACATGAACAAACTGTGTGTGTACAAAAAATTCACAAACAACTGTTAGACCAGATATAAAGATTTCATACTACGATTTATATTAAATTGTAAGCTTTTTCCTGAAGATATGAAATTAAAGAACATCAATTGTCCGGTGTATTTGGAAGATAGTCATGACATGAATGTTTCAGTCATTTGCCATTGCACAGATTATTTTAATATTGTTAATTTTTTTCTAGAAATTTTAGAAGAATAAAAACATGTTAATTTGTCAAAAGGAAAAAAAAAGAGGTTCAGGAAATAGGGAATCAAGGGCTGGACTATTCATTGGATCGAGCCCATTCATAGAAGACATATGGGCTCAAGCTGTTTAAATAGGCCGAATTACACTATAGGCCGACCTGTCTATTTTCTACGAACACAAATTGCAATTTAAGAAATAACGTTGACCATTTGATAACGAGGAAGATCTTTTTTTTTTTTGAGGAAATGATAACGAGGAAGATCGTTAGCTTTAATCGAACAGAAAAAAAAGAGAAGAAGTAAAGTCACAACTCGTGCCATCTAATTCGGATAATTTCAACATGCTGATGGTGTATAAATTAAAATTTTATATATGATAATTCTTAGCCGACTCAAAATTGATTAGTCAATTTAATTTTTTTACAAGTAAAATTTATTATCAATTATAATAATATTTACAACATATTTAATGTGAAATTTAGAATTCTCCTTGTACGATTATGGCCGCCGACTTTGTCAAAATTTTACCGTGATAAAAGTGAGGGAAAAAAAATAATGGCAAGGAAATTGTATATCAATAGGGAAAGTCATGGTCTTGATGATAACATTGATAGAATGAATTTCACTCCGTCAATACTCTGAGATAATTATATAGTGATCATGATTTTAAAAAATAATCAGGATGTCAACCCAGAATTTCTTCTGTCCTCTAGGTAATTCTGTTGGACAAAAGTTTTTTTATAATAAAAAACCTATGTTTTTAGTATATTTAATATTAAAATATAGCAAAAAGTTATCACTTTTTAACTTTAACAATTAAAATTTTCTAATTTATTGAAAATTATACTAAGGTCCATGGTCTATAATGTAATTACTAGTAGGATCGCTGCCTTGTCAAAACTAATTTTGTCTGTCATTGATCTTTGAATTGATGTTGGTCTCGGATCCCTGACTGACATCAACACTCATTTTTTATTTTTGTTATCATAGAAATAACCAAGATATCCTTAAACAAAAAAATAGACTAAAATCCACCTCCTTCAACATTTGAAACACTCAAGAACACCAACCCAAACCCAGACCCAGAAAATCAACCAATATTCAACCAAAATCTCCTGCAAACAACACCCAATTATTTAGAGAACATTGTGGGAATCGATGAACACTCAGTCATCGCCTTCTTCTCCACGCTTTGGCAGATCAAGGTCTTCGCCACACCGAATTCCGACCATGTCATGCCTACTAAAAGGAAGCAAAAGCAAGTGCAGTCCCCGAAGCGGCGGAACTGGAAGTTGAGGGGCCCTCAACTCATGGTCGACGGGCCCTCAACTGTCCAGCAAACGTGAACAAAGCTCGTTCTGAAGTGGTGGGACTAGAAGTGGAGGGTGGCGGCAACCGAGAGCACCGCCTCGTCCTGCGGCCCGATGGCAACAGTCGATGACACCTTCCCATTCGCGTCCTCCATTGATTGGGATGTCGAGTCTCTCGCCTCTATTGGATCAGATCTCTCTCCTCTTTCGATTTCCCGATCTCTCTCTCTCTAACAGATCAATCGGTATCGCTGTCATTTTTCAGGGATGAAGATTTATGGGTTTAATTAATCAGTGCTCGCTGTCGCTTTTCTGGGATGAAGATTTTCGGAGAGGACACCAATCAATGCTCGCCTTTAATCAATCGCTGTCGCTTCTCGGGGATGAAGATTTTTGGGTTTTGTTGATTTGATTGAAGATTGAGAATTTTTGGGTTTGATTGATTCGGTTGGCATTCATAGTGTTCTAAAGGTTAAGAAGATAAGTTTTTTGTTTAAGGGTATTTTGATCATTTCTATGACAAAAAATGAAAAAATTGAGTGCTCCCGTTAGTCAGGGGACCCGAGAGCAACAATAATTCAAAGAGCAGGACTTAAAGTTAGTTTTGAAATGTCAGGGATTTTACTAGTAATTATGCTACAGACCAGGGACCTGAGGATAATTTGTCTAAAATTATAATATATAAGCAACAAAATCATAATTTTTTAATTTTTTAAATATAATTTTTTTCTAACGACCGGACCAACGAGATGAAACTAGCTGGTTTGACCAAAAAATCTGATGGTCAATAGCGTTGACCACCGGTTTAACCAGATGTTGAGTTTAGGGTTGAACCTGGCCTAGATGTTGTTCCGATTCGTTTAATTGTTGGTTGGACCGTATTTTTTAAAATCATGATTGTGACCCCCTTGGTTAGAATTAAATTATTACAGTACTACATGAGAAGAGTAGAAATTGTAACATAAGAACCACATCATGTCTCTCAAAAGTCTTGGTAATATCTCTTCAAGATAGTCATTCTTGGATCCGATAAATAGTGAAAAGCAAAAGAAGGTCTTGTCTACAATTTTCATCTTGAAATTTTTTTCGAGTACGAAGATTTCAAACACCACTAAACCAAACACCGGAAACAAGATCTTCTAACTCATACCACTTCTTACCAGATTGGACCAAATTGATAGAGCACTCCCAATGTTATTTCCCATGCACCATTGGACTCCAACATTCTTGGTGAAAAAGCTCCAAATTCCCGCGGTAAGCTGGCGTTGAAGAAATTAATCATCTGCATCTGCAGTTTGATAAGTCGTTTCAATTAGTCTTCAAATATCAGGTGGTATAAATAAAATAAATATAAATTTAATTTTTTCTTAAACAAATAATATTAAAATTTTTTCTGGGCTCGACTCAAACGGTCAGGAGAACTATAGGTTTTAGGGAAAATAACAGAAGTAAAATTATTCAAAATCAAAATTTGTCCTCGAAAAAAAAACGACTGGCCAGTCACGGCCGTATCTGAAAGTATATTTCGAGATAAATGAAGGTAGCAACTGAAAATATCTTCCGTGATCACTGAACGCAGCTAATTTAATAAATTTTATCATGGTCATTAAATACACGATATTTATTAGAGGAACATAATACCTTCTACATACTAGAGAAAAAAAATGCAGAATAAGTAAAGAAAAAATTATAACGCATATTCTCACTACATGTTTTTTTTGAAAAGTAAATTTTACTTTTTAAAATTTAACGCATACCTGGTTTCTACATGTTTTCTTAGTTCTACTTTTATCTCAAGAAATCTCTATGATTAGACTTCTCTAAGATTTATAGACGAAAAACCAGACAACAGCACATCTCTTTTTGTAAGAAATGAGATTCATATAAAAGAAAATAATTGATTAGATAAAATTCCAAACGAGGCTCAATCATTCAGTTGTCAATTTTTTCAGCAATTTTTTTTAGAACAAGAATACATCAAGGTCAATAGGGTACGCAGACTTATAAAAAAAACGCAGAATTCCAATCTTCAGCAATTGATGTCCATTTAACTACTTGGCCCTGGGCCACGATGGAGATTTTTTCTTCTCAAGGATAAGCTTCACCAACCAAAAAAGGACAAGCTTCACCACAGACCAACCAAATTGGTGGGATCCATCACCATAAAATAGCAAACTACATTTTTCATGCGGACGTTAGTCTACGGCAGTAATAGTTTTTTCACACTGTTTTAAATATACCGTGTTTTTATTTGTGATAATTGAAATACCAATGCCTAACATGAATTGCTGGTTAATTTCTCAAACTTAACATCGTGAATCGAGATTGATAGTTATGGATCTAACATAACTGGTTAATTTCTCAAACTTACCATTTACTTTTGATCGTAATAATTATTAATTACTAGGATAAATTTTATTTATCGTTTTTGCTGCACGTATCAAATTTTCAACACTTTTAACGTGCAATGTACCGTTGTTATCATGTTTAACTGAGTACTTGGATGACCCAAAAGAAGGTGGCATATTTTGGTGTGCACGCAATGCTTTGCCTTTTTTTTAAATAAAGATTAGAGTACCACACACATTTTATCTAATAAATTTATTAGAGCTAACTCCTTAGTTTTATCCAAAAGGTTAATTGTTTTGGTCCCACCCAAATCAGTCATTTGAGAAAATTGGACAAGCAAAATAAATAAAGATGGGTCAAGCTTGACATGGTAGGCTGAAGATTTACAAATCATGTCCGTGGAAAAGTAAGATTACATTTATATTTCATATTTTTGTTCACGTGCGTTTTGCTATAAAAGAGACGCGGGGCTCCATGTAAACTTTCTCTAGACCATCAGCTAATTCATCATGGATTTTAATCTCCAATTAATTGTCATTAGTACGCTTTTAGCCTCTTTAATCGGTATCATGTACTTCTCAATTATCAAAAGATCATCAGATCATAACACCAAGAAATTAGCTCCGGAACCAGCCGGAGCATGGCCGATCATAGGCCACCTCCACCTAATAGGAGGCTCCGACAAGCTCCTCCACCACACGCTCGGCGAGATGGCCGACAAGTACGGCCCCGTCTTCAACATCCGGATAGGCAGCCACAGCGCCACTGTGGTGTCAAGCTCGGAGGTCGCCAAGGAATGCTTCACCACGAACGACAGGTCCCTCGCTTCCCGCCCGACCACGACGGGGACCAAGCACATGTGCTACGACAACGCGGTGTTCGCGTTCGAGCCCAGCACGCCTCACTGGAGGGAGATGAGGAAGATTGTGATGCAGGAGCTCCTCTCGACCGGCCGCCACGAGCAGCTCAAGCAGGTGTTTGGTCGGGAGTTGGACCGGTGGACCAAGATGCTTTACGACTTGTCTTCAAGTGGGATTGTAGTTTTGAACCTCCAGGAGATATTTCAGGACCTGACTCTCGGGGCAATCGTTAGGAGTATAGCCGGGAAAGTGTCCGACCGTAGCGACGAGGCAAGGTCTTGTCAGAAAGTGGTGGCCAGGTTCTTCCATTTGATGGGGCTGTTCTTGATCTCGGATGCGTTTCCTTCCCTGGGCTGGTTGCTGCCAGAAAGTTTGCAAGGGATTGTGAAGGAGATGAAGAAGAATGGCAAGGACATGGACATGATCTTAGGGGGTTGGTTGGAAGAACACAAGAGGAGGAGAGCTGGAGGAGAGGTCAAGGTTGAAGGCGATCAGGATTTCATTGACATCATGTTGTCGCTTGAGGAGGAAGGTCGCCTTTCGGGTTTTCCCATTGACGAGGATACCAGCATCAAGTCAACCTGCCTGGTACGGTTTTAGACTTCCACTTTTTTCAGTACTAGATACTTGATTAGTTTATCTTGGTTTTAACATTTTGGGGCAAGATGTTGTTGCGGGGATCTTAAAAAATGCACGTAGATAGCGTTTATCACTATATAGTTTTGATATTCGGGTATCTAATATCTTAGATCCTGTACATTGGGTACAGTTGGCATAATTATCTTGGCAGTTTTCTTTTGAGGAATAATACAAATTTTACTTATAAAAACAGATAGTTGATTAGTTTAGAATGTTGGTATCCAATCCCTCTTCGTGTTAATCTTCTCGGTCAGGCCTATTACTCTCATACGGGAATGGTTGGTAATACTTTGATTTTGTGTGTTAACAATGATAATCTTTTATTGTTCCAGGCTCTTATTGCTGGTGGAAGCGACACAACGGCAAGTACAATAACCTGGGCAATTTCCTTGCTCCTAAACAGTGAGTCAGCACTCAGAAAAGCCAGAAAAGAAGTAGACAACCTCGTAGGTGCAAATCGTCAGGTCAACGAATCAGACATAAAGGACCTTTTATACGTCCAAGCCATAATCAAAGAAACCATGCGCCTTCACCCAATTGCTCCCCTCTCTGGCCCCCGGGAGGCCAGCGAGGATTGCACCATCGGAGGGTACCACGTCCCGGCCGGGACCCGGCTGATACTAAACTTGTGGAAAATCCACCGGGACACGAACATCTGGGGCGACGACCCGTTGGCCTTCCGGCCGGAGAGGTTTTTGACACGCCACGTGGATGTTGACATCAGGGGGATTCAGAACTATGAGCTCACTCCTTTCGGGGCGGGGAGGAGGTCATGTCCCGGTGTTGGGTTTGCGCTTCACACCCTTTACTTGACGCTGGCTCGGGTTCTTCATGGGTTTGATATTTCGACCCCAACGGACGAACCGGTTGATTTGGCCGAGATGCCTGGAATGACCGTTCCAAAGTTGAATCCGCTTCTGGTCCATCTCAAGCCTCGTCTGCCTGCCAAGTTGTATGTCTGAGTTTGCATGGTCTCCCATCTCGATCGATCCTATTGTTGGTAAAATATTAGTAAACTATAGTTTTAACACGAGTATATATATGAAGTATAAAAATAGAGAGTTTAGAGGATGCTCACGATCACACTTGTAGGTAAGTGTGTAACACCTTCGTCTTCAAGTTAGGACTTCGGATTGAATCCTAGACGAGGCCACAGTTTAACCGTGTGCCCTTAAACTCTTATTACCCGCCTATATGCTTCAGGCCTCCGTGGGTAATAGAGCTCCCAAGGTACAACGCCCAACCACGAGTACTATAGGAAGCACTATAGCACACCTTTCGAACCTTTCGTAGCCTTAGAACTCCGACACAAATGAAAGAGAGAAAAGCTATGCTATGGAGGGAGAAGTAGAGAGCTCAAGGAATAGTGAGAGCTGGGATGATTTGGAATGAAGGAGGTGGGCTCCTTTTATAGGCAGCCTTGGACCTCCAACAGCCAAATCCGGATTTAATAGGGCCATTAACCCACCCATTAAATGGGCTGTTACAAGACCCATAAAACCCCCAACATAAATAGGCTGTTACTCTCATGAATTTAAAATTCGAATTTAAATTCAAATGCCAGCTGGCAAGAGAAGGTTCCAGAACGTGGGCTTGTCCAAACGGAAGTCCAAGAAGCCCTGAGGACTTTTAGGGCCTAGGATCGCTACAACAAGTCCGGCCCAGTTCTAAAAAGATAAGGCCCTGGAACAATTCCCACAATCCCGCAACCCGAGCCCGGCCCGGGACGGGGCGGGGCGCGCGCGTGCGTGCGTGCCGAGCCGAGCCGAGCCGGACGGACGGCGCGAGGAGCTTCTCCCTTCTCCACCAGTTTACCCATGCTAGACTTCTAGTCCCTTATAAACTTGTCTCAGCATGGTGCGCTAACCAATGTGGGATTGTGCTTATTTTAATAACAACCATACCACTTTAAAGCCAATTTTCATTCACCCCGAGAATTGGATTTTCGCAAGTGTTATATATCGTTACGAAACTCTATCAACGAGCTTCGTATTGATCTCACAAACACCCAAAATCAATTGGTGTGACCTTCAATTAAATTAGCTCAAAGTTGCCCACTAATTACTTAGTTATTATATTTAATTAGGATTCTCCCTCTAATTAAATATTTGGGCCAAAGCCCAATACACTCACTTGTATTGGGCCATCTCTTCCTTGATTAATAAACCAATTCTCCAACACCTATTTTCGTATTAGATTGGAAATATGTTTAATTTCTCTGTTTTTTAAGGAATATTTTCTTTCATCTTCAACACAAATATATTGTTTGGTTCTTGAGGTGTCAAATATATCGATTCACTTAATTTAAAAGTGTAAAAAATGACAAATCATTGCTTTAAGATTTGCATCAGATATGGAGTACAAGAAGATCCATCATCAGATCAGACCTGACCGAGGCGTTTCCGTTTGCAAATGAAGCTAAAGAGAGAAAAGAGTAACGGAACAGGGCAGAAACCGATTATGTGGAAAAGTTGCAGATTTAATCTATCTGAACCAAAATTAAGACAGGCTTCAGGGAGCTTAACAGGGGGCATCGTCAAGGGGTATCTATTCGGGATCAGGATCGGTGGGACTTTTTTAGCATTTCAGTATTCGGTATATTCGATATCTGGGATCGGTGTTCTGTAACGACCATAATACTCATACCACCAGACTGGAAACTTGTTATTTTACACAAACCTTAAAACCACTCAATTATTCCTGGCAACTTATAATTGCAAATTTCTTCAAACTTTCTGTGGCATGTACAAGTGTGCTGGAAGGCGCGGTCTAAGGAGGGCATCCAGCGGAGTGGCTTTCATGTTGGTCAATCCGGGACTCTCGGTCATATCCACGGTCGTTCCATACGGATTCTCGAGTTCGAACCCGTGCAAGAAATTGGCAAGCGCAAGGTGCAGAACCTGGAGGGCGAACGTAATTCCAGGGCACATCCTTCTTCCGCTACCAAACGGCAGGAGCTCGAAGCTCTGGCCCTTGACGTCGACATGCTTGTGGGTCGTTAGGAATCTTTCGGGTTGAAACTTGTGAGGGTTCTCCCATTTGCGAGGGTCTCGGTGGATCTTGGAGACGTTGACGAAGAGACGTGTCCCTGCTGGGACATGGTAGCCGCCTATAGTACAGTCTTCCATGGATTCATGTGGCAAGGAAAGAGGGACGGCCGGATATAATCTGAACGACTCCTTGACAACGGCTTGAAGATACTCCAAGTTGTTGATGTCCGATTCTTCCACTTTCCTGTCCCTACCGACGTGGACGTCTAGCTCGTCTTGTACTTTCTTGAGGGCATCAAGGTTATTGAGGAGCAAAGATATCGTCCACGTCAATGTCACTGCTGTTGTGTCCGAAGCAGCCAAGACCAAAGCCTGCACACAAGGATATTAATCGTTATAATAGGTTAATCGGTGATCTAATCCAACCCTATCACCAAATAAACAATTAATTTCTCTTTCATCATCTTACAACTTAATCTAACCTAACTTTTTTATACTTTATCAATGAACCAATCCAACCCTAACTTCTAAATAAATAATTAATTTTTCTCTCATACACATACATGTATTATCTATACGAATTTTCATATTGAATAGAAAATCGAACTCTTTTTAAACAAAATTCAAAAACACGAATTGAAATATTAGGTTCTATTACAGAGAATTAAAAAAAACTAATTTTTATATTTTTAATTTTATGAAAAGATAACTTTAATTTTTGTAACTACACAAATTATACCCACCAATATCTATGTCAACGAATAATATTGTGACACAAATTATCGACTCGATCGCCCAAACTGCCACCATTTTCCTTTCTTTGTATTTTGTTCTTTGCCTTCTTGTGGTGATCGATTTGTTCTTTGCCTTCTTGTGGTGATCGATTGGTATCCAACCCCATCACCAAATAAACAATTAATTTTTCTCTCATCATCCTACAGCTCAATCTAACCCAATCTTTTTATACTTTATCGATGAACCAATCCAACCCTAACTTCTAAATAAACAATTAATTTTTTTCTCATACACATACATGCATTATCTATACGAATTTTCATATTGAATAGAAAATTGAACTATTTTCATACAAAATTCAAAAACACGAATCGAAATATTGGGCTCTATTACAGAGAATTGAAAAATACTAATTTTTATATTTTTTATTTTATGAAAAGATAACTTTAATTTTTATAACTACACAAGTTATACCCACCAATATCTATGTCAACTAATAATATTGTGACATGTGTCATTAGGATTGGATTAAGATAAAAAAATAAAAAATAGGCCGATCGGCGATCGGACAGGTGACTCGATCGCCCAAAGTGCCACCATTTTCCTTTCTTTGTAATTTGTTCTTTGCCTTCTTGTGGTGATCGATTGGTATCGATCACTAGTAGTTATAGTTTTAAAATCTTCATATCCAACATAATATGACACGAAGATTGTGTAGGCAACAAAAATGGACCAAATTCGAAGAACTAGGAGCACTTACCAGGCAAGTAGCTTTGTTGATGGTATCAACGTTACGATCGGAGAACTCTTGCTCACGGCCATCAAGAGTAGACAACAAGAGATCCATAAAGTCCAACTCCTCCACTTCTCCAAGCTTCATACTATTGGAAGGTGATTTCCCTTTCCCTATCCCTTTCTCTTTGTGCTCATCCAGCCATCCTTGAAGAACATGGTCAAACTCTTCCATGACCCTTTTCATCGCCTTCTCGGTCCCACCCAAGTCCAAGAACCTTAAATACGGAAGCGCATCCGAAACCGATACCTTCCCTGCCAAATTCATAAACTCCCTAAGTGCATCTCTCCAGAACCTGCCATCATCTCCGGCCGTGTCGGATTCTTCTTCGTACTCGATGTAACGTCTCCCCACTATAATCTTCAAGATGTTGTTCATTGTTATAGTGTAGAAGAACCCCTGCAGGTCAATGGGTAGCTTATGGTTTGACTGATCCTTGTTTCTGACCCACTTATTGTACAGTGCCTGGATAGCCTCGGCGACCTCTAACTCTCTTACGTGCCTCAGCTTCTCTAGCCGGAAGCTAGACAAGACCTCGAGTGTAATGATCTTTCTTATCTGCCTCCAATACGGACCGTAAGGGGCAAACCCTACAATCGCGTAGTTATAGCCCATGATCTCGGTGGTAAGAGACTTGGGTCGACTTGCAAAAGCCTTGTCGTTGGTGGAAAGGCACTCCTTAGCCATGTCCGAGTTGCTGATGACTAGGGTTCGGTGTACTCCTAGCTTGATGGTGAAGATAGGGCCGTACTTGTCAGCCAGATCTCCCAGGGCTATATGGGGCGGCTGCCTCCGGGCGAGAAGCGGCAGGTGCCCTATTAGAGGCCAAGAACCTGTTGGCTCCGGTGGTCCGCCGGTTGCTTTTCGTGACAGCTTCAGGAAATACAAAATTATTGATAGCGAGAGAAGGATGGCTAAAATGGAAACAGGAGGATCTTCCATGCTTACCAAAGAGTGTTCTTTAGAGTTCATGAAAAAATTGGTCAAAGGACATTCGTATAGGAATTGATCGTGAGAAAGAAAATCACGATAGTACACTTGCTTTATGTAATAATGCAATTAGCTGAGAATAATTACTTGACGGTCGTTTCTAATGTTACCGCCGCACAGGTCAGTGCCAAATGTTTTGCTTAATTTATTGTGATATATAAATATGTATAATTCTCAATGATGGCACGTGTATTAGGCGATGCTTATTGAAAAAGAGTGTTTAAGTGGAGCTAATCAAACAAAACAAAATGCAGTATCGGACGGCTGATCCAATTTGTCAGCTAAAATAAAATATTTGGTTAATATTTTATTTTAGTCTTCTATAGTTTTTTATATCAATTGTTATTCAACAATAATCGAAATATTTAACGCTGCTGAATTCTTAATAATTTGATTTGTTAAATTATAACAATTTTTTTCACTAATTTTTCTAAGTGTTTAGTCTTATAAAATTTTACAACCTTTTAATATAGTTTAAAATATTTGCAACCGGTTCTAAAAATTTATTGGATGAGTTTTCTTATCTACAAAAATCTAATATTTACAGCCAATGATTATTCAACTTCTTCTTTTTATATCTAAAAATATATTATAAAGCTAATAAAATTTATAATAAAACAAATATACAATCAATGAGAATTAATCTAAATGGTAATGAATTTGAATTTACTATCCACAATGTAATGAAACCCAATATTTTAATAAATAATTAATTTTTTTTCATTCACTTACACAACTTACGATTCTATGTTACCAACCCAATCATTTTTTTTAACAACTTGATTTGTCTTATTCACAACGAGGCACAACCTAGTTGGCCAGTATTATGAATGAAGATAATCTTAAGAGATTGTGAGTTCAAATTTTAGAATATAAAATTTATTATTGACAAAGCAGAATGCAATATTCGAGCTGCCAATAAACATTCACCAAAAAAATTATAAATATAGAGCAACTTCTATCTATAACCGCCCTTCAAACGTAAAGCTGGTGAGGCAAGCGCGGGGAGATCATGACTTCAAGTGGGGTGGCCTTCATGGTGGTGAGTCCAGAGCTCTCACTCATATCCACCGCTTCACCTGAAGGGTTAGAGATATCAAAGGCATGGAGGAAGCTAGCCAACCCCAAGTACACCATTTGTATGCCGAGGGTCACCCCGGGACACATCCTTCTTCCGCTTCCGAAGGGTAGAAACTCGTAGTTCTTCCCCCTAACGTCCACGTCCTTGGCAACAGTGAGGAACCTCTCCGGCATGAATTTCAAAGGGTCGGGCCAAATCTTGGGGTCCCTCTGGATCTTCCAGAGGTTGAGGATCAACCTCGTTCCCTTCGCGATATGGCATCCGTTGATGGTGATGTCTTCGACAAGCTCTCGGGGAGCCGACATGGGCAATGGTGGATACAAGCGGAGAGTCTCCTTGACAATTGCCTGGAGGTAGACAAGCTTCTTAGTGTCCGACTCGTTGACCAGTCTGTCAGATCCTACGACTGCGTTTAGTTCCTCTTGAGCCTTCTTCAGGGCGTCCTTGTTGTTCAGGAGTAGTGAAATAGCCCAGATTACGGTCACGGTGGTCGGATCACAACTGCCAGCAATTATATTCTGCAACCATTAGGATTTTGTTATTAGTCGAAGGAAAGTTGTAATATAAAGTACTATCTCACCTCAGTTAATGCAACGTTGATTAAAGTCGGTGTTTTGCGATTTGACACACTATGTGGTTTAAAATTTTTTTGTTACAGGTTTTATCTGAATAACATCCAAATCACCTATACTAATCTCAATCTTACTCACGTGTATGCCACATCAGTAATTTTATCTATGTGTTATGTCACATCACAAATTTTATCCGTATGATATTACAATCACACTAAAATTGATTGCATTCCGGGGAAGAAGAGGTCCTCACCAAACAAGAGGACTTAAGGACGGTGTCGGAGTCGAAACCGGGGAAGCGTGTCTCTTGCAAAACGGAGAGCATAGAGTAGATGAAGTCCGGTTCCTTGTCGGTGTTGGGGATCTCACGGTGCTCGGCAACCCACTCGCTTAAAATGTCGTCCATTTTCTGGGCCGTCCTCTTCATGGCCTTCTCGTGCCCACCAATGTCGAGCCCGCCCAGGAACGGCAGCGCGTCCCTCGCCACGAACAGCCCCAAGAAGGTGAAGATCTCTCGCATCGCCTTCTCGATCCGCCTCGCCTTCTCCTCGTCTCCCTTGTACGCAGCCACCGAGTATCTGCACTAAGCTAACTAATTCAAATTCGAGTAATACGAGCGCAGAATTCTCCCTCGGTCATTTGGCAGTACCTCTTGCCGGCAACCATCATAAGAATCATGTTCAAGTTGAGGTCGCCAAACCACGAAATCAACTCGAGGGGATACATCGGCTTCGTCGGGTCCCTCTCGTCCCTCCAGGCCTGGTAAAGCTCCTTGATGGAGGTCTCAGCTTCGGAATTCCTGACGTGGCAGGTCGCCTCCACTTTCTTGTTGGAGAGCATCTCTTGGTTGGTCAGCTTTCTAGTGTCTCGCCAGTGCGTCCCGTGGGGGGCGAAGCTGAACATGGCGAAGTTGTAGCCCAGGTGCTTGGCGGCAGTCAGCTTCGGGCGGTTCGAAACAGCCATGTCTTTGGTGGTGAACAGCTCCTTGGACCACTCACAGCTGTTCAAAACCACGGTCTTGTATAAGCCAATGCGGATGGTGAAGATGGGCCCGTGTTTGTCTGCCAAGTCGGAGAAGGTCCTGAAGGGGAGAGGGGAGCGGGCCAGCATTGGGAGATGGCCCACTATAGGGTAAGCTCCGGCCGCCGTTACGGGCGGCGGAGGGGTCCCTTTGATGGTTCTGGACAGCCACTTCGCTATGAAGTGGATGCACCATATGGAGAGTAGCGTGGCAACTGAAAGAGGTATTAGGTTCGCCATTTTGTTGGCGGGGAAGGAGCAATCAGGCTCTTTGTTTTTGCTTGAGAGGAGACGCTGAGTGTTTAGGTGGGTATTTATAAGTAACTAGTTTTTTGGTTTATATTATCCGGTTTGAACACCGACTAAATTGAATAATCTAAATTTTTCGGCTCAATATGAATTTTAAATGGTAAAAAAAAATTTTCAACAAATATTTAAAATATTATCGTATTTCTAATAATTAAATTTGAAACGTTTTGATTAATATAAGACAAGAAAGTTCTATTTTCAATTAATCGAAAGATTGTTTGGTTGGTCAATATAAAGTAAATAGGAACACGAGCAAACACCTTAATCTCAGTAGCCCTTTTCTCTGGGGCATTTTTTTTTTCATTAGATTTATCGCTACGGATTTTTTAGTGAAGTCCGTAGCTGCAATCTGCTATACACGGAGGGTGTCCACACTCAGGGATGGGTAGTTAATAGGTGCCATGTATTTGGGGGTCGGGCAGATAGTAGGCCGTGTGTACATATTTATATTAATAAAATAGTTCAACTTATAAAAAAAGGAAGCTCCCAATTCATTAGCCAGTATCTGAATAGATTCTTCTGTTTTTTAGATGTTAATTTTTCCATAATTTACTCCAAGTTGCAACACTATATTTTTGTTAAAATTATCCGGTATCTGAATATCTGTTAGGTTCAACCAAATGGGTTATAAAGTATCCTTCAAAACCCAAAAAGGATAAAATAGATAAAACTACAAATTATTCTTAACTACTAGTTATTTTTAGAAGGTTTTCTTAACTATTAGTTAAATAAATACTTTTTACCTAAAATCCAAGAAAAGTAAGACAACCACAAAAAAAAGATCTATATATTATGGTAATCTAACTTATAAAAAAATATTATGGGTAATTTTCTCCAATAGTGTCCTTTTTAAAAAAGGTATCCAAGTTTACGCTCAATTTCAAAAGTATTACTAATCTGATGTTCATTCAGAATTTGATCTAAAAATTCGTCCATGTATCCAAATTTTGGAAAAAGGCCGGATTACAGGAATTTTGGAATCGCATGCTGCAGTACATTACCCTGCTGCATCAGGACGACGCCGTCTGGGCATTCTGGGACTGCCAATTTCTACTCCCAAAAGCGACTTGGTCTTGGAAGACTTGGCCCTACTGGTCTGTCTTTCTCCACTGAATTCCATACGCATCTACTGCACATGATTTTTTTTTGTTGATAAAAACTACACATGAAAGTTGAGTAATGCTGAGGGACGGCTGATTTTAACATATGAAGCCAAAGCCGAACATTTTTTTATTTCTTTTAGTGTATTCAACATTAACTACATGTTATCCTCAAAAAAAAACATTAACTACATGTTATCCTAAAAAAAATTAGCTACATGTTGACCGAATAATAATGTCGCTATGGGACAAGGTAGAAATAACAGACCGATCCAACAGAGGAAACCATGGAAAGATTTGATTGTGGGAAGGGAATTGGAATACCTTGATAAGTAAATTTTTTTATTATTTCTCTTTTTGTAATATTACAACTTTATTTAGGGGAGTCATATTTACAATTTAAACTATGAAAAATTCTCTCCTTCAAAATTACGAACATTGCTCTCGTCAAAATTTTATAATGTTAAAATTCAATAGAAAAAAATTACCGAGGGTAAAGGGTACACCATGGAAAGTTAAGGGCGTGTCTTAGAATTGAGCAGCTACATTACATAAGTCAAAAGATTATTCTAGTTTGTATGAAATGGATTTGTCGGAGGGATCCAGTCAAACGGTCTTCGCTGGTTGCTATTTCCTATTGATAAACGGTGTAATTAGGCCAGCATTTCCGACAATAATGTACGTAGCTATATTTTTAAAACGGTATAAATTTATCCATGTAGCTATTTAATTAAAGGTTCTTTTTGTTGGATTTGTTTGTTCATTTGGCTTTCGTTGTTATTCGGATTTCGGACGGAATCCGTAGGGGATCGACACCTGGCAATTAATAGTTGGGTGTTCCTTTAAAAATTGGGAACGCTCTTTTTTTTTTAATTTTTCTGTGGATATATAGGGCTGATTTTTGGCCAAAATAGGACTACTAGGCCACACTTTTTCTTCATCGCCTTTTACTGAATTAAGCCAGATTTCATCGTTTCTTGATGCGGATTTTAGTTGGCTTGTTTAAGCCTACATCTATTTTTTTGGATAAGTAAACTTTACTGATTGTAATACTATTTACATAAAATTTTCTCGAGACGAGGTTGCCAGCGGCAGCCTAATCTAAACTCTAAAGCCTACATGTACTTGGTAAATTAATTTAAAAGAACAACCAACCATGGAAATGTGAAGCCACGTAGATAAAAAATAGAAACTTAATTAACCAAAGTAAGTAGATAAACCTTCAACCACTCGGATTTCATTTTCTAAAATTAATTTTTTAACCATAAAAAAAGGTAGAACACATAATTTGCTGATGCAATTTGGTATTCAGATATTCTCTATATCAACTAATAGAAGTTGAACCGGCGAAAAATCTTTGAATGATAGCAAATACGCTTCTGTCTTCTTAATCTCACAAACTACATAATATTGAAACAAAAATAACTGAATTTAAGTGAAGTAACAATAATATTCTACATCCCTTCAAACATAAATCCGGTGAGGCAAGCGCGGGGAGATCATGACCTCGAGGGGGGTGGCCTTCATGGTGGTGAGCCCAGAGCTTTCACTCATATCCACGGCTTCATCCGAAGGTGTAGAGACATCAAACGCATGGAGGAAGCTAGCCAGCCCCAAGTACACCATTTGCAGGCCGAGTGTCGCCCCAGGACACATCCTCCTCCCGCTTCCGAACGGGAGCAGCTCGTAGTTCTTCCCCCTAACGTCGACGTCCTTGGCAACAGTGAGGAACCTCTCCGGCATGAATTTCAAGGGGTCCGGCCAAATCTTGGGGTCTCTTTGGATCTTCCAGAGGTTGAGGATCAGCCTGGTTCCCTTCGCTATATGGCAGCCGTTGATGGTGATGTCTTCGGCTAGCTCCCGTGGGCCGGAGAGCGGGGCCGGCGGATACAACCGGAAGGTCTCCTTGACGATTGCCTGGAGGTAGACTAGCTTGGCAATGTCCGACTCGTTGACCAGCCTGTCGGGTCCTACGACTGCGTCTAGTTCCTCTTGCGCCTTCTTGAGGATGTCCTTGTGGTTCAGGAGTAGTGCGATCGTCCAGATTATGGTCACCGTGGTTGGATCACACCCGCCGGCGATGATATTCTGCAATTGTCGAGGTCACATGATCAATTGGTCTCGAGTGATAATGTAATATAAATCAAAACTGGTAAATGACTTGGTCAATTGGTCAACAGATTTCCTAACAACGATTATTTTCTGTTAGATTTTATTATGATTAGGTTTTAATGAGACCGACGGTTGAATCTCGTTTGAGGAAATTCCACGGTAAGTAAATTATACATATAAACTTCACTTATCCATAAAAAATTGGTCTAAAAATTTCACTGTATCATTTGTAAGTTTTCTTAAACCTTCATTAGTTAATTTTTTGTCACTTGTATGTTATGAACTGGTAAAATTGTTCCGGTGATATAATATTGAGTTTGTTTGAAGAACGGCCGCAACATACCTCACGGCCGGCTAACGCTTACCTGACTATATATTATCAAGTCCTCTTGGCATCACGACGACATTGAAATCAATCGATTGCCGGCCGCTGTCCCAATCATTAACAATTTCAACCAATGAAATTTAATACAAGTGCTAAAAAAAAATTAATTTAGTGAAAGAAAGTTTTGGTTCAAATCTCACCAATATATAAAATTATATTAGAAAAAGCTACCACTAAAATCAGGTTACTCAGACTCTAGATATTTGAACTTTTAAAAAAATCATTACCAATTTCGGAATTGATTGGTCGTCAGCAACACAACGACTCAGCAAGTAACCAACACGATGCTAGCTTTTAAAATTTGAGCAGTGCCAACTCAAGAAAAGACAGAAATACCAAAACAGAAGAAGAAGGAGAACTGACCAAACAGGCGGACTTGAGGATGGTGTCGGAATCGTAACCAGGGAAGTGGGTGCTTTGCAGAATGGAGAGCATGGAGTAGATGAAGTCCGGTTGTTTGTGGGTGGTGTTGGAGACGTTGCTATGCTCAACCATCCACTCGCTTACGATCTCATCCATCTCCTTGGCTGTGTGCTTCATCGCCTTTTCGTGTCCCCCGATGTCAAGCCAGCCCAGGAATGGCAGCGCGTCTCTCACCACGAACACCCCCAAGAACCTGAAGAAGTCTCTCGCAGCATTCTCGATCCGCTTCGCCTTCTCCTCGTCTCCCTTGTATGCAGCCACCGAGTACCTGCGCGTGGGTCGACCAATACGAGCGAGTAGTTTTATGGTGATCCAGAAAACATATTCAAGTATGACGCAATATTCTATGCATTACCTCTTACCCGCGACCATCTTAAGAACCATATTCAAGTTGAGATCGCCGAACCACGAGATCAACTCAAGATGATACACCGTCTTTGTGGGGTCCCTCTTGTCCCTCCAAGCCTGGTAAAGCTCCTTAATGGAGAGCTCGGCTTCGGAGTTCCTGACGTAGTCGGTGGCCTCCACTTTCTTGTTGGAGAGCATCTCCTGGTTAGTCAGCTTCCTCAAGTCTCGCCAGTACGTCCCCTGGGGGGCGAAGCTGAACATGGCGAAGTTGTAGCTCAGGTACTTGGCGGCTGTCAGCTTCGGGCGGTTTGAAACGGCCATGTCTTTGGTTGTGAACAGCTCCTTGGACCATTCCCAGCTGTTCACAACCACGGCCTTGTATAAGCCGAGGCGGAGGCTGAAGATGGGACCGTGTTTGTCTGCTAAGTCGGAGAATGTCCTGAAGGGGAGAGGGGAGCGGGCCAGCATTGGGAGATGGCCCACTATAGGGTACGCTCCGGCCGCCATGACGGGCGGTGGAGGGGTCCCTTTGATGGTTCTAGACAGCCACTTTGCTACGAGGTTGATGCACCATATGGAGAGTAAGGTGGCAACTACAAGAGCTATCAGGCTCGCCATTTGTGGTGGCAAGGAAGGTAATATAGGACTAAATATTTTTGCTTAAGAGAGGCGATGCTTTTGATTTGTGTTTTGGCGGGTATTTATAGGCGGTCCTCCAAGTAGAGTGGGCTACATAGTACATAGAGAATATATTAGGAATCTAATAATTATTTATTTATTTGAAGAAGGAAGCTCGTATTTTAGTGTAGCCAGAAATATAATAGAAAAAATTGAATATATATTTTTAAGGTAAAAAATTAATTAATATACCATCAGGATTTCTTTCGAATTAGATGACACGTGAGATTTCACCTTCAATGAATCCTGCCGGTTAAATAAATTCAGTCCGTTGTCCACATTTTGTAGCCCACACCATAAGAGAGATCCATAGTGCAGTCCTTGTGGCCTTGCTGTGTCCAAATCGGGCCTTTTGGGCCATCATTTTTGTTAGGATTTGTCTCAAATTCTAGACAAGTTAGTACTCTATTCTGATATTAGATAGGGTAATAATCTCCTATATATATAGGGACCAAACCCTTGTAATGTGTGGTTGAGTTGTTGGACTCTCATAGTGAACTCTCTCCCTTTGCCCGTGGTTTTCTCCCCGATTGGGGTTTCCACGTAAATTCTTGTGTCTCGTGTTTACTCGTTTCGATCTAACAATTGGTATCAGAGCCGGATTGAGATTCGAGTATTTGAGATAAAGAAAAAAAAATTGAGTGGAAGAGAGGCAGGAGGCAGAGACGTGAAGGTGAGAAATTGGGGAAGAAGGGTTTTTGGAGAAGAAATTCAATTAACCCTCTTTGGAGCCGCCGCCACCGGAGCCGACCGCCACCCCCGAGTCCAGCCCGCCACCGAGTCCCGCCGCTGCTGCCCGGCGTCATCCCGCCGTCGAGGAGAGAGAGAGCTCGAGGAGAGAGCCCACGAACCCGAGCTCGCTGCTGCTCGCTCATCGCAGATCGGAGCCGCCTGCTGCCGCCCGTCAGTTGCCCACTGCTGCCCGGAATCACCGCCGCAGCTGGGAAGAAGAAGAATCGAAGAGGAGAGAGAGAGATACGGGGGAGAGAGAGAGAAGGAGGTTTCGGGAGAGATCGAGACCCGCGGTGACCGACCCAACCGTTCCCGTGCTCCGCTGACCGAGGCCGGGTCATCCTCCAGCCGCTCAGCCGCCCCCCGTGGTGGTCCCGCCGTCAGCCACGTTTTTGGGGGAGTTTTGGGTTGAAAAACCCTATTCCCGAGTTGACTTGGTCAACAGTTTGACTGGTCAACATTTTGACTAGTCAACAGTTGACTGGTTGACCAAAAGTCAACTGTTTTGGCTGATTTTGGTTTTCTAACCTGTTTTGAGCGGATTTCTTGGTTCGAGTTATTTCAGGATGACTTCGATGAAATACGAGATTCCTCAGTTGACGAGGAAAACTAATTTTTCCTTGTGGCAGGTTAAGATGCGTGCTATTCTGACACATTTAGAGCTGGATGAGACTCTACTTGATGAGAAGTCGATGCCTTCGAGTTGGGATGATGCGATGAAAGCGTCAAAGAATCGTAAGGCTGTGAGTCAGATTCAGCTGCATTTGTCAGATGATATTTTGCGGGACGTGTTGAAGGAGACAATAGCTTCCTCTTTGTGGGCAAAGCTTGAAAAGTTGTGCATGCCCAAGAGTTTGACCAACAAACTGTGCTTGAAGCAACGACTGTTTTCCATCCGGATGCAAGAAGATAAGTCTGTTCATGACCACCTTAATGAATTTAAGGATATAGTGGCTGATCTTAGAACTCTGGATGTGAAGTATGATGATGAAGATTTGGCTTTATTGTTATTATGCTCGTTGCCTGTTTCTTATCAGCAATTCAGGGATACTCTGTTGTTCAGTCATGATACTCTGAGTTGGGATAATGTCCATGATTCGCTCTTGGAGAAAGAGAGAATTGATAAGCACACTGTGAGTTCCTCTGAAAATAGCCAAGGGACTGGCTTGGTCGTGAGAGGGAGGTTTGAAGAGAGGAATACTAAGTCTGGTTCGAAGAAGAAGAGCAGAAGTAAATCAAGGTCAAGGCAAAAAGACAAGACTTGTTTCAATTGTCATAAGGTTGGGCATATTAAATGGTTCTGTCCGGAGTTGAAGAACAAGAAGAAGGGCGAGAAGTCCAGTGCTCCGAAAGGAGAAAGTTCTGATAGCGGCAGTGCTAGTATTGCCACCACCACTCAGAAAGAAGAATTTGATGGAGACCTTTTGTCTGTGATTGATAGGAAGTCTAAAGTTGATGCTGATTGGGTCCTTGATTCTGCTTGTACGTTTCATATGTGTCCTATCAGGGACTGGTTTTCAACATATGAACGTGCGGAGGGTAATGTTCTCATGGGAAATAATTTTGTCTGCAAGGTTGTTGGTATTGGCACAGTGAAGATCAAGATGCATGATGGTGTCATTCGAACTTTGACGAATGTGAGGCATATTCCTGATTTGAAGCGGAACTTGATTTCGTTGAGTACTCTTGATACATTGGGGTACAAGTATACCGGAGAAGGTGGAGTTCTTCGTGTGAGTAAGAACTCATTAGTGCATATGAAGGCCAAGAAGGAGGTTGGGAATCTGTATGTTTTGCAGGGTTCTACAGTTACAGGGACTGCTGCTGCTGCATCTGGCTCGTTGACAGATTCTGAGAACACCTCATTGTGGCATATGCGACTTGGTCACATGAGCGAGAAAGGCATGACCGAGCTAAATAGGAGAGGATTATTATGTGGACAGGGTATTGAGAAGCTGGAATTTTGTGAGCACTGTGTGTTTGGCAAGCAGAAGAAAGTCAGTTTTCAGAAAGGTGTGCACACTACAAAGGGAAAACTTGACTATGTTCATTCTGATCTTTGGGGACCGTCTCAAGTTGCAACAAAGAATGGTTCCAAGTATATGCTGACTATCATTGATGATTATTCGAGGAAGGTGTGGGCGTTCTTCTTGAAGAGCAAGGATCATGTCTTTGTCACTTTCAAGCAGTGGAAGACTATGATTGAGAAGCAGACTGGGAGAGATGTCAAGCATCTCCGCACAGACAATGGATTGGAGTTTTGCTCTAGTTGGTTTGATGAGTTCTGCAAGAATGAGGGTATTGTCAGGCATAAGACAATCCCTGGTACACCTCAACAGAATGGAGTCGCTGAAAGAATGAACAGAACTTTGTTGGAGAAAGTTCGTTGTATGCTGTCAAATGCTAGTTTGCCTAAGTCGTTTTGGGCTGAAGCTGCTTCTACTGCCTGTCACCTTGTTAATCGTTCACCTCATGTATCACTTGATGGCAATGTACCTGAAGAATTATGGTCTGGAAATCCTCCTAATTATGCTGATTTGAAGATATTTGGGTGTCCTGCCTATGCTCATGTGAATAATGGCAAGTTAGAGCCAAGATCTGTGAAATGTATCTTCCTTGGCTATGCTTCTGGAGTGAAGGGATACAAGTTGTGGTGTCCCGAGCTGTCTAAGGTCTTGTTGAGTAGGAATGTTATTTTCAAAGAGACAGACATGCTGAGTAAGAGGGAGGATGTTTCTTCACCTGGTGTTTCGAGTGCTCCAAGTGTGGACTTGCAAAAGTCAAAAGTGCAGTTGGAGTTTGATGCTGATCCAGAAGCGAGTTCCTCCCATGATGTTGATTGCCATGATCCTACTCATGGTGGGTTGTCTGATGAAGCTGAGAATGTTGGCACAGTTGAGAGGGAGCCAGCATATTCCATTGCTAAAGATAGGCCCAGAAGAATGATCAGGCCTCCACAGAAGTTGGGTGAGGCTGATATTGTTGCTTTTGCCCTGAATGTGGCAGAAGAAGTTGATAGCTGTGAAGAACCGTCTAGTTACTCAGATGCTGTGAAGTCGAAAGACTCTGCTAGATGGTTGGTTGCTATGGAGGAAGAGATGGAATCTCTTCACAAGAACAAGACTTGGGAGATTACTAAGCTGCCTAAGGATAAGAAGGTTGTCAGTTGCAAGTGGGTATTCAAGAAGAAGGATGGTATACCTGGAGTTGAAGAGCCTAGATACAAGGCTAGGCTAGTGGCTAGAGGATATAGTCAGATTCCTGGTGTGGACTTTAATGAGGTGTTTTCACCAGTTGTGAAGCATACCTCGATTCGTTCTCTTCTTGGTATTGTTGCTATGCAGGATTTGGAGCTTGAACAGCTTGATGTAAAGACAGCTTTCTTGAATGGAGAGCTTGAGGAGCGGATTTATATGGCACAGCCTGAGGGTTTTCATGTTGAAGGCAAAGAAGACCATGTGTGCTTGTTGAAGAAGTCCCTATATGGCCTTAAGCAGTCTCCGAGGCAGTGGTATAAAAGGTTTGATTCCTTTATGATTTCTCATGGTTATGAGAGGAGCAAGTATGATAGTTGTGTTTACCTGAAAAGGCTACGCAACGGTTCCCAAGTGTATTTACTCCTGTATGTGGATGACATGTTAATTGCTGCAAGTGACAAAGGAGAGGTGAAGAAGCTCAAAGCTCTGTTGAGTAGCGAGTTTGAGATGAAAGATTTGGGTCCTGCTAAGAAGATTCTTGGTATGGAGATTACCAGAGATAGAGGAGCAAGGAAATTATTTCTGAGCCAGGAAAGTTACATTGAAAAGGTACTTGACAGGTTTGATGTGACTGGTAATCCTGTGAGTACTCCTCTTGGTACACATTTTCAGCTTTCGTCCGCTTTATCTCCACAGTCAGCTGCTGAGGTTGATTACATGTCTGGTGTTCCATACTCCAGTGCTGTTGGTTCTCTGATGTATGCTATGGTTTGCACACGCCCGGATTTGGCCTATGCTGTGAGTGTTGTTAGCAGGTTTATGGCAAATCCTGGAGAAGGTCATTGGAGAGCAGTGGAGTGGATTATGAGGTACTTGAAGGGTACCAAAGGCGTTTGTCTACAGTTTGGAAGCACAAATGATGGAGTTGTTGGTTTCGTTGATTCAGATTATGCTAGAGACCTTGATAAGTCTAGGTCCTTGTCTGGATATGTCTTCACTCTTGGAGGATGTGCTATCAGTTGGAGAGCTTGTCTACAGGCCACAGTGGCATTGTCTACCACTGAGGCAGAGTACATGGCTATAACTGAAGGTGTGAAGGAGGCTATCTGGTTGAAAGGTTTCTTCAGTGAAATCTGTGAGAAGCTGCAGGTCAGTACAGTGTACTGTGATAGTCAAAGTGCTATCCATCTCACGAGGGATGCTATGTATCATGAGAGGACGAAGCACATTGATGTGAGGTACCACTTCATTCGGGAGCATGTTGCTCAAGGTGACATTGTTGTGAGCAAGGTCGGTACCAAGGACAACCCTGCAGACATGTTGACGAAGCCGCTTTCTGGTGCTAAGTTCGAGCATTGCTTGGACTTAGTAAGTGTTCGTGCTTGATGATGATTGCCCTTAGGGGCTGGTGGTGAAGGTGGAGCAGCGTTGATGTTGGAGTCATAGAATTTGGTCCAAGGTGGAGATTTGTTAGGATTTGTCTCAAATTCTAGACAAGTTAGTACTCTATTCTGATATTAGATAGGGTAATAATCTCCTATATATATAGGGACCAAACCCTTGTAATGTGTGGTTGAGTTGTTGGACTCTCATAGTGAACTCTCTCCCTTTGCCCGTGGTTTTCTCCCCGATTGGGGTTTCCACGTAAATTCTTGTGTCTCGTGTTTACTCGTTTCGATCTAACAATTTTGTAAAGTTAGACTCCCCTCCACGTCATCCCTGGATCCAGATCAGAACCTTCCCGTAAAGGTCACTCGACCCGGCCACATGTCCACTCTCTTGAACTGCCCGAGGTTGGGCTGTCAAAACCTCAGATGTGCCTCAATTCTTTGGCGTCTTTCAGGTGAGCAACGAGGCTCCGATCTAGCTCTTCCTTGTCGTCCATCTACTCCGTGTGGAAGTCAATGACCTCGTTCTTGTCCTCCTTCTGGTGAAATCGCCACAATTAGCTTGATGTTCTGTATGGTCGTGCTTGAGGCGTCTGTGATGACCTTTTGAAGGTCAATCTTGTTGCTGAGCCGGACGATGTGAAAGTAGTAAATTTTACACCAAGTACATATCCTGTTGGATTTGAATCCAATAATTCTATCAAATTTTATACACTTTGTACCGTTAGACTAAATATCTTTTGGCGGAGGTTTGTGTTGAAAGTTTTGCCGGAACAAAGGCACCCAAGACTGTAGCCATCTCGAAGAAATACTTCCCTAGCGCCTCTCCCTTACATTTTGGAGGGAGGTTGTTCGATGAACAACGTCACCCTCGTCAATCAGCCTAGTCGATAGAAACTATAGAATCACAATCATTTTTTTAGGAAATTAGGATGTAGCAAAAAATACCAACCGAATGAGATTTACTTGAAAATTTTCAAAATTGTGAAAAAAATTATGAGGAAATTCATCTGTGTGTTACGGTATGATAGATTTGAGAAAGAATTTTTAAAACTTCCCGATTTTAAACTACACACATAAGATTATCTACGTAAATCTAGGAGAAATTACTTGTCCAATATACAAGGTCTAATAACATATTTTGTGTCGATTACCCAACACATTTTAATGTAGCAGCATCTCAACAACTTTGCCCATAGTAGGCCGTTCGTATATATCCTCTTCTACACATTGAAGCGCCAAGCTGACCAAAGCCTCCATCTTGGCCATGTCATATTCTCCTTCCACTGTTGGGTCCATCATCTCTTTGATCCAGGACGACCCGTCACCAAGTCCGTTGACCTTGTTCCTCGCCCATGTCACCACGCTCTCGTGCTCTGCCTCCGCGCCTCCATCACGAACTTTCCCCGTCACCAGCTCCAACACAACGACACCGTAGCTGTAAACGTCCACTTTCGAGGTGATGGGAAGACTGAAGACCCACTCAGGTGCCATATAGCCTCGGGTCCCTCTTATTTTCGAGAATGTCGAGTTATCCAAATCGTTCCTGTTGAGCAACTTGGACATTCCGAAATCCGACACCTTGGGTTGGTAATCTGCATCTAGAAGTATGTTCTGAGGCTTTACATCGCAATGCAGAACCCATTCAAGGCACTCCTCGTGCAGATAAGCCAGGCCTCTCGCGGTCCCCAGCGCGATATTGAACCGCCTCTCCCAATTTAGCGACTTGGAAGAGAGGTTCTGAGCCAAGGAGCCGTGCTCCATGTACTCGTAGACCAGGATCCTGTGTTGCCCTTCTGCGCAATAGCCCCACATTTCTATCAGATTCATATGGTTAAGCGTTCCAATGGTGGTAATCTCTGCCAAGAATTCAGCTTCTCCGTGGTTGGCTCCGTATAGTTTCTTAATCGCCGCAACCCGGCCATCGGAAAGCCTTCCCCTGTAAACGATCCCGGCTGCTCCTCTTCCGACTTCGTCCTTGAAGTTTCTCGTCGCCTTCGCCAGCTCCGAGTAAGTGAACTTTTGGAACCGCGGTAGCTGGAGGTACCCTTGTTGGCTGCGGAAAGATGAGCTCTTATACGACATGATCGCTAAATACAGGCAGATGAGTAAAATGCCAGTGACCTCAACTCCCATTAGTATGCTGGCCACTATAAGTAACAGCCTCATCGTCTTGCTTCCGTGACTTTTCGAGTAGGTTCTATTGAGAGGCACATTAAGGATGCCGCGTTCAGGGCATCGCAAGCCGGAACCAGTTCCTTCCCATATGCCGTACGGGAGGCTAACGCTTCCCTTGGCAATCTTCTCATAGAAATCGCCGTTGAAATTTGGGATGTGTTTACCGTTGAGCAGCTGAAATTTGGGAAAACACTTGAGCACTCCGTCCTCAAACTTGTGCACGAATCCTTTGCAAGAGCATGAGTTCAAGCAAATGTTCTTGCACTCGAGAAGGTTGATGTTGAGGTTGATGCTCATCTCGTACCCATAGAAACCCTGATGAGGAATCCGAAGGAAATCTGCGTCATTTTCATGGGGGCAACCGAGACTGAACTCAGGCTCACATCCAAAAGACCAGTCATTGGGATTAATCATCTTGTACCCTGGAAGACAGGTGCATCTCCGGGACGATTCAGGTCTGTAGAAACAGGTGCTGTTTTCCCCGCAGATCCCGTGAACCTTGCACATGTGCCGCATGATTTTGCCCGTAATGGTCCACTCTTGGCTCGCTTCGTCCCTGCTATAGATACGAAGGTTTCCATCGTAATCAAGGGTCAGTCTCCGATGGAATTCTCGTCCATAGTCGATGGAGGCAATGGAGAAGTTATCTGATGAGCTGAATTCCCCAAGTAAGTCAAGTGAAGCAGTCCTGCTATTATTGTAGGTCTGTCTCCCGTTATCCCAGTCGAGCTTCGACGGGTCTGGCCAATAGATACTCGACACGTCCGGACCATCATAGACAAGGCTAAGGATGTTAGCGTAGAAGCGTAGCTTGTAGAATCCGGAGGAGACATTCGTTGGGCTTCTGGAAGAGACAAGTTGTGTTTCTCTTGTGAGTTCTTGGGAGGGAAGGAGAGTATCCGTAGGGTAATCGAAACTCTGCCAGAGAATAGTTGCTTCTTCACCTATGCTCTTCAGGACAAGGTTACCACTGTCCTCCAGGCGCAGCTCCGTGATGGACTTGGAGTTCGTGTTCGTAGACCAAGCAACAAACTTGGACGCATCCGTCAGGATAAGGTTTCCGGTCTTCGTTAAGAAGATCACGGACCGTCTCCCATTGACAGGAAAGTCGCGGTTCGCCATCCAGACTACGGTGCAGTTGCCCGGACATGACGGGGAGGTGAACCATATGGCGAAGGCGTAAGCATTTTCTCCGATCCGGTGAAAGCCGGAGGAGAAAAGCCCATTTGCTGATTGTAGAATGTCTTCAGGTTTCTCCACGGAGATGGACGAGCCACGGCTCAAAAAAGTATTTGGGGTTGCACACGACATGGGATTGATTAATAAGGAAAGTGCGAGGAGAAAGAGTGGTAGGATTCTCATGGTGATGAATCGTCCAGGACAAGGTGGTAAGACACCATTCTTGTCTATGGATATTTATGCAGCTTTTTTTAACTAGAGGACACTCGGTTGTCCATGAGTTAAATGGGCGCGGACGACATGTCATCAGGTTTGAGCACCCTTTTTGACCGTCAGCTCCAAAGGAAAATGGCCACTCTTACGAAAATGACAACTTGAGAAAATTAGCTCATCCAACATTTAAAATTCCATCAGGAAGACACCGAAACATCATCATCCAAGCGTCAAATGTTGCCGATGAAAGGAAAAGCATTAATGAGATTTGTCCAGAGGTCACCATAAAATTTAGGAAAAAGTCCACTTTAGTACCCTGTGGTATCGCAAAAAATCAAGTCAGTACTCTATGGTTTAAAACGTATCAATTGAGTCATACTTATTCCAATTAACATCAATTAGAGGCCCGGGCAGCTGCCGGACCTGCCCGAACCTACCCGAACCCTGCCCGAACTACGTGGCCAGCCACGTCACCAAAATTTTGATGACATGGCGCCACGTGGACATCCATCTCCTTCCCTCCTCCTCCTCCCCTCCCCTCCTCCTCCTCCTCCTCCTCTCCGCGTCCTCCTCCGCCTCCTCCACCTCCTCTCCGCGTCCTCCTCCTCCTCCTCCTCTGCGTCCTCCTCCTCCTCTGCGTCCTTCTCCTCCTCTCCGCATCCTCCTCCTCCTCCTCTCCGCGTCCTCCTCCTCCTCCTCCTCCTCTCCGCGTGGCACCACGTCATCAAAATTTGGTGACGTGGCTGACCACGTAGTTCGGGCAGGGTTCGGGTAGGTTCGGACAGGTCCGGGCAGCTGCCCGAGCCTCTAATTGATGTTAATTAAAATAAGTATGACTCAATTGATACGTTTTAAACTACAGGGTACTGACTTGATTTTTTGCAATACCACAGGGTACTTAAGTAAACTTTTCCCTAAAATTTAATGTACAAGAATCGGTCAAAAATTGTGGTTACACTTGATATTCATCACTTACAAATGTTCACTAGATAAGATGGGCTAGCGACATGAAAAAGAGATGTATAGTTGTTGAGGTACAAAAATAACTTCGGTATTGTCAACATATTTTGAGGTGTTCGGTGTGATTTCAAAGTGACCGGTGGGTGGTGCTGTCTCAAAGCGATCACTTCCGGTTTTGAGTTGGAAAGAGATTGTCGATGGTCTCTCCTCCATCGAGTCTGATGACGGTCCTACTTGGTCGAAACCAGTTTGAATGAGGAGATTTGTATATCTATGGAAAGGCGAGACATGTATCTACAACTTTGTTTTCATGAGCCTTGCCTAATTCGGATCAGAAGCGGGTCTAAACAAAGCGCCAAATCCCGGTGATAGCTTGTTCGATGAGTTCAAATAGACTTTGGTAGATCGGCGGTAAATTTTGACCCGGACATCGGATTGAGTCAATTCTTTCGGATATGTAAATTACGACTTTTTCTGATTCGAATCAGAATATGGTCAGAAATCTACTTCAAGATGAGCCCACATCTAGCTAGTTCGGTCCGCTTCCCACTTCCAAGACCAAAGCACCCGGTTTGGTTCGCTTCCTGCTTCCAAGACCAAAGTGCCCGGTTTGGTCTGCTTCCCGGTTCCAAGACCAAAGCACCTGGTTTGGTCCGCTTCCCGCTTCCAAGACCAAAGCGCCCGGTTCGGTCCACTTCTAACTCGTCTGAGTAATACTCTTGGTAAAATGCTCATAACTTTCTATCTGGAACTCTGATCGGGATGATTCAAGTTGCTAAATAAAGATAAGACATAAATCTACAACTTTGTAGTTTATGATGTCTTCGGATTCGGGGAGAAAGTAGGTTAAAAATGTAGGTCAAGGTTGAAGAATGCTTTGATCCTCAAGGAGGAAACCCGGATGTACGCTTTGATCTACAAGGCGGGAGCCCGGATGGGTGCTTTGACCTTCGAGACAGGAGCCCATATGGTGCTTTAACTTTTGAACTGGGATGTCCAGGTTGGACGCCTTCGCCCTCGAAGTGAGACGTCCGGGTTGGACGTCGTCGCCCTCGAAGTGGGATGTCCGGGTTGCGCGTCTTCGCCCTCTAAGTGAGATGTCCGGGTTAGATGCCTTCACCTCGAAGTGGGATGTCTGAGTTTGATGTCTTTGCCCTCGAAGCAATATGTCCGGGTTGAGGACCGATAGGGCACTTTGGCCCATTAGACGGGAGCCCGATAGGGCACTTTGGGTTTTCGAAGGGGTGCCCCGCATGAGTGCTTTAAAAGTTAATTTGGACGATGACGGGCTTAAGACGAGATTTTACATAGAAGGTTTGTGAAGGTTGAGACAGCTTATATTTTTCTAAGTTGAGCCGGGATTCCCGAGATTCAGGCAAGAATTGGTAGGTTCCTCTTTAGGCCACGGTTGCTTGGTTGGCACGATCGGGATATTCCTATTAGAGGAGGAGATCTGCTCATTCGGGGAAAGTGGCTTGGATTTTCCTATTCTAAGCCGGGTTGATTTGGAAGCAATATATTCGTTCGGGACGGATTTTCTTACTTCGGAAGGACGGTTTAGCTAATTCCTATTCCAAGCCGGGTGAATGGAGGTGGCCTAATAGGGATTTCTCTTAACTTGGAGGCCGAGGTTAGGTCACGGGAGTTCTATATAAGGAGGGCACGAACAGAGACGACGACATTACCAACACAACAAACAACTACAACTATCTTCCTCCTCTCTTTCTTTCTCCTAGCTTAGACTTAGTTTGTAGATCTTTTCTCCCTCCGCTATGCCGAACTTTGGACGACCACTCCGGACCGTCTCGAGTTTTTTTAGTATTCTTGTACCCCTTTTACCCGCAACAATAGTACGAACAGAACCCTGGAAAGACTTCTATTCTGTGTTTTTCAGGGGCATCAACTGACTACAAACTCTTTTCAGGCGGTGTTTTTGGAAGGGATGCTCGGGATGGGCTGTATGCTGATGAAGGTCGGGCTTGTCTTGGAGCTTATCACTAAGATTTTGAATGATTGTCCCGAATTTAAATTGATTCTTTTTCATCCCTTCGTCGAATAACGAGGGTCAAGCAATTTTCAATCATAGTCTTTTCGGATCAGATCATTCATATAATATACAAAACAAACTCTAGATATTCGATATTTTTCTCTTTGAATGATATCTCAATTCCATTCGGTCTTAATGGTGTTTTCATTTGATGATTTTAACGTCAAGATAGAGCTAGTCCCTATCGACATTGCACTTTTTTCACTAAATTTTATCACGGTAAAATTTTGACGAGGCCGACGATCTTAACTTGAGATAATTTTCACACCAATTAGGTTGTAAATATTACAAAATATAAAAAACTCTAGAGAGACTTGCCGAGGAATCTTAGGGGAATACACCAAACCCCCATTCTCTCTCTTTCCACGTACGAGCCTTCTTCTACCCCTCTCTAGAATTACCCCAAAGCTTTTCATTCATTGCTTCAACTAAATTTTCCACAGCTGTTTTCTCGTACCGATTCCTTCTCTGTTCCTTGTCACAATGACATCGCAACCGCCGGACATTAATGTAGAGGAGGTGTTAAGTAAACAGAGCTATTAAAGAGTGGACCGTCAATTCTTATAGGTTTGGGTGGTTCCTTGTAATTATCTCGCGTGTCTTTGTCTTTCTTTTCTGTTAATAAAGCACTTTTACCTGCCAAAAAAAAAAGAGTGGACCGTCAATTTCTATATTTCCTCTTCCAGATGCAGCGTCCTCTGTGTAGGACATCGTACTGCTAGGTAAGCTGTTTACCTCTAGACCTTATAAACCTTTTTCTTTTTTTTCTTTTTTTCGTGCTAGTTTCTCCAAATCATAGAGATTGAAGCAAACCAACCAGAAGTGGGTGAGCTCAACTCCAATATCATGGGGTGATGCGATGGAAGGGTAGACATATAATCTGTTTTATCAACAGGATAAACGTGAGACGGTGTATGTTTTTTAATTAAATAGTACGTGCATGTTCCGTAAAAGCTTATGGTTTCTTTTAATTAAATAGGAGAGACATGGGTCATATTTTTCCATAAATAAGAGAGGCGTGGGTCATATTTAATTAATTAAGGTAGTTGTGGGATTTTTTCCTTGCTGGTATAAAGACTTGTGAACATTGTATTCAACCTGGGGCCTTCAATATTTTATCGCGACTCTTGAGTTGATTTGGTCAAGTTTATTCCAATTATTGTAAATTTCTTTCGACAGTTGAAGAGCACGCTTTCAGACATTCTTAGATTCAACAGATTTGTGATTATTTATGTATCATTTTCGTTATTTTCTCGAATCAATAGATTTGTGCGATCCATTACTATCCACGCTGCATCATACACTAATTCCTTGTGGTCTTTTGTTTTTCATAAAAAATCTATTCCGCATAATTATATTTAATTGATAACAATTTTTGATGGAGAGAGAGTTTGATTGTTCGATGCAGAAGCATTTAATCTAACCCTATTATTATATTGATGTGTGTCTAAAATACACATTAAATGCATAAAATTTTGAGTATTTTTGTACACTAATCTTTATTTTAGTATTGTTTTATTTAACTTTTAAGTTTTTGGTGACTAATAGGCTCTTTGTACTAATTAGTACGAAAAGAGGCAAATTTGATGAGGAATTACACTTGAAGGAGTCTAGCAGAGACAACTGATTTGGAAGGATATTTTGGTCAATTTCGGAGCCGAATTAGAAGACGACTGTTAGACAAACAATTGAAGAACTTTCTTTCCTCTTTTTGTGGATAAAGGTCACATCAATCGGAGTCCGAATGAGAGTGATATAACTAAAATACTGAAAACTAGTCATTAAGGTAAATTTGAGGAGATTTTGTTGGTTAAGACTTCCTTATTGATTAGGACTCTTCAGGATCGACTTTCTTTAGGACTCTTCCACATTTTAGACTAGGTTTTATTTTACTATGAGGAACTAAAGCTCTAAGTGGATTTAATGGAGGAACTCATGGTTGTGAGGATCAGGTTTATTCATTCTAATTCAGTAGTATTTGCTTATTTTGTTGCGCTTATTTTTGTTCTTGAATGATTTACATTTGTGAATTTTTCTAGAAATAATATGCCATTGATTCTTGATTAGTGGTTGCAGTTATGAATTGAACAGGGAGCAAAGTTAATTCAGTGAGGAACAGTTATTACCAAACTAATTAACTAGGAATAAGTAAGGCTAGTTTATACATACCAAGGTTTTAAGTATAATCGCTAGGAGTAGGAACATCCAGTTCTTAATGCTATTGTCTTATAGTTGCCACTGTGCCTATTAGATGGTAAGCAATTAGTTGGACGGTTATTTCACTAATTGATTGAAGATGTTAGTAATCTCTTTGCGGTTGCGGGAGATTTACACTTATTTGCTAGATGAACTAGATTATCTTTAGTGATCCGATGATCAACCACGGGTAATCCGACCTTGAATTTACTGTTTGTTTCTCATAGTTTTTGCATACACATACTTTTTTTCTTTTATTAGTTTAGTTTCCATTCCAACCTTCACAAGCCCCCATATTAGTTATTTGTTTGATTTCTTGGATTAATTGAATATCGTCCCTCCTTGGATCCGACTCGGTATTTCCAATTACTTACTACAAATTAGTGAACCGTGAATATCGGTTTATTTTGATGGACGTCAACACACTCGTCAGATATTCACTAACGCTATTACTATATTCACTCATTAAATCTAAATATTATTTTTACATTGTTTATAATTTTAATAACATGAGTTTCACGATCAAAATCATTTTTTTCTATAAAACCTTCATATTTCCATAATAAACAAAGTTTGCAAACCATCAATTCTAATATTCGAGTTAAAAGCGATTGCAGTTAAATTAAGTCGTGGAATCACTATCTTTTAGCAATTTTAGAAATACATAATGACAAATCAATGCATAAATATCAGTATTCATTACATATGTGAGCTGTGTGAAATTATACAGTGAGCGGTGATAAGTACTAATACATACAAATTTGGTATATATGTGGTGGTACAATGACTAGTGGCACATTGATTGATATATCTTTTACACTTATGAAACCTAATAACTATTATATTTTGGGCAAATTATTTTTACATTTCTGTACTTTGGTCACCCTCCCCATAGGGTCCCTGGATTTTGGAAAATGATTATTCCGTCCCTAAATTTTAATGATAATAGACTCTCGGGTCCATGGAACCGGAATATTCTTTTTTCTCCGGCGAATCCCCACTTGAAAAGACAAAAATGCCCCTCCCACTTAAAAAATAAAAAATCCTCTTTCACCTTCTTCCGTAATTCATCTTCAACCCCCAACCTTGAAAATATCAAATCCAAGTGGCAATCGAATCCATAATCAGATAAGAGCATCATCTTCAACCTCTGGCAAGAACGCTCAATTATAATTAACCAACATAGAACAAAAAAACCATGAAACTAATTAATCTCAACAAAAAATTAACCCACATCCAATCTGAAAAATAGGGATGAACCCTAATCACATGACAAAATTTAAAAAAAAATCCAGATCTGAAATGAAAACTTCAAACATTCGTCGGCATTAACGAGAACTTGTTTGATTACTTGTCCCTGTCGTCGTTGACACTCGACGACTGCCCCGAGATCCTTCCATAGTAGCCGCAACCGGGTTGATGTTGGGAGGACCCTGCTGTGAGCGATGGTGACGCCGGAGAGAAGCTTCCCGAGCTCCTCGTCGTTCCTGATGGCCAAACAAGTGCCTCGGGATGCTGATGGGGAACTGGAGCCCCGCCTCGGGAGCTGGGCGTAGCGGCCTTTCTTAAGGAACCTTCTGATCCTGCCGACGGGGAATTGGAGCCCTGCCTTGGACAACCGGGTAACCACCTTTTTCCTGGGCCCACCGCCCTTCCTCCCTCTGAATCCCTTCTTCAGTGCTGCTGCGTCCATTGCTTCGGCTTCTTTCTTGTGAAGTGGTAAAGGGCTTTTTTTTCAAAGAATCGAAAACAGAGAATTAGTTTGGTGTCGAGTGGGGAGAAGCTCCTGGGAATTAGGGTTTCGATAAATTGAAGCAATTGAATTTTTCGAATCCTTAATTCTCCTTCACTTGCTAATTTAAACTCCAATTGAATCTGGGCAATTTTTGGGTTTTGTTCTATGTGAGTTTAATTTTCTTCCGTTTTGCTAAGTGGCTTTTTTTTAGTGGAAGGGCATTTTGGTCATTTCAAGTAGGGGTTCACCAGAGAAAAAAGAATATTCCGGCTCCAGGGACCCAAGAGTCTATTATCATCAAAACTTAGGGATGGGACAATCATTTTCCAAAAGTCAGGGACCCTATGGGGAGGGTGACCAAAGTACATGGACATGAGGGTAATTTGCCCTTATGTTTTTGATATTCTCCAACGCCTACTACATACATATTTTTTGGCTACTACAGACATATTCTCTTACAAGAATAAAACCAAATTGTTAATTTGTCAAAAAAAAAAGGTTCACAAAATGAACGGAAGCAAGTGCTGGCTTACTAATCGGATCCAGCCCATTTAATGAAGAAATATGGGCTGGGGCTGTTAAAATGTGAAATGCATTATAGGCCGCTCTGCCCATTTTCGACGGGCGAAGGAGCGCAAAATGGCAACCGGACCAAACCGTCAACAAAATTGTAATTGAAATAAAGAACGTTGCAGGTTGGATGACGAGGAAGATCCTTAGCCTTAATCGAACAGAAAAAAGAAATAAAGAAGTCATAGTCACAATACATGTCATCTAATTCGAAAAAAAGCAACATTTTAATTAATTTTGTTCTTAAAAAATGTATATTCAATTTTTTCTTTGAACTCCACTCTCCAAAAAATAAACAACTTTAGGGTAGGCAAATTTTTTACACCTACGATATTTTGACACCGGAAATGAGGTGAGTATTGAAACAGAGTTGTGTGATAACAACAATAGATACAAGAACAATTCACTCAAATTTTATGTTAAAATTTTCATATTAAAACTAAAATTTCAAAGTTATGAATAGTTTCAGACTTATAAATAATTTTACCATACTTGTAACTTAAAATTAATATGCTTATGTCTTAAAATTTGGAGTTACTTTGCTGAAGTCCTCTGATAGCGCCCTTTAATATTGTGCGTATTGATCGTCGCTATATGATACCCTTGATGGAATACTTTTGTACTCTTGGCGTAACCGCTTTTTGGAGACTCTTCGTGTGGAATGCAAAAATTTACTTATAAAAAAAACTTATGTCTTAAAATAATTAATAGCCACATTCCAAATATTTTTTTCCTATGTACAATGTATCCCACTCCACTTGGAGGGCCTTCTATAAATACCTGCCAAAACACTAATCAAAAGCATTGCCTACCAAAAAAGTTGGGTTTGGAGCATGAGGACGAGTGGTGGAGTCGATCCAGTTGAGTGAGGATGCGAAGGAAGCAAAATGGACAAGCCGCTGAAGACCCGGTGGTCGTCAAGTTACTGGCGGGCGCCAGCTAGCTTGAGAGAACAAGCGCCTGGCGGTCGACAGGGGGCAGGCGCTCGAAATGGGCGGGCACCAGCCGGACCTAAAAAAATGACTTTTAGTGGACTGTTTTGTGCTTTTCGGCCCCCAACCCTTCTAGATTTTGTGCCTCTATATATACACATGTAACCTCATTAAATGTGTGGCAAAAGTGTAATTGGTGTGAGTGAAACACCAAAGGAAAAAATAGTAAAAAATATCTGGCTTGGCACGCCCCCAGATATAGACGTTCTAGTCGAACTCGGTAACCAAATTCTCTTATTTTTTGGCGTTAATTTCGTTCTTTATATTGTTGGCACCCTTGTTTTCCCAACAAAAAAATATATTTTCCTATGGTACCTTCCTTGCCACCATCAATGGCGACCCTAATAGCTCCTATAGTTGCCACCTTACTCTCCATATGGTGCAACAACTTTATAGCAAAGTGGCTGTCTAGAACCATCAAAGGCACCCCTCCCCCACCCGTAACGGTGGCCGGAGCTTACCCTATTGTGGGCCATCTCCTAATGCTGGCCCGCTCCCCTCTCCCCTTCAGGACATTCTCTGACTTAACAAACAAACATGGGCCTATCTTCACCACACCCATCTGCTTATACAAGACCGTGGTTTTGAATACCTGTGAATGGTCCAAGGAGCTTTTGACCACCAAAGACATGGCTGTTTCCAACCACCCGAAGCTGACAGCCGCCAAGCATCTGAGCTACTACTTCGCCATGTTCAGCTTCGCGTCCTACAGGATGCACTGGCAAGACACGAGGAAGCTGACCAACCAGGAGATGCTCTCCAACAAGCAAGAGTCTTGTTGGAGGTGACCGGCTACTTTTGGAATTCCGAAGCGGAGACCCCCATTAAGGAGCTTTATCAGGCCTGGAGGAACGAGAGGGATCCGACGATGCCGGTGTATCCCCTCGAGTTGATTTTGTGGTTTGGAGATCTCAACTTGAACATGATTCTTAAGATGGTTTCTGACAAAAGGTAATGCAAATATGAACGAGGGAGAATTTGATGTTGTGTGAGATTCTACCTGAATCGAATTTGGATTAATTAACGGGTACTCGGTGGCTACGTACAAGGGAGACGAGGAGAAGGCGAGGCGGATCGAGAAGGCGATGTGAGAGATCTTCACCTTCTTGGAGCTGTTCGTGGCGAGGGACGCGCTGCCATTCCTGAGCTGGCTCGACATTGGCAGACACGAGGAGGCCATGAAGAGGACGGCACTTAAAATGGATAACATTTTAAGCGAGTGGGTGGCCGAGCACCGTCAGATCCCCGACACCGACAAGGAACCTGTTATGAATTCAGCAACCAGAGAACAAAATGCGCAAAGAACACGGACACAAGAGATAACGTAGTTCGGCCTAATGCCTACATCCACGGAGAGAAAGGAGAACTTTTATTGATGAGTTTTCGAGCCACAAAGCCATACAAAAAATCTAGGGTAACATGTCTTTATATAGATACAAACCCTTGGTGTACAAGTAACCTATCTAGGTCAGATTAGGAGTCCAAAACCTAGCCAGAATAGGAATAGGAATAGGAATAGAAAATAAATTTTTTCTATTTCTCGCCATCCCAACAATCTCCACCTTGGCGAGAAATCATCTCGTGGAAGAACCATGAAGCTTCACCCAAACTTCAACAAACTCCACCTTGACAAAACACCACCCCATGAAGAACCATGAGATCTTGCAAAACCAATCCGACTCCACCGACTCCATCTCGGACCATAGATAACTGCATCAATAAGATCATCTCAACTTTCTCTTCACCTTTTGTTCAATCACTTGGAGCCAGCCCCCAAACTCGAGCTTCTGAGCTTGCTTGGCCTATTTCCTCCAATCTCTATTGAACCCCAACTAGCAAGTCCACCTGCTGAAGTAACCTTGCGACAAATAGACACGCCCTCTATTTTTCGGTCAGCCCCATGCTCCGCGACCTCGAACTACTTTTTCGCTGGACCTTCTTGCCTCAAACCAATGCTACATGTCATAGCATACAAAGGGCAACCTTTTGTTCCACCAAGTAGAACCCTCGACATGCCTCGAATTCCATCATTCGGCCTTGAGTGAGATACCCGATCCGCGCGTGGTGTTAACAATGGCTTCCCATTCCCCATGCAAAACCTACCCAACATCTTTGACGTGCACTTCCCTTTAGACAACCATAGCGGGGCCCAGCTAACAATGCTTCTCCGAGACAACCATGGCTCCTTACCAACCATGCCTCTACGAAACAACCATAGCTCGCTATCCATGTCTCCGCGAATCCCAACTCTACTCAAACCATTCATGTCAAGCCTTTGCTCCCTCATACGAACCAACCTCATATGACCTGAGCTTTTGCCAACTCCTTCAGACCCATTGATGTGACTCCATCTACAATAATGTATCTCACTAACTTGTAGGTATTTCCTTTCACCCTTCATCCCTACCATCGCATCCTTCTCCACCTTCATTAGCATACCTTTATAACTATCACTGTTATAATCCAAGGTCCCTAATGAAAAGAGATTACCAGGATGCATTGAACTTGATAAGACAGAAAGCCAGCCACCATCTGACCCGTCTGAATATGTGGCCATGGTTGTGGATGCCAATCCCTCCTCGTTGTCTTGATCCCTAGTTCATCCTGGATAGTCCCCTTCATGTGCTCTTCTCCGCACTTGAAACCACTTCCATTGAACTTCTTTGACTCCGACCTGGATCCTCTTCCACAACCCAGCTGGTGGCTCCTCATCATCCGCCAAGCACAAGCGAATCTTCGCTACTGCCTTAGCCTCCAACTCTTCCCACTCTTGCTCCTTCATCTTCTCGGACTTCTTCTCTGAGAGCGCGATAACCATCCCTTGCTGCACGAGGAGATCCCTGATACGCATTTGTCATAACCCAAAATTCAATGAACCATCGAACTTCACAAGAGCAAACTTCGCGCCGTGATTCGACATCCTCCAACCTTAGCTCTGATACCACTTGTTAAGAATTTAGCAACCAAGAGAACAAAACGCGCAAAGAATACGGACGCAAGAGTTTATGTGGTTCGGCCTAATGCCTACGTCCACGGAGAGAAATGATAACTTTTATTGTTGAGTTTCTGAGCCACAAAGCCATACAAAAAATCTAGGGTAACATGTCTTTATATAGATACAAACCCTTGGTGTACAAGTAACCTATCTAGGTCAGATTAGGAGTCCAAAACCTAGTCAGAATAGGAATAGGAATAAAAAATAAATCTTTCCTATTTCTCGTCATCCCAACAGAACCGGACTTCATATACTCTACGCTCTCCGTTTTGCAAGAGACACGCTTCACCTGTTTCGACTCCGACACCATCCTTAAGTCTTATTGTTTGGTGAGGACTTCGTCCTCGGTTACGATTCCGACACCATCCTTAAATGAGTAGTTGTGTTATACTTCTCTTGGGTTAGAGACCGGCAATCCGATCAGTTTCAGTGTTATCGTAATCAGATGGCATGATAAAACCACGTGGATCTGATTGACATTAGCATAGGTGATTTGGTTGTTATTAAGATAAAACCTCTAATAAAAAATTTAAAACCAAGAAATATTGATATGTCAAATAGCGAAAACACAAACTTTAATTAATGTTACGTTAATTGAGGTGAAATAGTAGTTTATACTACAACTTTTTTTATACGTTATTACTCATCAAAAGATTATGTCAAATGTATACGAGTACATTATACTTATTGTGATGTTAGTACAACTTTCCATCGACTAATAACAGAATATCATTGGTGGCAGTTGTGACCCGATCACGGTGACCATAATCTGGGCTATTTCACTACTACTGAACAACAAGGACACCCTGAAGAAGGCTCAAGAGGAACTAGACGCGGTCGTGGGATCCGACAGGCTGGTCAACGACTCGGTCACTAAGAAGCTTGTCTACCTCCAGGCAATTGTCAAGGAGACGCTCCGCTTGTATCCACCATTGCCCATGTCGGCTCCCCGAGAGCTGGTCGAAGACATCACCATCAACGGCTTCCATATCGCAAAGGGAACGAGGCTGATCCTCAACCTTTTGAAGATCCAGAGGGACCCCAAGATCTGGTCCGATCCCTTGAAATGCATGCCCGAGAGGTTCCTCACTAGTGCCAAGGACGTCGACGTTAGGGGGAAGAACTACGAGTTTCTATCCTTCGGAAGCGGAAGAAGGATGTGTCCCGGGGTGACCCTCGGCATGCAAATGGACTGTTGAAGCGGTGGATATGAGTGTGAGCTCTGGACTCACCACCATGAAGGCCACCCCACTTGAAGTTATGATCTTCCCACGCTTGCCTCACCGCCTTTACGTTTGAAGTGTTGGGTTTTGAATGAAAATTCAATGCAAGCCCAAAAATGAAAAGGCCCAAAAGGGAAATGGAAAAGTGCAATACCACATTGATTAGAGCAAGGAGGATTTCCTTGTTTATAAGGAACTCCACTCCTTACCTCTCAAACTTGGTTGACCACCCAAAGGTTGACCCACCGCTAGCTGCCTGCATTGGACGCAGGTCGCAATGGGTGCTTTGTGGTGCACTTGGCACGTGTGCATCGTCGCGAGGAGCTGGAGGAGCCTTAAGGAAGGGCTGCGAGATCCGTCGCGAAAGGGCGCCATCTCTTACAAGAGTCCGAAAGTTCTGGGTATATAAGGGTTCGCCCGAAAGTTTCGAGATACGTGTGCAACGTTCTTGGAAACGCCCTTACAGTCGTTGTATCTTTGGGACGATTGCCGTAGCCCGTACCGCACTGAAATATACGGGGCAATCTCGTCTTACGGAGAAAGTGTCCAACACTTGCCTCGACTGCCGAAGATCCTAATCAAGTACACCAACCCTCCGATACAACATGAAGTTGATTTTTGACTTACCACACAAACATCGGTTTTTCAAAATTTCAAGTTTAGACTGTTCAATGTCGTGTTCAACAAAAGTTATCCAGTTATTTGTTTTACAAATAAATTATTTTCCTAGATGTGACTTCATTGTACTCATTAATCTTTTGATTAATAGCGTCTGAGTTATCCCGCCGAAGTTAAGATAATATGTACCTGCTCTCACTGGCACACGTAAGAGATATTTAGCGCTCTTTGCGATTTTTTACTGATTAGTCTGCTTATTGACTATAAGCCATTTGTAGACCACTCTTTTTTTTAGAAGAGGTATATGATCTTATTTATGGACACCAAATATACATCAGAGTTATACCAGATTACAGATCGCCAAGGAGCATAACAGATGGCCCAAAAACAAACAGATTACATCAATCAGCCAGCAGGCAAAGCAAGGAAAGAGTCTTGGCCATCGTCATTCTTGAAAGTGTTGGACCAGAAGGACCACTCATGAAAGCGCATGAGGATCGCTGTTGCGACTATAAAGCAGGAAAATAATTAACAAAATCTTCGTCCGGCGACCGGAAACCTTGATAATGTCATGTGATGGTCTCATCAACGACCAAGCACGTTCAATTTCGTCCATTTACTAATGAATTAAGAATTGTGTACTGTACAACTAGTAAATTAATTGATTTCAGAGTTGTTGTAACATAATCAAAATGTCTCAACTTTAAGTCATTAAAAACATAGTAATATTAATATTGGAAAAGTTTTGTTAACTTTCAAAAATTATAACCGGATCAATGAATTGGTATAACAAAAAAAAATTCTACTTGGAGGAGCTAGCGCCTATAAATACCGGCGAAAACACTCTCTAAAAGCATCGTCTCTGAAGCAAAAACATATATACTCATAGCGACTTCCCTAGATAATGGCGAACATAATAGCTCTTATAGTTGCCACCTTACTCTTCATTGGGTGCATCCACTTCCTAGCCAAGTACTTGGTGTCTAAAACCATCAAAGGGACCCCCCACCGCCTGTAACGGCGGCCGGAGCTTACCCTATAGTGGGCCATCTCCCAATGCTGGCCCGTTCCCCTCTCCCCTTTGTTACTTTCTCCGATTTAGCAGACAAACACGGCCCTATCTTCAGCATCCGTCTCGGCTTACACAAAGCCGTGGTTGTGAACAGCTGGGAATGGTCCAAGGATCTGTTCACAACCAAAGACATGACTGTTTCGAACCGGCCGAAGCTGACAGCAGCCAAGTACCTGAGCTACAACTTCGCCATGTTCAGCTTCGCCCCCCAGGGAACGTATTGGCGAGACTTGAGGAAGCTGACTAACCAGGAGATGCTCTCTAACAAGAAAGAGGAGTCTACTGACTACGTTAGGAACTCCGAAGCTGAGCTCTCCATTAAGGAGCTTTACCAGGCCTGGATGGACAAGAGGGATCCCACAAAGCCTGTGTATCCTCTTGAATTGATTTCGTGGTTTGGCGACCTCAACTTGAATATGATTCTTAAGATGGTCGCTGGCAAAAGGTAATATGTTGAGGCTGCTGCATCTCTAGATATAAGTGTGGTAGATTTATCTTATTTGATTTTGTCTTAAAAATTTGGGTTAGTTATGAAGATTCATATGGGAATGGTCATGGGTAGAGTAAGTAGGGTATAGGTAGAACCTTAACATAATTTAGTTTGGAGATTTAAACTCGTACCCTACCTTTGGCCTTCAAAATATTTCATTATTAGACTCGTACCCTACCTTTGACCCTCAAAATATTTCATTATTAGACCCGCATTCTTACCCTCTGAGTCTGCAGGGTCTATTGTGTCTGCAGGGTTTGACCCTTGAATAAAATGTAAGACATTTCATTAATTTTTAAATATAAAATTTTAATTTATATATATATATTATTACTAAATCATAATGAATGTGTAAAAATTAATCACAAAATCTCTAGTAAATTAATAAAGAAAATTAGAATTCCATGTATGTCAAATTTCAATGTCAATATCATGAAGCATTTTTTAGAATATTTGAGAACTCTATTACAATTTAGGGAAAAGTCTACTTTAGTATCCTGTGGTATAGCCCAAAATCACTTTAGTACCCTGTAGTAAAAAACTGACCAATCGAGTCATACTTATTCTAATTAACATAAAAAAGGTCCACGGGCAGCTGCCTCCACGTCAGCTTTTTTTGATGATGTGTCCTCTCCCCACTCTCTCTTCTTCTTCTTCCTCCTCTTCTTCCTCCTCTTCTTCCTCTTCTTCTTCTTCTTCTTATTCTTCTTCTTCTTATTCTTCTTCTTCTTCTTCTTCTTCTTCTTCTTCTTCTTCTTCTTCTTCTTCTTCTTCTTCTTCTTCTTCTTGGCATTATAAGCGGAGAAATACACGAAAGTATCGTACATCGACCCGTTAGAGAAGTCCTTATCGATCCCGTACTGCAACGCCGCCCCGGAGTGCTCGTTGATCAATGATAGGACCGTCCCCGTTCGATCCCGCACCTTGACCCGTTCGAGAGGCCCGCCCCTCAACCCATTTTCTGTATCTCCGCGGTCGTCCTCCTCTGCGAATCCGCCGGCGAGCCACGAGAAGCTCATCCACGTCATCCCCGCAGCGCTGCAAATTTTACGGTCGGCGACGGTTACTCACCGGAGGAGCTGCTCCCGATGGTGCTGACCTACGCGGCGGACCTGGCAGAGTTTCATGTTCGACGCGGGGGCGATCGTGGCCGGTTCCCTCTTAGGGACGTCGCCAGTGACGACGTTTATCGAGTCATCGATGGGAACACGGGAGGACGGCGCTAACGACGGCGGGGTACTTTTTCCTGGCGTTCTTCTTCACACTGCTGCTGGCATCGATAATGCCGTGGGCGGTGGGGCCCCTACTGATGAGAGTTGCAGGCCCGGGGGAGAAGCGTTAGATGGCGTCGGCTCAGGTGTTGTCGGGCTCACGGAGAAGGAGAAGAAGAAGAAGAAGAAGAAGAAGGGGGAAGGAGGAGAGAGAAAGTGAAGAGAGAGGGGAGAGAACACGTCATCAAAAATTGCTGACGTGGCTGGCCTAGTTGGCCGAGCAGGGTCCGGGCAGGTCGGGAAGGGTTCGGGCAGCTGCCCGTGGACCTTTTTGATGTTAATTAGAATAAGTATGACTCGATTGGTCAGTTTTTTACCACAGGGTACTAAAGTAATTTTAGGCTATACCACAGGGTACAAAAGTAGACTTTTCCCTACAATTTATAAGTAAAAAATAAAGATAAAATGATCTAATCAGGGTCTAGTTAGGATAGTGTACAAAATAGAGTAAAAGGGTACAAGTATGGTAGGAATTCATAATATTCATACCCTTTTCTAGACCCTACCTCTAAAAGTAAACACATACTCATTATGGATGGGTAGGGTATGGGTAGTTTCTACCCATACCCTAGTTTTCGGAGTATGACCAAAATACTCTATTCTTGTCCCTACAAATATTTTATTGTTAGACACGTATCCTTACCTTTAAGTCTGCAAAGTTTGATATCCTTACCCAGGATCTGCAAAGTTTGATAATCTGTGATATTTAAAAAAATTAATTATATATATATTTAAATTTAATTCAAAATATTTTATATGTTATACGTCAACATTCAATAAACACTAAATTTTGAAATTTAAGTCAAATGGTACAAGGTTTTTCCTTTTAAGTTTTAAATACACAAGCAACTCAACAAAAGAAAAATATAGCTTAGTTGACTTCTATTGATGCATCCTTCGCAATATCTTCTAAGTTAGTTTTATACCAACATATTAAATAAGTGAAAGTTAATTATAAACTATCTAATATATCAATAAAGAAAATATGAATTATATGTATCTAGTATACTAATAAAGAAAATCAAAATAATACATGCCTCAAATTTCAATATCAATATCATCAATAATTGAAGTATATTCCAAAAAGTGTAACCATAATAGGATAACTTATTTTATTACTTCAAAAAAAATTATAAGAAATTTAAATGTCGCTAAAGAAACCAAAAGAGTTTGTATGATAGGTGGTTAAGATTTTGTGTTTTTTTTAAAAAAATTATGATGGATATTGTACAAATTTAGTGATTTACCTTGTCCAGTCTAAACTGCTCAAATTGTCCGACCCCCACGCGCAGATACTCAGTGGCGGCATACAAGGGAGACGAGGAGAAGGCGAAGCGTATCGAAAATGCAGCGCGTGACTTCTTTAAGTTCTTGGGGCTGTTCGTGGTGAGGGACGGACTGCCATTCCTGGGGTGGCTTGACTTCGGAGGACACGAAAAGGCGATGAAGCATACAGCGAAGGACATGGATGAGATCGTAAGCGAGTGGATGGTTGAGCACCGCAACGTCCCTAACTCCCAGAAACAACCGGACTTCATCTACTCTATGCTCTCCATTTTGCAAAACACCCACTTCCCTGGTTACGATTCCGACACCATCCTCAAGTCCGCCTGTTTGGTAATTTCTCATCCTTTTCTATCATAGTGTTAATTAATTAATCAATTCACGTCGAAAATTAACTTCTAAACCACGACGGGGTCAGAATATCATTGCCGGCGGGTGTGATCCAACCACGGTGACCATAATTTGGACGATTGCACTACTCCTGAACCACAAGGACATCCTGAAGAAGGCGCAAGAGGAACTAGACGCGGTCGTAGGACCCGACAGGCTGGTCAACGAGTCGGATATTGACAAGCTAGCCTACCTCCAGGCAACTGTCAAGGAGACGCTCCGGTTGTATCCACCGGCGCCGCTCTCCGGCCCACGGGAGCTGGCCGAAGACATCACCATCAACGGCTGCCATATCGCTAAGGGGACGAGGCTGATCCTCAACCTCTGGAAGATCCAAAGGGACCCAACCATTTGGCCGGAACCCTTGAAGTTCATGCCCGAGAGGTTCCTCACTCTTGCCAAGGACGTCGACGTAAGGGGAAAGAACTACGAGTTTCTCCCCTTCGGAAGCGGAAGGAGGATGTGTCCCGGTGCGACCCTCGGCCTGCAAATGGTGTACTTGGGGCTGGCTAGCTTCCTCCACGCCTTTGACCTCTCTACCCCTTCGGATGACGCGGTCGATATGAGCCAGACCGCTGGGCTCACCACCATGAAGGCCGCCCCGCTCGAGGTCTTGATCTCCCCGCGCTTGCCTCACAGGATTTATGTTTGAAGGTGATATGAACAGATCCACCCAGAAGGCAAATCATCTACTCTCGACGCGTTACTATGATCCACATTATAAAATTTGAATAATCAGTTTGTACTTTTGTATAATTAAAAAATTTATATATAAAAAAGATGAAGTTGAATAATTAGTGACAATGAGGATGATCAATAAGATTGTAAGTGTTTGTTTCGAAAATTATTAATTATCCTAATTAATGATTTTTTTTTGGTCGAGTCCTAATTAATGATTTTGAAGTATAAAAATGCGGAGAATCAAGAAACGAGGTCAAATTTATTATTAGTCCATGTCAATACGAGAGTCACGAGAATTCTGAATGTAATATCTGCCAAAAATTAATTAGTCTAACATTACAAATGGTAGAAGTTTTTTTATACGCTGAGGTATTCTATTAATATTGAATAGGATGTACAAGCAAACAAAAATCACCTAATCAGGGCCGGCACAATCGCCCCCAGTGATCACCTAATTATATAGTGATTCAATATACAAAATGATATCTTGATCGACCAACTCGTGTACCATTTTAACCATTTTTTAATTTGGTAGATGATGGTATGAATGAGAAACTTCCGATTGCTTCGTTCTTTTTGAAAGATCATCAGTTCCGAAGTCCTAGTACGATTTAACGGAAATTCAAGATTCAAATTTTTAACAATATCCAACTAATTTCTAATTAAAAAATTGAAACACGCATGCGAGTGTGGGTGAGGGCTTATTGACCTTTTTGCCCTTCTCGGATGGGTACGGAATTTGGCCTTCCGTACCTAATCCGGGCCAAAAAAATGGGACAGATAATTCTCTACGTTTTCATAGGTTAATCCTCTATGTTACCAAGGATTATTTGTATCGATATTTTACTAATCTGACTAATCTATATATGAGTCAGATATAATATATATATCGCTAAAGTATTCCCTAAATAATCACCAAATATTTTATTTCAGCCGTTCGATATCCTTTTTGTCTTGTTTAATTAGCTTCACTTGCGGCGGTACATTAGAAACGACCGTCAATTAATTATTCTCAGCTAATTGCACTATTGAGTGCTCTACGAAATTTCAAATGTCAATTTTTGAAAATACATAAATATTAAATAATCATTGGAATTGTCATATAAACCAAAGAATCGTGATTTTCTTGCTCACGGTCAATTCTCGACGAATTCTAAGTTGAAGAAGAAAAAAAACACTTATTGATAATAGCAATGGAAGATCCTCTTGTTTCCATTTTAGTTATCCTTCTCTCGCTATCCATAATTTGGTATTTCCTAAAGCTCTCACGAAAAGCAACCGGCGGACCACCGGAGCCATCAGGTTCCTGGCCTCTTATTGGGCACCTGCCGCTTCTCGCCGGGAGGCAGCCGCCCCATATAGCCCTGGGAGATCTGGCTGACAAGTAGGGCCCTATTTTCACCATCAAGCTAGGAGTACACCGAACCCTAGTCATCAGCAACTCGGACATGGCTAGGGAGTGCCTTTCGACCAACGACAAGACTTTTGCGAGTCGACAAGAATCGGACATCAACAACTTAGAGTATCTTCAGGCCGTTGTAAAGGAGTCGTTCAGATTATATCCAGCCGTCCCTCTTTCCTTGCCACATGAATCCATGGAAGACTGTACTATAGGCGGGTACCATGTCTCAGCAGGGACACCCCTCTTCGTCAACGTCTCCAAGATCCACCGAGACCCTCGCGAATGGGAAAACCCTGACAAGTTTCGACCCGAAAGATTCCTGACAACCGACAAGCATGTTGAAGTCAAGGGCCAGAGCTTCGAGCTCCTGCCATTTGGTAGCAGAAGAAGGATGTGCCCTGGAATTACGTTCGCCCTCCAGGTTCTGCACCTTGTGCTTGCCAATTTCCTACAAGGATTCAAACTCGAGAATCCGTATGGAACGACCGTAAATATGACCGAGAGTCCCGGATTGACCAACATGAAAGCCACTCCGCTGGATGCCCTCCTAAAGCCGCGCCTTCCAGCCCACTTGTAAAGGCCATAATAAGCTCGAAGAAATTCGTTATCGAAGCCTATCCACCACAAAGAGAATATTACTTACAAGCTGCCGGGAATAATTGAGTAGTGTTAAGATTTGTGTAAAATAATTTTTTTTTATAAGTTTGTGAAAATAAACATTATAATTGAGTGGTGTTTTTTTCTCATATGTTCTCCTCAAACATATTATTTTTTGTGAAGGGGTCCCTTTGATGGTTATAGACACCCAATTTGCTATGAAGTGTATGCACCATATGGAGAGTAAGATGGCAACTGTAAGAGCTATTAAGTTCGCCATTGGTGGTGGCACGGAAGATACCATAAGACTAAATATTTTTGCTCGAGAGTGACGATGCTTTTCATTGGTGTTTTGGCGGGTATTTATAGGCGGTCCTCCAAGTAGAGTAAGCTAAATTTTTGTTTTGACCGACTCATATCTGAATATTAGTGTTTTTAACAATTTATATTCAAATCGGTGATATTTCTAAAAGGCGGCATAATCTCTAATAAATATTTAATAATATTGTATTCCTAAAAATTAATCTCAAGATTTATTAGTGAAACTAAAAAAAATATTCCCTGCCCATAGTAGAGTGGCTTACATATTGTGTACCCAGAAATGTATAGGTTGATTATTTTTTGGGCGAGTCTCAATCCAAAGAAAAAAATATTGAATATACATTTAAAAAAAATTTTAACTGATATACAATCAGAATGTTGAATATTTTCGAATTAGATCACACGTATTGTGACTATAACTTCTTTCTCTTTGTTTCTGTTCGATTAAGGTTAATGATCTTCCTCGTCATCCAATGGGCGAAATTATTTTCTTTATGGGAAAAGTTCAATTTTTTTGTCCGTGATTCGTGAATTTTTGATATATGATCCTATACTTTAAACATGTTTTTTGAATCACGTGGTTGCAATAATTTGACACATCAATTTTTTGGATCACATCTCAAAATCGCAAACTACATAGTATAAGAGTAAACTTTTCCTTTTTTTAACAATTTTGTTGACCGTTTGGTCTGGTTGTCGTTTCTGTTATTTCGCTATCATAAGCCCGTGACAGGTCGGCCTACAACCTGAGCCCGTATATCTTCTTTAAATGGGCTGGATCCGTCTAATAAGCCAGCACTTGCTCCCGTTCATTTCGTGACAGTCTTTTTTGCCTTTTGAACAAATTAACAATTTGTTTTTATTCTTATTAAAAAATTGTGTGTTAGTAGCTAAACAATTTGTATGTAGGAATTCTCCGATGTTAAACCAAGTATCACTACTCATTATACCACTGCATATGTACCACAAATTACTGCACTATTATTACTCAGTGTACCATTGTTATGTATAATGTCGCACAACTTACTGCAGACCACTACTCATTCTACATGTATTACTTACTAATCGCATATGTAGTATTACTCGCACGTTTAAGAATCACTACCTACCGTATGTGTATCATTACTCATAAGCTGAAGTGTATCATTACTTACTACATAAGCTGAATGATTAACTGTACTGCCGGAATAGGGTAATCTTTGATGAAAAACAATTCGACCTGGAATTTCTCAAGCATTCCATCTTCTACGAGACGCAGGAATGGATTTTCTGGTCAAGAACTATTAAGAGTGTGATAAAGGCTTCGGGCTTCCCTGTAGTTTTTTGGGAAGTTGTTTTTTCTCTTTTACTTTTCTTGTATATTCGGCACTTTCTTCCTCTTTAATATAGCATTTTACCTACCAAAAAAAAGATTAACTGTACCGCCGCACAACAATGTTGAAAAACGTTTCAAAAATAAATAAAATAATCCACGCACTAATAAATGACCCAAATAGTCGGCAAGGACCATCTTTCCAAATACACAAAAAGAAATAAGTTCATGCAATAAACTATTTTTTTAGTTTTTATAGCATCAATATTTGTTACCTTAAAAAAAACATACTATAAAATTTTAACGCAACCGTTTGTTAATTTTTTACAGCATCAATACTGTTTGATATCTCAAGAACCAAACAACATATTTGTTGTTCAAGAGGAAATAAATTATTCCTTACAAAAGCAGAGAAATTACACATATTTTCCATCTAATACTAAAACAAGAGACCATGCAAATTCAGACATACAACTTGGCAGGCAGACGAGGCTTAAGACGGACCATAAGCGGATTCAACTTCGGAGCGGTCATTCCAGGCATCTCGGCCAAATCAACCGGTTCGCCCATCGGGGAATCAATATCAAACCCATGAAGAATACGAACCAGCGTCAAGGGGAGGGTGTGAAGCGCGAATCCAACACCAACGCAGGACCTTCTCCCCGCCCCGAAAGGAGTGAGCTCATAGTTCTGAATCCCCCTGATGTCAACATCCACGTGGCGTGTCAAAAACCTCTCCGGCCGGAAGGCCAACGGGTCGTCGCCCCAGATGGTCGGGTCCCGATGGATTTTCCATAAGTTTAGTATGAGTCGGGTCCCGGCCGGGACGTGGTACCCTCCGATGGTGCAGTCCTTGCTGGCCTCCCGGGGGCCGGAGAGGGGAGCGATTGGGTGGATGCGCATGGTTTCTTTGATTATGGCTTGGATGTATGTGAGGTGTTTTATGTCTGATTCGTTGACCAGACGATTTGCACCTACGAGGTTGTCTACTTCTTTTCTGGCCTTTTTGAGTTCCAACTGATTGTTCAGAAGTAAGGAAATTGCCCATGTTAATGTGTTTGCCGTTGTGTCGCTCCCCCCGGAAATCAGAGCCTGGAACAATAAAAGCATATCTACGTTAACAAACAAAATCGAAATATTATTAGGCATTGAAGATGAATACACAAAAAGTCAATCGAGTAGTCTTATAGCAAACAATTCAAAATTATTTAGAATGATGGTAAAAGAGTAAGTTAATATAACCGTACTAGGCAGGTTGACTTGATACTGGTATCCTCGTCAATGGGAAAACCGGAGAGCCGTCCTTCCTCCTGAAGCGACAACATGATGTCAATGAAATCCTGATCACCTTCACCCTTGATCTCTCCTCCAGCTCTCCTCCTCTTGTGTTCTTCCAACCAACCCCCTAAGATCATGTCCATGTCCTTGCCATTCTTCCTCATCTCCTTCACAATCCCTTGCAAATCCAACCAGCCTAGTGAAGGAAACGCATCCGAGATCACGAACAACCCTATCAAATGGAAGAACTTGGCCACCACTTTCTGACAAAACCTTGCCTCGTCCCTACGGTCGAACACTTTCCCAGCTATACTCCTAACGATTGCTCCGAGTGTCATGTCATGAAGCATCTCCTGGAGGTTCAAAACCACAGTCCCACCGGACGACAGGTCGTAAAGCATCTTTGTCCACCGGTCCAGCTCCCGACCGAAGACCTGCTTGAGCTGCTCGTGGCGGCGGGTTGAGAGGAGCTCATGCATCACGATTTTCCTCATCTCCCTCCAGTGAGGCGTGCTGGGCGCGAACCCGAAAACCGCGTGGTCGTATCACATGTGCTTGGTCCCCGTCATGGTCGGACGGGAAGCGAGGGACCTGTCGTTCGTGGTGTAGCATTCCTTGGCCATCTCCGGGGACGACACCACGACGGCGCGGAGGCTGCCCGGCCGGAGGCTGAAGACGGGGCCGTACTTGTCGGCCATCTCGCCGAGCTTGTGGTGAAGGAGCTTGCCGGAGCCTCCTAGTAGGTGGAGGTGACCTATGATCGGCCATGCTCCGGCCGGCTCCGGAGCTAATTTCCTGGTGTTATGATCTGACGATCTTTTGAGGATTGAGAAGTAGATAAAACTGATTAAAGAGGCTAATAACGCACTAATTACAATTAATTGGTGGTGCAAATCCATTGTGGATTAGCTAGTGTTGAGAATTTTTTAATTGTGATGTAAAATCGTAAACAAAATTTATCGAGATGATTAAATATTATAGTTAAAACCAAATTCTAGAAAATAAAATGAGACATCAACACATATTTCATACAGAAATATTCCGCACGATAATTTTCCCTTTTCTTTCTTTGTAGCTCTCCTTAGTTTCCTCTTCTCCGGATGAATTTTCTTTTCTTTTGAAGGATGCAATTATGTGGAGTCATGCATCTCTTTTATAGAAAAACGTACCTAAACTAAATGACAAACATATGAAATAAAAAAAGTAATCAAGTAATCTTATTCTCCTACTGATACCGATTTGTGATTCTTCAGCCAACCATATTAAGGAGGTTGGATAGAGCTCCACTAATATAGTGAGCAGTAGTATGTGAACTACAATCTAGGTTGTTAAATGGGGGACGTGTGTATCTTTTAGTCCGAAGATTGAGATCCACAAATATAATATACATGACCAACTCATTTATGGCCTGATGGATACGGTGTCAGTTCTTAAGTATGAGGTGGAATGATCGAATTCCATAACCGTCTAAGATCCGAAATTGTGGAAATAATTTAAATCTCACCAAAAAAAATATATAATATACATGAGCATCTTGGGAACGAGTGTAACATTAATGTCTCTACAAGACATTGATAATTTACCTTAATGATGCTTTTAGGGTGCGGTAACATGTGTACCACTAAACGCAACAAAAAACTAAATGCAATATGATGGGCCAATTTGATCTTCTTCATCTTTTTCTCAATGATATCATATAATGAACCATGATCAACAATATAGAGAAACACAACATGTGTACATGGGCATTTTGAGAATGCGCGTATCACCAAACACAACATGGTATACTAGCTCACCCCCTGTCTTTCGACAATCGATTAAAAACTCTCCGAGGTTTGATTTTATTATACTCTCAGACCCCTCGCTGACGTCAGCTTTATTACTAAAATGACCAGTATACCCTAAGTCATCTTCTCCGACCCTTCTCTCCATCCCCGACAACCGATCCGTACATCTCCGACAATTTCTTCGTACCGACCACCAACCTCCTCACCCGGGATGACTTCTCCGGTGTCGTCGTCTGTTCCATCTCCAACAATTACTATCAGGCCCCTGATGTAATTATCCCTTTATTTTTTTTAAACGAAACAAGTTTTAATCTTTAATCATAAAAATTAGGTAAACTATAGTGTGTACATTGAAATTTATTAATCTCTTTCGTATCATCCAAATACACTGCCAAATAAAATAATAACAACAGTGAAGGTACATCGGTTGGGTATGGAGCCTGAGTACGAGTGAAGTATTCAGTTGGTTCGAGTGAAGAACCATCAGGATGGTCCGAGAGTTGATCGATTGGGTTCGGAGTCCGGGGACGCTTAGAGAATCAATCGAGTTAAGAGTCGAGTGAAGACGTTGAGGACATCCGAGGGTCGTGTGGCTCGAGTGAAGAGCCTTGAGGATGATCGAGGTAGCGATTGGGTTCGAGAGGCGGAGTTGAGTGAAGATGAAGCGAAGCGAAGATGAGGAGCCACTAAAGGGCTGGCGAGCGCCAGCCAACTCGCGACCGCTAGTTGGGACTTGCGGGTGTAAGTCAACTAGCGAATGCTAGTGCCGAGTTCCAGGAACTTCTGCATGAGACCACTGGCGATCGCCAGTTCGGCCCAAAAAGTTGCTGGACTTGGACAAAAATGTCTCTCAAGACCCCCAAATAGTTCCCTAGGTTGTGGGCACTATAAATACCTATTTGTCCCATCTTGTAATTGGGTGTGGTTTCCATTTGCCATTGTTCTCCAAAGTGAAAAAGAAGAAAACAGAGAAAAGGAGAGAAAAGAGAGAAGAGTGAGCCAAAGTCAATCCATTGTAGTGAGCGAGTAAAGCTCCACGTATGTGTGATATAGTGGAATCTCTCCTGGCTTGGCACGCTCCCAGACATAGATCGTTGAGGATCAAACAAGGTGAACAAATTTTGTGTGTCCCTCCTTGTACTTTTCTTTGTGTTAGTGGTCTGTGCTTAGTGTGCATTGTGCTTACTCGTGTGCTTGTATTTCTGTTGCATTGCTTGGGTCCATGGAAAGTGGGTAATTTTCCCAACAACTGGTATCAGAGGCCGGGTTAGGGCGTGGTGAGAGCAAGCATGATGGGTGAAGGGAAGTCGCCCGTGGAGAGGTTCGATGGTGTAGATTATGGCTTTTAGAAGATGCAAATAGAGGACTATTTGTATGGCAAGGATTTGCACATACCTCTTAGTGAGAAGAAGCCGGATGACATAAAGGAAGAGGAGTGAAAGTTGCTACACCAGAAAGCGATGAGTGTGGTGCACTTGTCATTGTCTAGAAATATGGTGTTACACACGGTGAAGTCAAAGTCCACCAAGGAGATGTTGGAGACTTTTTCCGAGATGTATGAGAAGTCCTCGGCCGCTAAAAAATTGCATTTGATGAGGAAGCTCTTCAACCTCAAGATGGTGGAGAGTGATACGGTGGCCAAGCACTTGAATGAGTTCAATACGACGATTGCCCAATTTAGCTCGGTGAAGATTGACTTCGACGATGAGGTACAAGCCTTAATCTTGCTAAGTTCCTTACCCAATAGTTGGAGTGGTATAGTCACGGTGGTGAGTGCCTCGGTGGGAAATATGACACTTAAGCTAAATGAGGTAAGGTGATCATGAGTGAGGAGATAAGAAGGAGAGAATCCGAAGTAGCCTCGAGTGCGGCGTTGAGTATGGGAAATAAGGGGAGGTACGAGTCGAAGGGAAGGAAGGACCGGGGTAGGTCAAGATCTAAACCGAGAGGTGGATCGAAGAGGGATTTGAGCTCGGTACAGTGTTGGAAGTGTAAAGAGTATGGTCACTTCTAAGATCAGTGCTCGGCACTAAGGAGGGAGGACGAGTCGGCCAATGCAACGACGGAAGACCATCGACATGTGTTGGTCTTGAGTGAGTGGAGTCCAATAGAGGAGTGGGTAGTAGATTCGGGAGCCTCATTCCACTCTTGTAGTGATACGAAAGTGATGGAGAAGTATGTCCTAGGTGACTTTGGCAAGGTTCGTCAAGCGAATGCTGAGACCTTGCAAGTTGTGGGCATGAAAGAGGTGCGAATCAAGATCCCTAACAGATCGTTGTTGCAAATGAAGGGTGTGAGGCATGTTCCCAGATTGAGGAGGAACTTGCTATTCGTGGGGCAATTGGATGAGGAAGGTTATGGTGTGGCCTTTGACCACGGGTCATAGAAGATCACCACTGGAGCATGGTGGTGGCTCAAGGAGTGAAGGAGGAGACGTTGTACGTGACAAGGAACACCCGTGAGTGGCAAAGTGGGCATGTGAGTGAGAAGGGGATGAAGGTGCTTTGTTCAAGAGAAAAACTACCAAGCTTGAAGATCGTGGAGGTGGGTCTTTGTGAGCATTGTGGTCTTAGAGAGTGGAAGAGAGCGAGCTTTTCAAGAGGTAATGTTTCCCAGAAGGATGAGAAGCTTGAATTGGTCCAAAGTGATGAGATGGGATCGGCACTGGTGGCATCCTTGGGTGGTTCGTTGTGCTACAAGACCTACATTGATGAGAATGGTCTTAAGGTGTGCTTGAGATCAAATGATGGCGAAGAGTACAAGCTCCAAGAGTTCGAGGACAAGGGAAGTATATTTGTGATGAGAGTTCTAGCATTGAGATGGTCAAGCAAGACATCTTAAACTCGGGTGGGAGCAAGAAGGTACTAAGTGGCTGGGAGGCCAGTGAGAAGAAGGTGGAACCAAGTTCCCCACCGCCAGTGGTTCCACAACGGAGATCCACAAGTGAAGTTAGTTCATCGCAGGAGTTCTCGCCCGCCAACTACTATCTCTTGTCGATAGGTGGTGAGCCAGAAAATTATGCAGTGGCACAGCAGAGTGAGCTTGTGCACAAGAAGATGCTTGCAAAGAGTGAGAAGATGGAGTCATTGAGAGCCAACGAGACTTGGAGACTAGTCAAACTCCATAGTGGCAAGGCATGGCATAATCGGGAGGCTAGAAGAGTTGGTATGGCAAGGAGAACAAATGTTACAAGGAGAGAGCCAAGATGAAGAAGACTCCAAGTGACTTCGTATGTGGTCGTGAGAGGTATGCCAAGGGTTATACGGGACCGATGAGTGCGAATGCAGAGGGAGTAGAGAGGAGGCTCATGAGAAGTCCTGGAAAGTAACATAAGAAGATAAAGAAGTAGATGCCCGTCCATTTGACAAGCTTTGTAGTAAATGGCCTATGTGATAAGAGCAAAAAGGCTAAAGTGGCAAAATGTGTGGATGCGGATGTGGCATCAAGCTACCTTGAGAGAAGAGGTGGTCTTGTAAGTATGATTACCAAGGAGAGTGCCTTGGAGAGGTTGGAGCTACGCTTGGTTTCAACTAGCCTTGCGAAGTAATGAGAAGAGACCGAAGCGCCGATTGGGAGAAGGTCACCTAGTGACCGGTGACGAGTACCGATTGGTGAAGATGGTCACCTAGTGACGGGTGACAAGCAACAAAGTGAAGAAAGTCATCAAGTGAATGGTGACAAGTTGCAAAAAAGTGAAGAAGATCACCTAGTGACGGGTGATATTGAGGTTGATCTTCGTATGGGAGATTGACAAGTGATGAAAGTTATCTAGTGACGGGTGATTGATGAAGTGGTTAGTCTCCGTGAAGGAGATTGACAAATGAAGATCGCCTAGTGACAGGTGATATGGTTAGTCTCCGGGTGGGAGATTAACAAGTATTGAAGATTGCCTAGTGACGGGTGATTGATGATGTGGTGAGTCTTTGAGTGGGAGATTGTCAAGTGAAGATGAGGATCGCCTAGTGACGGGTGGTTCGTGTGGAGGTCAGTCTCCATTTGGGAGATTGTTGAGTATGGAGCCTGAGTACAAGTGAAGTATTTAGTTGGTTCGAGTAAAGAACTGTGAGGATGGTCTGAGAGTTTATCGATTGGGTTCGGAGTCCGGGGATGCTCGGAAAATCAATCGAGTCAAGAGTCGAGCGAAGACGTTGAGGACATCCGAGGATCGTGTGGCTCGAGTGAAGAGCCTTAAGGATGATCGAGGTGGCGATCGGGTTCGAGAGGCGGAGTCGAGTGAAGACGAAGCGAAGGAAGAATGAGGAGCCGCTGAAGGCTGGCAAGCGCCAGCCAACTAGCGACCGCTAGTTGGGACTTGCTGGCGCAAGTCAACTAGCGACCGCTAGTGCCGAGTTCCAGGAACTTCTGCGTGAGGCCACTAGCAGTCACCAGTTCGGTCGGAAAAGTTGCTGAACTTGGACAAAAATACCCCTCAAGACCCCTAAATAGTTTCCTAGGTTGTGGGCACTATAAATACCCATTTGTCCCATCTTGTAATTGTGTGGTTGCCATTTTCCATTGTTCTCCAAAGTGAAAAGGGAGAAAAGAGAGAAGAGTGAGCCAAAGTATGGCATCCATTGTAGTGAGCAAGTGAAGCTCCACATGTGTGTGATATAGTGGAATCTCTCCTGGCTTGACACGCCCCCGGACGTAAATCGTTGATGATCGAATCGGGTGAACAAATTTTGTGTGTCCCTGCTTGTGCTTTCCTTTGTATTTGTGGTTCGTGCTTAGAGTGTGTTGTGCTTGCCCGTGTGCTTATGTTTCCGTTGCGTTGCTTGGATCCACGGGAAGTGAGTGATTTCCCCAACAACATCTAATGTTACAAGATCAATATTAAAAAGAAAGCGAAAGAGCATTCTTACACAACACATCGACAACGTAATTGTCATATTATTTAGGTCCGTATCTCCCAATCTCGATTCATATTGTTAACTTTAAGAAATTAACCAGCAATTTATGTTAAGCATCGTTATAGCAATTATCAGAAATAAAAACATAGTCTAATGCAAGCAATGTGAGAAAACCATTATTGCGGTAGACTAACATGTGCATGATAATAAAGTTTGTTATTTGGGATAATTACTGTCAGGCTCCTGGTGTTTGGCATATTTGCTTCTCACCTCCCTGTCGTTTGGAAATCGTTTAAAAATTCTCCCTAGTTTGGCAAAATTATACTCTTAGGCCCCTCGATGACATCAACATCTTTTTTTTGTCATGGAAATGACTGTTATACCCTTGGAAAAAATAAAAAAAATTTAATCACCAACATCTTCTCCTCTCCATCTCCATCTTCAAATTGGTATTTTCGTTGTTCAATTTAATTGCTTGTTAATAAGTTGCTTTAGTGGCTTGATTTTTTTGTTTGGCTTGTCTAATTGTTGTTGTAATTAGTGTTATTTTTTGGGTTTGGGTTGATATTAATTTTTTTTTGTGGAAAGAGTTGATACTAATTAAAATGTTCTTGATGTTCTTGAAGAAGGAAAAAGATGATTTCTGGGTTCGAAGAAGATAGATTTTTTTAAGGGTATAACAGTCATTTTAATGACAAAAATGAAAAAAAAAATATTATTAATGTCAACGAGGGGTCCTAGAGTATAATTTCGCCAAACTAGGAAAATATTTAATCAATTTTAAATGACAGGGAGGTGAGAGACGAATATGCCAAACACCAGGAGCCTTACAGTAATTATCCTTTGTTATTTCATGGTGATGGATCCCACCTATTTTGTGGGCCAGTGGTGAAGCTTATGGGTTTTTTGTCTGAATGGTGTTACTATTCATGATATTTTGTAAAAAAAGTGTCCGAATTTAAAGTATTGCGAAGGCGGTGTCCACGTGGCACGGACGGCAAAAAAAGTCGGATCTTGGACCAAGATCCGACTTTTTATGTCGGATGACCAAGATCCGACTTTTTTTGGCGAATCTATCATCCAACTTAAAAAGTCGGTTCTTGGCAAAATCCGACTTAAAAAGTCGGATCTTGGTAAAAAAATCATAGTGCGCTTCTGGCTTGGTGGTGAAGACGCCCACATCTCACTCTTTGGTCATTGGTTCGATTCATTCTACCAACATTTTTACAATCTTGTTTTTACTATCAACATAAATATAATATAAAATATATTAAATTGTAATAAATAGACAACGAATTCTTCATTGCCAATTTGGTCTAAGTTGTGGTCCTAAGGTTATAGGTTCAATACTTGAGTTGGACTTTTTTTGATAAAAAACTTATTTTTTAATAAAATTGTTTGTTTATCCATTATAATTGGTAGTTGGTCAAATAAATTTTTTTATCTATTATAATCAGTAATTGGTCAAATAAGTTTTTTAATTAAAAAATTATTTTTTATCCATTATAATTGGTCAAATAATTTTTTTATAAATTTTTTTTAATCTATTATAATCGGGTTTTTTAATACTTGACTTTGACAATTTTTTTAATACTTGACTTTGACAATTCTTTTATTATCCCTTCGTTTTACTAAATCATTCACCATAATTTTTTTTAATATTAATCATTCACTAATATTTTAATACCCATCATTCACAAAGTGATTTAATATTCACCATAATTTTTAATATTCACCAATTTTGTTTTAATATAGTGAATGATTTAATATTCACCATAATTTTTTTATCACTTCGTTTTAAAAATTGGTGAATATTAAACTGATTATCTTTGCTCGGTGGCTGCTCATGAGACGTGGATGATGAATACGAAAAGCTGTTCAAGAGACTAAACCCATCCAGGTATTATTATTGCAAGTTTTCTTCATTTTGTCTTAAACCTCATGTCCAAATACAATGCCAACTTAATCTAATTACTTATTTTCCCCTTTTTTTTAATCTAATTTTTTAGGGTGGTTATTGATAATGAGAGTTGCAAAAATTTTGACCAATTTTATTCTAATATTAGTGAATGATTAATATTAAAACGAAATTAGGGTGAATAATTTAGTAAAACTAAGGGATAAAAAAATTATCAATGTCAAGTATTGAACGTATGACCTTAGGTCCAAAGATCACAACTTAGACCAATTTGGCTATCAAGAATTACTTTTCTAATTATTATAATTTAATTTATTTAATATAATATTTATGTTGGATAGTAAAAATTAAAAACAAGATTGTAAGATGTTGGAATCGAACCTATGACCATTGATTAAAAAGTATCACCTTCTACCACCAAACCCAAACGCGTGTAATGTCTAGTTTACCAAGATCCGACTTTTTAAGTCGGATGTTCAATCCGACTAAAAAAGTCGGATCTTGGTTCAAGATCCGACAAAAAAAATTACCCGTCCCACGTGGACACCAAATCTGCAATACATGAAAACCGAACACCATTTTTACAATATGCCATGAACAGTAACACCTTACAGACATTTTACCCACATTACACGCGTTTGGGTTTGGTGGTAGAAGGTGATACTTTTTAATCAATGGTCATAGGTTCGATTCCAACATCTTACAATCTTGTTTTTAATTTTTACTATCCAACATAAATATTATATTAAATAAATTAAATTGTAATAATTAGAAAAGTAATTCTTGATAGCCAAATTGGTCTAAGTTGTGATCTTTGGACCTAAGGTCATACGTTCAATACTTGACATTGATAATTTTTTTATCCCTTAGTTTTACTAAATTATTCACCCTAATTTCGTTTTAATATTAATCATTCACTAATATTAGAATAAAATTGGTCAAAATTTTTGCAACTCTCATTATCAATAACCACCCTAAAAAATTAGATTAAAAAAAAGGGAAAAATAAGTAATTAGATTAAGTTGGCATTGTATTTGGACACGGGGTTTAAGACAAAATGAAGAAAACTTGCAATAATAATACCTGGATGGGTTTAGTCTCTTGAACAGCTTTTCGTATTCATCATCCACGTCTCATGAGCAGCCACCGAGCAAAGATAATCAGTTTAATATTCACCAATTTTTAAAACGAAGTGATAAAAAATTTATGGTGAATATTAAATCATTCACTATATTAAAACAAAATTGGTGAATATTAAAAATTATGGTGAATATTAAATCACTTTGTGAATGATGGGTATTAAAATATTAGTGAATGATTAATATTAAAAAAAATTATGGTGAATGATTTAGTAAAACGAATGGATAATAAAAGAATTGTCAAAGTCAAGTATTAAAAAAATTGTCAAAGTCAAGTATTAAAAAACCCGATTATAATAGATTAAAAAAATTTTATAAAAAATTTATTTGACCAATTATAATGGATAAAAAATAATTTTTTAATTAAAAAACTTATTTGACCAATTACTGATTATAATAGATAAAAAATTTATTTGACCAATTACCAATTATAATGGATAAACAAACAATTTTATTAAAAAATAAGTTTTTTATCAAAAAAAGTCCAACTCAAGTATTGAACCTATAACCTTAGGACCACAACTTAGACCAAATTGGCAATGAAGAATTCGTTGTCTATTTATTACAATTTAATATATTTTATATTATATTTATGTTGATAGTAAAAACAAGATTGTAAAAATGTTGGTAGAATGAATCGAACCAATGACCAAAGAGTGAGATGTGGGCGTCTTCACCACCAAGCCAGAAGCGCACTATGATTTTTTTACCAAGATCCGACTTTTTAAGTCGAATTTTGCCAAGAACCGACTTTTTAAGTTGGATGATAGATTCGCCAAAAAAAGTCGGATCTTGGTCATCCGACATAAAAAGTCGGATCTTGGTCCAAGATCCGACTTTTTTTGCCGTCCGTGCCACGTGGACACCGCCTTCGCAATACTTTAAATTCGGACACTTTTTTTACAAAATATCATGAATAGTAACACCATTCAGACAAAAAACCCAAGCTTATCCCTTGGGAAGAAAAAATCTGCATCGTGGATGTGCGATCAGCAATTTCACAGATGGCCCCTTTTTGGCCGATACTTCCTTTTTTTAAGTAAAGTTATTATTATCTTGAGATAATTATTAAAAGGACTCATGTGTATAGTCAAATAGACTCTGAGGACCCTATGGTTTTTCTATTAATTACTGAGCCAAGTAGTTTGGTTATTACTATACTTTTGGATCCCTGACTCAAGTAAATGACTCAAATACTCTTGCAAAAAAATTTAAAAAAATCAATTTATTGGTACGGGAGTCCACACCGCCGCCGGCGACAACCAAAATTAAGTCGCTGGAATCTTCTAACCCAAACCTCCCCACCGGGAAAGAAGAATCACTCACAGCCGGGGAAGTCATCCGATGCGGTCCTCTGAGCTCTTGACCCAACCTAATCGCGGTTTGGTCCTCTCTGGGGGTCGAGCACCATCCCGACGAGTAGTAAATCTCGATCGTCCGGTAGATGAACCGAAAGAAGGACTATTACGATATCATCTGATGCGGTCCTCTCTGGGCCGTCCTCTCCGATACGATGCCAACCTCGTCCCCTTCACCAAGGTTGATCTCCCCTACTCCTCCTCCAAGCTTCCCGATTTTTGATTGGGGCTGACGGTGACTCGGAGCCCATACAGCCCCTATGACTCGGAGCCCGTATAGCCCTCACAGTTTGGTTCTTCTTGCTTGAAATTAGGGTTTGGTTCTTCTTGCTTGAAATTAGTGGCGACTTTGATTTTGGTTGTTAGCGAGTTGATGATGATGGTGTGTCAGAAAAAAAGAATGTGAAGTAAGATTCCGACGACTTTAATTTTGGTTGTCGCCGGAAAAATGGCCGGAGAAGATGACCGGCAATTTTAGTTGACCGGAACAAAGGCATATCAGTCATTTCAAATATAAAATGAGAAAAAAAGCTATCAATGACACCAACCAGGGACCCGAAAGTATAATAATAACCAAACTATAGGGGCTCAACAATTACTAGAGAAACTACATGATCCTCAGAATCTATTTAACTATACCCTCGAGTCCTCTAAGTAATTATCTCTATTATCTTTTGAAATGACCGCCAAAGATTAACTAGTACCATAGGTACTATACCTTAGTTATCGGATAGACGAATATCGAAGATATCATTAAGATAAGCGCTATTTGATTATAATTTTTAAAGGCATCTGTAAAAATATACATAAATCCCATAGTGCCTCTAGATCCTGATAAAAATTGACCCGTACATACAACAAACATCGGACATTTCTATCCTCACTACGATGCGAAGTACCTAATGAAGAACCTATCTCCTCTATAGCTTAATGAAAAGCTACTAGGCTTTTGACATTTCAAAGAAAATGATGTAGCCTTGTTTGGAATATTATCTGGTCGATTATTTTTTTTGTAAATATCTGGTCAATAATTTTGTTTTGTATGAATCTCATTTCTTTAAAAAAAATATGTGCTGATTTTTTATCTATAAATCTTAGACTACGTTTAGATCCGCTCACCCAATAAATAATTAATTTCTCTCTCATCAAATTACTATTCAATCCAACACAATCTTTTACCATCTTTATTGGCGATCTCATCAAATCCGCTCACCAAACAAATAATTAATTTCTCTCTCATCCACATATTATCTATAATTTAATTTATGTTTACATATAAATTGTAATAAATATATAAAATTATGCGTCCATAATTATAACAAAGAAAAAATTAAAAGAGATTATATAGTGAGAAAGGAGAGAAGTTTAGATTGTGCCTCAAAATATGTCAATATTTGACTCTATTTATAGAGAATTGAAAAATACTAATTTTTATATTTTTAATTTGTTTTTATCATAAGATAATATTAATTATGATAGCCAAACAAATAATATCTACGAGTATCCATTTCAACGAATTATATTGTGCTACGTGTCATTAGGATTAGATTAAGAAAAAAAATGTTCACCATCGTCGCTCGGCTGGCCGAGCGGATCGACCAAAAGCCATCCATTTTCTTTTTTTTTATTTGTTGGTTGTTGCTTTGCGGTGATCGCACGGATGCGATCTTTTTTTTTAGAAGGAACAAGTCTTAGAGAACTCTATATATGTACCGTTATTTTATATTGGGATAGATTCCGAAAATCGAGATAAAAGTAGAATGAATAAAAAATTTATACCATAGAAAATGAGTGAAATAGTAACTCGAGATAGCATACAGTGAAAATAAATTTACTGTTTTGATTTTTTTCTTTACTTATTGATATTTTTCGGAGCTAATCATCTCGTTGACGAATTTTGAGGGACGGAATTTTATTTTTCAGGGACGAATTTTGAATTTGAATAAAATTTTCTTCCTCTAACTTCCTAAAAAAAATCTTTCTCCTGACCGTTTGAGTCGATCCCAAAGAAAAAATTTAATATATCTTTTCTAAAAAAAATAATTTTTTTTATAAGTAAAATTTTATTCATGTAAATATTTACAACTTATTTAGTGTTTCGAGGTTGTGATAGATGGCCTTCTCAAAATTCTACTGCAGTAAAATCTGTTGGAAAACTGCGGTAGGGAAAATAATTCAATTTATATTATTTTATTTTAGCACCTAATCTTTAGATACATATTGAACCGATTAATTCAGGTTTTAATCAAAATCTTTGAAATATAAAATTCAATTTATACACCATCTGAAATTTCCGAATTAGATGACACGTATTGTGGCTGTGACTCCTTACTCCTGTTTTCCTTTCGATTAAGGCTAATGATTTTCCTCGTCATCCAATGGTCCACATTCTTTTTCTAATTACAATTTTGTTGACCGTTTTCGTTTGGTCTGGTTGCCATTTGTTCCTTCGCTAACATAAAGCCCATTATAAATGGGCAGGTCAGCCTATAATGCATTGCGGCCCATTTTATAAGCCCGAGCCCATGTATCTTTTTTAATTGTGCGGTATCCCATTCATAAGCCAGCACTTGATTCCGTCATTATATTGAAATATCTGTGCACAGACAAATGTACAAAATACCATTATTAGAAAAATATCTGTCACGACCTTATAGGCATGAGTAGGGTAGGTATCGGTATTATAAGTAGTGACCTAGTAGGGAGAGTTAATCTATATTTTATTCTTGATCTTAGAAAAACATCATTATTAGACACATATTTTTATTCGCAGAATTCACAGTATCTATAGGATTTGTACGATCTTTGGATTAAATGTAAAATATTTTAAATAATTTTTCAACTTAAAATTGTATATTATATATATGTAATTCAAATAAACCATAAATGCAAAATATTTCATACATTATATATCGAAAAATAATGAAACATTAAAATTTATAATTTAAGTTAAATAGTGAAAGATTATTTCTTTGAAATTTAAAATACATAAAAAATTCAAAAAACTGAAAAAAGTAATCTTCTACTGATCCATTGTCCGATATGTCTTCAGAGTTGGTAACACTAGCACTGATCTTTATTAATTTTTTTCTGCCATCCGGACCATTCTTTCAAATATATTCTTTAATTTCATATCTAACTCAAAATATGCTATATAATCATATTGTAAAATTTTTATACCTCATCTAAAATCTTATAATTACTTATAGCAGCACCATAATCAAAGAGTCTGGCATAGCAAAAACCAAAACGAAATATCTATTGTCTCCATAAAAAAACAATAAACAAAATTCTGGGACACCAGGCAAATTCAAGCATAAAACTTGGCAGGCAGAAGAGGCTTAAGATGGACCAGAAGCGGGTTCAACTTTGGGACATTCATTCGAGGCATCTCGGCCAAATCAATTGGTCCACCCATTGGGGTTGAAATATCAAACCCATGAAGAACAAGAGCCGGCGCCAAATGAAGGGTGTGAAGTGCAAAGCTGACACCGACCTCCTCCCCGCTCCGAAGGGAGCAAGCTAAGCTCGTAGTTCTGAATCCCCCTTGATATCAACATCAATGTGTTGTGTCAAAAACCTCTTGAGCCGGAAGGCTAGCGGTGCCCGAAATGTTCAAGTCCCAGTAGATTTGGAGAATTTGTTTTAACCAATGAAAGTGATTGGCCCAATACAATTGAGTGTATTGGGATTTGAGCTCAAATATTAAATACTTAATGAGCTAATTTGAGCTAATTAAAATGGAGGTCACACCATTTGATTTTGGGTGTTTCTAAGATCAATGCGAAACTCGTTGACTAACTTTCGTAAACGATATAAAACACTTGCGAGAAAAATCAATTCTCGGTGTGAATGAAAATCGGCTTAAAGGTGGTATGGCTGTGAGTTGCAGGATTGTGGGTTTGTGGGAATTGTTCCAGGTTCCATGGTCTTATCATTTTAGAGCTAGGCCAGACCTGTTAAAGCAATTCTCGGCCCAAAATTTGTTGGGCTTCCTCATGGAAAAGTCAACGCTCTAGAACTTTCTTCCCCTTCCATTCCATTTGAATATAAATTTAGATTTAAATTCATGAGTGTAATAACCCATTTAATTTGGGGTTTTATGGGGTTTGTAACATCTCATTCAATGGGTGGGTTAATGGCCCTAATAAATTTGGTTTTGAATGTTGGAGGTCAATAAGGCCTCCTCCTTCATTCCAAATCACCCAAGAACTCACACTCTTCCTTGAGCTCTCCCTCATTAGCATAGCATTTCTCACATTCATAAGAGTCGGAGTTCTACACCACCAAAGGTTCGAAAGGTGTACGAAAGTGCTTCCTTTTCGTACACGTAATTGGACGTTGTACCTTGGGAACTCTCTTACCCACGGAGGCCTGAAGCATATTGGCAGGTAATAAGAGTTTAAGGGCACACGGCTTGCTGTGGCCTTATCCAGGATTGCATCCGAAAATTACTACCTTGAAGAAGACAGTATTCACGCTTAGCTCGAAGTGTGATCGTGAGCATACTCTTACCCTTCTCTTTTATATTGCTTATGCTTTATATACTCGAGTTAAATTCATAATTTACTAATATTTTACCAAGGGAGGGATGTTCGTTGGCAAGGGCTACTTGATCAACAATCTTTTTAAGATGAGTATAATGACTTTAGCTCCCAAGAAAAAGTCTAGTGATAAAATTGATGTGGGTGCCGCCAATAAGGCTAGCAGGAGCAATAATGTAATGAATGTTGCCGATAAGGCTAATGAGAAAGTGAAGGTTGCTTATTCTCACGAGTCGTTACATTTATGGCATGGTAGACTAGGTCATGTGAATTACAAGTCTTTACAAAGGCTAATATCACTTAACCTACTACCGAAGTTTAACATCGATCACAGACATAAGTGTGAGACTTGTGTTGAGGCCAAATACGCCAAAATATCTTCCCACTCGATTGAGCGAAGCACGAAATCGTTAGATTTAATCTATAAAGATGTATGTGATTTAAAATACGTACAAACATGTGGCGGTAAAAATTATTTTATAACTTTTATCGACGATTGTACGAGGTATTGCTATGTCTACTTGATGGGAAGTAAAGCTGAAGCAATAGAGATGTTCATTCACTATAAGAATGAAGTTGAGAACCAACTTGGCAAGAAGATCAAAAATCTTCGAAGTGACCAAGGTGGTGAATATGAATCTCTATTTGCACAAATATGTGCGAGAATGGAATCGTTCATCAAACCACGGTGCCTTCTTCTTCCGAGCAAAATAGAATTGCGGAAAGGAAGAATAGGACGTTTAAGGAAATGATGAATGCGATGCTTATTAGTTCCGGATTACCAAGGAACTTGTGGGGGGAAGCTGTGCTTTCGGCCAACTATGTGCTCAACAGGGTACCACACAAAAAGTTGGAGAAAATATCTTATGAATTGTGGAAAGGTCATGCACCTAGCTACAAATTCTTAAGAGTTTGGTGGTGTCTTGCTGAGGTTCCTATCCCACCTCCTAAAAGGACAAGGATAGGACCCAAGACGGTAGATTGTATGTTTATCGGTTATGCACAAGATAGTACTGCATACCGATTCCTAGTACACAAGTCAGATAACTTTGATGTCCACATAAATACTATCATTGAAGCTAGGGATGCTTTATTCTTCGAGAAAATCTTTCCCCACAAAGCTCAAACTAAAGTTGACCGTCAAGTTGACCAAAGTGGGAGCAATGTGGGGGGAGAGGAACCTCAAAATGAAGTTGAAGAACCTAGACGTTGTAAAAGGGCTAGGAAAGAAAAGTCATTTGAATCTGACTTCCTATCTTATCTATTAGAAAATGATCTAGTAACCTACAAAGAAACAATATCCTCTACAGACTCTGCTCTTTGAAAGGAAGCGATAAATAGTGAGATAGAGTCTATCTTACATAATCACACTTGGAAACTATTGGATCTACCTCCGGGTAGCAAACCACTAGGCCATAAGTGGATCTTGAAAAAGAAGATGAAGTCGGATGGTACTATAGATAAGTACAATGCGAGACTTGAAGTTAAAGGCTACAAGCAAACCGAAGGTGTTGATTATTTCGACACATATGCTCTTGTCTCCAGGAAAATCTCTATAAGGTTAGTCATAGCCTTGGCGGCTTTGTTTGACCTACAGATCCATCAAATAGATGTGAAGACGGCTTTCCTTAATAAAGATTTGGAAGAGGAGATTTACATGGAATAACCCGAAAGGTTTGTGGTTCCGGGTAAAGAACACAAGGTGAACAAACTTGTAAAATCCTTATATGGATTAAAACAAATACCTAAGCAATGGAACAAGAAGTTCGACGGTGTAATGCTTTCAAACAAATTCCAGATAAACAAATGTGATAAATATGTATATATGAAAGGAGATAATAAAGACTATGTGATAGTTTGTCTCTACGTAGATGACATGTTGATCGTGGGTAATAATGATAATATCATAATTACCAAGAGAATGTTGTTGCAAAATTTCGACATGAAAGACTTGGGACAAATTGACGTAATACTTGGGATGAAAATTACCAAGACTTCAGAAGGTTACGCACTTTCTCAAAGTCACTATGTTGAAAAGATACTTGATAAATTCGATGAGGATAGCAATGTAATTGCGAGAACTCCTATGAAAGTGGTATCAAATCTCTGCAAGAATCGCGGAGATAGCATGCGACAACTAGATTATTCTAGAGTTATAGGCAGTCTAATGTACCTCATGGATTGTACTAGACCAGATATTGTAAACTTGGTAAACAGATTATCGAGATATACGAGTAATCTCAATGATGAATATTGGAAAGCAATAGTTAGAGTCTTTAGATACCTAAGGTAGACTGCTAACTATGGATTACACTATACGAGACATCCAGCCGTTCTGGAAGGGTATTCAGATGCGAACTAGATCTTGGACTCCAAGAATATCAAATCCACGAGCGGATACATATTTACAATTGGAGGAGCAGCGGTCTCGTGGAGATCATGCAAATAAACTTGCATTCTTGGAGGATATTCCGATGTGGTCAAAACCAGTGCCTCCCATTAGCGTACACTGTGATAGTCAGTCAGCTATTGGAAGAGCACAAAGTAATGTGTATAATGGAAAGTCTAGACACATACGTTGTAGACATAAATCTATGAGAACGTTATTGAGAACGGTGTGATATCTTTAGACTACGTCAAGTCAAAAAAGAACATCACAGATTCATTAACTAAAGGTCTAACGAGAGACCAAATGGAGGTATCATCAAGGGGAATGAGATTAAAGCCCACGAAATGACCTAAACTCATTATGGCAACCCAACCTGGATCGTAAACTCTGATCTGCAGGTTCAATGGGACAATCAAATTGTGAGACTAGGGTCGAACAAAGCGCTCGGAAAATTAAATTTCCTACCTATTCCTATGATGAAAGAGTGATAGACCTGTCCATGGAAATGTTAAGCTTTAAGCTTTTAATGATCCTAATACTTCGAGTATATATAAGTGGGGTATGGCAGAATACTCCTTATAAGAGATCACTTATATCGAATGTGAAGGGACCGCTTCTATGAGATGAGTTAAGGGCTAAATCTCTAGAGCATTCGATGAAGTTTCCAAGGTATTCTAGGGTCAAAATGGACACAACCGAAAGAACCGAGTAGTGGTTTGAGAATGAGTTGTGTGAGTGCCTTTGTCTTGGTATACACAAAACGCCGAACTGTTCAAGGCATCATGTCCACTGGTTAGCAAGTATATCTGAAGGTATTTTACTAAGAAATGTTCAACGCTTTCAACCACCTTTCCTGATGCAACAAATTCTCGCAGAACTCCAAGTTGCATGTAGCATTGGTAGGCTCATATCATATAAGCCATTTTATATTCATGTGCGGGATTGTTGGAGAATTGGTTAAACCAATGGAAGAGATTGACCCAATACAATTGAGTGTATTGGGATTTGGGCCCAAGTATCAAATATATAATGAGCTATTTTGAGCTAATTAAAATGGAGGTCACACCATTTGATTTTGGGTGTTTCTAAGATCAATGCAAAGCTCGTTGACTAAGCTTCGTAAACGATATAAAATACTTGCGGGAAAAATCAATTCTCGGTGTGAATAAAAATTGGCTTAAAGGTGGTATGGCTGCGGGTTGCAGGATTGTGGGTGTTGCAGGATTGTGGGTTTATGAGAATTGTTCCAGGTTTCATGGTCTTATCTTTTTAGAGCTGGGCCGGACCTGTTGAAGCGATTCTCGGCACAAAATCTGTTGGGCTTCTTCCTGAAAAAGCCCACGCTCTAGAACCTTCTTCCATTTCCATGCCATTTAAATGTAAAGTTAGATTTAAATTCATGAGTGCAATAACCCATTTAATTTGGAGTTTTATGGGGCTTGTAACATCTCATTCAATGGGTGGGTTAATGGCCTTAATAAATTTAGTTTTGAATGTTGGAGGTCATAGGCCCCTATAAAAAGAGGTCTCCTCCTTCATTCCAAATCACCCAAAAGCTCACACTCGTACACGTGATTGGACGTTGTACCTTAGGCTTTTACCCACGGAGGTCTGAAGCATATTGGCAGGTAATAAGAGTTTAAGGGCACACGGCTTGCTGTGGCATCGTCCAGGATTGCATCCAAAAATTACTACCTTGAAAAAGATGGTATTCACATTTAGCTCGAAGTGTGATCGTGAGCATACTCTTATCCTTCTCTTTTTTATTACTTATGCTTTATATACTCGTGTTAAATTCATAATTTACTAATATTTTACCAACATCCAGATGTTAAGTATCAGTCGTCTCCCGGTCAGGACGTGGTAGACGATGATGGTGCAGTCCTTGGTGGTATCCCGACGACCAGAGAGAGGAGCAACTGGGTGGAGGCGCAGGGTTTCTTTGATTATAGCCCTTATGTATGTGAGGTCTTTTATGTCTGATTTATTGACCTGACCATTTGCACCTACGAGGTTGTTGATTCCACTTTGATCAATCAACTTATTTGACTTTCCACTTCGATCACCCAACTTACTTGACTTCCCACTTTGATCACCCAACTTTTCACCCAACTTTTTTGATTTACCACTTTGATCACCTGACTTTCTTGACAATTCATTTTGACCACGCAACTTCCTTGACTTCCAACTTTGATCACTCAACTTCCTTTACTTCACACTTTGATCACCCAACTTCCTTGACTTTCCACTTTGATCACCCAACCACTGCTTGTTGCTTTCCCATTCTTGGAATGATTTAAATGTCGTTATTTGATAATAAAAAATCACCATAAATTACTCTGTAAAATTAGATAGTCGATGATCCACAAAATCAGAAGATAATATAGAGAAGAAGGAAAATCGGTATCGATGAACTAGAAGATATAGGTCGACCATTTTAACACTTGAGGAGGGTTAACTCATTTGAAGCATCAGTGAAGTCCAATTGCCAATTAGTTGGTCTTCCAAGTGTGAACTCCAAGTTTAGCAACATCCGATGATCTACGGACGATGACAAGGAGCTAGCATCCAACTTATCCACCATCCCATTTCCACACAAATGGAGGGATGTCTCGGGAACGTCCACCACCTAATAGAAAAAAATTACATAGTATAGTACCGTTAACCGAGAGGATGGACATAATAATTATTAGAAGCATTAATGTTAATTTCCAAATATTAATAACGTTTTCGACTTTGGGTTATCGACAAAATCATTCTCAGTACCTTGGATTCATGTGTGTTGAAATGGGAATACGTCGATGTCTCAAGACATGATCTGTTTTTGTCATCAAAACCCTCTGGTGGCGACCACGAACTCCTGTTCTCGGGACATCCAAGGTTTCGTCATCAGAATCACACAACCCAGAAATATGCATAGGTGATACATATCATGCGAAATAGTTGGTACCTCGTGTTTGAAGAAGTCGATTAACTAAATCAGCTTAGAATTCTTTAGCATATATATTTTCTAAATCAACTGGTTAATATCGAACTCTAATTTTGGCAATTTTTCGGACGAAATACCAAAATATTGTGTAACTCCATAAAATACTAATTGCCGCCCATCCGAGGTTCATAAAAGTTAATGAGCGCAATAATGGATTTTTTTTTGTGGAATGAAATTTTCTTTTCTCCTTTTTATATCATGGAAATATATATTTTTTTCCTTGAATAATTTCTAGATAAGCCAACAATCTAGATCCAGGTTACCAACACAATGTTGCAACATTAAATAACTCGAAAATCTAGGAAAAGGCTAAGCTTGAGGTTGCTGATCTGGGATCCACCCCACCCGTTAGATAAATGACCCGCATGGAGATTTACACCGATTCATTGACTTTCTTCAAGCTAGTACTATTGAACATCGGGACTCAGTGATTATTAGCAATTAACCTTCTTTAAAAAATGTCATTATTAGGAATTTGAAACCTAAGAAAAGTTAAAAGGACTGGTTATTAATATTATAATTTCCAAATTTATTAATACAAATTATTAGCAAATGGGTGCATTTTGCACCTTTAAATGAGACAAAAACTATATCAAAAACTAATGTGAGTTGGTTCAATTGTTAAAGGACTTTGATTTATTTAAAAAAAATTGATTCATGGCTCAGCGAGTAAAAAAATCAAAATGGGTCCGAGTCCGATAGTACTCGACTCTAAAAAAATGATATTAAAAAAATCAAGGAAATACACAAAAAATACGTACCTTTCGTGGGTTTTATGTAGATTTATTGATGATGCCGGTGGTGAGTTGGGGTAAGGAGAAGATCTGGTGTTTGGTCTTCCACAAGACAATCCAGCTGCTGCTGCTACTGCCTCTTCATTGATCCCTACACTGTAGTTCAAACCCATCTCTGCAACCATCATATAGGTGGAGCCTTTGATCATCAATTCATTCCTCAGATATGTCCCAGAAAAATAACTCACTTTGACCAAGTAAAACCCAGGACCCTGATATTCTATAACTCTTTTTATTTTTGTTCATTTCTCTTTGCTTTAGGTTATTGGTAATATAAAATAAAACCAATCTATATATATGTGTGTATATATATATATATGTATATATATATATATATTAAGGATTGCAAAAGGGTAAAAATTAAGTAAAATTTTAACCTGGGCATGGCTTGTCAGTGCTCTTCACTGTTCTGTACATCTGCATGAGATATATACCCAACACAGAAATGAATTATAAGAGGAGAAGTACTAGAAGGAAAGAAGAAAGTCCACATTGCTAGGAGTGCACCCGTTAGGTTAGATGCTCTCTTGTCCTAACCACATTTGTTTCCCGGGAAAAAAATCAGGGGATAAAAAAATTAATCGACTTAGTAGGTGTCGGATACGAGGTGATAGTAAAAAGATATTTGTGCGACAAACATTTAAGCTGAGACAAAACAAGTTATGAACATCTGCTTGAAAAAAAAAATTGATGCTTCTTGGACAGATCAAAGGACAGCGAGAAATAGATTAATTGGAGGAATTTATTAAAAGTAACAGACACACACACACACAACCTGCAAGTGACTCTTCACGTGAGCCAACGTTAGATCCTTCACATTCATTAGCTCCATGACCGACTTCGGTGTTGCTCCTGTAACATTAATTTCAAAAAAAAACATCATAAGTTGAAGTTGTATTATCAAAACAAATAAAAAAGGAACAAATAAAATTTTAAAAATATTACTTTCATGGCCGCCGAGGAGTTGGACAGCGTGAATAAAATGGGCGTGGAGGGTAGTGGTCCATCTCATCCGGGGAGCCCTTACGCTTCTTCGAACCGGTCCGCCGCCCATCCTCCCGCTTCTCTTGAAGTCGCGGCCGTAGATTTGAGGTTGCGGTGGAGGTTGGTAGTGGTGGACGTGGCGGTAGTTATCAAAACTTCTCGACATTGCTGGAACTTGATGACCCACTTTAAACCCTAAGCCAAGGTCACAGCTAATCTCGTGGCTTATTTCGCTTCCGCCGGAGCTAATAGAATCGCCGGATAGAGATTTTCCGGTGATTGGTCCACCAATGTCTTTGGCCCCTGAAGCTGTTGTGGTTGGTGGGCTAATCTGCAAGGAGAGGTCAGGGAAGAGACGCGGCGATGAAGCTCTCATCATCTAGCTAATTAACTTGTTTTTTGCTTGTGAAATGGATGGAATACCTAGTGGGATATAAAGGGGAGAATTTCAAATGGAAAAGAAAAAAGATTTGTGGTAATGATTAAATCATGAGTGCTCTATGATTTGCATGAGAGTTTTTGAGAGAGAGAGATTGGGAGAGAGGATTAAGGAGTTAATAAGTCTACTATAGTAGGCTTCCATGTTTAAGGGGCAAGAGGAGGTATAGGATCAGCCAGTGGGGCAAAAAAATAGAATATGTAAAGGGAAAGAGTTTTTTTAGGTGATTCTCGTATTAATAGTCTAGCATTATTGCTTCTTATTTAGATAGTGTCGGGCCATTTTTTTGAAACGGAAAATTATTGATAGTAACAATATTTACATATATGGAGCGAGTGTAGCATTCTACTCTTAGGAGATTGTAGTCGCAGACTTCGTTAAAAATTCAATAAAATTGGTGGAAAAAAATCGCCGGATAAAAAAGAGAGTCCGAGCATTAAACTATTAAAATAAAGTTTCAACTCATGACCTAATAAGATGAGTTTTATTTTTTTATACACTCGTAAGATTTGAATAGTATATTGGAATTTCTTACCGGCATCAATTCCCATTGGTTTTAAAAGGAAAGATTGCAAACAATACTACTATGGTAGTAGTCACATAAAATGGAAATAATTAAGGTAGAAATGCAAGGAAGAGAGAGAGGCTGACAAAGGTTTTCCTAGGGTGATTCAGGTTTTAAATAAGAAATTAGGAGAAAGGGAAAGTTTTACATTTAATTAGAATACAGAGGGATCAGGGACATTTTTTAATATAAAGAGGAAGGTAAAAAGGGTTTTTGGGAAGGAAAGGAGAGTCCTGCGCTGTCTTACATCGAGGAAAGGAGAGGGAAGGTGCGGGATCTAACGTGTAGGCATATTTGTTTTTTTTTACCACTCGGATGTCATATATTTATGAATCAAGATTAATCCAATTTTGAACCAATTATATTACGAATAAAAATAATATTTTCTTTGTCGAATTTTAATATATCTGAGTTGATTGTTCAAATTCGAGGCTTGTGCCTAATGTGTTGGTATATGATGAGTTTTATTTATTTATTTTTGCAGTGAATAATGGCTGGTTAGGATTTGGGGTTGGGGATAGCACTAAGAGGTAGAGGTACTACTACTGTTGGATGGAATAATTTTGGAGGGAATTTAATTTTTTGGGATAAGGCATTAGTAATCTTCTCTCTCTATCTATCTCCTCTCTCTATCTATCTCTTTCTTTTGCCCCTCAAAATTAAGGTCTTCAATTTCATTACCCTTGTTGGACATTTTCTCACAGACTCATAGAGGCTGTGATTTTCTTAGATTTTGCTAGAATTAGAATATTCCCATTCTACTATTATGAAAAGTGTTTGACCATGTCAAAGTGCTCCCTATCATAGATATTTTGGCATAACACAGGTACCATAATGTATGTATAATGCAACCCATACTAAGTCATAATTAATTGTCTATCACGAGCAAGTTATTCATGATATTTGCTACAATTCCTTACTAAACTGGACTTTTCAAACTTTAATCGTGTTTTCATCGTTGAGTCATCACTCATTCGGTAAGATCCATCTCGTTTATTTGTAATATGGTCAGAGGGGCCTGTGGTAAAACTAGCTTGAAGTAGTAAAGCGAAAACGATACTAATATTAAGATAGGAATTTTTTTAAAAGATAGGAATTTTTCCTATCAGATTACTCTTTTCTTACTGCGATTTTTTTCTACAGAATTTTATCACATTAGAATTTTGACGAGGCAAACGGTCACAACCTTAAAAGATGAATTTTACTCTAACTAAATTGTGAATAATACTTTTAATAAACTCTACTTATTAAAAAAATAATTCATCTCGTTAGTCAAATGGATCGCACGCATGTAGAAATCCGGTTGTAGGCCAATGTGTATTTTGTGGGTGTTCAATTGCGTTGAGCAGCAAAACGCTAAGCACCTTTACTATGTCGGAATTTTAACGAAGTTGTGGCTATACTCTCGTATCTGTACCAGGGAATTCAACAATGATGTAAATATTTTGTTCTATTACTTTTTGAAATGAAATCTACTTGTGAAAAAAACAGAGACGAGATGGGGAAGGGAATGGAGAAGAATATGAGAATATGTGGGCTGTCCGGCGAAAGCAGGGTCTCTGACACACTTGAAAACTCTCTGTAGTATGAAGAGATTTTCCTTCCCCTTAATTTACATTAATTAAGTTTGGGAACGACGGTTGTATATCTCGCGTTATTTTAGGATCTATTCATAATCTTAATATTTATATTAAATATCATGATTAAAATTAAAAGTATATCATATGATTAATTTATTAATCTCGCGGGTCTTTCTTGTTGCACAACCGCATGTTTGTGCACACGTATAATAAAATCAAATTCGTACTAAAGTCACCCCAATGAACATCATGGTGTCATTTAATTCCATTAATTTGCATCTACTCTCATGCCCAAGATATATAAATTCGTGTACGGAAGGCCAGCTAGTTTTTTTTATAAGTAAATTTTATTAAGAAGAAATTAACACTAGGAACGTCCACCACCAGTACATACGAATTTGCAAGTCTAGTTAATATTACTGCGTAATGGCCAAAAGTCAAGCAAAGAATTTGCAAGTCTAACCACCTCGTCCTTTTGGTAGCTCCAATCAATTATATTTTTTTATATCATAGTATTCGAATACATATTGTACCGACAAATTCAAATTCGATCTAAATATGCTTTTTAAATTGTGTCAAATCTCTCTTCATCTACTGGTTTCCAATTAATTATACACAAAGGTCTAAGAAAGCGCTACAAGAGGGTAGGAATTCACGTGGCAATCAATTAAATTTTATCTTTGAAGGAACCTGAATTCCGACCTCGAGGCTTTGGTTCAAAGGCTAGTATTTGTCTTAGTGTGTGATCTTCTTGTTCGGGGCCTCCATGATTCCCTCTCCGTGTCCAAATATTCCTTTCCGTCCAAATCGCCAAAAACCACCAACCTGTCGAGCTCCATCACCCGGCTTCGTGCAATTCCAACGAAATATAAAATATATATATATATATATATACTAATTATCTGAACATTATCTTTAACACTGTACCGATTAATTTTAATTTAAATCGGATAAAATTTTTTAAAGGTAAAAAAATTTCTCTACAAGTATTTAACAATATTAGATTATAAAAAATTTAAATTCAAAATTTTTTAATTAAACTATAACAATGTTATCGCGGTGATAATTAATAACATTACCTTACTCCTCGGCGTCAACCTGGGTAACCCCTCACGTGACTTATGGGCGTGACCTTGTCTAGGTCGTACCCTGTATTAGACTATTAGTAACAGATAATACTAATTAATTTACCTCTTACCTTGTTGTTCTCCCTTTCTTCAACTCAGTTGTTATTATTCTCACCAAACTCTCTCGTCTACTCTCCCCTCTCTCCGATAGTTTGACGCATGTTTATTCAAGTACTTTGTGGATTTTTTTAATAGTAACTATTGTAACACTTAGTAAAATATAGTCTTTGACCAATTTTTCGTTATAAGAACACCTCTCGATCTTATATAATCAAAATTTTGAAGAAATAAAAATGAAAAATATAAAAGTGACATATATGTTTATTATTTACTACACGTATCTACATATATTTATTATGTTTTTTTTTATAAATGTACATATTGATACTCTGGTTGCAATAGAAACAAGATGATGACTATAAAATTGTTAAATCATTTGTTAATGGTTCCTGAATCCCAGGGTCAGCGCCTGGTGCGCTCTAGTTTCTCCGGGAAACGCAACGTTTTGTACGGTCTCGTGTTTTTCCCTTTCCTTTTTATCTCTGCCAATAAATTCCCCAATTTAAATATCTTTTTACGCTCCCGATATTCTCTCTCCCTTGGTGATATCCGGTCAGTATGTCTCTCTACGGTTCCTTACGATATAATCAAATGCCTTTACCCAATATTCCATATTCCATGTGTTTGTCTTATACTCAGAACAAAAAATTAAAAACTTAGATTTGTTACTGCCTCTAGAATTTTTAAAGTGATAGTGCAATGAGATCAACCATATCTAATACACAATTAGAATTCTATATTCAACATAAAATTTTAAGTCAACAATTTAGTGAAATTTATGCATTGTTTTAAAAGCAGCGACCCGGCCGATCGGATCGCAACTCAAGACCAATCACGGGTCGATTTTTATCTAAAAATCAGACAGATGTTTGATCACTAAAAATCTGGTCGGACCCCCGGTCAGACACCTCCGGATAATCCGGTTCACCCAAAATAAAAAAATTAATATTTATTTTTTTATTTTATCTAATTTATTTTTTGGGTAGAATTTTATCTAATTTATTCAAAATCACCACATCTACTTCCACACTCGAAACGTGTACATCACCTTTGAATCACAATAAACTTATCTTTTTAACAATTCTCGATAATATATCAACCAAGTCAATCAAATTTAACTAATATGGCAAACAATAAAACTTGTATCATCGTATTCATGTTGTACTTCCAAACTTTTTAAATAATGTTTGAAAATTTTATTTTGATTAATTGTATATCAAAGTTTGTGAATATTTGAAATTATTAGGTATTTTATTATTTTATGCTAAATTAAATTTATTTCACCTTATTTAAGAATTATTTGTATAAAAAGAAAAGTTTCAGTCCGATCGATGGTCCAAACGGGTAGATCGTGTAAACCAAAAATCAAAGATTCCCGAGTTGCCTCCCAGTTTCGTTTTAAAAATATTGACTACGGTCCAACCGATGGTCCAAACAGGTTTTTTTTTCTCTACCATAATTTTTTCTACCGAATTTTACTACGGTAAAATTTTGACGAGGCCAATATCGAAAAAGGGATCACCCTTTTTGGGTGTAAATATTACTTTAATAAAGTTTAGTTATAAAAAACATGCTCATTTATTATTTTCTCGTGCAAAATGATCGTTACTTTTCAAGATACGCCGGATTTAAACACCATACTAAAAAAATTCTAAATTATGCATTACCAGTAGAGCTAAAGAACATTTTATCGGTGCGTTAACGAATTGATAGAGATTCAAATTATGGCATAATTTTTTTAAAAAAATACAAGTAGATATAAGCATAGTTAGTTTTACACCATACTTTTTAAAAAAAAATTACGTACTATTTCTTAAAATGTAAAAAAGTAGTATGGAAAATACGTAAAAAGGGATGATACGTTACAAACACGGTTTGTTACTTTTTTAACCACTGGGTGTAATTCTTCTTACCTTTTTAAATTGCAAATATCGAAAATTCTATATTTAGATTTTTCCTTTACGTAAGGTCTAGTTCTTTTTTGGCTATGAAAAATTTTAAAAAAAACTAAATTCAATTCAATTTGTGAAGAATATTAGCTTCTTCATGGTGATTCGTGAGATTAGGATTACTGGCATGTGTTACCTTGAAATTTGGACTTCACCTTCTCCCACTCTCTCGTTCCGTGAGGCAGAAGAAGACAGAAAAGAAAGGAAGGAATCACCGAAATCATCGCCGTTTAGGCCGACGCGCCCAGCGGCATTTCATCACGTAAAATAATTACATTACACCACATGCATGGTTCGCCAGTTCCCCGCTTTTTGCTTCTTATTTTTTTTTATTGAAAACTAATCATATTTCACTAATTGAGTTGGAGTTACATTAGTGTTAAAAATATATTGTGAGATGTTTGTCACTTTTTAATAGTCTCATCCTACTCAAATCTTGATTAATGGCTAACTGATAGTCTCGAGTTTGAATTTTTAAGAACGCTAGGGCTCTCTTTTTATCACTACAAAATTGTCCTATTAGGTTTTACTATATTGACTTTTAACGAGACATTCGGTTCTAACTTTGTGTTAATCACACGAGGGAATTCGGGTTCTATGTAATATGTAAATATTAATTTTTTTTAGGGGAAATATGTAAATATTACTACAATCAATAAAATTTACCTATTCAAAAAAATGATGATAATTTTTTTATAATAAATATTTAATTATAATCTTAAAATTTTAAACTCGAAAACTCTTAATTAAATTAGAAAAATTATTATATGTGGCGAGAGGTACTGTAATTGGGGGTGATATAGGGTGGGATTATCTACATCGATATTAGATATAGGTATTCTTTCTATACGCAATTTTTTTCCACTAGTTTTAACGCACAAGATTTTGAAGAAGTTGATCGCAAGGGAATATTCCACCATAATAGGTTATAAATATTACATTAATTATTTATACAGTTAACCTATGTTTTTGTTAGCGATGAAATCTAAGTAAAGACCGTGACCTGTTTCTTCAACAAAAAATTGAAAGCGCCGAGTTAAGACGTCCAGCAGCAGCTGGCTACAAGATTTGAAACAAAAACTAGCTGAGCGTCAATAATGAGGTAATGAGTAACAAATAATACCACGGTCAAAACCCAAATCAATGAAGGAAGTTCTTAGAGTGTGAGAGGCTCATTAATGGCGAACTATATTTGGTTACTCGACAAAACCTGATTATCTTTTGAAGGGGATGTTTGAGAATAACGTCGATCTTTTAGCTCGAACAAGAACGAGAAATTGCAGAGGCCCCGTAACGGGAATATCCAGCAATTGCATCCATCCCCAAAATGAAAAGTGGTCAACAATTATATGTAGCAAAAACAAGATAAACACAGAAGTATTAAATACCGAGAAGAACTTACAAATCCTTGAAAAAAAGAAGAAGAATATACGAAAATGTTGAATCTAAATTAGTCGAACAAGTGTGTATTTAGACTCAGGTGGTGTCAGAAAAAAAATTATTACAGGGAATAAAACTAAAATGAGAATGGTGTTCAGACCTGAGGCTTACCTCATATTCGGGCAAGTTTCAAGACTAATTTATTATGGACAACAACAATCTCATACCTTGAGACTCTCAAACTAAAACCAGAGGGCTGGCTAGGCCTCAATAGAAAACATAATAAAAATTTATTACCGTACTCGAACTCAACAATACATGAACATTAAAAGTTAACCTCGGAACTATCAAAGACCGCCAACTGGAGTGACAAGGTAGGAGCCGGGGATTAATGCATGAACTGTTTAAGTGTAAAGCCCCATGTTAAACTCCTGTTAGTTTATTAATTTTTATCTCCTGTTAAGATTAACGCATTGAAATTAGTGGTACTTAAATAAGTGTAAGAAAATTTACGTACTTATTAATTTAAGGTTTTGGGTCGGGTATTTAAATTTTAACATGTGGGTCGATCAGAATCGTCTGTTGTACTTGCGTGACCCGAAAGTGCGAACAACCAAATAAATCCCATGCAAACTTCAGTTCAAAATAAAGAGAAAACGTATTAAGAAAGTAATGAATATTAGGAGCTTGTAAATGATCCGGTTACGGAGGAGTTTTTGGTGGAATTATTTGTAAGTGTGAAATATTTATTTAAAATTTTAGGATGGATATGAAAATTTTAATATGATATCAAAGCAGATTGATCACATACTCATTATTGTCTTCGTACGATTCTCATTTCATCACATGTTGATGAAATAAAAGCCCGTGCAACTGCAGCGGAAATGGGTCTCGTGTTCGATATGAAAATTCTTAATAGTTAATCTTATGTTATAGAGGCTCTCTTTGATTTTTCCTCTTGTAACAGGCAATGGAGTAATTAATTTTGCTTCCCATTTGACCACTGAAAATGAGCTTTCGTTGGCAAGGTCGAAACAACTGGCACATTTTGTATATCCATACGTCATTAAACTAGTCTATAAATTGAAACCCAACTATATATCCTCACCGGCTTGAGTGAACTGAAGTTGATGGATGTATTCCCCAAGTCCTACAGGCATTAATGTCTCTTCTCTGGCCTATGGATATAGAACAAATTAATGCACTTTCTCCTCCCCTGACAATTGACATCAAGTCCGATGGAGTTTCAATTAGATGGACGGTTGGATATTTCTATCCAAAAGCAAGGTGAAAAAGGAGCCAAGATAAAATAAATAACATTATATCCAGCTCGGACTCTATCTGTCGAAATTTTATCTATATTTTCGGTGTTTTGATGGGATTTAGCTATTTTCTGGTATTTGTTATAAGTAAACAAATCTAAGGTTCGTGTAGTTTTACGTATTTGCACGATTTATGACAAGAGATACAAACTATTCAATCTTCTGTCGGCATGTGATGTAAATGTCCGAACTTTGACTTTGATTCTTCAAATCATGAGTTTTATTTGAGAGAGTTCCTTAGAATATCAATGTTGGACCTTGGGCCCATTAGGCAATTATTATTGGGCCTAATTGGGCCCGGGCCCATTGGGCCCGGGCCCATTAGGCCCATAAGTTTGGTTGGATGGGCCGGTCAACCCGCGTTGACCGGCCCGAAGCCACGCAAGCGCAACGTCAGCGTGACGTGGCACTGACGTCACATGTGGCAGAGCTAGGGGTAGCCTTGCCACGTGGCGGACATGTTGTCCCAAGCGCCACGTGGCAGAGCTATGTAGCCTTGCCACGTGGCGGACACGCGGTCTGAAACGCCACGTGGCGTGCCACGTGGCGCACGTGTGGCCCAAAATGCCACGTGGCGCATTTTGGTTATCCGGATTTTCCTATAAAAGGAAAATTTTGGCTGGACCAATTTGTAACTTTTTCCACAACCACTCAATAAGAAAGAAAAATTCCGGATCAGTTCCAGAATTTTAATCAGATTTTCAATAAAGGAAATCTCGTGAAAATCAATTACGAATCCGTTCAAACGTGATCGTAATTCGACTTGCACGAAGACGTTGTGGACCCGAGCATGTGGACCTCTTGCTTCAACAAGTAAGTGATTTATTATTAACGAATTAGTTTGTTAATTAAACGGGTTTAACACGTAATTACTTGTTAATTACGCGTCAAAACCGTCAATTGGTATCAGAGCATGGTTGAAACCATGTTTTGATGATAATATAATATTTTAATTCAAATAATTATGTGATTTATTGAGTTAAAAATAATATTAATTGTGATTTCATGGAAAATCATAATCTGTTGGACTTTAATGTAATTAATTTGGAACCAGCGAGACTAAATTAAATTTTGCCTAACCACGCGGGCAAATTCGCGCATGCGCGAAACTTTAAGGTACCAATCTGAAATTTGACCGCTTACGTGGCACCTGCGTGTCATGGACTTCGGTGCAATTTTTGGAAAACTTGGGGGATTAATTGGAAATTTTCCCAAAAATCCCCAAATCGAAATCAACCCTAATCGGGCGATTTGGGCGATTTTGCCCGAAATCGAATTCCGTCTATTTCGTCGAAAATCTGACGATTTCGACGTCGTAGATCGACGATAGTCGATTCTCCGGCTTCTCCCCGACGTCCCGATACCACGTTTGTGGATCGACGTCGCCGGAATCGCGAGATCGAGGACGAAGGGCAATGAGACGCGGAACGGAGAAGACGTTCGTGGCGGAGAACGGACGCACGACGCCCCGCGCGGCTTAGACGGACGTGATTGTGAGGCCGAGACGCGTCCATTGCGACCGGTCTCGGCCGGTGGTTCGCTGCCGTTACGCGGCGGTCGTTGGCGGAGCGGCGGACGGTTTTTCGCCCTTCGCAGTCGGGGAGAGAGAGAAAGAGAGAGGGAAAAATATGCGAGGGGCAAAATCGTAATTTCACGATTTTTCCCGAAAATATTTATACCCGGGTCAAGAAAATCAAAAAACTGGACGGATTGCCCTGGTTTATTGGTTCGACCCAACCCGATTTTCGGTCAATTTTGACTTAAGTCAAAAATGGACTTAAAAATTGGGTTTTTTCTCTTTTAATTGGATAAAATCAGTTTTTATTCAATTAAAATCTAATAAATTGATAAAAATTTTGAGAAATTTTTGTCAATTAGGTTTATTAAAATATAATTTTAATAAACTTTAAAAAAAATATTTTGGAACGGGTTCCGAGATATGCTAAAGTTAAACTAAAATCACATAAATTGATCCATGTGATGATCATCAAAAGATTGGAAAATGAGTTTTTCAATCCTATTTTGGGAAAATATGAGTATTAACCCAAAATTGAATTGCAATTGTTGCAAGATTTGATGGCTACTAGAGACAGGTATCTGAACTTCTGTGCAACAGAACTTCGACAGAAGATTCTGAAGCGCCGTTTACCGCTGCGTGTGCCTAAGAATGACATGTATGTCATTGTTGAGCACATTGAGGCTATTCACCGGGAGATGCAAGAGTGCATCTGGGCCGGAGGTTACGATCATGGAGAGGACTGGCCCTCTATGTTTCGAGACCTCATGGTCACGATGAAAATTCGAGAAGATATGAGTGTCTTCTCGGCACCCGAGTTCAATACCCATAGAGATGCTCTCTATGGTCTGATCCATTATCTTGAGGATAAGGGTCTTCGCAGAGAAATGATACCTTCTCCTGTTCTGGAGCTGCGAAGCGGTTTGATCTTGAACCGCTACCTCGCTAAGGATTACTATTATAGTTTTCCTCCGCTCCTGATCATCTGGATCATGGATTCAATTCCAGTTCCGGAAAGTACCCTGGAACTTCTTGTCGGATCATCCTCGTACCCGGCCCCCACCGGATCGCCCTCAGACCCGGATCCAGATATGTATCTGGATTCTCCTACCGGATCGCCTGGACATCCGATCCCTGTGTGATTATATGTTTAACTGTCCCCATGTACATATGTTGTTTTTGGGAGACTTTTGTACAATAGGTTGAGACCTTGTCTGATATTTTGTACATGTGTGTATAAGCTCAGAATGTACAAATGCATGTAATTAAATAAAGATGTTTGTTTAATTGCTTCCACTTGAATTTACTATCGATGAACTTTAAACGGTTGAAGTTTAAGATTAATACTTGAATGGTGAGGGGAAGCATGCCCGCGACCCACTTCGATTTTGAGATTAATCAAAAACTCCATATCGTTAAAAGTTATGAGTGATTAGTAAATTGAATCATATTGCCAAATCAAATTTCTAATATGTTCTCATATTAAAAATCCCTATAGAGATGTCAGTCGCTTCTAGATCCATCATAGCTGAGCTAAACCGTGAGTTAAAACTCAACGGTGAAAACTATGACAATTGGAGTATGAAAATCCAATATGTGCTTGAGGAACAAGAGGTTCTGGAGCACATACATGTCATAATGGATGAGCCTGAAGAAGGCACAACTGCTCAACATAAGCGAGATAAGGAAGCTTATGTTATTTGGAAGAGGAAAAACACTACTGCTCGATTGATCTTGTTGAGTTCCATGATGGATGATATCACCAGACAATTTCGCGTGCATGACAACACGAAAGAGTTATGGGATTCTCTCAAACTGAAATTCGGAAAGCTTTCAGTGTCGAAGCTGCGTGCTTTGACCATAAGGTTTGATACCTTTAAAAAGCGTCCGGAGGTTCCCATGAGGAAACATTTGAGAGTAATGTCCAATATGATCAGTGAACTGGCAGAGGCTGGTCACATACTCAGCAACGAGCAGCAGATTCAAGCTGTCATCCATTCTCTACCACCAAGTTGGGAACAGATGAAGATGAATCTTACCCATTCCGATCATTTGGTAACATTTGATGATGTTGCCAGACACCTTGAGCTGGAGGAAGATCGCCTCCTAGCTATGAAATCCCACCCTGAAGCCCATTCGATTTGTTCGACTGGGAATGGTGGGAAAAAGAAGAAAGGTAAAGGGAAGGGTAAGTGTAAACAAACTCCAAAGGCTGAAAACCATGGAACCAAGTTGGATGGCTCCAAGGCTAAAAAGAACAAGCGGTTTAACATTTCAAAAGTGAAATGTTTTAACTGTCAACAGAAGGGACATTTTGCAAAAGATTGCAAAATGCCCAAGTAGGTACATCTAAACTCAAGTATGAGTAAATTGTATGTATCCTCTTGTACCCTTCTAACTGAATCACATTCTATGTGGGTGATTGATTCAGGAGCGACAGACCATATAGCTAGAGACCGTGGTTCGTTCGTTGAGTACAGGCGGTTGCCGGCTGGAGCAAAAACCATTTTTGTCGGTAACAACTCGTGCGTGGATGTGAAAGGCCTGGGCACTTGTAAATTACACCTTCGTGGTGGTCGTGCCCTTCTTTTACATGACATGTTGTTTGCTCCAGACATACGAAGGAACCTGATCTCAGTTTCGGTCTTAATATCTTTAGGTTTTCGGTTGTCGTTTGAGAACGACACCGTTAGATTATTTTTGGATGATGCCTATTTTGGCCTTGGATATATATCGGAAGGTTTTTTGATTCTGGATATTGATCCTTGTGAAAGTTTTTCATTTGTCACTAGTTCAAACTCATCAGAGGATGATATTAAACTATGGCATTCTAGACTTGGCCATATCGGTCAGGATCGTTTAAACCGTCTAGCTAAGGCAGGACTGTTGGGTAATATAGAGAAATCTATATTACCTAGTTGCGTATCCTGCCTAGAAGGGAAAAGCACTAGAAAACCTTTCGGTACTGGGACTAGAGCCAAATTTCCACTACAATTAGTCCATTCTTACATATGTGGTCCAATGAACGTGAGGGCAAGGCATGGAGCATATTACTTCATCACCTTTATTGACGACTATACTAGATATGGTCTGATATACCTGATTTCTCACAAGTCTGAAGCCTTAAACTGCTTCATGACATACATGAGTTTTGTTGAGAATCAGAAGGACAGAAAGATAAAGGCTTTACGAACTGATCGTGGCCGTGAATATCTTTCTAATGAGTTCAAAGCTCTATGCATTGGAAAAGGAATTGAACATCAGTTGTCCATTCCTTATACACCACAGCAAAATGGGGTTGCTGAAAGAAGAAATAAAACTCTTCTTGACATGGTTAGATCAATGATGGCAGAGGTAAGTTTGCCTATATCATTCTATGGAGATGCGCTCCTGACTGCCGCATACGTTCTAAACCGTGTTTCCTCTAAGTCTGTTACAGCCACTCCTTACGAAATTTGGACAGATCGGAAGCCCGATTTATCCTATTTTAAGCCATGGGGGTGTGCGTCCTATGTCTATTCTACCTCAAGTGTTTTCGGTAAATTAGGACCGAGAGGTAGAAAAAGTATCTTTATAAGATACCCAGAGGTATCTAAAGGGTACGTGTTTGTGGGTGAACTGGACAATGGACATGTAACAGAATTTGAATCACGCGATATCACGTTTTTGGAGAATGAATTTCCAAAATTGGGAGAGGTTAGTAGTGACCTTACCCTTTATGAGACAAATGAACCAGAATCATCTGGATCACTTCTTCCGAGTGGGAGAATTAAAGAGGAAGATAGAGATTTTCTAACTCAAAATGATCCGGAAGGTCATGATCTGAGTCCTGAAAGGGAGGTAATTCCTTATTCCAGTGGGAGTACGTTATTTTCACCCAGTGGGAGTGCGATTCCTGGATATGATGAATATATGAGAGATGTTTATCAAAACTGGGAATACCGTAGGTCTAGCAGAACAAGCATACCACGCCGACGATTTGACATCGAAGGCGAGGCTAATGCGTTCTTGGTATCACTAAAGAAATTTGGTGGTCCAAGTGAAATTCTTCTGGCCATCCTGCAGGATGAAGATGAACCTAAAAATGTATCTGGAGCATTGTCATCTCCAAAACGTGATGAATGGATGAATACAATGGATGAAGAAATGTCTCCTATGATCAAAAACCAGGTTTGGGATCTGGTTGACCTACCTAAGGGGCGTAGGGCAATTGGGAATAAGTGGATTCTTAAAATCAAGCGCAATGCAGATGGCAGTATCGAAAGATACAAAGCACGTTTGGTTGCCCAAGGGTTTAAACAACAGGCTGGGATAGACTATGAGGAGACTTTTGCACCTGTTGTTAGATTTACGTCAATTAGGGTCATTTTAGCTATGGTTGCTAACATGAATCTAGAATTACATCAAATGGATGTAAAGACTGTTTTTCTCCACGGAGAATTGGATGAAGAAATCTATATGATTCAGCCTGAGGGCTACATTCAAAAAGGCTGCGAACACAAAGTTTGCAAATTGAATAGATCAATTTATGGCCTTAAGCAGTCGTCTAGACAGTGGTATATTCACTTTCATAATACGATCATGCAGCATAATTTTATAATGATAGACGAAGATCACTGTGTGTATGTTAAGCGATCAGGAAAGAAGTTTGTTATCATCACCTTGTATGTTGATGACATACTTTTAGCTGGAAATGACATGGAATTTCTTGTCAAAATCAAAGATTGGTTATCTTCCAACTTTGAAATGAAAGACATGGGTGAAGCGGATTACATACTCGGAGTTAAGATTTCGAGGAATCGTTCGAAAAGAATAGTGTCTCTTTCACAAGAGACATATATTCGCAAAGTAGTAGAACGTTTCAATTGTGATCAAAGTAACCCAAAGTATGTCCCATTGGTTAAAGGTCATAATTTGTGTAAGGACATGTGCCCAAAAACAGCTAAACAACGTAGGAACATGGAGAAGATTCCTTATGCCAATGCAGTTGGATGCCTGATGTACGCAATGTTGTGTACTAGACCTGACATTTGCTATGCTGTTGGGATAGTTAGCAGATATCAGTCTGATCTAGGCAGTGCTCACTGGAAGACTGTCAAAGGGATTTTGAAATATTTGAATACTACTGCAGAATACTCCTTGTGCTATCAAGGCCGTGACCTGATATTGAGTGGCTATACTGATGCTGATTGGGGAGGTGATGTGGATAAGAAAAAGTCTACATCTGGATTCGTTTTCTTGTTGAACGGGGGTGCTATCTCATGGAGCAGCAAGAAGCAAACATGTGTATCCCTGTCAACAATGGAAGCAGAATATGTAGCTTCAGCTCATTCTGCACAAGAAGTGGTATGGTTGAAGAGATTCTTAAGCCATCTCTCCCTGATCAACTCGACGGAGCCAGTGAGTATATTCTGCGACAACCAGGCAGCTATAGCATATGCTAAGGATGCTGATTGGGGAGGTGATGTGGATAAGAAAAAGTCTACATCTGGATTCATTTTCTTGTTGAACGGGGGTGCTGTCTCATGGAGCAGTAAGAAGCAAACATGTGTATCCCTGTCAACAATGGAAGCAGAATATGTAGCTTCAGCTCATTCTGCACAAGAAGTGGTATGGTTGAAGAGATTCTTAAGCCATCTCTCCCTGATCAACTCGACGGAGCCAGTGAGTCTATTCTGCGACAACCATGCAGCTATAGCATATGCTAAGGATCCTAGATTTCATAGCAGGGCTAAGCATATAGATATTAAATTTCACTTTGTGAGAAATTTAATAAAATATAAAGAACTGTGTATGAAATACATATCTACACGAGATATGGCCGCAGATCCAATGACTAAAGCATTACCTCGAGAAGTGTTCGAAAAATATGTTAAGTCACTGGGTTTACGACGATTTCATTTGTAATCCAATTAGTTAGAATAAAGAATTTTTTATTTGGCAATATGAGTTAAATGTGAAACATGTCGGACAGAGAAGTAGCCCACTCACACGGGTGTTTACCTCAGTGGGAGTTAAGAAGTTGATTCCTGGCTGAGATGAGGCAGTTATTGGACATTCATAAGTGCATGTCCTATGACGGAATGCCGTCTTGCTTAAGAGCAAGTTTCCTTATGGGATGCAGGAATAAGTTGCTGCATTTGGATTTTCTACAATCCATATGATAAGATATAAGTGGAACTTATCATACTGTCTGTCCTATTAGCCTAGAGTTAAGCTAAGGCTGATACTCTAGTATGGTGTTAAATGACATGTGTTCCTTTAAAAAGGAAAATACACTGTAACACGTGATCAGTATCATGTGTGCTACTCGACCACTGGATGGGATGAAAATGTTGAGTGATTTCACAATCCCTGGTATGAGACCAATTTTCAAGAATTGTGATTCCCGAAACCTACCCTTAAGATCCTAAACGTATTCTGGAAGTATGATCCAGTGCTGCTAGCTTGGAAAGTTCATGAAAAGGTTATGGCATAGCGATTCGACCTGGCAGGGCTAACCAGAAAAGCAGGCTGTATCATTATGAAAGGAATATAGTTAAGGGAGAAGGAACTATGTTCATCACATTCTGAGTTTCGTAGTTCAGGTGCACCAATTGTATTGAAAAGTACAATAGTGAACCCGAATATAATTGTTTGAAATCACTGATGTGAACAATGGAATGTGACATGAGTCCTGGGGTAATAGCATACATTATATAAGAAGGTTGTCGAGATGCTACTATTCAAGTAGCCTGAGTGTCTGTGCTCTTGAATTTGGCTTAACATACTCGACGTGTGCTGGTCGCACGAAATTCTTTAAAGAAATCTGATAACTGTTGATCAAGGTCAATAATAATTGAGTGGGAGATGTTGGACCTTGGGCCCATTAGGCAATTATTATTGTGCCTAATTGGGCCCGGGCCCATTAGTTGACCGGCCCGAAGCCACGCAAGCGCCACGTCAGCGTGACGTGGCACTGACGTCACATGTGGCAGCCCACGTGGCGCGCCCACATGACGCCGCATGGCGCCACGTGGCAAAGCTAGGGGTAGCCTTGCCACGTGGCGGGCATGTGGTCCCAAGCGCCACATGGCAGAGCTAGGGGTAGCCTTGCCACGTGGCGAACGTGTGGCCCAAAATGCCACGTGGCGCATTTTGGTTGTCCGGATTTCCCTATAAAAGGGAAAATCCGGCTGGACCAATTTGTAACTTTTCCCACAACCACTCAATAAGAAAGGAAAATTCCGGATCAGTTCCAGAATTTTAATCAGATTTTCAATAAAGGAAATCTCGTGAAAATCAATTACGAATCCGTTCAAACGTGATCGTAATTCGACTAGCACGAAGACGTTGTGGACCCGAGCCTGTGGACCTCTTGCTTCAACAAGTAAGTGATTTATTATTAACAAATTAGTTTGTTAATTAAACGGGTTTAACACGTAATTACTTGTTAATTATGCGTCAAAACCGTCAATCAACTTTCATATATTGCTTTACACAAAATGCATAGGCTATATACATAATGAGTCAAAACCGTCAATCTCGTGCTACTAGCCGGTTTACTGTTTATCTTTATCTTACTAGTATTTTCCGAATCAAAGCCAGCTTTAGACCCTCGTCCAATACTAGGGAGTTGCTCGATTGTGAATGGGAGATTCACATTTAGCTCATTTAGAAAGAGGACAACCGTGTGGCCAATGTCCTCTCTAATCACGTCTTGACAGCCTTTGACTATGGATTGTTATTGTCTTATTTGGATGTGCACTTGGATGACCTTAAATATATCCAAACTAATTTACTCGCTTGCTGATTAAAAAGATTAGTGCCCTCGTTTCTACTAAAAATAATATGACTTATTATCCACGGACTTTGTATTTCTGCTCATGCGTGAGCAACAATCGTTTCAATTTGTCCCTTCCTAAAAAATAAATTCCGATTCCACCCAGCCGGTCATCCCCTAGAACAATTACTTCATCGAACATTGTCCCAAAGGACCCACGCTCAGGCAAAACATGTGCCTCCGATCAGAGTTGTTGTTGGGTGGGGGTGGTTTCAGAAATGGACACAACATTGAAACTCTGGACTTGGGTCTGGTCCTGTCTGAACCGAACCAATTTTATGCACGAGCAAGAATATAACTGGATTTTTTTTTTGGGTGGAAAGAATATAACTGGATTTTGGACCAAGTATGAATTCGGAGATTACAACATATGGAAACTAGTATGCGACCGATTCATGTCATTATCGGATTTCGATAGTTGTCTTTAGATCTGGCCATGGTCCGTGGCTTGAACCGGGAATAATCGATTCAATTTTTAGGAAACCGCCTTTAACTATTGAATCGTGAAATCGAGTAAGACACGGAACGTGGCATTTCCCATAACCCCCACCATATACTTCACACATTCGGTCTGATTTGGACTGCTATTGAAAAATAAGAACCCAGTTGGGTTGCGTTCGACCAAATTCTATTCATAAATTTCAATGCGGTTTTAGAACCGTGGAACCGAGTCAAATTTTTATTAATTTGGAACTAAATCGTGATTTTTTAATATTTTTTTCAAAAAAAAATGATTTGCTGATTCAACCGTAACTGATAATTCGATGAACCGTAATGAAACTTTGTAAGAAGGTTCCTGTTTAGGTTCCATATTTCCGGAACCGTGGCAAGGCCTAAGTTGTCTCATGGACCGCAAAAAATCTGATACAAATAACTTTGACAATATATAATTCTATTTAATTCGAACTTGTTTAATTTTACGTGACTCGAAATCGGATTGCTCGATCGGTTGACATTCTCGGCATAGCCCGGCCCAATTCTGGAATACAAGAAACCACACCCTCAGGCCCATCCGAGTACAGCATGGGACCAATACAAAAATTCCAGATCGGGAAATCGGAGAAATCCTTGTCGTCGTCACCCAACTAGCTAGTTGCCTCGCCTCGTGGGGATCTCTCAGTCTCAACAACTATCTTGTCCGTTTGGAGAAGCGAAGGGACGGAAGGAAGCAGGAGAGAGAGAGAGGGAAGGAGATGACGGTGTTTCACTTCTTTAACTGCGCGATCCTCACCTTCGGCCCTCACGCCGTTTACTACTCCGCCACTCCCCTGTTAGTAGTCCTTACCCACTCCCTTTTTTGTTATTTCCTTTTCAATCTCAGCGGGATATGAGAACGCAGCAGTGTTAAATACTAGTTGAGATTACTTTATCACCCGGCTCGTACCTGGATTGGTCGGCTATTGGATGTCTTAAAGTAGGGGTCTTTTTTTGGGTTTGTGTCAGGTCGGAGTACGATACGTTAGGGACCTCGGTGAAAGCGGCGATTGTCTACCTTGTGACAGCTATAGTCAAGGTTAGCTTTGTGTTTCTGTTTGTGTTTTTTTGCTTGTCTGATTTGGTGTTTGTTTAAGTTGTGTTTTTTTTTCCTATAATTCGAAGTTTCCAAGTTTCTGCCTTTTACTGTTTATAGCTTGTTTGCTTGGCGACTTTTCTCAAGGTGTCGGAGAACGACAGCTTCGACCCCTACCAGGTAGCTTCCGATTCCCTGCGAATTAATCGTTTGGTGTTTTGGTTTCTCGGTTTGCTTTGTTTGCTCAAGTTTGTGCCTTTTGAATTTGGAGGATTCACAATGTGTGCTGTTTGCGAATTAGTATTTTCTTCTAGATGCTGAATATTCGTGTGTGGGTTAGGCACTCGAAATTGACAATTCTAACTCGGATCTAACGGATAATGGACAAAAGGAAATGTGTTTGTGTAGTTTTACCTGGTTTAACTTTTCGGGACTGTATGCCTTGTTTCGTTTGCTTAGTTGTTTGCTTAGTTGTTATCGGGTTATCTTAAATGGACTTGGCCGATCAGTTCCTCAACGTTTATACATGCTTGACAATATATTTCACTTTCTTGATCAAAGATTGACACTTTCTGTTTCCAGGAATTGTTGAAAGCCCTCATCGGTTTTATTGATGTTGCTGGGCTCTACTATGCTTTGACCCAGTTGACTCACAGAAACATCTCTCAAAACCACAAGTTCCAGGCTGTTGGACTTGGTAAGCACTAGTTCAACTTACACATACATTGATCAATCTCCATATTTCCATTTTCCAGCTTACCTTTTTTAGACGAAGCTATTTATTTCGGGTCTGTTTGATCCACTAATCTGTTCTATTATCATAGGGATTGCTTGTTGTTCAGAAACGTTGTGATCTCAACTTGTGCAGCCTTTTCCTTTAAAGGATGGGAAGGCTCTACCTTCTGAACTTTATTGTTTCTTAATAAGGTGTTTTTAATTCATTGCAACAAGTATAGTTAGGATCTCTAGTATCCACATTGCTCATGTTTGCTTCTCTTTTCCTCGATATGTGATTATAGAAAATGCGTAAATGAGTTTGGGACCTAATCTTGTGTAAATAACTGTCTTGATGTAACACCCGCATGGTGCTCTTCAGGTTGTTTTTGCCTTTATACTCTTCCATTCACTCTGTTAATTTTGTTTTCGTCGGAGTATCAACTCGTCATGGTTGTATCTCCATTTCTTTCCAAGTGTTTCTTGATATACAGTTTCAGTGTTCACTTGCTCCAAAGTAATCCTGCTTCTCGGACAGGATGGGCTTTTGCCGATGCTGTTTTACACAGACTAGCTCCTCTCTGGGTTGGAGCAAGAGGACTAGAATTTACTTGGGACTACATTCTACAAGGCCTCGAAGCTAACGCAAACTTGGTAAGTTTGCAGGACTGTGGGAGCCATATTTTTCAAACTTCCGACGCATAATTGTCATTTAAAGAGCAAAACCATGTTCTTTCGTGTATAATTTGACATTCATGATCTCTTTTCTTCTGAATCCAGATGTTGACTGTATCCCTTGCTGCATTGGGATCTCTGATGTGGCTTCGCAAGAACAAACCCAAGACCTTGATTCCTATCATTTACGCATGTGCAGGGATTGTGGCGACAATGCCTTCTATTACTAGGTCAGTTCCTGAATTTTGCAACATCTCGTTAAAAAATTGCCTACATACTCGAAGCATTTATAACTGATTCGTCACACATTTTTAAGCAGTTGATGCCGTGTAAGCATACATCTCTACAAGAAACAGATTATAACGTGGCTAGCTTTATCATGCTGCAAACTTCGGGTTTGAGCTAGGATTTTATTCTTATGTAACCCTCTCTCACTTGGTTGTTGATTTTGCAGCTACTTGAGTAAAGGATTGGGATGGCATTTTCCAAAAGTTGTGGGCTTTGAATTATTCACTTCCCTGTCGATGGCTTTCATTAGTTGGCAACTGTTTGCGGCATGTCAGAGACCCTCTTCCTGAAGAAGTGTCGTCGCTGCTTGCATCTCCGGCATCAGAACAGCTTCGGACAGCATGATTTTGTTTACACAATCCGTTAGATTATCGAGCAAACTAAACTTCTCTTGTCAACTTACATAAACTAGTGATTCATTAACTTGGTTGTTACTCTCAACCTACATGTTTGGTCATTGTAATGGTTTGTGCCTTTGCATCCTGCTGCAATCATCTAGGCCGTAATTCGATCGATACGCTTCTCGCTAGCGTGGTTTCCGCAGAGGTTATTGCATCCGAAGAATGGCCTTCCATTGGCAACTTTTCTCTTTGATAGAAGGTCGAACGATACAAATCAATACCATATAAGTATACTTCTATTGAACCAAAATCATTCAAGTGTTGAACATGAATTCCAAACAAATTGCAGTTCTACAAGTAGATACATATAAGCTTTACTGAAACAACATTCATCTAACAGAAGCATCAAATGCTTGCTCTCTGTTATTCAAAGAGAAGGAACTCACTCGGCCTCCTCAACGGATGCCTCGATCCGGAGGAGCACAAACCCGACTGCCACTCCGACAAGGGTGAGGCCGTTGATGATGGCAGCAATCTGGAAAATCTCCCCAATCTTACTGCAAGAAACTGCGAATCCACCCCCACTGCCACCGCTACGGAACCTTCCCATGTTTAAGGAGCTGACCACCTTGGCGAACGCCAGCCGAGAGGAGACAGGCTTCCCGAGCGTGGACAACACGTTGTGCGCCTTGAGACCCGAATAGGAGTTCAACCCTTTAACGAAGATCAACTTGGGCTTGGTCTGTGGGGTCCTGGCTCCAAGGTTCACAAGTGAACCTGACAATGCAGGGGCAGCAACTGTTGCCATTTCTGCAATATAGCACAGAACTTGACAAGTTAATCACAACCCTTTTCTGATAAACTTAAGCAACAAAGTTTGGTGGTGGGAAATGGGAAAGATAAGAGAGTTATTACCTGTTGAATTTGAGGGGGGACTGTCTGAGAAGGCAAGGGAAAGAGGTGATGAGCCTTTTGTATTGGGGTCAGCTTCAGATAAGGTGAGATATAGATTGGTTGGTTCGCAGGCAATTTTGGTGATATGACATCTAGACAAAGGGCGTAGGGTGGCCACAGAAAGTGGCAACTTGGTTACTAGCCAATCGTATGGAGGACACGAGGCTCACTCACTTTAGATTTGGTTTTGGCTTCAACCATGTGGGCTCCAGGTTCGAGCCGATTACTTAAGGTTCGAGCCGTGTTTAATCACAAAAGGCAACAAAAGAAGTCCGTCTAAGGTAAGAGACTTGGATTCAATTAAGAAAATTTTTGGTTCAAATCTTATGAATGTAAAAGACCAAGACCCGACATTGCTCGACTCTGATACCAACATTAAAAAACTTCCAAAAAAAAAACTCGCCATAGCACAATGGTTTACCATAAAAGTTTGCTTTTTTCGTAGAATTGCAGTGACATGAAGAACTGAAAATGGCAAGCCGGTAATCCAAATAAAGAATTAGAAAACAGCTCTCTGGTTGTTTCCATCTGCCCCGTTCCATCTAGGAATCACTTTTCCAAAAGAAAGTCAAAGTATGTACTGGTCAACTCCCCTGAGAAATGGCTACTTCTAGGTTCCAAAATTGACAGAAAGAGAAGCTAGCAAAACATGAGGACCTTCATTTACAAGGAGGTTAGTAGTTAAGCAAGTCGATCACTGGGTATTATGGCCATTCCCATTCTACAGCCGAGCACGGAGCAAAACTAACACGACAAGGAGACCGTCGATGTTACCGTGCTTCTCTCGACTCCCCGTCCTAAAGAGATGCCAGGGCCACGGGGTCTTCATCACGAGAGCGGAAAATGTTGACCTCTAGAGTGAGAGGTTTATTAACTGGGGTGCGCACTGGTTCAAAGTTGCAGACATCAGATTCCTGCAATCTATTGTCCATCACGAAATTCCTCCACCCAAGTCCACCGCGCTTGCGCTTCTCCATTTTTTGATAAGTGAACTTGGTGATCCATCTTTTCTCATTGACGCAGAGAATCACATCTTGTTTCTTCAGAATGGCAAAATATTTGTTGAGCTGCTCTAGGGGGATTACCTGAATTAACATGAACTTTAAGCAATTGTGCAACTCTTGGGGGAATGAGAAGAGAAGAAAGGCACTGAATCAAAGCTTAAAAAGTGGAGCAGTCGAATGATGCAATACCATGTGGCCTTTGCTTATGTATGATGGCTTCATCACTACAGTAAAGCCGCTGTTGCTTACTTTCGATAATGCCAATTGCAAAGCTTTTCGTTTCTCTTTCTCCGTCACAAGCCTTGTTGAAACATATGGCGTGCCATTCAGTTTGCTCTGACTATGGCCAACACCTGAAATCTTGAACACAAACTAATAAATATAGAGTAGGATAAGTTTCCTGTCAACTAGGAACTAACATGATGAAATCTTCTAAACATTTCACAGAGACTACCTGGTTCCCAACTTCCTTGGCTCCAACAAAACTCGCTTGCTTCATTGTCCCTTCGAGCCTTTTTGGCTGTAGATTGAAGTGTACTGGGCTGTCCTCCTGGAGATTCAATGTTGTCGTCCTCAATCAATTTACCAGCAGACGACCTTCATCAACATCCTGGTCAGAAGCTATGAAATCATCACTATCAGGACAACTATCAACTAGTTTCCTTTTCACTTTGCTGTCACGGTCCTTTCCAACGTTGCTGCATTTTTGTACAAAGTAGGCAGAAGGCTTTTCACACAAGCTATGCGAGTCAAACATTCTAACGTCAAACAATGAGTCTCCATTGTACTTAAAGACAAGAAGATCTTTCTCCTTGAGATCATGGTCCTTGGAGAATGCTTCCCAACCATGGCAGAAGAACATCGTATCACCAATTGTTGTCAATTCAACATCCCATTGGAAGCCGCTAGGGCCACTTAGAGTCACTTTCTCAGGCAATTTTGCTTTCAAATGCTTGGAGAATTGTTCCGGGAGTGCCTGTAATCATCAGGGATTCAAAATCAGATGCAATTTTGGCACACTTCTTTTTAACCGAATTTGATCTCAAATCACTGCCTCCCACTTCTACACTCAAAAGCGCTGACAAACACTGGAAAACGACACATCGATCCAAGCAAGTTCATTTCAAGAAGGAAACTGATGCACTCCCAGATTGACTCGGAAAAGGACAGAATCTGAACTCAGCAAGGCACACAAGTAATCTCCAGAAAATCCATTCCAAAAACTGGTCATTTCCAACTACCCGTAAAAGCAAAAACCTGTCCGAAGAAAGCATGACATACCGACCACCGACGAATCTCAATTAACGCACATTTCTGACAGAAGCAGAACCAGTACATTCAGCTTCAAAGCACCCACAAAACCTCAAGCTTTCGACATGTTCACACAGGATTAACACTGAAGATCTAGTTACCATACCCAACAAGTAGTAGTCCTTTGACCAACTTCTTTACCGATATTATTATACCAAAAAACCTACTTGTTCTATCAGTCAACTTACTAATTTGTGCCAAGTTCCATGGGACAAAGACAATGGTCCCAACACAGATAAATTACAGGAGCACGCAGTTTCTGTCAGATAGGGAATGGACCCATGAAAGAGATGCTGATAAGCTACTTGGAATAGAAGTAAACGATCATTGCGAATGTAAAATATACTATTGAGACAGCGATCTCCTAAATAGGGTTCGAGCTCGATTCTGAAAATAGAGATTTCACGAAAGAAAACAAACAAAAGAAACAGAAATAAAGAGACTAGGAAGAGGGAGTAATATTACAAGATGGTGATGAAAACCAGGACGCAAGAAGAGAAAGAACTGAATGTGCTGGAACTTGGTCCAATATATCTGCTCTTCCAAGCTTCCACCATCCTCCATTTCCTCTCTCGCCCTCTACAAAAAACAAAAAAGATCCAATCTTTGTCAAGAAAACACACTAAACAGCCTCAGAGAGGACGGAGACGAAGAGAGCAGAGAGAACCCACAAGGGAAAACTAACACTCGGGTGGGAAAATGGCCGGGTTAATTCTTTGGCCTTCTTGGTATTATTCTTCTCCTCTCCTATAAATTAATTGTCGTGTTCTACAAAGAACAATATAATCTCGCCAGCCCAAAAGAAAGAAGTTAAAAGTGCATTTTTAATACCCCGTTAAATCACAAATTTTGCATTGGGGCAAAGTGGTTTAAAATCGGCATCTCAATCCTATGGTTCATCAACTTTTATCCGGGTAGGTTCGGGCATCTGTCCAGCCAAACATGCTTGAGACACCGCCGTTTTCGACTCGACGCGGCGAACACGTGGCGGCCGAGTAGGTTTAGTTACAGTTGACGTGTAATATGATAAATTACCAAAATAATCACAATTTTTTAAATATTTTTTCAAAAAAATCCAAACTTCATTCTCTCCGTCGTTTCAAGCGTCTTTGGCGGGGTAGCTACCCGGAACCTGTCCGGAGAAAAGTTGGTTAATCACAGGAACTGAGTTACCAATTTTAAATCACATGGTCTGAATGTAAAAAATACATATATATGGGGTACTCAAGTGCAGTTTTACCAAGAAAGAACAATATAATCTCGCCAGACCCAAAAGAATGACAATTTTAATCTGCCTTTTTTTTCAACAACGTACGAAAATTTAGGAATCAAGATTATTATTCATGTGTAATTTAGTTTGTATGATATGTTTAGTTGTCCACCTTCATTTTCCTGGTAGATTTCATTCTTCTACTTCATTGCCCGATTATCAAGGAGAAAATATTAAAGTTTTAGATCGGATGCTAAAATTCTAACATAAGTCGATCTATTACTCAATTATCATCGCATAATTTCTCGTATTCACGATGAAGCTTATTCTTCAGCGTCTCATTGGTCGACCTTGACTGATCACTTAAATTTTGAGATCTTATCTAGTATTCAGAGTTTGTCTCGATTTGGTACTAATCTCACTACTCGCACCGAAACAGTATTTTACCTCTAGATGTCCAATCAACCGATGCCCCTCAACGCATTTCGTTGAGAACCAGCTCTGGATTCAAGTGGCATTTTAGGGAGCCCCGACACTACTCGACTCTGATACCATGATTAAAAAACAACAACAAAACTCTCCATACAATGTTTTACCATAAAAGTTTGCTTGTTTGTAGAATTGTAGTGACATGAAGAACTGAAAATGGCAAAGCCGGTAATACAAATAAAGAGTTAAGAGAACAGCTCTCTAGATACCGTTGTTTCCATCTGCCCCCCATATAGGAATCACTTTTCCAAAAGAAAGTCAAAGTATGTACTGGTCAACTCCCCTGAGAAATGGCTACTTCTAGGTTCCAAAATTGACAAAAACAGAGGCCAGCAAAACATAAGGACCTTCATTGACAAGGAGGTTAGTAGTTAAGCAAGTCGATCACTGCGTATTGTGGCCATTCCCATTCTACAGCCGAGCCAGGGAGCAAAAATAACGTTAGGAGACCGTCGATGTTACCGTGCTTCTCTCAACTCCCTGTCTTTAAAGAGATGCCAGGCCCATCGGGTCTTCTTCACCAACGCGGAAAATGCTGACCTCTAGCGTGACAGATTCATTAACCGGGGTGTCCACTGGCTCAAAATTGCAGACATCAAATTCCTGCAATCTGTTGCCCATCACGAAATTCCTCCACCCACTGGTAAGTCTACCGCGCTTGCGCTTCTCAAATATTGGACAAATGAACTTGGTGATCCATCTTTTCTCATTGACGCAGAGGATCACATCTTGTTTCACCAGAAAGGCAAAATATTTGTCGATCCGTCCTACGGGGATGTCCTGAATTAACATGAACTCTTAGCAATTGTGCAACTCTTGGGGGAATGAGAAGACAAGAAAGGCACAGAATCAAAGCTTAAAAAGTAGAGGGGTCAAATGATGCAATACCATGGAGCCTTTCTTGCTTATGTGTGATGGCTTAATCACTACAGTAAACCCAATGTCGCTTACTTTTGACAGTGCCAAATGCAAAGCTTTTTGTTTCTCTTCCTCTGTCACGAGCCCCCTTGAAACATACGGAGTGCCATTCAGTTTGCTCTGACTATGGCCAACACCTGAAATTTTGAACACAAATTAATAAATATAAAGGAGGATAATCCTTTCCTGTCAACTAGGAAATAAAATCATGAAACCTTCTTTAGATTTCACGGAGACTACCTGGTTTAATATTAACTTCATCATTGGTCAGAGGTTCCCAACTTCCTTGGCTCCAACAAAACTCGGTTGCCTCATTGATTCTCCGAGCCTTTTTGGCTGTAGATTGAAGTGTCCTAGGCTGTCCTCTTGGAGATTCAATGATGTCATTCTCAATCAATTTACCAGTAGACATACCTTCATCAACATCCTGGTCAGAAGCTAGGGAATCATCACTATCAGGACAACTATCAACTAGTTTCCTTTTCACTTCGCTGTCAGTGTCACGGTCCTTTCCAACGTTCCTGGATTTTCGTACAAAGTAGGCAGAAGGCTTTTCACACGAGCTATGCGAGTCAAACATTCTAACGTCAAACCCTGAATCTCCATTGTACTTAAAGACAAGAAGATCTTTCTCCTTGAGATCGTGGTCCTTCGAGAATGCTTCCCAACCATGGCAGAAGAACATTGTATCACCAATTGTTGTCAATTCAACATCCCATCGGAAGCCACTAGGGCCACTTAGAGTGACTTTCTCCGGCAATTTTGCTTTAAGATGCTTGGAGAATTGCTCTGGGAGTGCCTGCAATCAAGATACCATCAGAGATTCAAACTCGGATGCAATTATGGCACATTTCTTTTAACCGAAATTTGATCTCAAATCACTGCCTACACATCGATGCGAGCAAGTTCATTTCAAGAAGGAAACTGATGCACACAAGTAATCCCCAGAAAATCCATTCCGGAAATTGGTCAGAACCAGTACATTCAGCACTCACAAAACCTCAAGCTTTCGACATGTTCTCACATGATTAACACTTAAACACATTACTGTAATGTATCAAGGGGCCGGAAAAGTTTCTCGAGGACACTTTTTCTCTAGTGCAGTTTTTTCTCACTAAAAACCCACATTAGGGTTTTGACGAGGCCGACGGCTACAAGTTAGTAAATTAATGGAGCATGCAGTTTCTGTCAGATAGGGCATGGACCCATGAAAGAAATGCTAATACGCTACTTAGTACAGTAGTAAACAAGCCTTTCGAACGTAAAATACGTCTCCTAAATAGGGCCCGAGCTCGACTCTTGAAATAGAGATTTCACAAAAGGAAACCAACAATAGAAACAGAAAGAGAGTTGGACGAGGGAGATTACAAGATGTTGATGAAAACCAGGACGCAAGATGAGAAAGAAGTGAATATATTGGAACTTGGTCCAATATATTTGCTCTTCCAAGCTTCCACCATCCTCCATTTCCTCTCTCGCCCTCTACAAAAAACAAAAAGATGCAAACTTTGTCAAGAAAAAACAATAAGCAGCTTCAGAGAGGACGGAGACGAAGAGAGCAGAGAGAACCCACAACGAAAAAGTAACCCTTGGGTGGGGAAATGGCCGGGTTAATTCTTTGGCGTTCTTGGTACTATTCTTCTCTTCTCCTATAAAGTGTAGCGTTCTACAAAGAACAATATAATCTCGCCAGCCCAAAAGAAAGAAGTTAAAAGTGCATTTTAGTACCCTGTTATTTCACGAATTTTGCATTGGGGGCGGTAACTCAGTCCCATGGTTTATCGACTTTTATCTGGGCAGGTCTCGAACAGCTGTCTGGCGAAACATGCTTGAGACACTGCCCTTTTTTACCCGACGCGGCGAACACGTGGCGATCGAGTAGGTTTAGTTACAGCTGACGTGTAATATGACAAATTATCAAAATAATTTCAATTTTTTAAATATTTTTTCAGAAAAATCCAAACTTCATTTTCTCCATCTTTTCAAACATCTGCCCGGGACCTGTCCGGATAAAAATTGGTTAATCACAGGAACTGAGTTACCCATTTAAAATCTCACGGTCTAGATGCAAAAATTACAAATCTACGGGATACTAAAGTGCAGTTTTACCATCCCCAAAAAAGAGAAGCCGTCATGCGAAAGATTGAGTCTTTCTAGAGCGAGAAACAAGGGGACCCCCTGATTTTTTCCCGTTGTCTGACCGCTTCCCATGGAGCCCATCTCTTACGGGGAGCCCGGGCAACCGCCGACAGTAAACCCCACTCCGCCTCGAGGCGGAAAGAAAGCGAGGTCAGATTCTGGATCTCACGAAACCCCCTTCTCGGCCAATGAAGCAACCCAGACGGATCAGGACAGTGAAAGGAAAAGGAAGCTTTCATTCAAGGATGCTACTATGGGTGAAAACGCTACTAGCTTCAGCTCTGCCAGCGACCCAGACCAGTACCAACGGGAGCAGGAAGAACTAATTGAAAGCGATTCCGACAGCGAAGGCGAGGAGGACCCTGATTGCCCAACGATTCGCCTTTCTCGCGCGGATAAGATCAGAATGCGAAAGCCCTGGTGGAAAACGTTGATTGTCAAAGTATTAGGCACCAGGATCTCGTATCCTTATCTCAAACGGAGACTGGCCCAGCTATGGGGCCTCCCGGCTGACTTCGTGCTAGTGGACCTCGGCTGCGAGTTCTTCCTGGTGCGCCCACAATCTGACCAAGAGTACAACCATATCCTAATGGATGGCCCTTGGTTGATTGCAGATAGCTATGTCACTGTGAGGAGATGGATCCCGGATTTTGATCCTGAAACCGCGGACATCACGAGTACGGTGGTTTGGGTGAGAGTGCCCAATCTTGGCATGGAGTACTACGAGATGGCCTTCCTGAAGCACATAGCTCGCCGGATCGGGACTCTAATCCGGATTGATACCCATCCCGACCAATGCATCCGAGGTAAGTTCGCTAGAATCTGTGTCGAAGTTGACCTAACGCGTCCGCTCTTCTCACGTTTCAGAGCTCTCCGTCGGGTCCGACGTGTTCAATATGAAGGCCTACACCGCGTGTGCTTTGGATGCGGCAAATACGGTCACTTCGAAACCGACTGCCCAGACAAGCCAAAAAGCCAAGAGGACGGAGTGCAGGGGGAGACGACAGCCGAACCGCGCCGGAGAACCCCAACGGAATCCAGGCCACCACCGGTCAGGCCTGAGCTCTTTAACCGTTATGGAGAATGGATGACTGTGCAAAAGAGAGGCAAAGGTAAGAAAAATCTGCCCCAACCTGTCGCTCAAGTCTAATCAAGTCCGGAAATAGGTAAGTCAGGACACGCTGTCCAAAAAGGTAAGAATGTGATTAACCCATCTCAAGACTCCTTTTTTGGTGTCCTTGCAACGGACACTGACACCGCTATTAATGAGGGGTTGGCTGTTGAGACTAACACTGCTTCCCAGGATAAGGGTGAAAGCTCCACAGCCCAAGTGAAGCCCAGTAATGCCAAAGGGGCATCTGAGACTCTCAAGCCCAATAAAGGTAACAAAATAAAACAGGCAAGCAACACGGTGCAACAAGGGTCCAAGCCCACCACGGGGCCAAGTATACAAGAGTCCAAGCTGGAAAAAAGAAATACCAAACAAGCACACGAGGCAAGGCCCAGTCAGACCAAGGCCTCCAAGCAAAACACCCAATCTGGTAAAGGGACCCCCATCCCTAATTCAGAGAATCCAACTCAATCTCCGATAAAACCTCTCCGCCGTCGACTGGGTAAGGAAACAGTGACCACGCCAAACCCAGACAAATACCTCATCACACCCAGAGGAGGGGCCTCATCCATAAATCATCCACAACCTGGTGACCCAATCGAACCACTTTCCTCCCCTATTTTGGATCAGGATGCGGGAAAGATGGAGGAAGACCCACCTGACGAGTTGGGTGAAAATGCTTCCAAATTCTGGGCAAACCCAATCATGGCGCTACCCAAGGAGGGCTCGCCTACAATAGGTAACCCGAATTCTAGGCTTCAAAACAAGGACTCGGGACCTGAGCAAGACGAAGCCGACATCCAAATGGAGGGTGTGGAGGACAATGCCACCCAAGTTCACCTGGAGGTGGTCCACGACATAAATGCAGAGCCGATTTCGACCATTGACCCAGGACTTGCTCCTGGGCAGTAAGACTCCTCTCCCCTATATTTATCCACTTTTAATGAATATTCTTGTTTGGAACTGTCAAGGAGCGGCAAGCTCTCGTTTTAAAAGTGCTATCAAAGAACTTGTTAGACGTTTCCACCCTTCAATCCTAGTCCTCCTTGAAACTTGGATTTCGGGTAAGAGGGCTGAGATTTTGGCTAAAATGCTAGGTTACAAGGATATCATTCAGGCCCCTATGGAGGGTTTCTCGGGTGGTATTTGGGTTCTCTGGAATCACACGGTCATTAATTTATCTATTCGTGAAACCCATAAACAATATATTCACATGGAAGTTGGGTCTGACCCTGAAACTAATTGGCTCCTTACGGCAGTGTATGGTCATCCTAAAGCTGTTATACGTGAAGAACTTTGGTCTCGACTTTCGAACATAGCATCTAACTTGAATCAACCTTGGCTTCTTGTAGGAGATTTCAACATTTTCCTTCCATCAGATGGCAAGTTGGGTGGAGCTCCTATTAAAGGCCATCGCCACTTACAGTTTAAACATTGGATGGAAGCTTGTTCACTTGTTGACCTCAATTTCACTGGCCCTAAATACACCTGGACCAGAAGAGGGGTCTTTGAGAGACTGGACAGGGGGATGGCCAACATCCAATGGAGGCTCAATTTTTCGGAGGCGATGGTTACACATCTCCCTAGGATAAAGTCAGATCATTGCCCGATCTTGATAAACACGGACTTGACCCCTCCCTTTAAGCCTGGAAATCGTCTATTCCGGTACCAAGTGCCATGGCACTCAGACCCGGGCTTCACTGAGTTTGTACGAGATGCCTGGGATAATCGGGCCCCTCTCCCGCAAGCATGCCTTTCCTTTGCAAATAAGGTCCAAATCTGGAATAAGGAATGTTTTGGTAACATTCTCCAAAAGAAGACCAAGCTATTCAAAAGGCTAGAAGGCATTCAAAAAGCTTTGGAACACAAGAGAAACTCCTTCCTAGTTACCTTGGAAAAGGACCTCAGAAATCAATTGGAGGTGATCTTGGAGCAAGAAGAAATGCTTTGGGCACAGAAGGCCAGGAAGGAATACCTTTTAAATGGTGATCGAAACACGAGTTTTTTTCATGCCTCAACCATTGTGAGACGTAAGAAGAATCGGGTGGAAGCCATTAAGAACTCCAATGGAGAATGGGTTACTGACCCGGAAGACATTAAGGCTGCTCTTACCACCTACTTCAGAGACTTGTATTCTGATGAAGCTGTGGTCCTTGCTGCAAGCTCACCTATCCCCAACAGATTCCATGAAATCTCGGAGGAGGACAAAACTCGGCTTGCTGCGTTACCTTCCCACGAGGAGGTTAGAAGAGTTGTCTTCTCAATGGCACCCTTGAAATCGCTGGGACCCGACGGGTTACATGCTGCATTTTATCAGCGCAATTGGGCCATCGTCAAAGATAACACCGTTGACTTCATCCAGAAGATATTCCAAGGAGTCTTCTCACCTAAAGTCATTAACGAGACCTCTTTGGTTCTCATTCATAAGGTGGACCAGCCGCAGACCCCTGCACACTTTAGGCCTATAAGCCTTTGCAATGTGTCGCTTAAAACCATCACGAAGCTGCTGGCGGCGAGACTCCAAGAATTCATGCCTAAATGGGTTGGTCCGCACCAAAACAGTTTCGTCCCAGGGAGACAAATTTCTGGAAACATAGTCATTGCCCGGGAAGTTATCCATACAATGAAGAACAGGCGCACGGGCAAGAGACTTATGGCTTTGAAAGTCGACTTGGAAAAGGCATATGATCGCATTCGATGGTCCTTTGTCAGGGAGACTCTCTCACTCCTCCTTATCCCCAACTGTATAATTGACCTAATTTTGGAATGTATCTCTACTTGTTCTATGCATGTGTTGTGGAATGGTGAGAAAACGACCGTGTTTAATCCCTCATGTGGTGTTCGTCAAGGAGATCCCCTATCCCCGTACATTTTCGTCCTTTGTCTTGAGAGACTTAGCCATCTTATCCAAACTAGCATTGACCAAAAAGGGTGGAAGCCAATTAAGATCTCGCGGAATGGGCCTATGTTATCCCATCTTTTCTTCGCCGATGACCTTCTTTTGTTTGCTGAAGCTTCTCTTGATCAAACAGTTATTATCAATGGAGTCATTAATCAATTTTGCTTGGTTTCAGGGCAAAAGACGAACAAAGCAAAGACTAAGTTGTATGTGTCAAAGAATGTTTCCCAGTCGCTTGCGAAGGAGCTGGAAAGATCACTCGGGGTCTCCCTTACCAACAATCTTGGATGCTATCTTGGGATGCCGTTGCTCCATGATCGTATCACCAAGAACACCTACGCTTACATAGTGGAGAAAGTCCAATCTAGACTCCAAGGCTGGTGTGCCGAAAAGCTCACCTTCGCGGGAAGAATGACTCTAAACCAGGCTGTCCTCTTCGCTCTCCCCATATATGCGATGCAATCTACAAAGATCCCTGCGGCTATATGTGAGGACATCGAGAAGATCCAAAGAGGTTTCCTTTGGGGATCCTCAAATGATAAAAAAAAAACCCATCTTGTATCCTGGGAGACGGTTTGTCAGCCTAAGAAGATTGGAGGTCTTGGGCTAAAAAAATTGAGGGATCAGAACTTAGCCCTCCTCATGAAATTGGCATGGGGTGTGCTCACCAAGAAATCAGACATGTGGGTTCAAGTGCTCACGGGAAAATACGTCAATGATAAGGGCCCGATCCTAGAGGTGACCTGTAAAGCTTCCCACTCGCCGCTGTGGAAAACCCTGGTTTCTCTGTGGCCTGATATGCTGAATGGTGTGCTCTGGACTATCCGAGATGGAGCCTCAGTTTCCCTATGGAAGGATAAGTGGATCCCGAATGCAAGAAGCCTTGAGATGGAGGCTACATGCGCAATCCCTGACGAGCTCTTACCTATGAAAATCAGGGACGCTGTCACGAATGAAGGCGAATGGAACTGGGCTTTGCTTGGAAAATTCCTACATACTAACATACTGAATCTGATTGCAGGTGTTCCCCTCCCACGAGCGGATAGAGGCCCCGACCTCATTTCTTGGAGATTTTCACATAACGGAGAGTTCAGTACCAAGTCGGCTTATGGTCTCATCCGCGAGGACCTGGATATTGAGGGCAGCCGTCTATGGCAACAAATCTGGAAGTGGCATGGTCCCCAACGTATGAAGAAGGTCCCATGGCTGGCAGGCCACGGAAAGCTTCTAACTAATGCTATTCGACGTAGAAGACATATGACAAGCGATGGCGCCTGCCCCTGCTGCAAAACGCAGGATGAGACCGTCTTGCATGCCCTAAGAGACTGTAACATCCTTCAAAGAATCTGGTCACCACTTCTTACGAAGTTCAACCAGAATGCCTCGAACTTCTTCTCTAACGACCTTCACTCGTGGCTCGATAAGAACACGACTGGATCTGAACAGTGGACTACGATTTTCCTTGTTTCCTTACACCATATCTGGCTCTGGAGAAATGATACTGTGTGGGGTGACAGTAAAGCCCGTCCGTCTAATTAATTTGCTTTCATATGTAACAGGGCAGAAGAGATTCAAGTTGCTTGGGAGGCTGGCATGGCGATGCAATGCAAAACTAAGAGAAGGGAGAAGTTAATCGGATGGGAAGCGCCACCTCAAGGTTGGTGGAAGCTCAATACGGATGGCGCGAAGCGCTCCTCCTTGAATATGGCTACTGCAGGAGGGGTTATCCGCGACCCGATAGGACAGTGGATTGCTGGCTTTGCGTCCAACTTAGGAAACTGCTCGAGCAACAATGCCGAAGCTTGGGCTGTCCTAAAGGGCCTGGAGCTTGCTTGGAGTCTTGGTTGTAAGAAAGTCATGCTTGACTTGGACTCCCAGCTTGTAGCTAACCTCTTGAATACTAGTAGTCTACCTCACCCGGCCTGTTCCTCCATCGTGATGGATATCCGGGAAGTTTTAAGTAGGGACTGGGAAGTTAGGATTAGCCATGTGTATAGGGAAGCCAACTCGTGTGCAGATTGGATGGCTAACCATGGGTTTTCGCTTCCAATTGGAACACACTTTATGTGTAAACCCCCAGCGGGTGTAGGAGCGATTATATCGAGGGATATTAGCGATGTATCGCTGCCTAGAATGGTTGTAACTCCTTTTCTTGATTAATATAGTTCTGCAATGGGGCATTTTTAGCCCCTCTCTCTCGACCAAAAAAAAAAGTGCAGTTTTACCAAGAAAGAACAACATAATCTCGCCAGGCCCAAAAGAATGACAATTTTAATCTGCCTTCTGTTTTTGAACAACGTACGAGAATTTAGGAATCAAGATTATTATTCATGTGTAATTTAGTTTGTATGATATACGTAGTTGTCCACCTAGATTTTCCTCGTAGATTTCATTCTTCTACTTCATTGCTCGATTATCATGGAGAAAATCTTAAAATTTTAGATCGAATGCTAAAATTCTAACATAAGTCGATCTAGTACTCAATTATCATCGCATTATTCCTCATATTGACGATGAAGCTTATCCCCCGGTGTTTCGTTAGCCGAAATTGACCGATCTCTTAGATTTTGAGATCCTATCTAGTATTCAGAGTTTGCTTCAATTTGGTACCAATCTCACGACCTGCACCAAAACAGTGCTTTACCTCTAGATGTCCAATTCAACCGCTGCGCTCTCAACGCATTTCGGAGAGAATTAGCTCTAGATTCGAGTGGCATTTTAGGGAGATCAGACACTACTCGACTCTAATAGCGTGATTAAAAAAACAACAACAAAACTCTGGATAGCGCAATTGGTTTACCATAAAAGTTTGCTTGTTTCGTAGAATTGTAGTGACATGAAGAACTGAAAATGGCAAAGCCGGTAATACAAATAAAGAGTTAAGAGAACAGATCTCTGGATGCCGTTGTTTCCATCTGCCCCGTTCCATATAGGAATCACTTTTCCAAAAGAAAGTCAAAGTATGTACTAGTCAACTCCCCTGAGAAATGGCTACTTCTAGGTTCCAAAATTTACAAAAACAGAGGCTAGCAAAACATAAGGACCTTCATTGACAAGGAGATTAGAAGTTAAGCAAGTCGATCACTGCCCATTATAGGCATTCCCATTCTACAGCCGAGCTACGGGGAAAAACTAACGCAACAAGGAGACCGTCGATGTTACCGTGCTTCTCTCAACTCCCTGTCTTTAAAGAGATGCCAGGCCCGTCGGGTCTTCTTCACCAACGCGGAAAATGCTGACCTCTAGCATGACAGGTTCATTAACCGGGGTGGCCACGGGCTCAAAGTTGCAGACATCAGATTCCTGCAATCTGTTGTCCACCACGAAATTCCTCCACCCACCACCGGTAAGTCTACCGCACTTGCGCTTCTCAAATATTGGACAGATGAAATTGGTGATCCATCTTTTCTCATTGACGCAGAGGATCACCTCTTGTTTCTCCAGAAAGGCAAAATATTTGTCGATCCGTCCCACGGGGATGTCCTGAATTAACATGAACTCTTAGCAATTGTGCAACTCTTGGGGGAATGAGAAGACAAGAAAGGCACAGAATCAAAGCTTAAAAAGTAGAGGGTCAAATGATGCAATACCATTTTGTTGCTTATGTGATATGGCTTCATCACTACAGTAAACCCGTTGTCGCTTACTTTTGACATCGCCAATTGCAAAACTTTTCGTTTCTCTTCCGGCATGCCATTCAGTTTGCTCTGACTATGGCCAACACCTGAAATTTTGAACACAAACTAATAAATATAAAGGAGGATAATCCTTTCCTGTCAACTAGGAACTAAAATCATGAAACCTTCTAAAGATTTCACGGAGACTACCTGGTTTAATATTCATTTCATCATTGGTCAGAAGTTTCCAACTTCCTTGGCTCCAACAAAACTCGGTTGCCTCATTGACTCGCCTAGCCTTTTTGGCTGTAGATTGAAGTGTACTAGGCTGTCTTCCTGGAGATTCAATGATGCCATTCTCAATCAATTTACCAGTAGACGTACCTTCATCAACATCCTGGTCAGAAGCTAGGGAATCATCACTATCAGGACAACTGTCAACTAGTTTACTTTTCACTTCGCTGTCACGGTCCTTTTCCTTTCCTACGTTCCTGCAGTTTCGTACAAAGTAGGCAGAAGGCTTTTCACACATGCTATACGAGTCAAACATTCTAACGTCAAACCCTGAATCTCCATTGTACTTAAAGACAAGAAGATCTTTCTCCTTGAGATCATGGTCCTTGGAGAATGCTTCCCAACCATGGCAAAAGAACATCGTATCACCAATTGTTGTCAATTCAACATCCCATTGGAAGCCACTAGGGCCACTTAGAGTCACTTTCTCCGGCAATTTTGCTTTCAAATGCTTGGAGAATTGTTCTGGGAGTGCCTGTAATCAAGACATCATCAGAGATTCAAACTCAGATGCAATTTTGGCACATTTCTTTTAGCCGAATTTGATCTCAAATCACTGCCTACCTACTTCTACACTCAAGAGCGCTGACAAACACTGGTAAACGACACATCGATGCGAGCTTGTTCATTTCAAGATGGAAACTGAGCTCAGGAAGGCACACAAGTAATCACCAGAAAATCCATTCCGAAAACCTGTCATTTCCAACTACCCCCAAAGCAAAGACCTGTTCGAAGAAAACATGACATACCGACGACCACTGACAAATCTCAATAACCGCACATTTCTAACAGAAGCAGAACCAGTACATTCAGCTTTAAAAAATCCAGATATAAGTACAATATGGTTGCACAGGCGCAACCAAAAGACTTTCCTAGCAACCTACCCATATAGCCCCAAGCATACAACAACAAAAAAACCCATACCCCCACTCCGATAGGAGCGAGTTTGCAGCCATGGGTCTCGTCAAAATCATACCGTTGAAAATCTCAGTGGGAAAAACCAAATGTAGGAAAGAGTACCCCCATACCCAACAAGTAGTAGCCCTTGACCGACTTCTTTACCGATATTATTATACCAAAAACCCCACTTGTTCTATCAGTCAACTTACTAATTTGTTCCACGGGACAAAGACAATGGTCCCAACACAGATAAATTAAAGGAGCACGCAGTTTCTGTCAGATAGGGTATGGACCCATGAAAATAATGCTAATACGCCACAAGCCTTACAAACGTAAAAACGTAAAAGACAAATTAGGACCCGAGCTGGACTCTGAAAACAGAGATTTGACAACCAAAAAAACAAACAATAGAAACAGAAAGAGACTTGGAAGAGGAAAATTACAAGATGGTGGTGAAAACCAGGACGCAAGACGAGAAAGAACTGAATGCACTGGAACTTGGTCCAATATATTTGCTCTTCCAAGCTTCCACCATCTCTGGAAGCCTCCTCTTCCTCCATTTCCTCTACAAAAGAAAAAATCCAACCTTTGTCAAGAAAACACAATGAACAACTTCAGAGAGAACGGAAATGACGAGTGTAGAGAGAACCCACAAGGGAAAAGCAACCCTTGGGTGGGAAAATGGCCGGGTTAATTCTTTGGCGTTCTTGGTCGTCTTCTTCTTCTAGAAGGTGCACTGAAGCATTCTTTAGAAGAGGAGTTTAGGCATTCTTTAGAAGAGGAGCATTCTTTAGAGGACGAGCATTCTTTTAGAAGAGGAGTTCAGGATAAGGTATGAATCATTTAATTTTTTATCTTAGTTTTATCATTTTACCATAATTTAGATCATACTCTATCTATCTAGATCACCTCTTTATTTTTATTTTTTATTTATAGATTGTTATAAATTTATCAAATATTTTAGAATATACTATATGATATTGACTCTAAAATTTAAGTTAGATATAATTCTAATTTTTTTATTAATATGTATTAGATATTTTATGATTAACTTTTACATATTTACTGTTATTTATTTGAATTTTAGGTTTAAAATTATCAAAAAATATATTGTATTTAATTCGAAATCGAATCCTGCAGATCCTAAAAATAAGAGTATAGGTCTAGTAATAAAAAAAATTAAGATCAAGGGTAGGATATACATGAAACTTCCAAAACTAACATATGGGTAAGGTTATTATTCATGTGTAATTTAGTTTGTATGACATATATATATATATATAGTTGTCCACCTTCGTTTTCCTGGTAAATTCCACTCTTCTACTTCATTGTTGCCCCATTTTTTTCGAGAATAAAAATTGAATACTAAAATTCTAACAAAAGTTGATATAGTCCTCAATTATCATCGCACAATTCCTCCTATTATAATACGCCAATTATATCGTGCAAACTCCGGTCCGTTAAAATTCATTCGGGAATGTGTGTTAAAATTACTACAAAGTTAATGACACCTGGTGTTAACATTACTAAGTACCTGCCAAAAGGCTTGTAACTCAACTTGTTATAAATAATTAGGAAGTCCAAAGTTTAAATCTTAGCAATATCATAGTGTAATTATTTACCTTTTCAAAAAAAACATTACTACGTACCCTAAGTCTCTAACCCTACGTAGACTTGACCATTATTATGACCTGATACAATTCTATTTGATTCGTCCAAAAATTATTCGTCAATAATTCGTTCGATTCGTTCGGAGATGAATTAAATATATTCAATAATTTTAAAATTTGTCAAATCCGCAAATTTAAGACACATGTTTGCTATTTCAGCCAATCATTTCTAGATTCGATTGCCAGAAAATCTTCGTTGATTTTGTTTTCTCCGAAAGACCATATTTTTCACTATAAATTATGCAATCGTAGCACCGACGCATAGTAATACATGCACACGTACGTTGTTGGAACTTAGAAAATGGTAGACTAGTGGTCAACCTGGTTGAAACAAGTATTTAATTTGAATTCAAATTTAATTCTACTTGAATTCGGTGATTCACAAAAAAAATCTGAATATGATTCAAAATTTTAATAAATTTAAATTCGAACAAATTTGATTCCACTTCAAAAAATGGTCAGATCTACTCTACCCATTTGTTCAATTCCATATAGAATGGCTTTTCCGAAAGAATGTCAAAATAAATCCTAGCAACTTCCTGAGGAATTAATAATAGTCTCAACACAGATAAATTCATGGAGCATGCAATTAATATTAGATAGGCTGCTGAGAACCCATGAAAGAAACACTACTATACCACTAACTCTTACGAGTATAATAGACACTATCTCAGAACAGATATCCCTTAAATAGGGCCCCGAACTCCACTCTAAAAATAGAGATTCCAAAAAAAGAGAGAAGGAAATGGAGAGAATAGAGAGAACCCACCAGGGAAACAAAACCAAGATTTTTGTATATTAACTAGGGAAAAGTCCACATAAGTACCCTGTGGTATCCGCGATTATCACTTGAGTAACCTGTGGTTTAAAAATGATAGAACCGGTCCAACTTTTTTCAATTTTTCTCACTTAAGTCTACCCAACCCGGTTCACCCATTTTTTGTCAAAACGACGTCGTTCAGACGCTTAGGTGGAGTGCCACGTGGTGGTGACTCAGAGTCATTACTGATGTGACGATGGGTAAATTATCAAATTAGTACCAAATTAGTTTATTATTTTTTTAAAAATCCATTATCCTCCCATCTCTCTCTCTTCTTCTTCCATGTTCATCTTCAACCCCTATCTTTCCAATTTTCAACCAAACATCAACAACGGAACCCAAATAAACACCACCCCAAAACAAAAATCCAAAAGAATGCAATTCCCACAAACCCTAGCTTGGAGACCCACGGTATTAGATTGGATTTGGAAGAATCCAACTTGAAAAGATGGAGAATCCATCGCCACATCAGCCTCTTCCCTTCCTCTTCACCCTTCTTCAAACCAATCTCCAATCCCACCAACAACAACACCCATAAAACTCAAACTCCAACCCTCCCATCTTCCCCCGAAGGCCAAGTTCGTTTCTCATCCCCTCCATCCTCTTCCCTTCAATCAGCCAACCAAATTTTTTCTGGGTTCGAAGTTCCTCCACGAACAAACTGTGAACAAAACCCAAATTTCAAAATCCCATCTTTCAAAATCGCCTGAGATGGAGGAAGACGGCGGGCGCGAGTAGAGAGACGAGGTAAGGGACAGCGGGCTCGGCGGTGGCCATCCACTTCTAGGCTCGACGGTAGTCATCCACTTCTAGGCTCGACGCGTCCGACTCCCCCCACCTATCCTCTGACTTCTCCCACCTCTTCCTCCGGTGGTTCGACGATAAGGGCAGTTCCCTCGGAGACGGTGTGCTTGGCGAGCTCACCGGGAAGCACAAGGCGGACGGCGGTCTGGATCTCCTGACACAAGCCCGTCGGCTCCTATTCAGTTTCATCTCGGAGCTCCGAGTCGAACATAAGGGTTTTTAGAAAAATTATAAATAAATTAGGTACTAATATGGTAATTAACCCATTGCCAAGTCAGCAACAACTTAGTCCGAATCAAAGACACGTGGCAGTCCACCTAAGAGTCTGAACGACGTCGTTTTGACAAAAACGGGTGAACCGGGTTGGGTAGACTTAAGTGAGAAAAATTGAAAAAAGTTGGACCGGTTCTATCGTTTTTAAACCACAGGGTACTCAAGTGATAATCGCGGATACCACAGGGTACTTATGTGGACTTTTTCCTATTAACTATTAAGTTCAAGTGATTTATTTATTTTCCTTAAAAAATAAAACCATGATTTTTGCGAGGGAATGGCAGACAAAGGGTGACGGTGCCCGTCAGTTTTACTAGTGGGTCCGTTACAAGTGTCCCTCGGTATAGTTACTGTCCATTTATACTCGGGATAAAATATTAAGTACGTAGAATGTCAAATATTTGATCTAGAATTGTAACAGATTTAACAAAAATGTATGTTATACGTGTTTATAAAATACATGTACTTACCGGCAAGAGAGTCGTTATCAAGTAACGGCCCATTTTGTAGTTTCCAGCCCAGAAGAAAGAGTAATATAGTCTTGCCAAGCCCAACATTGGTGTTTGAGCTCGAAGCTTATAGCTTTATTTATGGGGAACAGTAGGCCTAAACGACTACAGAGCTCATGTTAATGGGCTAATTTGGCCCCACTCCTTCACTTTCCTCCGAGAAATTTCATTCTTCTAAATTCTAATTCGTTGGTTCCGTTATCGAGGAAATCTACTTAACGATTATCTTAATTTTTAGTTTGAATACAAAATTCAAACATTATTTCAGACTAGTTAATATGGCGCACTATTGAACTGGTATTTTCTGTTGAGTTTATGGTGACGGAATTTTTTACGGAAGCTGCAGTTGCAACTTCATACGATTTTAGATATCTGTTCGTAGTTTTAGTATACATTCGAAATATAGGTTGCTGTTGACAGGGTGGATTGAGTAAAAAATATAGCTTTCCATACTGTTTGGACAAAAGAAAAAAAATAGGTGATTTTTGTTGCAAAATCATAATAATATTCAATTGATGGGGCAAAATCTTTTATGGTAACACACACACGCTCAACAAGAAAAGCACGAGCGCAGAAGAAAGACGCATAAAATAGGGATGACACGCGTGTGGGAAGGGAAAATACTTTAATTTTTTATTATAAGTATTTTAAATATTAATAAATTAGTATAAATAGTGAATCAAATTTGTATATTATAGTAAATAGAATTAGATTATATTTAGTTAAATATTTAATTTTTTATTATAAGTAATATTAAATATTAGAGATAATTACCTTAAAGTCCCTGGTATTTGAACAAATTTCTCTTTTAGTCCTTACTGTTTTCAATGACTTTTTCCGGTCCTTCTACTTTGAAATAATAGCCATTTTTTGTCCCTGACTCCGTTACCGAAGAATTTCTTATTTCTCTGGCCAAAACGCACCTGAAAGGTCAAAATTATCCAAGTTAAAAAATTTTCCCAGAAATTACCCAACCTCTCTTATAAAAGTGTCTACTCACTCATTTTACTTATTTCTTCCCCAAATCTTCTGAAATCCTAATCTTCTGAAATCGAAGTTCAGCTAAAAGCTTGGGTCGACAGAGTAGCTGCTTGGGTTGGGTCGACTGAGCTGCTTGGGTCCATGGATCTGCTTAGGGCAACGGACCTGCTTGGGTCGACGGAGCGGCGGGACCACACTTCTGCTTGGGGTGTCATTGAAGTTCGAAGCCTGGGTTGGTGTTGCTCGACCTAAGGTTTTCGAAGTTCAGAGTGAAAGTCACGTACCTATGTCATCGTCCAACACATCATACGATCCTGATGATGGTGCAAAATACAGTAATGTCAATTGCGGGTGTGCTCTGTGTGCACACGTTAAAATTGCAAAGAGTGAAAAAAACAAGGGCCATTTGTACTACTGTTGTCGTAAATATGCCAATTATCCCTAAATATTAACCTGACATGCCAATTTAACATAAGCAGACATGCCATTGTCGTAACAAACATGCCAATTTGACATAATCGAACATACCATTATCGTAACCGGGCACGAAGAACTGAAAATGGCAAGCCGGTAATCCACTGAGAAATGGACTTCAGATAAAGAGTTAGAGAGCAGCTCTCCGGATACCGTTGTTTTCATATGTCCCGCTCTATATAGGAATCACTTTTCCAAAAGAATGTCAAAATATGTACTAGTCAACTCCCCTGTGGCTAATTCTAGGTTCTAAAAATAGCAAAAACAGAAGCTAGCAAAACAAAAGGACCTTCATTTACAAGGAGGTTAGTAGTTAAGCAAGTCGATCACTGCGTATTGTGGCCATTCCCATTCTACACCCGAGCCAGGGAGCAAAACTAACGTTAGGAGACCGTCGATGTTACCGTGCTTCTCTCGACTCCCCGTCCTAAAGAGATGTCAGGGCCACTGGGTCTTCATCACCAACGCGAAAAATGCTGACCTTTAGAATGAGAGGTTTAATAACTGGGGTGCCCACTGGCTCAAAATTGCAGACATCGGATTCCTGCGATCTGTTGCCCATCACGAAATTCCTCCATCCACTGATAAGTCTGCCACGCTTGCTCTTCTCAAATATTTGACAAGTGAACTTGGTGATCCATCTTTTCTCATTGACGCAGAGGATCACATCTTGCTTCTCCAGAAAGGCAAAATATTTGTCGATCCGTCCTGCGGGGATGTCCTGAATTAACATGAACTCTTAGCAATTGTGCAACTCTTGGGGGAATGAGAAGACAGGCACAGAATCAAAGCTTAAAAGTGGAGGGGTCGAATGATGCAATACCATGCAGCCTTTGCTGCTTATGTGTGATGGCTTCATCACTACAGTGAACCCGTTGTCGCTTACTTTTGACAGTGCCAATTGCAAAGCTTTTCGTTTCTCTTCCTCTGTCACAAGCCCCGTTGAAACATATGGCGTGCCATTCAGTTTGCTCTGACTATGGCCAACACCTGAAATTTTGAACACAAACTGTTGAAGTGCAAAAATAACGTGTTGGGAGCTCGGGGTCGACTAGGGCGATCATTGAAGTGCTTAGACTTGGACGTCAACTTACCTTGGCTGGGTACGCTCAAGTCGGCTTGGGTTCCCTCAGCCTTGAATCATCTTGGGTACCCTTAGAGTAAGACAACATGTGTACCCCCAACCTCATATCAGCTTGGTTATAGTCCGATTTTCGGCCATCTCACCTTGGGGTCGATTGCCGGCCATCTCGCCTAGGGGTCGATTGCTGGCCACCTCGCCTAGGGGCTGATCGCCGGCCATCTCGCCTAGGGGTTGATCTCCGGTTATCTTGCCTAGAGGTCAATTATCATCCATCCCGCCTAGGGGCCGATTGCCGGTCATCGCGCCTAGGGGTCGATCGCTAGTCATCGTGCCTAGGGATCGATTATCATCCATCCCGCCTAGGGGTCGATCGCCGGCCATCCGGCCTAGGGGCCGATTGCCGGCCATCTCGCCTAGGGGTCGATCGCTGGCCACCTCGCCTAGGGGTTGATCTCCGGTTATCTTGCCTAGAGGTCGATTATCATCCATCCTGCCCAGGGGCCGATTTCCGGTCATCGAGCCTAGGGGTCGATCACCGGCCATCTCACCTAGGGGTCGATTATCATCCATCCCGCCTAGGGGTCGATCGCCGGCCATCTCGCCTAGGGGTCGATCGCTGGCCACCTCGCCTAGCTTTGATCATCGATCATTGATCACTCATAGATTTTGACGCATACCTCGGATTAAGGTGATTCTTTCGGCTGTGGAGAGTTAAGAAGTAGATCTACAACTTTGTAGTTCATGATTTTTTCTAGTTCAGAGCGGAAGAGGGCCTAAAATTGGTTTGAAGGTGACTACAGGCCGATCGTCGGCTAGATCGTCGGCCATTGGTACAATTGGCTTATCTTGAGGCTCCGACCTCGTATTGCAATGATTCAAGTTGCTATGGAAAGCTAAGAGATAGTTCTAAAACTTTCTAGTTGGTGACTTCTTCTAGTTCAGAGCGGAAGAGGGCCTAAAATCGGTTTGAAGGTGACTACAGGCCGATCGTCGGCTACAAGGCGATCGTCGGCAAGCGTAACCTCTAGGCCGATCGTCGGCCATTGGTATAATGATCATATCTGGAGACTCCGAACTCGGATTGAGACGATTCAAGTTGCTATGCAAAGCCAAGATATGGGCCTATAACTTTCTAGTTCATGGAATCTTTAAATTCGGAGTAGACGGATGTCAAAAATCTATTTGAAGTTGTCTAATGTTAGATCATTGGCTGCATGACCTACCCCTTGATCGCCGGCTACGGCCCTTGTGACCTCGATCGTCGGCAAGCTTGGGTATAGGCCGATCGTCGGCTACCGGTGATCAAGGGGACGATTGTTGGCCGCATCCCTTGTGACCTCGATCGTCGGCAAGCTTGGGTATAGGCCGATCGTCGGCTGCCGGTGATCAAGGGGACGATTGTTGACCACCTCCCTTGTGACCTCGATCGTCGGCAAGCTGGGGTATAGGCCGATCGTCGGCTGCCGGTGATCAAGGGGATGATTGTCGGCCAGCTTGGAGGAGGGCTCGATCGTCGACAAAGAAGGCCAAGCCCGATTGTCGACCCAGGGCGATTGTCGGCCCATGGTTATTGACGGTCCATGGTAATAGAGACCGTATTCAAGATGGACTCTCGAAGAAATTGGAAAACTCTAGAACTCTCAATATACTTGGGTTGTCAATGGGATGGAGATAGGCATTAGAGACCCGAGTCAGGCAAGGATAAGCATTGGAAACCTGAGTCAGGCAAGGATAAAGGTTGGAAGTTTGAGCCAGGCAAGGATAAGCACCGAAGTCCGTGTTAAGCGGGGAGGCAGAAGATTGCAAGGATAAGCATTGGAAGAGATGGGCTTCAGGTCTACGAGTAAGGACGAGATAAGGATAAGGCTTGGCTGAAGGATGAACTCTAAGGTCTTTTGAGTCCAGCTACAACATAGCTAAGGAAGGAGCCGGGTCACTCTTCTCTATATAAGCAAGGCATGAAGCAAGGCAGAGGATCATCACACACAAAACATACAAGTTACTCTCAAGCTTCGGCTCTTTTATCTTAGTTTAGGTTAGTAGTAGTCTCGGCTTCGGCCACCCTTGTTACTTTCGGCGTTAGACCGACCTTGGGACGAGCACTCCGGGCCGTCACGAGATCGATCGACGTTCTCGTCACTTTTTATCCCAACACAAACAAATAAATATAAAGGAGGATAAGCCTTTCTTGTCGACCAGGAACTAACATCATGAAACCTTCTAAAGATTTCACGGAGACTACCTGGTTTAATATTAACTTCATCATTGGTCAGAGGTTCCCAACTTCCTTGGCTCCAACAAAACTCGGTTGCCTCATTGACTCTCCGAGTCTTTTTGGCTGTAGATTGAAGTGTACTGGGCTGTCCTCCTGGAGATTCAATGATGTCATTCTCAATCAATTTACCAGTAGGCGTAACTTCATCAACATCCTGGTCAGAAGCTATGGAATCATCACTATCAGGACAACTATCAACTAGTTTCCTTTTCACTTCGCTGTCACGGTCCTTTCCCTTTCCTGCGTTCCTGCATTTTCGTACAAAATAGGCAGAAGGCTTTTCACACGAGCTATGTGAGTCAAACATTCTAACGTCAAACCCTGAATCTCCATTGTACTGAAAGACAAGAAGATCGTTCTCCTTGAGATCATGGTCCTTCGAGAATGCTTCCCAACCATGGCAGAAGAACATCGTATCACCAATTGTTGTCAATTCAACATCCCATTGGAAGCCGCTAGGGCCACTTAGAGTGACTTTCTCCGGCAATTTTGCTTTTAGATGCTTGGAGAATTGCTCTGGGAGTGCCTGCAATGAAGACATCATCAGAGATTCGAACTCAAATGCAATTTTGGCACATTTCGTTTAACCGAATTTGATCTCAAGTCACTGCCTACCCATTTCTACACTCAAGAGCGCTGACAAACACTGGAAAACAACACATCGATCCGAGCAAGATCATTTCAAGATGGAGATTGATGCACTCCCAGTTCAACTCCAAAAAGGACAGAATTCGAACTCAGCAAGGCACACAAGTAATCTCCGGAACAGAAAAATCTATTCCAAAAATTGGCCATTTCCAACTACCCCCAAACCAAAGACCTGTTCAAAAATAACATGACATACCGACCACCTCAATTAACGCACATTTCCGACAGAAGCAGAACCAGTACATTCAGCTAGAAAGCACCCACAAAGCCTCAAGCTTTCGACATGTTCTCACAGGATTAACAGTAGATCTAGTTACCATACCCAACAAGTTCTTTTTGTACGGTAAATATATTAATCATGAAAAGAACATCCAGATACAAGGTACAATATGGTTGTGCACAGGCGCAACCAAAAGACTTTCCTAGCAACCTACCCACATAGGCCCCAAGCATACAACAAAAGAAACCCCCATACCCCCACTCCGATAGGAGCAAGTAGCGGCCGTGGGCCTCGTCAAAACTCTACCGTTGAAAAACCCAGTGGATAGGAAAAGAGTACTCCCATACCCAACAAGTAGTAGTCCTTGACCAACTTCTTTACCTCGATATTATTATACCAAAAAAACCCACTTGTTCTATCAGTCAACTTACTAATTTGTGCCAAGTTCCATGGGACAAAGACAATGATCAATTTTATGTCAGATAGGGAATGGACCCATGAAAGGGATTTTAATAAGCTACTTGAAGCTTTGCGAATATAAAAGATACTATGATAATTGTCTATTAAATAGGGGTCTGCCCGAGCTCCACTCTGAAAATAAAGATTTTACAAAAAAAACAAGCAATAGAAACAGAAAGAGACTTGGAAGAGGAAAATTACAAGATGGTGGTGAAAACCAGGACGCAAGAAGAGAAAGAACTGAATGTACTGGAACTTGGTCCAATATATTTTCTCTTCCAAGCTTCCACCATCTCTAGAAGCTTCCTCTTCCTCCATTTCCTCTCTCGCCCTCTAAAAAAAGATCCAATCTTTGTCAAGAAAACACAATAAACAGCTTCAGAGAGAGCGGAAATGAAGAGTGTAGAGAGAACCCACAAGGGAAAAGCAACCCTTGGGTGGGAAAATGGCCACGTTAATTCTTTGGCGTTCTTGGTCGTCTTCTTATTCTAGAAGGTGTAGTGTAGTCTTCTTCAGAGTCCGGGTCTAGATTATGAATCATATGAATTCTTACCGTACTCTTATTATTTTAAAATAATTTGGACCCAACTTTAACTAGACCACCCCTTTATCTTTATTTTTTATTTACAAATTGTGTTAAAATTTTTGAATATTCTAAAATATGCTCTATGATATTGACTCCTAAATTTAAGTTACATATAATTTTAATTTTTTTATTGATATATTAGATATTTTATGATTTATTTGAATTTTATGTTAAAAAATTATCAAAAAATATTTTGCATTTAATTTGAGGTCGGATCATGGAGACCCTAAAGACTAAAGGTAAGAGTATGAGTTTAGTAATAAAAAATTTTGAGAGTCAAGAATAGGGTATAGATCTAATTTCCAAAACTAAAATATGAGTAAAGTCGTGCCGATATTTTACCTTACCCTACCTATCGTCATAATAAGAATCAAGGTTATTATTCATGTGTAATTTAGTTTGTATAACATATATATAGTTGTCCACCTTCATTTTCCTGGTAAATTCCACTCTTCTACTTCATTCCTTGATAGAAAATCTTAAAATTTTAGATTGAATACTAAAATTTTAACAAAAGTTGATATAGTACTCAAGTATCATCGCACAATTCCTCCTATTATAATACGCCATAATATCGTGCAAACTCCGGTGCGTTAGAATTCATTCGGGAACGTGTGTTTTAATTACTACAAAGTTAATGACACTTGTGTTAACATTACTACGTACCCTAACCCTACGCAGACTTGACCATTGATATGACTTGATTCAATTCTATTTGATTTGTCAAAAAATTTGAATAGATTTGCCCAAAAATTAATTTGTCAATAATTTATTCTGATTCATTCGGAAATGAATTGAATACGGTTTAAAATTTCTAAAATTTGTCGAACCGGCAAATTCAATTCGACGAGACCATGTTTGCTATTTCGGCCTATCATTTCTAGATTCGATTACCAGAAAAAACTTTGTTGATTTTGTTTTCTCAGAGAGACCATATTTTTCGCTATAAATTATGCAATCGTAGCACCGACGCATAGTAATACATGCAGACGTACGTTGTTGGAACTCGGAAAATGGTAGACTAGTGGTAGACCAGTAGTCAACATAGTTGGAACAAGCATTTAATTGAATTCGAATCTAATTTGACTCAAATTCGGCAATTCATAACAACAAATCTGAATACGGTTCAAATTTTTAATAAATTTGAATTCGAACAAATTCGATTCCACTTCGAAGAATGGTAAGGTCTACCCCTACCCATTTGTTCAATTCCCTGTAAAATGGCTTTTCCAAAAGAATGTCAAAATAAATCCTAGCCACTTCCTAAGGAATGGCTACTCATAGGTTCCAAAACTGAGGGAGAATCCAGAAACGCACAAGGACTTTACGTTACAAGGAGATTAGAAGTTAAGCAAGTCGATCACTGCCCCATTATAGGCATTCCCATTTTACAGCCGAGCTACGGGGCGAAACTAATGCGACAAGGAGACCGTCGATGTTACCGTGCTTCTCTCGACTCCCTATCCTAAAGAGATACCAGGGCCGTCGGGTCTTCTTTACCAACGCGGAAAATGCTGACCTCTAGCATGACAGGTTCATTAACTGGGGTGGCCACGGGCTCAAAGTTGCAAACATCAGATTCCTGCAATCTGTTGTCCACTACGAAATTCCTCCACCCACCAACAAGCCCACCGCGCTTCTTCATTCTTTGATAACTGAACTTGGTGATCCATGTTTTATCATTGACGCAGAGGATCACATCTTGTTTCTCCAGAAACGCAAAATATTTGTTGATCCGTCCTATGGGGATTCCCTGAATTAACATGAATTCTATAAGCAATTGTGCAACTCCTGAGGAAATGAGAAGACAAGAAAAGCACATAATCGAAGCTCAAAAAGGGGAGGGGTTTAACGATGCCATACCAAGTAGCCTTTTTGCCTTATGTGTGATGGCTTCATCACTATAGTAAAGCCGTTGTCGCTTACTTTTGACAGTGCCAATTGCAAAGCTTTTTGTCTCTCTTCCTCTGTCACGAGCCTCGTTGAAACAAATGGCTCGCCATTCAGTTTACTCTGACTATGGCCAACACCTGAAATCTTGAACACAATCTAATAAATATAAAGGAGGATAGGCCTTTCCTGCCAACTAGGAACTAACATCATGAAACCTTCAAACCATTTTACGGTACCTGGTTTAATATTTATGTCATCATGGATCAGAGGTTCCAAACTTCCTTGACTCCGACAAAACTCTGTTGCATCATTGTCCCTCCGAGCCTTTTTGGCTGTAGATTGAAGTGCACTAGGCTGTCCTCCTGGAGATTCAATGATGTCATCCTCAATCAATTTACCTGTAGATGTACCTTCATCAACATCCTGGTCAGAAGCTAGGGGACCATCACTATCAGGACAACCATCAACCAGTTTCCTTTTCACTTGGCTGTCACGGTCCTTTCCAACGTTGCTGCACTTTCGGACAAAGTAGGCAGAAGGCTTTTCACACGTGCTATGCGAGTCAAACATTCTAACGTCAAACCCTGAATCTCCATTGTACTTAAAGACAAGGAGATCTTTCTCCTTGAGATCATGGTCCTTGGAGAATGCTTCCCAACCACGGGAGAAGAACATCGTATCACCGATTGCTGTCAATTCAACATCCCATCGGATGCCGCTAGGGCCACTTAGAGTCGCCTTTTCCGGCAGTTTTGCTTTCAAATGCTTGGAGAATTGTTCTGGGAGTGCCTGTAATCAAGACACCATCAGAGATTCAAACCCAGATGCATCCCATCCCAATTCGACTCGAAAAGGGACAGAATTTGAGCCACAAAAGCTCAATCTTTTGACAAATTCTCACAGGATTATAACACTTGACAGAATATCTAGTTACAATACCCAACAAGAAGTGATCCTTGCCCGACTTCGTTATCAAAAACCCACTTGTTCTATCAGTCAACTGTGCCAAATTCCACGAGACAGACAGACAGAGGTCTCAACACAGATAAATTCATGGAGCATGCACTTAATGTTAGATAGGCTAAGACATTATTGGGAGAGCCGTCCCTTTTAATAGGGCCCGACGAGCTCGACTCCGAAAATAGAGATTTCACAAAAAAAAAGCAATAGAAACAGAAAGAGAGTTGGAAGAGGGAGGGAGTAATATTACAAGATGTTGATGAAAACCAGGAGGCAAGACGAGAAAGAAGTGAATATACTGGAACTTGGTCCAATATATTTGCTCCTCCCAGCTCCCACCATCTCTGGACGCTTCCTCTTCCTCCATCTCCTCTCGCCCTCAACCCAAAAAATAAAGATCCAATCTTTATAGGGAAAACACACAATAAACGGCTTCAGGAGAGAACCCACAAGGGAAAAGCAACCCTATGGCCGGTTTAATTAATTATGTGTTATAGGTCTTCTTCTTCTAGAAGGTGTAGTGTTATGGAAAGAACAATATAATCTCGCCAGGCCCAAAAGAAAGACAATTTTAATCTGCCTTCTGTTTTTGAATAACGCAAGAGAAATTAGGAAACAAGGTTATTATTCATGTGTAATTTAGTTTGTATGATATATTTAGACCACTCATAGTGGTAACCAAATTGCCACCAGGTTAAGCAAAAGGGCAAAAGGCAAACTAAAAAAGTAAAAGCAAAAAGGGTAAGGCCGACAGTCCCTGACCACTAACCAGGGTACGGAATTTTTTTTTCTTTTTTGGTTTTCTCAATACATAATACAATATTATCTCCTAAAAATATGAAAATTCTTTTTTTATTCTCTATAAATTTAGTCCAATATTTTGCATTCGTTTATTTTTTTAATTCGTAATAGCCTAACCTTTCAATTTTATATGAAAATCCGTATATATAATACATGTATATAAATGACAGAAAAGTTAATTATTTATTTGGTAACCTGATTGGACGAGGTCACCATTGTGGATAAAAAATGTTTTGTTGGGTTGAGTTTTATGTAGATGAAAGAAAAATTATTTATTTATTTGGTAATCCGATTATACGAGGTCACCACTGTGGATAGTCTTAGTTGTCCACCTTCATTTTTCTCATAAATTTCATTCTTCTACTTCATTGCCCAATTATCAAGGAAAAATTCTTAGAATTTTGGGAAAACTTGGAGAGAGCGGTCGAAGTCTCCTAATAAGGAACAAGAGTATCGCACCAATTCGGATGACATTGTGGTCTAGAACAAAATGATGGAGGAGCACGTCGAACATCTACGACAAGATTTTTGGACATTGTGGGACAACAAGTATTATTATGTGAAGAGGGGCATTGCGGGACAAAAGAAGCTATCGCCAAAGCAAGCTAGGTGGCAAGATTTTCTCACTGAGTTCGACTTTGTGATGGAGTACAAGGCGGGCAAAGCAAATGTGGTTGCCGATGCGCTTAGTCGCAAGGCCAAATTGGTAGCAATGTGAATAAGCGATGAGTTAACATCATTTTCTCCCCGATTTTGGATGCGAGATGGGCTTCGTTACCCCCTTTGCGATGGAGTTCACGTGACAAGATGGGGTGACTTACGAAGGAGTGATTACTTGGTTAAATGGAAGCAACGAGATTGCCAAGCTTGAAGGTGCAACGAGGACGTCGCGAGATTAAGTAGGGGAGAATTATCACGGGCCGACTTTGTGGAAGGCCCTACCCGGCCATTGAGGGCCCTAACCATCCAAATGTACTCTAAAAAGTTTTTAGGATCTTCCATGTAAAAACTCTAAAAGCTTTCCTTGAAATTATTGAGTAGTTGGTATGTGATAGATGGTAGTTGGTAGCATTTAATCTATGGCCTTCCAAGAGTCGTATATAAGGGGTGTCACCCTCATTTGTGATCATCCAACAATTTTACAATACACGTGCTCTCTCTCTCTTGTTAAGTATATTTTAAGTTGCTCTTCTTTCTTCTTTTGTGGGTTAGTAGAGGTGTTGTTAGTTAAGAAGGCTTGCTTAAGTTAGAGAGAGCTAGAGTACTACACGACAAGCTTGCGGAGGGAGAATTTGTCAGTGACACAAGACTCAAGAGGGTGGATAGAGGAGAGAGAGAAGAAGGGATTTTAAAATATATATATATAACTAACATGGGACTTTTTTGAAATTTTTTCACCATGACAACTCAGCGACACTGGGATAAAAAAAATTTCTTGGCTTGCCACATAGGCAAAAACGACAATGTTTTAATTTCGGGCAGCTGCCCTAATGTCCCCTTGAAACCTCAAGGACCATTTTGATGTATTTTTAAACTATAGGGTCGTAAGTGTCAAACATCCAAACTACATAGTACTAAAGTAAAAAAAATTTCTCAATTTTAGATTGAATTCTAAATTTCTAACTTAAGTTTATCTAGTACTCAATTATCATCACATGATTTCTCGTATTATAATACCTCAATAATATTGTGCAAATTTCGGTCAAACTACAATGTATTAAAGAAAAAAATTTCTTAAATTTTAGATTGAATGTTAAATTTCTAACAGAAGTTGATCTAGTACTCAATTATAATACGCCAGTAATATCATACAAACTTCAGCCCCTTAAATTTCATTCTAGGACTTGTGTTAAAATTACTACAAAGCTAATGACACTTTTTTTAGAAGGGTGTCACAAATCTTATATTAGATAAACGATTTACAATACACAAGAAAGAAATACATAGACAAATAACGAAGACACCAAACAGAAGACAAAAACCAATCCAGAAGTAGCATAGTAGCGTGGATAAAAGTGAAGGGCGGACAAAGCTAATGACACTTGGTGGTAACATGACTGTTGGATATTTTCAAACATATTGCATTTGCAAAATATTGCCGCTACGACAGGAGGTAATGGGATGGACCTGAAACGGTAAATGTCGACAGGCGCCATACACTCGACGGGCCCAGGATTTGAGGAACATGTTCGAACCCGACGGGCGCCATGACGGCCTGCACAAGTTCAAATTTGTGCCCCTTGAGTTCAAACTCAAAAAGACATGATCATTCCATTAGCCACCATTAACACTTGTTGCAGAAACATTTTTGATAACGAAGAGGCATAAATTATAGTGCCAATCTCTTGTAAATAGTGGCACATATTTCTCATTCAAATCATCAAAAAAATTTATAAGCCTTCTTACTCACTTCCTCTCAAAACATCATCAGAAACTTTATATTAGTATCTTTTTGGTCGAGTCAAAATAGTACAAACCATGAATTCAATTTCAGTATTAAGAACTTCTTTGTATCCTGACAACAAGTGTTCATAAACTCGTTGTACTCGCAAAAATCACTCAAGAGGGGTTGAACTTTGTCTGAAAAAATCGTAAAAACCTAGAAATTCGTGCTACACCATTTTCCATCCTCCTACCCGAGATTTTCCCAACAATTACTACATACCCTATCCCTACCCATTTGTTCCATTCCTTTTTTTTAAGGTGTTCCATTCCTTGTACGAATCGCTTTTCCAAAAGAAAGGAAATATAATTCCTAGCCAACTCCCACAGAAATGGCTACTTCTAAGTTCCAAAATTGACAAAAAGCGAAGCTAGCAACACACGAGGACTTTAATTTACAAGGAGAGTAGAAGTAGCAAGTCGATCACTGCCCATTATAGGCATTCCCATTTTACAGCCGAGCTACAGGGCGAAACTAACGCGACATGGAGACCGTGGATGTTACCGTGCCTCTCCCTAAAAAGATGCCAGGGCCATCGGGTCTTCTTCACAAACGCGGAAAATGCTGACCTCTAGTGTGACAGGTTCATTAACCGGAGTGGCCACGGGCTCAAAGTTGCAAACATCAGATTCTTGCAATCTGTTGTCCACCACAAAATTCCTCCACCCACCGGCAAGTCCACCACGCTTCTCCATTATTCGATAACTGAACTTGGTGATCCATGTTTTCTCATTGACGCAGAGGATCACATCTTGTTTCTCCAGCAAGGCGAAGTATTTGTTGATCCGTTCTATGGGGATTGTCTGAATTAACATGAACTCTAAGCAATTGTGAAACTCTTGTGGAAATGAGAAGACAAGAAAAGCACATAATGGATGTTTAAAAAAGGGAGGGGTTGAACGATGCAATACCATGTAGCCGTTGCTTATGTGTGATGGCTTCATCACTATAGTAAAGCCGCTGTCGCTTACTTTTGACTGTGCCAATTGCAAAGCCTTTTGTTTCTCTTCCTCTGTCACGAGCCTGAGCCTCGTTGAAACACATGGCGCGCCATTCAGTTTGCGCCGACTATGACTAACACCTGAAATCATGAACACAAACTAATAAATATAAAGGAGGATAAACCTTTCCAGTCAACTAGGAATTAAATTAACATCATGAAACCTTCTAACCATTTCACGGAGACTACCTGGTTTATTATTTGTTTCATCATAGATCAGAGGTTCCCAACTTACTTGGCTCCAACAAAACTCTGTTGCCTCATTGTCCCTCCGAGCCTTTTTGGCTGTAGATTGAAGTGTACTAGGCTGTCCGCCTGGAGATTCAATGATGTCACACTCAATCAATTTACCAGTAGACGTACCTTCGTCAACATCCTGGTCAGATGCTAAGGAACCATCACTACCAGATTCAGGACAACTATCAACTAGTTTCCTTTTCACTTCGCTGTCACGGTCCTTTCCTATGTTCCTGCATTTCCGTACAAAGTAGGCAGAAGGTTTTTCACACATGCTATGCGAGTCAAACATTCTAACGTCAAACCCTGAATCTCCATTGTACTTAAAGACAAGAAGATCTTTTTCCTTGAGATCATGGTCCTTGGAGAATGCTTCCCAACCATGGCAGAAGAACATCGTATCACCAATTGTTGTCAATTCAACATCCCATCGGATGCCGCTAGGGCCACTTAGAGTGACCTTCTCCGGCAATTTTGCTTTTAAATGCTTGGAGAATTGTTCAGGAAGTGCCTGTAATCAAAGACATCATCAGAGATCCGTGCACATTTCTTTTAACCGAATTTGGTCTCTAATCACTGCCTACCCCCTTCTACACTCCCAAATGATGCACTCCCAGTTCGACTCGAAAAGGGACAGAATTTGAGCCACAAAGACTCAATCTTTTGACCAATTCTCACAGGATTAACATTTAACAGAAGATCTAGTTACAATACCGAATTTGACCAAGTCCTTGCACAACTTCCTTACCAAGATAATTATACCAAAAACCCACTTGTTCTATCAGTCAACCTACTAATTTGTGCCAAGTTTCAACACAGATAAATTCATGGGAGCATGCAACTAATGTTAGATAGGCTAAGACACTATTGGGAGAGTCGTCCCGAACTCGACTATGAAAATAGAGATTTCACAAAAAAAAAAAAGAAGCAATAGAAACAGAAAGAGACTTGGAAGAGAGAGGGAGATTACAAGATGGTGGTGAAAACCAGGACGCAGGAACAGAAAGAACTGAATGTACTGGAACTTGGTCCAATATATTTGCTCTTCCCAGCTTCCACCATCCTCCATTTCCTCTACAAAAAAAAAAGATCCAATCTTTGTCAAGAAAACACAATAAACAGCTTCAGGAGAGAAGCTAGAGGGCGGAAATGGAGAACCCACCAAGGAAACACAACCAAGATTTTTGTATATTAAGTACAGTGATTTTTTTATTTTCCTTAAATCCAAGATTTTTGCAAGGAACGAGGGAGTGGCAGACAAAGGGGGACGGTGCCCGTCAGTTTTACTAGTGAAGTGGATACGAGTCCGTTACAAGTGTCCGTGAATACTTATGTACTGTCCATTTATACTCAAATTAACCATTTTAACTTAATCAAGAGAACTAAATGTAATTCAAATCTATATATTAAAAAATAGTTACATCCTAAATAGCGTTAATGGTCCAGTAGTTCATCATTGTGATGATACTATTTGGCGCAGAATCTCTTCGAGTATTTTGCTAAAACTCGGGGAGAGAAATAGCACTTCGGTAAAGTAGAAATCCATCTTGATGTTGGAGTTGCTGAAGTTGACTCTGTACCGTCAGTAACTCATCAAGAGATCTCGAGTTGGAATTTTTTGAGTACACAAAAGTGTTAAAATAATTGTTAGTAAAACTTTATCATATCTCAAAGATCATTTGTTTATCCTTAATGAAACCTATGATTATTAACAAAAGAAACAATAATTTAATTTAGGACTGTATAAAATTAATAAAAATGTATGTTATGTGTGTTTATAAATACATGTTTACCTTTTGACAAAAAAAATACATGTTTACCTGCAAGAGAGTCGTAATCATGTAACGGTCCATTTTGTAGTTTCCAGCCCAAAAAAAGAATAATATTGTCTCGCCAAGCCCAACTTTGGTGTTTAAGTTGGAAGCTTAGAATTTCTTTATGGGCCATAATGGGCCTCAACGGGTACATACCCGATATGGGTTTTTGGGCTTAAACGAATGGGCTAATTTGGCCCAATTAGTGCTTTGGAATGACAATTTTTTTTTTATAGTTTGCATGATATATATAGTTGTCCCCCTTTACTTTCCTCCAAGAAATTTTCATTCTTCTAATTCATTGTTCGGTTATCGAGGAAATCTACTTAGCGAATGTCTTAATTTTAAGTTCGAATACAAACTTCAAATATTATATTAGACTAGTTAATATGGTGGTGCTCTATTATCATCGCATAATTCCTTGTATTATAATATTCCTAAAGTTAAACATCTTGCAAATCCCGTTAAAATTCTCGGTAAGCTGAATTTACATAAAGTTTCGAACGCAACAAATGCTCCTAGACGACGGGTTCAACGCAACAGACATCACCACAAGATGCTTATTGTCAGGCGAAAATACTTTCGATAAGCCCATATACAATAACAGAGAGATAGGAGAACATATATAGGAGGGCAGAGGTTAGATGTTCTTTGATTTTGTTTAATGTAATGGTAGTATAGGCACGAAATAGTTAAGCTTGAGGCACAGCCTCATCTATTGCGTATGTAACATGTATCTCAACATAATATAATGATGATTGTCTCGGCCCCGTGGATATAGGTCTTTCGACCGAATCACGTAATATCGTGTGTCCTCTATCTTCCTATCTCTCACTACGAGTTGTTATATACACATCTGTGTTTACGCTTCCGCTGTCCTAACACTTATGTTTCTAAACTTCATGTTGGGGATTGACTAGCTAAGAAATATAGACTAGGAACGAACTTACGAGAGTATTGTGAAAAAATATGGTAGAACATCAAGAACAAACTTGAGAACGAGTCCAGAGTGGTCGTCGTCTCATAAGCGATCTAACGAAAAGGGAGAAAGATGGAAGAGAGTGGGTAGGAAAAAGTTTTATTAAGAGAAAAAGAGGAAAAGATAAAAAACGAAAAAAGATAAAAAGTTGGAAGTAAGGTATTTTGTGTGTATGAATTGTGGTGTTATGCTCCTAACCCCAACCCTCCATAATAGAAAAAGGAACCTAACCACGTCCTCCTACTCTATACAGTATTTTAGTCGGGCTCGAATACTCAAAGTCTATTGTTATTCCTACTTCGATCTTTATTAGAATCTAAGTCTTATCTTCGGAGAAGGCTATCTGCCTTTGACGCTAATCTAGTCTGCAGAGTCCATGTTCACTCGGCCCCTTCAAGCTCATCGCTCCTCTTTTTGCGGATAAGCTATCAGAACCGTCATTTGCGCTGGTACCCAAACTGCTGCAACTTCCAACACAATTTTGACCATTTTGCGTGCCGAATTTGATATGACACATAAATACATAATTTTAGATCTAGATCTTATCTTTCGGTAGCACTTTGAATCACATAAATTCAACATTTTAGTCAAAAGTTACGGTTATATTATCGAAACATATTCAACACAAATTTGCAGATAAATTTTCGCTCAAACTGAGAGATAGTTCATAATCCTCTTCAGGAGTTACGAATACTCTTTTTGTACAATTCTAATAATTAATATAAAAAATAACTTTTAACCTTAAAAAATATCACCACAAGATTAATCATAAAAAATATCTGGAGAATCTAACATTTTCAACGATGTCCGACTCTTTTGGAACAAAGACAGCATCAATACAAAAAATGGCAGACTAACAACTTCGTAATGGACGCCCACTTTTGTCTCTAATTGAAATCACAAGCCATATATTATTGAGGAGACTTTAACCTGCAAAACTGTGCAAGTCAAACCACGGTTTTTTTATGTTGCAATCCCAACATTAGTCCTGACAAAAAATTTCCAGTGACAATCTCCTGTCCTGCACATTAATTTGTCCTCCTCAGGTAGCAAAAGTTCTGTACCTTTTTGTTGGAAGCCAAAGTTTAAAATATGGATACCAATGATAGCAGTCTGTCCAATTGTAAAAAATTTGGATTTTAATCTTACTATTGAGAAAATCGTCCATTTAATAAGATCCGACGCTGTTTGACTCTTAATATAAAAATATCATTAAAAAATTATTTTATGACTACATATATTGAATCGCGGCTAATATAAGTTTGAACAGGTTGTTCTCGCTAATATTGGTTCATGTTTAGCTCTCGGTATTATCGAGGTCAAACCAAATGTTCACCTCATTGAAATTACCATATTGTTAGTAGAAGAGTAGTGAGTTTTTTCACAAGCATGAAAAATTAGCATGCCCATTACCTTAAAAAATTTTGAGTTCGATATAAAAAATTTATAACAATATCAAAATGAGTTGATTTCATAACTCGTCGTTGTCTTCTCACGTTCTCATTCTGATGTGAAGTCAAAGCCGTGCACGCCTCTGCTAATGAGATATTGGCGTTGACCATCTTCATAGCATGTAAAAATTCACAGAGCCGTGGAAACATATTGCAGCACTTGATATATATAAAAAGATACAGAAGGCGTTATATTGTTAATTAAATCCTAGGAACTGCCTGAGATAAATAGTTCTCATGGAACAACAAACTCTAACTCCAAAATATCACTGGCCATGGAAAACTAAGTACATATACAACAAGAACAATAAACAGATCCTCTCTTGCTCACTTGGAAGATCAATCTCCTAACAGCAAAATAAGCAGACCACACTGGTGCAAGGTATACTTGGGGAAGCTTGTAAATATCTCGACTCTTTTAAGTTTCCGAACCATCTTGGAACGCGAAAAGTTCCTCACTGTCGATGAATGACGGGTCGAGGAACTTGGCAAAGAAGGCCCACATCTTGTAGACGTCTTCGAAGTTGGTCAGAAACCCGAGAGAGGCAGTCACGACCTCGACTCTGTAAAACACATTGTTGCCATCCTGGCGGGAATTGTTCATCGGCTTGCATAATGCGGTGTCTTGGAGATCAAGCTCACTGCAAGGGTGTTTCGGGGTGTCTACGATCTTCACGTGGCTGAGGATGCCAATGGCTAGAGAAATGCCATTTTTGTCTGCCAGCTTCTGAACAGTTTCTGGATGGATTAGCCGCCCCCCTTCGTTTTCTCTCACATTGAAAGCTACAGCAGCACCCCTTTCATACTTGATCTTCGGGCCATATATCTGAATGAGAGGAACTCCAACCCCGTCTGAGGTTGGAAACCGAAGCTGAAGCAAGGAAGTGACGAGCCAGTTGATGAGGTAGCGAAGCCTGAGAGTTGTTTTATTCAGACCAAGCAGGTTGACATGATCTAGATGCCGGCATATTATCTCAGGCTCCCGCCTTTCATCACCGTACTCTTCATCGCTTAGGTCCTCATCATAACCAAGGTTAGACAAAGATGTTTCTCCACAAACCATATGACTAACATGCACCCGACGGTTGTCATCCATCCTAAAAGAAACCCGTCGACCCATGCTGATGGCTCGCTCATCCTCTTCCAAACCAAAAAGCCTGCCCCCTTCCCTCCTATCCAAGAGTCTAAACTCGCCTTCTGTCTCTCTCCTAATAGCACTTCCTCTTGTTTCTTGACAGATTTCAGAGGCTGAGCAGACAGCAGCAGATTGGTCCTTAGACAGGAATCCATGTGTTGCAGAGCTCGACTTAGAATCAGCCACCAAAACGGCCCGATCCCTGATATCGAGCTCCTCCTGAATGTCAACTGAACAGTTAGAATCAGAACAATTTCCTGCACTGCCGTTGGGGAAGTTAGTTCTAGCAGAATGGCATTCTTCAGGAGTCATAGGCTTGGCATCATCAGGTTCAAGAGAGACCGATAAAACAGCAGCATCAAACGACAAAGCAGAATCCAAATTTGACTGCTTCATCTTGTTCTCATCATAAATAGGGTTCATACGTACTTTCATTGGATTTGGCGAGGTTCGCTTATGGTTTCGCCTGACGGAAAACCAGGACGTTGGTAAAGAGGGTCCGGTTTTCAGCTTGGTCAGTTGGCCAGATTTATCAGACCCCATTGGACTGTGACCCAAATCAATCCAATATGAATTCTCTGATGACTCGTCCTCACTAAAAATTGGACTTCTCATGACTTCTCCAACAGAAATGCTTTCGGCTTCCTCAAATATGGTGCTTGCCCCGTCCCTGTCTGAGCTGTTATCATGCTCCAGTTCCGTCTCGAATACATCTCTCACCTGGCTAGAAGTGAAAGCACCTGAAAATGCTGGCATATGAGAGTCTCCACGTGTTTCAGGCACCCTTTCTTCACTATCTTCCACGGCATCAGCCTCCATGACTGGGAATACATCAAAACCATCTCCAGAGTCCCCCAAGTACTGAGGGAAAACGGGGAGAATTCTCACCATTCCTGATCCCGTACGCCCACTCTCATTGTGCAGGCTCGCCATCACGGACTTCTTGATTAGGAGACACCCGAACCCGGTGGGATCAGACCCAAAGACCCTGTAGAAGGAAGTGATAATAAAGTCCGGCCGAAACAGAGAAAGGCCTAGAGAATCCATATCCTTAGGACCTAATGATCCTGCATCCAACAACACATGCCAATTATTCTGCTGAGCAAGAGCCATCCACTGATAAGAGTACTTGGCCCCGGTAACTCTAGACTGAACAGGAAAGACAAACAGCCCTGTAGCAGAATCCTTCTTCCTCTTCTTCTTGTTGCAGATATGCTTCCTTAGCTCCTTAGAGCAAAGCTTCAGGGTAGGCCATTTGAACCAGGCACTATGCACCTTTGCGCCTTTCTCCTTGGCGCACTGAGCCATCCAGTTCACAGACTGGCTCTCGTGGTCAAACATGGTCAGCAACTTCTTGTTGGTGTGGAAAGGATAAGACTCGGCAAGCAATTTAAATGCAGATCCCCGACTAACAGTAAAAACTAGGCCATATTCGTGCTCCGGTATGTTCAGATACTCCATGATCCTACTCTTAATGTCGTGTTCAGCGGTACCCCTCTCCGCACCCCCATAAAGAGCATGGTTACTCAAGTTTGCGGTTATCTCATGCAAAGTGAATGCAGATGACTCCCAGTAATGCTGGGTCTGCGTATTAGAGAACAGCCCGTATCCACAGTAATCAAGGCATACCTTCGAGGAAGGGTCGGATAGATGCTCATACTCATCAAGCCTCAGCTGATCGATCCTCTCAGTGGACTCGAACTTCGGATACATAGTCAGGAACCTGGAGAAGGCATCACAGAGGCCTGGAATCGAGTCCGTGGTAGTAAAAGCTCTCTCCGCGGCAAGAGCCGTGGCGCGGAGGAAGTCCTTCTGCGCGTGGAGCCTCGCAAGAGACCTCGACCTGCCAATGAAGTTCCTTTCCTGAGCTGGATTCGCCTCCCCCTCCACGTCCTGCGATTTCGCAAGGGACCCGTCTTCGGAAGCAGCCTCAAGAGCCTCCCTAAGCTTGTTCTCTTGCAATTGGCGGAGTATGGTCCGACCACCACCGTCTCTCCTTTTCCTGGACTTCTTCTTGTCCATCAGAAGAGCTGCACAGTGGGTAATTGGCTTCCATAGCGAGAGATGCATGAATGCTTTTTTTCCTCTAAACCAAAGAAACAAACAACCCTTCACATGTGAAATTCCAAGTGAAGGTCCGAAATTGGAATTGGTTTCTTGTTAACAAGGAAAAGACAAAGTGAAATTCCAAAGTTGTATACTTTATGACCTGAAACCATTCAACAAAAAAGACGGACACATCCCAAGTTTAAGACTGGTCATAAAGAACACACCACCAAAAAAGCAAAAGTAAAAAAAAAACAGATGAAATTAAACCATCTGGACAGGAATCAAACCTTTAGGATCTTCTTCCTTTTAAAATTGCGGGCTTCAATTCAAATTCATATCAGGAATCAAGAATCCAGAAGAAGAATCAAAACCCAGATTCAAATTCATCTCTAATTCCTCAAAGAACCAAACTTTTTCCAGAATTAAATGCAGGAGACAGGAAAACAGTTTCCCTTGCACCAACACCACCGCCTCCCTCGCCAACTACTCTATTGTTCCCTCTTCTTTTTTTCACTTCTCTTTTTCTCTTTCTTTATATATTTTTTCTGGGTTCGAAATTAAAATCCAAAGGAGAAAGCTTTTTTCTTTTTTCTTTTTCCTGGGTACGAAACTGAAGCATTTAATAGTGGGAGTTATTACACAGTCCAGTGTGCTTTAAATGCTCTACCTAGGACCTATGTCTGTCTGGTCACCTCGGCTTAATAGCTGCATGCATTATTTCCCATTTTGCCCTTAGAGGCATTTTCTGTGATTTCCTTTTAACTATTTAAAACCGATTGATATCCCGAGGAGATCATTAATTAATGAACCAAATTAGACCGTAAAAAATAATAGATGATTTCATAATATTGTATCATAGCCTTTTTTAAAACTGTATGGTATAATGGTAGCAAGTTATCCCTAAAAAAATTGTCAATTTGCAACAAAAGTGCTAAATAACTTTAATAAGGGAACGAGGAGGAAAATGAGAGGGTGAATGTGGAGAAAAAAATATGTAAAAATTATCGTTGGGTAAAATTTCGAATCGTTGTAAGATCTTCCGATGCTTTTCTAAGATAAAAGTGGGGCCCATTTCAAGAAAACAATAAGTGGGATCGGTTAAGTGTCCAAAAAGAAGCAGGTTACGGGCATCTTTGACTTTGCGCTTACCAATACTTTATGTTGCCCGCTTCAATCGCCAAAATTTTGGCCTATTTTGTCAGGTACACTTTGACCTGCACACAGGGGTAATTTGGTAGATTATTGGTAATTGAAGGGCAAAGATCGTGAATTTCGTTAATAATTGAACTCTCAAATTATGTCAATTTAGTATTATATCGTGTTGTTGGGGTAAGTTGATTTTGGCACTTTGTACGATATTATTATTGTTTAATTAGATATATTCAATTTGAGTTCTAAAAATAGTGTTAAATTTTAGTATGAAATTACTTTGTAAATTATCTCAAATGGTCCAATTCAACTTAAATTAATATACTTAATCGGTGATAATTTATATTACATGCTATTCGTGTTACCGATAATATTTTGATCTGGTTTGTAAAAGATTTAGATATCTTTAATTAATGTCTTGAGTTAAGATTACATTAATAGACTAGGTATTCTCTTATGAATGTCTAACTCTAAATTAGATAATTCACAAACTATTACAATTATGAGTAAGAGTGAGCATTCGGATAGTTCAAGTTCGAACTATCCGAATTTAAAACTATCCGAATTGAATATTTTACTATCCGAGTCTGAATCCGAGACCAAATAATGAATTATCTGAATCCGAATATCCAAACTTTTTTCGGATTCGGATAGAGATAATCTGAACTATCCAATTTCACAACTCCAATATCTATCTCAAGTTCCCAAATTAAAAGTGCCAGGCAAAACACCAACTCTTAACCCAACAACACAAATAAAGAATCCAATCGAGCACAAAAAATAGAAAAAGCCAAACAAAATCAAAAGACCGCAGTTTGCATAATGTGGGAATGAATAGAGAACAAAGAAGCTTCCTTCTCAACGGGTCAAGAGCTGAGAAAAGCAAAGATGGAATTTTTAATTACTTAACCCCATGTAATCAAAGAAACCAACCCGTCAAAACAAAAAACCAAGCAAAAACCCAAAAACTTGTAGAATGTGGGAACCAAGAGAAAACAAGGACCTTCCTTAAACACAAGCCAAGAGCGCAGAAACACAAGGATGGAATCTTTAGGGACAAGTAAATCTTAAGATGGGTAAAACGTCTTCCTTTTCCTTTAGGGTTTAGAGTGTTGTCAAGTATTGGGGGAAGGAAAGTTAATTTATTTCCTTTAAAGGTCTAATAAACGCATGGGAAGGGTAATTTCTCAGCCCAAGCCTACTTAAAGTTTGGATAATTCAGATATCTGAACTCAAACTTTTTTTATCCGAATTTGATTTCAAAATTTTTTTCGGATTCAAATATCAGATTAAATGCTCACTCTTAATTGTGAGTATTGGAAGTTCGTAGACAAAGACATATCACATTTTTAAACAGTATTTTACAATAAAATTCGATTCCAATCAAACTACAATAACATGTAACTTAAGAGTACCATTTTATTATTTAATCTACATGCTCGATTTTTTTACATTCCATTGATATTTCTGAACTACTGGCCATGAAAATTTCACCTGAAATGTACTAATTACGATCGCAGTGTTGTAATACTCTCTCTAAACACGTAGCACTCAAAATTAAATAGCACTGATCTTGTTTAATGCGAGTACTTTTTTAAAAGAGTGGCACGAAATCTATATTAATGTAAACGGGTTATGACAAGAAAAAAATGAAATAACGGTTCCACCGAACAGATAAAGAAATCCAAATCGCAGTCAACAGAGTGACACAGTGACACATGAGAGCGATGGACGGTCAAGAAGGTACAAGAGAAAATGACTAAAGCAGAGTTATGCTCAGACATGCTACGATAGAATAACCACAAGGTAGCGTAATAGACACAACCTAGCAGACATTTGAATGCATACAAGATGCAAGCAAATGAAAACCACGGTCGAACAAGTTCAACAAAGACAAGTTTCGCCACCTGTAATAAAAGAAATAGTTTCGAGATCAAAACAAGATCGAGCCGAGACTTATCCGAGCAAAATATGACACAACAAAATCGAGCTAAAAGACTCTTAAACAAAAGAGAGCCAGGGCAACATGACAAAACATCACAAGAAACAAAAATAATTAAAATAGCACATAAACATAAACAACAAAAACATACATAAGCAAATAAAAGTGATGGAAAAAAATTAACCAAAACTAATGGGGTTGTCGACGGGGACCAACCCCTCCGGGTCACGAGATGGCACCCCTGGGTTGCCAAAGGGAGGGCCAGATCCGTCTCTTGGTGGGACTTAGGTCGAGACGAGTGACCGGAGGTGAGACAGATAAGAGGTTAGCCTCTGGTCGACCGGAAGTAGACGAGCAGCGGCGGCAAGGGAGGACCAAGGCAGTAGGGATGCCGGAGAGGCTGGAAGGGCTGAGGTCGAGATCGGGCAAGGCGGTGAGTGGCCTTGCTGGAGACGGCCTGACCTGTGAGTTGTGGCCGGAGGCGGAGGCGAAGGCGGAGGAGTGGTTGCTGAAAAGGGTGACCGAGGAGCGACTGCTGGGGAGCAATGGCTGAAGACGATGGCCGAGGAGCGGCGACTGAGGAAGTGGCCGAAGTTGGAGGGGGTGACCTGACTAGTAAACGGCGGCCTGGGGAAGCCCTAGATGATGAGTCGAAGTCGCGGAGGAGAGGAAGAGGTCAAGCTTAGATAAGGAAAGAGAGGGGGCTCTCGTAAAAACCCTAATTTTAAAAAAAAGAAATTCTCAGACAGAGAGAGAACACTTCTATCTAAAAATTAGAGAGAGAACATAACAACTATAAAGGGTGACGGAATTTTTTTTTTAATGCGAATAATTCAAGCCCGCACAAATATCCATATAGGCAATTATTAATTAACTAATTAATGCCTGAATTGGAGTTTTTCGTGATCCAGGAGTTGGCAAAATTTTACCAATTTTTAAATATTCTATTAGATTCGAATATTAATTAATAATTCTCTATATATCATTTGCCAACTCGGGAGGATTATTTCTACTTGTTTGCGAGTACTTCAATTGAAAAAATCCTCCCCCACTATAAAACTAGAGAGAGACGTTGATATAAAGTAAGAGATGGAAGTAATAAATAATAATAAACTTTCCTAATCGAAATAGGTCAATTATTAGTTGGATCTCCATTCAACGAGAAGATGCAATAATGCAATCTGCTTTTGTCAGCCATGCATGCCAGTGGAAAGTAAGTAATTAAAGAGGCACGATCCCTCATGCAAAAGCCCACAGCAAACAAATTATATTCAATACCGGATATGAGTAATTATTAATTAACTTTTTTTTAAAAGGGTGGTGCAAAATTTTACATTAAATAAATAGATTACAATAAAAAATAAAAATATACAGACAAAGGACAATGACATATCACACATAATAGAAAATAAATACCAGTCTGAGGACAACAAAATGGCATGGATGAAAGCAGTGGTCGGACTATTAGCTACAAGAACCAATGACTTAAGCGAATAGCTGCCGAAACAAATATCGGCTAACAAACACAAGGCTACATAAAAAACACAACCTCGTAAAATCGAGCATTTGAATGCATACTATATAAACACAAACCGAAAAACCCAACACAAATATCCATATAAGTAATTATTAATCAACTAATTAATGCTTGAATTGGAGTTTTTCGTGATCCAGGAGTTGGGCAAAATTTTGTCAATTTTAAAATTTTCTATCAGACTTGAATGTTAATTAATAGGTCTCTATATATCATTTTTCGTCGTCCTCGTCGTTACCACCGGCTCCCGCTCTTCCTCATCGTTAGCGTTCGGCGGCGGGAGCGCCTTACCAAGTGCTGCTCATTGGATGATGATACTCCTGAGGGAGCGGTCGACAGCGAGGCTCCCCCGCCACCGGGGCTTCACTGTCCACGTCATCCTCCCATCGTCGGTGCCGCCCATCTTGTCGTCAACCATCCTCGTCAATCGTCCCCGTCGTCAATCGTCCCTGCCGTCGAACCGTCCCCGAGCTCGCCATCGTTGAACCATCCTCGTCGTCAACCGTCCCCGTCGTCAATCGTCCACGTCGTCGAACCGTCCCTGAGCTTGCCGTCGTCAACCATCCTCGTCGTCGAACCATCCCCGAGCTCGCCATCGTCGAACCATCCTCGTCGTCAACTGTCCCTGTCATCAATCGTCGTCGAACCGTCCCCGAGCTCGCCATCGATTTGGGGAAGAAATCCCCAATTTCAAATAGATTTTAGTGTACAATTACAAATTCATCCATGTGTTTTTTCATAGATTTTTGGGTATAATTACAAATTGATCCTTAGATTTTTGGATTTGGAATAGATGATGTCAGCATTTTTTTTTATTTTTGTTCTAAGAGTATTTTGGTCATTTTATTGACAAAAATGAAAAAAAAGAGTCGTTAATGTACGCCAAGGACCCGAAAGTATAATAAAAATAAACTAGAGGAATGTCAGCATGTATTTTGTAAACAGAGAAAATTTTTGAGTATATTTAAACAAACTCGATAACCTACGGAGTAATTCTCCCAATAATATACGTCAAAGAGAGGATGTAAAGGGAGGAGACGAGGGGTACTGAAAAAGAATTTAAAAATACATGTTAAAGAGTATGTGAAGGGAAGAGGTACATAGGATAGAAGTAATTACAAAAGTACAGGCCCAAGGGGATGTGAAGGGGAAGGGTACTGTCAACTGAATAGGGGGAGGGTACTCTCAACTGGGTAGAGAATTTAAAAAGTAGCGATTTGACCGGTAATCTGACCAATCGAATCGGTCAAACTTGAAAATGTGAAAAATTCGAGTCACTCTCTAGTTCAGTTTTAAGAATATTGATTGTCTTTGATCAATTCCTTTCCAAAGTGTAACCTCTGCCATATCCACGAACTTCTCCTGCCTTTTGGAGCCTACATAAAGTTTGATCTTGGAAAATACAGTCAGTCCCTTGAACAACCTAGTACATAACATAAAAAGGTTACTTAAAAGCCTTCAGGTTTTTTTGCCAAGAAAGACATCATTGAAGACTTCCATATCCTTAAAACCTAAGCCGTTATATTCCACCCAAAAAAAACCTAAGCCCTTATACTCTTAGACTGTGATATCCTTTGTTATTTTATCCCGTGTATAGATTTCTTTTCAACTTTTCCTGACCACCAAAATCTGGCCAAAGTTGTATTCAATTTTGTGAATCCTTTTTAGCAAACTTTACACATTTTACTGCATATGTAGGAATGGAAATGAGCATATTTTATCATAATTTCTCTCCTAGCATTTGAGAGAAAATTCTTCTTTCATGATTATGCATTCTCGCAAACTCTATCAAGAACAAAATTAAGGGCTTCGCTTCTGTTATAGACTTACCATTCGTCTTCTCTTCCCATTTCTGTCATTCCAAGGACGGATATAATTGATCTTCTTTTCTTCTCTAGATTATTTAAACCATTCTAGATGTTTTTCATTAAGCATCACAGAGTAGAAGATAGAGGCATGCATGGCATAACACATCTGATCCACTTAGATGGAAAACCCAATTACGATCACGATATTATTCAAAAAATCCCAATCTACTAAGTCATAGGCCTTCTTGAGGTCCAATTTTAGAGCCATTGCTCTATTCTTCTTTCTATTGCAGATTCTTAGTCTATGAAATGCTTCATAAACTATTATCTGATTATCTTGGATGCATCAACCTTAAATGAAAGTCCCCGGATTCTCACTCACAATGTCTCCTATCTAGATTTTTAAACTAATTTTGAATAAATTTCGTAAACATAGTTACATAAGCTTATAGATTTGTATTGGGATAATTATTCTAAAGTCCTTGGTATTTGAGCAAACTCCTCTTTGAGTCCTTACTATTTTCAAAAGTCTTTCTCGGTCCTTCTAGTTTAAAATAATAGCTCTTTTTGGTCCCTGGCGGACCCGCCGCTGATATCAGCGGTCAACATAATCTTTTTAATGACCATTATACCCTTGAAAAAAAGTCACAAAAAAGACCATCTTCTTCATCTTCCTCCTTACATCTTCTTCATGTAATCAAAATTTTGACTTCGAAAAAATTCACAACTCTCGGCAATGGCACACTCTTCTTCCAAGAGCATTGATACTCGTGGAAAATGATTGCTTAACCCCAATCTTCCTCAAGTATCAATGCTCTGGGAAGAAGAGCGTGCCATTGCCGAGTGTTGTGAATTTTTTCGAAGTCAAAATTTTGATTACAGGAAGAAGATGTAAGGAGGAAGATGAAGAAGATGCCCGAGGAAGTCTTTTTTTTAAAAAAAAAATTTGTGCTTTTTTTGCAGGGATATAATGGTCATTAAAAAGTTATGTTGACCGCTGACATCAGCAGTGGGTCCGCCAGGGACCAAAAAGAGCTATTAATTCAAATTAGAAGGACTGAAAAGGCTTTTGAAAATAGTAAGGACTAAAAAAAGGGTTTGCTCAAACACAACAGATCTTAGGGTAATTATCTCTTTTTTTAAAAGTAAATTTTTACGCCATGATAATTGCGAAGACTTAAATCCCAGACCTGCTTGAAATTTACAATAATATTCGTTGTTAAGTTACATGTCATTTACCTTATATATCATATAGTATAAACCGAAAATTATATAGTGAATGGAGACCAAACTGAAATCCTAGAAACCCTATAAATTTTGGTATAGACAACGATATCCATTTTTGGGTTACTTTTTATTCATCCGTATATAGATTAAGATTTTCAAAAATGATCTGGAGAGCAACTCGCTCTGTTCTCTGGGTCGTGGGTTGATCGGTCTGACCGACAGACCTGCCAGTCGAACCAGATGTTTTTATTTAGTTACACATGTATATGTGGCACAGACAAGAACCTTCTAGTACTTAGTAGACTCCACTATTTTATATATAAAAAAACTGTGTACATAGCACACTCTCCTAGGTCATGTGTTATTTTGATAGCCAAGGACAACAACCCACTGCTAAAACAAGCCCCATCAATCTTTTACTTCTTCATCTCTCAAAAAATCTTCTATTTCTTCTTATTCTCGGAAAAAACAAACCCATCAAATTAATATTAATAGACAAAATGAGTAATTTAAGCATTGTTCTCCTCTACCTCTCGGCCATGACATGATCTTCTATGGAGTTTTCCCTTTTCTTTGAGAAGGTAAAAAAAGAAGCTCCTACCTAAAAGTCGTACCCTGAACCAACCCTAGAAAGGGAAGTCGTATTCGAGGAAGACGACGACGATGGGCTTCATCGGTCTTTCTCCACGAGCATAGCAGGTCCCTCGCCTCGGGGGCTATCCTTCCTCCTCCGGTGGCTCTTCTCTGTCTTGTCCCTCCATTCTCCGGCGATTTTTCACCTTCACACTTCTCCTCCGACGGCCCAATTTCCCTCCCGGCGATTTCTTTTTTGTTTTCGTGTGTTTGGGTCTTGGGAAAATTGGGCGAAATTACTTTTTTTCCAATTTTACCCCTAAAACTGTAACGCCCCGTGATCCAACCGACTGTCTCCACAGACCAACGCGGGTTTTTTCCAGCGTGTTTTGTCCTCACTCATACGCATCCCGGAAACTTCCTAGGAGGTCACCCATCCTAATCCTACTCCCGGCCAAACACGCTTAACCTTGAAGTTCTCTTAGGATGTGTGCCAGAAAAGAAGGTGCACATTGTTGGTATGGATAGTACCAATCAAATTACTTAAGCGTTTCTGACAGAACAGATCGGGGTATCACATACACCCCTCCTTAAATACGCGGCGTCCTAGTCGCGCCAGATACAGACAGTCCCAGAATCCCCCGGTTGCAGATGCGTTCGATCCCCGAACCACACCGTACAAGCCGAGGTCGCTCTGATACCAAATGTAACGCCCCGTGATCCAACCGACTAGCTCCACAGACCAACACGAGTCTTTTCCAGTGTGCTTTGTCCTCACTCGCACGCACCCTGGGAAACTTCCCAGGAGGTCACCCATCCTGATTCTACTCCTGGCCAAACGCGTTTAACCTTGGAGTTCTCTCAAGATGTGTGCCAGAAAAGAAGGTGCACCTTGTTGATATAGATAGTCAAATCAAATCACTTAAGCGTTTCAGACAGTACATATCATTTACGGGGTATGACAAAAACCTTACTAACCGGAAAAATTCTGGTCAAATTTTCGAACGGACTGTCCGGTCTGACTGGATTTTTTTGGTTCGTAAGGCTAGTATTTTTGGGGTCAAAGCTGGTATGCCCTTTGTCCCGTTTCACGGTCCGACTGGTCGAACTACATTTTTTAAAACCTTGATATAGATAGGCGATTACTAGGAAAACGTAAAGAAAAATTGAAAGTGAGCTGTCTGCATATAAAAGTTGGGAGATCCGACCGAAGACATCAACATGATTTGTCAGAATCTTATTACTCTCTAATCTACCCGTCTAATTAATGATGTCTACTTAACGATACGTTCTTGTTGGATTTTAGCTTCGGTGGTGGCACCATATGGTTTCGTGCTACTCTCCTTTGTTTCTTTATTTTGGCTGGTTGCTTAGACGCTAATAATGTATATTAGAGCCTAATACTCTAGCCAATAATTAAGATAACCCACAATTTTTTTTATTAAAGTTCATATTACTACTTTGTTGTTTCTTGTTTTGATATATTACTACCTTGTGTAACTAAAATCTCTGAAGAGGTGATAAAGGTTTTACTCACAACCAAATGACACCCGTGAAAATTACAGTAAAACTCTTTTAAAGTGATATCGTTAGGACTAGAGAAAATCAACACTTTAGAAAAATTATCACAAGAAAATTTTTTACATTTTTTTACCTTTGAAATTATTAAAAATAGGGAAAGTTCAACTTTGGTCCTTATGGTTTCACGTTGTTTGTGCTATAATCCCGTGATTTAGATTCAAATTTTCGAATCATGTGATAGCATCGTTTTTTCACTTAGAGGCTCGGGGCCTCCCTGAGCAAAATTCTACTCCAAACCTAAAAACGACGTCGTTTACGGGTGATGTGGCACGCCACGCCAGACTTTTTAATTTGGTTGACATGAGTTTGCATGAATTAAAAATATCTTTTTCAATCTTTTTTTTATAGTTTATTAAAAAAATCATCTCTCTCTCTTCCCTCTCTTCTTCTTCCTCCCCAGAAGAGAGGGGGATGTTTTTTTTACAAACTATAAAAATAAGGGACTGAAAAAAGATATTTTTAATTCATGCCAACTCATATGCCAACTAGATTAAAAAGTCTGACGTGGCGTACCACGTCACCCAAAAAATGACGTCGTTTTTAGGTTCGATGTAGAATTTGGCTCGGGGAGGTCCCTAGGCCTCTAAGTGAAAAAAAATGGTGCAACCCACATGATTCAAAAAGTCGTTTCTAAACCACGAGATCATAGCGCAAAAAAGGTGAAACTACAAGGACCAAAATTAAACTTTTTCCTTAAAAATAAGTTTCGACCAATAAATAGTAAATACATACACACCAACAATTTTCTTTGTTTATACTCGTGTCAACAAAAATATTGATAATTTGTAGTTATTTTTTTGTCTATTTCAAATCATCAAATAATTTGACATCTAACGTTTTTCAAATGTTACACTTCATTCATATTTTTTAACAAAAGAATATAATTACAATGACCATTTGAAAATGATTAAAAAATGAAGAATGATATAAAAATTACGAAACAAGCAAACCTAGTATAAACTATTATCATAAATATTTGTCATATTCCTAAAATATGTAAAAATATATGTATTCATTAAAAAAAATATATCACTTTATGTGAAACTTGAGACTGTAAATTAACACTAAGATTTTTTAAAAAATATTAGTTATTATGATAGAGGGGTTATAAAATTTTAACGTTGGTTCCGATTGAGTCGAGACTTTTATCAATTTAGAAAAATTACCACTTTATATAGTATCATCTTAAATAAATTTTACTATAATTATTTGAACTATCTGATTTATCATGTCACATAAACTACATAAAATAATGCCCGATGATATGCGCATCAACCAAAAAAAATTAGTATTAGTAAATTAAAATTCTTAAAAATTTAGTAATCATGAGTATGTTTTACCGAGCCGTGTATAACATTGGTATCATGTCTCAAAGATCAACTACCAGACTTTTTAAAGGATGCCTAATGTCTTGCATGCTGTTCTTCGCTTTAATTCTCTGGTGGGCCTTAATGTCCTTAATTATAGACCATATAATCATTTGTATAATCTTAGGCGGGGTTGGGTCATGATAATGGTATAGCCAAATGGTAAAGATAATAGTATTATTTTCATGCAAATGGATTTGCTTTAATGCACTTTCTTCCTTCCCATCATCTATTTCCATAGTTTTAAGTTGCTTTAATAAAAATGTTCCATCCCATTCAAATTACACCTTTAAGCAATAAAGTTCATCGGGTTTCACGTACAAGAGACTTTATATTAGTGGGGGCTACTCCAATTCCAAGTTGTTGACAAATATACTGAGATTACAAATCCATGCAACTTGCAAGTGTGCTCGTGGGTGTGTAGTGACGTCTTTTCTGCACTTTGATCACTTCAATGGGGGGACATCTCAGTTTGACTGGCCTGTAGCAACCAACATTTTTATGATGGTATATCTACTGATTTGATATAGTCAATATTTATGGTTTTACTAAATGATAATTTTGTGGTTCGTTATAAAATTTTCATTTTAGCCCTCCTAAATTTTAGAAAAAATATCAATTCTAAATTGTACTGAAAAATAATGATTAAAATATTGTCATTTGCTATGAAAAAAGAAGGAAGAGTTTATGGATTCTTTGGGTCTGGTCGTTCGGTGGGGTTACTGGGCCTGATTTTGGGCTGAATACTTGGGTTGTAAAATTTTAAGTCCACGTCGGTGTATGTTAGCTAATAACTGAATATAGTTCACAAAAAGAAAAGTGATAATAGGAATTATAGTCATACAACCATTTTTAAAAAATATATTTTTTACGTACTTTTCCAGATACAAGTAAAAGTCTCAAATTGAGGGAGGTTGTTCTATCTTAGTTACAAATTTTAAATTTAAACTTTAAGAATATAGTTGCATTAAAATCTATTAAGAAAATTTTACATATGTTCATCTCAAACTTGGATTACTTATAGTCCAATAGTTTTGACCAAACAAAGAAAACTCGTAGCATAAGTCACTAACAAAGCAAAACTCGGGATCTGTTTGAAAATTCTAAAACTCGGCGTATCACAAGATATTAAATTGAATGTGTTACTTATTGATTTTGTGTATCACTATATTCGTATGATGTAATATTGTATGTCACATGTTATACAATTGTCTGACTATTTTAGGTAAAATACTGAAAATTTTACGTATCCGGCCCCAGTAAATTCCAATTGTTTGATAAAAATTCACGCACGTCTCCCTCATCTAACAGTCCAGATTGCATCGCAGACAATATTGTTCACTCTATTAGCGATGTACCTAATCCAACCCATTTTAGACTATACATTAATATTCACCATGGAATCTTAGGTTGCGTTTGGTTCCCTAGCCTATGTTTGGTGCGGAAAATGGCCCTTAAATAACTGGAAGTTTATTCAGCCACCTCCAAATTATTGTCTCGTTTATTTTCACGGGACAAAAATTCCTTATGATATATTTTTACCATATTATCCTAAACTCTTTTCCTTTTTAATTTTCTTTGCTAAGTTTAATCCAATTAAAACTAATCATTTTATTTAATATATAATTTTTTTCGTGTCTCATATCCATTTTTTATACGGATTCAAATTAATATTTAGATACTCATGCAAATTAATATTCGTATTAATATTTAGATACTCTTTCAAATTTTATATTTTTGGATAAGAATCCATGTAAAGATAGTAAAATAGTTAATTCAGATATTTTATTAAACACATACCTATTTAGTCCATGGTAATATTTTAATGAGGTCTTTAATTATAATTTTATACTTCGTATATAAAATTCAACACACGACTATATTATACAATATACATGTATAAAGTTGTAATAATACTTGTACCTTCAACCCGGCTTTTTCACACCCGAGGATTGCGTTTCCCTAGTGGGTTCTCTTTGTTCTCTCAATTTCCGTGCTTTTGCTTCTCTTTTGAAGCTTTCTTTTACTGTGTTTTCTTGACAAAGATTGGATTTTTTTTTGTAGAGGAAATGGAGGAAGAGGAAGCGTCCAGAGATGGTGGGAGCTGGGAGGAGCAAATATATTGGACCAAGTTCCAATACATTCACTTCTTTCTCGTCTTGCGTCCTGGTTTTCATCAACATCTTGTAATATCACTCCCTCCCTCTTCCAACTCTCTTTCTGTTTCTATTGCTTCTTTTCTTTTATGAAATCTCTATTTTCAGAGTCGAGCTCGTCGGGCCCTATTAAAAGGGACGGCTCTCTCAATGGTGTCTTATCCTATCTAATATTAAGTGCTTGCTCCGTGAATTTATCTGTGTTCAGACCTGTCTGTCTCATGGAATTTGGCACAAATTAGTAGGGTGACTAATAGAACAAGTGGGGTTTTTGGTATAATTAAGTTGGGCAAGGACTTGTACTTGTTGGGTATGGTAACTAGATATTCTGTCAAGTGTTATAATCCTGTGAGAATTTGTCAAAAGATTGAGGTTTTGTGGCTCAAATTCTGTCCCTTTTCGAGTCGAATTGGGATGGGATGCATCTGGGTTTGAGTCTCTGATGGTGTCTTGATTACAGGCACTCCCAGAACAATTCTCCAAGAATTTAAAAGCAAAACTGCCGGAAAAGGTGACTCTAAGTGGCCTTAGCGGCATCCGATGGGATGTTGAATTGACAACAATTGGTGATACATTGTTCTTCTGCCATGGTTGGGAAGCATTCTCCAAGGACCATGATCTCAAGGAGAGAGATCTTCTTGTCTTTAAGTACAATGGAGATTCAGGGTTTGACGTTAGAATGTTTGACTCGCATAGCATGTGTGAAAAGCCTTCTGCCTACTTTGTACGAAAATGCAGCAACGTTGGAAAGGACCGTGACGGCGAAGTGAAAAGGAAACAAGTTGATAGTTGTCCTGATAGTGATGATTCCCTAGCTTCTGACCAGGATGTTGATGAAGGTACGTCTACTGGTAAATTGATTGAGAATGACATCATTGAATCTCCAGGAGGACAGCCTAGTACAGTTCAAAAATCTACAGCAAAAAAGGCTCGGAGAGACAATGAGGCAACCGAGTTTTGTTGGAGCCAAGGAAGTCGGGAACCAGGTAGTCTCCGTGAAATGGTTAGAAGGTTTCATCATGTTAGTTCCTAGTTGACAGGAAAGGTTTATCCTCCTTTATATTTATTAGTTTGTGTTCAACGATTTCAGGTGTTGGCCATAGTCAGAGCAAACTGAATGGCACGCCGTATGTTTCAACGAGGCTCGTGACAGAGGAAGAGAGACAAAAAGCTTTGCAATTGGCATTGTCGAAAGTAAGCAACTGCGGCTTTACTATAGTGATGAAGCCATATCACATAAGCAAAAAAGCCTACTTGGTATCGCATCGTTCAACCCCCTCCCCTTTCTAAGCTTCGATTCTGTGCTTTTCTTGTCTTCTCATTTCCTCAGGAGTTGCACAATTGCTTATAGAATTCATGTTAATTCAGGGAATCCCCATAAGCCGGATCGACAAGTATTTTGCCTCTCTGGAGAAACAAGATGTGATCCTCTGCGTCAATGATAAAACATGGATCACCAAGTTCACTTATCAAATGATGAAGAAGCGCGGTGGACTTGTCGCTGGGTGGAGGAATTTCGTAGTCGACAACAGATTGCAGGAATCTGATGTTTGCAACTTTGAGCCCGTGGCCACCCCGGTTAATGAGCCTGTCACGCTAGAGGTCAGCATTTTCCGCGTTGGTGAAGAAGACCCGACAGCCCTGGCATCTCTTTAGGACAGGGACTCGAGACAAGCACGGTAACATCGACTGTCTCCTTGTCACGTTAGTTTCGCCCCGTAGCTCGGCTGTAATATGGGAATGCCTATAATGTAACCGAGAACAATCAGTTCGAACTTATATTAGTTGCGGTTTAATATATGTAGTCATAAAATTATTTTTTTGGTGATATCTTTGTATTAAGAGTCAAACACAGGTGGATTCGCCCAAAAATAAAGTTAAAAACGCAAATTTGCATGCTCCTGTCGTACCACCTCTCCACAGCCTCCAGATTAAGCTCTTCCGCCAGGCTACCAGTACAAGAAGCCCCTCTTTAACAATATTTCCAGGCAGCTGAAATGCCAGCTTTTTGAGTTAGTCCGTTGGCCTGTAATGTCCATACTCTTTTACAAGGTCGAGAATCTAAATCTTACCGACGGGTTACGGATCAACTCACCTCGTCCTTCGCTAATATCCACCGATAGCGAGAAGATAGTAACACCGAAGGACTCGACAAGAGCAAGCTTCGTCATTTGTCGAAATTAAGGGTTAATGGAAAGAATCAAACAGAACCAATGTTAGTCTTGATAACAAAACTAGAGTGTCAGAAGAACAAGGCTGGCCAGGAACACAAAAGCTGCTGGTCATTTGCATTTCTTATCTGCTTTCAAAGAGAGGAACACAAAGTGAGAACAAAAGGCTTGCTTGAACTAGGAAGCAAGCAACATTTGGGGTGCCCCGGTCATTTTTACATGCATACGATTGAAAATCGGTTGCGAAATTTACGACGACTTCTCACCAACCTGCCCAAGCAGGCACCATAGATAAGCCTTCGGTTACAGCAAAAGCATCAGTATTCACAAGTTAGTCAGACCTCCATCTACCCATTTATACGCAGAGGCGCACAGACAAAATTTCCAAATCAGACGAAACAAGTGTTGAGATGAGCACCTGAGTTGCACATGGGAAAACTGTCTGCAAAAGGGATACCCCTGCCGTTGCAAATTGGGATCAACTTTCATGGTCCTCAACTCGGAAAATCTGGACACTGAGGACGACGGAGTTTTCTTCAGTCACAACAGGTTCAAAGGCGCACACATCATACTCTTGGAAGTTATTGTCCTTCACGAAATTCTTCCACCCGCCACAAAATCCAGAGAAAGAGGACCCTCCCTTGTCTGATCGTGTCTTCTTGATTACCCTACGTATGAGTTTCACGGTCCATGAAATATCGTTCATGCGCAAAATCACATCTTGCTTCTCCGAAAAGGCAAGGTCTTTGGTAATCCATGGCGGGATTCGCTGAAAGACCAAGCAATATGAGTGAGTGCAAGTATATTCATTTTATACAGGGTAATTTGCAGCCAACCGGATAGCATATGGATTTTGGTGCCTTACCGCAAGATATCTCCCTTTTACTGTAAGACGTGATGGAATCATGACAATGGTGAAACCCTTTTTGCTTATGGCTGCCTCTGCGCTTGTTAGTGCCCTGCGTCTTGCTTTCTGCGTTACTATCTTTCCGCTCCATGCATGCTTTGTGAGATGCACAGAATCTGGAGACGGAAGCCTGACATCTGAAATATAGGAAACATAGTTCTCTATGAACAAGAAAAATGCATGTTTCAATGACCTAAAACATATATTGTAGAACATCTGAAGCAGAGCACTAGAGCAAAAACTAGAGATACCAAGTTCAGTGTTTGTTTCTTTGTCGTCGGGGGAAGCATTTCCACTGTCCGTTATATCAACCACGTCGAATGCTTTATTCTTTTTCTTAGACTTAGCTGCTTTACCGGTGGCTTTAAGTGCCACCACCGGTATTGTGGGCAAGTCTTCGGGTGGTTGATCAATCCCATCGCTGGCAAATGTCATCGAGGTGCCAGCGCCATGGAAAAGCACAGGACTACTATCCAAAGTGTTCCTTAGCTCTCCGCTGATCCCTCGTTCCCTCACGAAGTATGTATCAGCTTTTTCGCAGGAGCTTTGCCTATCGAACATTGTCACTTCAAAAGTAGAATCTCCATCGTACTTGAACACCAAAAGATCATCTTGCTGCAGGGAATGGTCCTTGACGAATTCCTCCCAACCTTGCGCGAAAACAGTGGTGCACCCACGAGCCACGAGCCCAACCTTCCACGTGATGCCGCTCGGACCCTTAAGACCCACGGTCTCCGGTAGCTTCTTCCTCACGTGCCTGGAAAAATGATCCGGAATTGCCTGCAACTCAAATCAACCAAAAACCGTAATACATCCAGCAAGAACAATGCGGGGTTTCTCACTCCTCCAAGGTTTTAACCCTCTCCAGAACTAAAATCCTCAAATTCTCACCCCACCCTTTCTTTACCACTCAAGTCAAATGTAAATAATTTTTTTTGGTTTAACCAATTGGTATCCGACCTATTGGGCCGACTAATCCAATTTCGAGCAGGGTAGGACTTTTAAAAGGTGGCAAAGCTCTCCCAACAAGTATTTAACACTGCTGCGTATCCAAGGACTCGAACCCGAGATCTGGTTAAGCTATAACAACTCCCTCACTAGTTGATCTAAGTATATGTTGGTGTCAAATGTAAATGAATTGACGGAAGTTCATGGTACGACAAAACGGGGAGGTCAACAGGGGTAAAAGAAAGCTTACAAGTGACCTGTCGAAACCGGGAAGCAGCAACCGGGAGAAGTAGGTGTACTGGAAGTGGCTCCAGTATATTTGTTCTTCCCAGCTTCCGAATCCCATGCGCGCTTCTTCTTCCTCCTCCTCCTCTCTCCCCATTCCACCGACGCAAACTCGCTAAAGATCAGAACTTTACACAGACCCAGAGAGAAATAATGCACGACTCCGTTAGTACCAAGGAAGGAATTTTAAGTCTCCGGAAAAAGAAGTAAAGGACAATGAAGTGGTAAAAATGTGGACTACCTACCGTTCTTGGGAGGCGGGAATGTTTCTTCTTTTATTTTTCAAGGAATAAAAACTTTCTCGCTTTTATGACAAAGTGGGTTTCTTTCTGGGTCCTACCATGGTCGGGGGTGAAGACGTAGACGACTGGGTACTCCGCGACGTGTGCAAACGACCGGCTCCTCGATCTTGGCAGACAATGCTTTCGCTCTTTATTTTCCCGTTCTTCCCAACAACCGCTGATATATATAGATTGCGACTAACACACACGGTAACACCTTAGATCAATTGGTGAATGTATTGTTTTGAGTAAAATCTTTAGGAACGTAACAGCGTTAAGTATTTGTTAAAAAAGCTTTATCACTCTTATAAGGTCTCACCCGACTCGAATCCATATTAATCAGCCCATTATATCCAAATACTCGATAATATTAAAAAAACTATCTTGTACGATTATAACATGAACCACAATCTTAGGATCAAGAGTTCAGGGCATGACAGTGTATGCTTTGGGTTTTTTTTTTCCAAAAGGGGGTTTATTTCTCAAACAATTCCTTGAATAGGGTTGTCAGGGGATATTTTTCTTGTCTGGGGTCGAGCCAGAAATCACTCAGGGGGGAGCGTTTTCGCTTTGCACGAAACCGTTGCTCGGGCAGCGTTTTCGAATGAAATCGATCCAGCTGGAGCGTTTTCAGTCAAGCCGAGCACAACGGAGATATTCTCGGCTCGGCTGGCCGAAAACCGCTCCAGCGCGAGCGTTTTCTTTTTCTACCGAAATTTTTTTTTTCCAAAAACCGCTCCGCCGGGAGCGTTTTTTGTTTTTTACGAAAATATATTTTTTGCCAAAAACTGCTCCACCGGGAGCGTTTTCTTTTTTTACCAAAAACTAATTTCCAGCAATTCAATTCCAATTGTCCCATTTAAACCAGAACCTGTCTTAACCATTATACATATAAGCTTGCAATAAATCTCTTAAATTTTTGTCGTAATAAATCTCAGATTCTATTAATTTTCTAACTTTTACATGTATAATATATATGGTATTATATGTTATTGGGCAATTAACATCTGTAATAACGAGTTCAGCTTGGCAAAACATTGACAACATACGATAGAAACTTTAAATTTATTTTGTTAATTATCTAAAAATTAGAAAATTAAAATTGAAGTGAACCGCCTCAATAGCTAAAAAAATAATAAAGCAACACAATATATTACAACAATCTCTAAGATGAGTGCATTTTTACCGAATTCAAGGAACAATAAAGCAATACATATAGAGAGGCAAACAGCATAGAGGAAGGAGGAGGTAGGAGGTAGGGTTTAATTAATTTTTTTTTCAATTACAGAAATAACCCTGGTAAAAATATAATTTTGAGGGCAAAATTGTAAGCTTACCTTGCTAATTTTTTGGCTGACTTTTTTGGCTTTTTTGACCAGCTTGAAAACGCTCTGCCTGGACCGGTTTTTGGCCAGTTTTTGGATTTTTTTTTTGTATTTAGCCGGGTGTATTATATTACGAAATTAGTTGTTCATATTAACTTCAAGATAGAATTTTTTATTTGCAGGTACTTTTTCATTGCAACTTTATCAAAGGAAATTCCAGAATATTATTATTTTTAATAAACATTACTTCCTCTTTATTTTTAATAAACAAGTTGTATAATGGTTAAGACCGGGTTCTGGTTTAAATGAGATAATTAAATTGGTAAAAAAAGAAAACGCTCCCGGCGGAGCGGTTTTTGGCAAAAAAAATATTTTGGTAAAAAACAAAAAAGGCTCCCGGCAGAGCAGTTTTTGGTAAAAAAAAGTTTTCGGTAAAAAAAAAATGCTCGCGCTGGAGCAGTTTTTGGCCAGCCGAGCCGAGAATCTCTGTTGTGCTCGGCTTGACTGAAAACGCTACAGCTGGAGTGATGTCATTCGAAAACGCTGCCTGAGTAGCGGTTTCGTGCGAAGGGAAAATGCTCCCCGCTGAGCAGTTTCTGGCTCGACCCCAGACAAGAAAAATATCCCCTGACAACCCCATTCAGGGAATTGTCGGGAAAATAAACCCCCTTTTGGAAAATTACTCGTATGCTTTACCCCATTGTTTTAAAATACAGGTTTTGGTACAGGGCAGATTTATCCCTTTTTTGGCCCGACCGGTCAGATCTGTCAGACTGGCGGTCAGACTGAACTTTTTAAATTAACTTTTTAATATTTTTTGAATATTATGTAGAGTAAATAGTCGAAATATAGGTTTCAAAATCTATATTTTAAAAATATCAACCAATTTATAACATATAAAGTATATTTTCCTTTGTTGATTAAGAAAAATCGAGCATACGGTATGACTTTTTTTTAAATTTTTTGCTGATTTGGCTAAAATCTGGTCAGACCAGACAGTCTGATTCAAAAACTAGTATGAACCGTCCAGGCCGATCAGATTTTGGATGGTCTGACCGACGACTGTTTACCCCTAAAAATGGACCGCTCTGATACCTGATTCACGGTCTGACCAATCAGACTGCATTTTTTTAAAACTATGCTTTACCCAACCAAGAAAATATATGGTTATAACCATTGTTTTCGAGATGGCGGTCCGACTAGTAATTTGATCAGTTGGACCATGAATCAGAGCCTTGGGCGGGTCAGAAAACCAGGTACGTGTGTTCCTGGAGGCTAGAGCGGGTTGCTCTCCGGGTCATTTTTTAAAACAATGGTTATAACATGGACAAAGATGCAATGTGAATGTCATTTCTTTTTTTGGTAGGTCAATTTCTTTATTAAAATAATGATATTTATACGAGCTGAATGTGAGTCTCCTGTGGCTCTAAGATCACCTGCATAAACAACCCACATAAATAGGGTTACTGAATAAATAATTAATTTCTCTCATCCATGCGCAACCCAATCAAATTAAATATTTTTCTACCTATATCAGCAAACCAGATTCACAGAATAAATAATTAATTTCTCTCTCATTCACATATTATCTACTATTTTTTTTGTTTATATAAAAATTATAATTAATATATGAAAATGATTATTTCATAATTATAACAAGAAAAAAAATTTATAATTAAGTAACAAAATTAGAATTACAAAAATTGCATTACTAAATTAGAAAGATTCATATTATTTATTTTTAGTTTTGTTAAAAGTAATTTTAATTTTTTTAACCACATAAATAATATCTGAAAAATTTATTTATACGAATAACATTATGTCAAGTGTAACTAAAGTAGATTAAAAAAAAAAAAAATTGGGGGGCAGCGCACAAGCCCAAGGGCTGTCAGGTCCCAAGGGGCACGCCCCTCCCTCCACTTTTCAACTTTTTTTTAGTTTTTTATTAATAAAAAAATGGTGACCCTTGTGAGAGTCACTGATGCTCCTGTCTGAAAATTCCCCTAAATGATTGACCGAAATAAGAGATGGAAGATGAAAGTCTAACAGATTACTGAGACTGTGTTGAAAATTTTACATCGCTTACAGCAAAAGTGGGGCAAATTTATAAGTGTGGATCCACCAACCCATCGCCTTACGATTTTGGGTTGGATATAGAAATTCAGAACAACTTGATCTCGTGCCCATTGTTGTGCTCGCACGACCCCCCATTTCTCGCACGTTGACAAAGTCAAAGTCCGTACAATCTTCGACGTTGGGGTTGGATATAGAGATTCTAATAGATCGGAATTAGACGATGTCTTTTGGAGCAAATTATTGAATGTACAAAATGATACAAGAATTCTAGTTCAATCTACCCGACCAACAGATATAGACAAGATTGTAACACCGAAGAACTCACCGAGACCAAGCTTCGTTATTTACTTGTCAAAATAGAGAGTCAATGGAGAGAATCAAACAGAACCAATGTTAGTCCGGAAAACAAAATTGCAGTGTCAGTGTCAGAACAAGGGTTGGTCAGGAACATAAAAGCTGTTGGTCATCTGCATTTCTTACTTGCTGTCAAAGAGAGGAAGAAAGTAAGAACAAAAGGCTTGCTTGAACTAGAAAGCAAGCAAGCAAGCAACGTTTGGGGTGCCCCAGTCATATTTACAAGCATTCGATTGAAAATCGGTGACGAAATTTACGGAAAACTTCTCACCAACCTGCCAAAGCAGGCACCACAGATATGCCTGCGGTTAAACCAAAAGCATCAGGATTCACAAGTTAGTAAGACCGGCATCTACCTACCTATTTATACACGCATGATCATCCATATTTCATAGTTGTTGTTAAAGGGTACATACAAAATTTATTTCCAAATCAGACGAACAAGTGTTGAGATGAGCACCTGAGTTGCACATGGTAAAACTGTCAGCAAAACGGATAACCCCGACCTTGCAAATTGGGATCAACTTTCATGGTCCTCAACTCGGAAAATCTGGACGTTGAGGACAACGGAGTTTTCTTCAGCGACAACAGGTTCAAAGGCGCACACATCATATTCTTGGAAGTTGTTGTCCATCACGAAATTCTTCCACCCGCCAGAAAAGGACGCTCCCTTGTCTGATTGTGGATTCTTGATTATCCCACCTACGAGTTTCACCGGCCATGAATTACTGTTTGTGCGCAAAATCACATCTTGCTTCTCCGAAAAGGCAAGGTTTTTGGTTATCAGTGGTGGGATTCGCTGAAAGATTCATCATTGAAATTGTAAGAATCAGACATGCTAAAATCGGAAAGGGTAATTTGCAGACCGGATGGCATATGGATTGTGGTGCCTTACCGCATGATATCTCCCATTCCCGGTAAGACGTGATGGAGTCATGACAATGGTGAAGCCCTTTTTGCTTATGGCTGCCTCTGCACTTTTTAGCGCCCTGCGTCTGGCTCTAGGCGTTACTATCTTTCCACTCCATCCATGTTCTGTGAGATGCACAGAATCTGGAGATGGACCCCCGACATCCGAAACATACTTCTCTATGAACAAGAAAGAAAATTCATGTTTCAATGATCTAAAACATGCAATGTAGAACTTCTGAGGCAGAGAACTAGCTCAAAAAACCAGAGTTACCAATGGGGGAAGCATTTCCACTGCCCGGAATATCAACCACATCTAACGCTTTAATCTTCTCCGTCGACTTAATTGCTTTACCAGTGGCGTTAAGCACCACCAACGGTATTGTGGGCAAGGCTTCCGGTGGTTTATCAATCCCATTGCTGCCAAATTTCTCTGAGGTTCCAGCATCATGGAAAAGCTCGGGGCAACTATTCAAAGCGTTGCTTTCCGAAAGGACGCCATTCTTTACCTCTTCGTAGATCCCCTGTTCCCTCACCAAGTATGAAGCTGCTATTTCGCAGGAGCTGCGCCGATCGAACATGGTCACTTCGAAAGTAGAATCTCCATCATACTTGAACACCAAGAGATCATCTTGCCGCAGAGAGTGGTCCTTAACGAATTCCTCCCAACCCTGCTCGAAAAACATCGTGCACCCACGAGCCACGAGCCCAACCTTCCACGTGATGCCGCCCGGACCCTTAAGACCCGCGGTCTCCGGTAACTTCTTCCTCACGTGCATGGAAAAATGATCCGGAATTGCCTGCAACACAAAGCAACGAAACACCACCCTTTACCACTCAAGTCAAACGTAAGATAAATTGACGGAAGTTCATAGTACGACGAAACGGGGAGGTCAAAAGCAAGTTTACAAGTGACTTGTCGAAACCGGGAAGCAGCAACCGGAAGAAGTAGGTGTACTGGAAGTGGCTCCAGTATATTTGTTCTTCCCAGCTTCCAAATCCCATGCACGCTTCTTCTCCTCCTCCTTCTTCCTCTCTCCCCATTCCACCTACGCAAACTTGCTAAAGATTAGAACTTTGCAAAGACCCAGAGAGAACTAATGCTCGACTCCGTTAGTACCAAGGAAGGAACTTTAAGTCTCCGGGAAAAAAGTATTTATTTTTTAAGGAATAAAAACATTCTCGCTTTTGCGACAAGTGGATTTTCTGGGTCCCACCATGGTCGGAGTAGAGATCTAGATGACTGGGTACTCCGCTACGTGGCAGACAATGCGAGTCCACACGGGCTAATTGCTTGACTATTTTTTGACTGACAATTGTTTTATGTTTTTTGTTCGGTGGGTTGGAAAGAAACTAGAAAAAAAGAGAGATGAATTATATTAATATCTATTTCCAAATATATTATGTTTCTTTTCTATTTTTTTGAGGGGTAAACAAGTCCTTATCATTAATCAGTGTAGTCATAAAGTTACAATCAGGGAGACGTACATGGATCACCTGTCAAGCAAATTCTAAAGCTCCATCTGCACAATAGTACGAAAGAAGCGTTATCCACCTAGTCCTCACACCCTCCATCTGGCCCTACAAACATAGCTACACTATCTATCCATCTTAAGGTCTGAAAACGCACAACAGTACGCGGACACTACCCCCTATAAAAAAACTACCCTTCAACACATAACATTCCCTTCGCACAAAGTACGAAGTTGTAGCTACCGGCCTCGTTAAAAACCTAATCCATAAAATCCATCCTCATCGGGAAAAACCGGACCAGGAAAAGAGTATACCGCGGTTAGCACCCGCTCTAGCGATATCACTGCTAAAATGAATGTTATGTGTTGCCCTGATACAACCGAAGCCCAGATTACAAAACAAAGGAAAACCACCCACCATCTATTACTACCCAACCCTCAACAACCCAAAAGAGTAAAACATTTGATATCGTAATCCGCCCTCCAGATTGTGTGTTTCCATAGCCTGAGCTACCTTATTCGTATCATGCTGATGAAGTAGCCGCTTTGTGGAGAGTAGTAACAACAGATATGTTGCACCGAATAATTAGGATTTGTAAGCTATTGTAGGGTAAGGCGTAGTCAACTCTGTGGTGCGCCCCATTGGTCTGAGAGTAGAACTGCTGCTAACTCCGGTGGTGGTGAGTCAAAAATTGCCTGCATCCTACCATTTGCCAACTGAATTTTGGACAGGAGGTGGGAGGCTTCGTTTGCCTCCCTTCTCACAAACGTGAATCAAATTCCTAGAAACCTCTGAGTAGCTTGTTTAGCCTCCGATACCATTAGTGAAAGGTCGCTCCTATCCAAGTCTGTCCTGTTTAGAGCCTACACAAGAGGTAAGCAATCCGATTATATAATGATATTTTGAAGGTTATAAGTACCGCTTATTTCGATCCCCAATAGAACACCTCTTGCTTCCAATAAGGTTGGATGCATTGGTGTGGTGATGGTGCGAGCGGCAGCCTTGACAAACTCACCATTCGGATCCCTAATTATCGCACTAATCTGAGTATAACCACCTGAGTTAATTCCGGCATCCGTATTAATTTTGTACCATCCACTGTCTGGCGGTCTCCACTGATGTGGACTCGTTGGAGTAGGGGGACGTTGTAATACCGTCACTTTAATATAGTCTGACCAAAGCCGAGAAATAGATGTCAGCACATCTTAAGAGTCTTCAAAGGAGCGATGACATAACACCATCTCATTTCGAACCTTCCAAATTCCCCACAACCAAGATGCTCTTTGCCCATCCTTGATACTATCTGATCCGTCAAGAATTGCCATGCAAGACGAGATTAAGGAATTGGAATGATAAGAGCTCAAATCAATGCCAGCCTTTCGCCATTAAAGAGTAGTTCTCAGACACCCAAAGAACAAATGAGATGCTATTTCCGATTCAGCTTGGCAGAAAGGGCATCTAGTTTCCACATCTATCCCGCGTTTGACCAGATTCATTCTAATAGGAAGGTTGCCATCAAGTAGTCTCCACAGGAAGGACCGCACTCGTGGTGGGCAGGCCAAGTTCCAACATTTCTTCCAAAAAGTTCTAGAATGGTGTGGTAGTGTAGCTAGTTCAGAACTCTCCCACCAAGACTCTAGATCTATAAAATAGCCTGATCGGACCATGTGTATTCCGTTCTTAGTATGGCACCAACAGATTATGTCATCCGGTAAGAGGGAGCTAAGTTGAATCCCGTAGATACGTTGCGCATCTTCATAACTGAAAATCTGTTATATAAGCTCCCTATTCCATTCGGTCGTATTTGCCACCAATAATTCTGAAACAAATCAGAGATTGTCTGATCTGGGGAAGAGGTATTTCAGATGTCCATGCTCAGATCCTGGTAACCACCTACTTTCCCATATTTGAACATCCATGCCATTGCCTATTCGCCATTCAAGATTAGGAGCTAATAAAGAAATACCTTTGTGAATACTCTGCCATGTATAACTTGGGCAATGGCTAAGAGGCTGTAAGCACATTGCCTTATGAATAGTATTTAGCCTTCAGAACCGAAGCTGGTAGGGAATCTGGGTAACATAGCAATCTCTATGCTTGCTTAGCCAGCATTGCATGATTGGAGCTAATCAATCTCCTGAAGCCCAACCCATTGTCTGCCTTAGAATGACACATTCGGATCCAGCTTCTCCAATGAATCTTCTTTTGTCCCTCCACACTACCCCAATAGAAGTCACACAATTTCTGCTATATTCTTTCACACGTGTCCACTGGCAGCTTGAAGCAACTCATTGTATAAGTCAGAATGGACAACAAAACTAACTTTATAAATGTTTCTCGACTTGTTTTGGATAGAAAATGTCTGTCGTTTGGACCGTCCAATAACTGTTGGCAAGCCTAAGTAGTGGTCACCCTCCTCTCCGCGTCGGAACCCTAAAATAGAGCAGAGCCGGTCCTGTTCCAAGGTAGAGACATTGCGACTGAATATAACAGAACTTTTTTGTAGGTTAACACGTTGACCTGAAGCTCGAGAATATATATCCAATATATTAAGAATTTGCAGGAGCTCTGGTTCTGTGGCCCTGGTAAAAAGAAGCGAGTCGTCAGCAAAGAAAGGTGAGACACTGCAGGTGCACCTCCGGCCACCTTAATCCCATGAATCTGATGAGTTAGAGCTACTTGTTTGATAAGAGAGGCTAGCCCTTCTGCACATATCAAGAAAATGTATGGAGAAAGAGGGTCCCCCTGTTGAAGCCCTCTCCTGGGAGTGAATGTTGTGCCTACTTGCCTGTTAACCTGCATTGCATACCAGACTCCACAGACACATCTCAAAATAAGGTTAATAAAAGAATCTTGGAATCCCATTGCCCTTAACATGTGCTCCAAAAAGTTCCACTTAATACGGTCGTATGCTTTCATCATATACAATTTAAGTGCACACCAGCCGTGTCTACCAGTTGTCTTCTTCTTCAAATAATGATATGTTTCAAAGGCAACTAAGGTATTATCTGTAATTAATTTTCCTGGTACAAAAGCTCCTTGGTTCTCATGAATAATATCATGTAAGAAAACTTTTAGCCTATTTGTAATTGCCTTTGTTATAATTTTCATAATTACATTGCATAGGCTAATGGGGCAGAATTCTGAACAAACCATTGGATGCTTAACTTTTGGTATTAATACAATGATGGTACTATTAATAAAAGTAGGATCCCTCCCGTTATTCAACACTTCCAAAGCCGTATGAGTAACACTAGGGCCTACAATATCTCAATATTTTTGGAAGAATAAAGAGGACATACCATCAGAACCAGGAGCTTTCGTTGGATGCATTTCGCTTAGAGCGGTGAAAACCTCCTCCTTGGTGTATGGTTCCGAGAGGCGGTGGTTCATGTCACTTGTTACTCGTACTCTGATCGTATTTGTCACATCAACGACCTGTTCATGAGCCTCAGATTGAAACAAATTAGTATAGAATGTCCGAAAGGCATTTTCTAATCCTGACCAGTCCCTAATAAGTTCTCCATCCCCGCCTCTAATCTCCAATATCTTATTCCGAAGGCCCCTATGTTTAACTTTTTGATTGAAAAATTTCGTATTTATGTCACCCTCGCGTAGCCAATCAACTCTCGAGCGTTGGACCACATCATCTCCTCCATTGTAAGTAGTTCCTCTCTTTGTTTGATCAGGGCTTTCACTTGGGCATTCCTAGTCTCGGATGGTGGCTGAGCTTGCAAGGCTGCAATTTGCTTCTCCAGATTACCTTTCTGACGTCGCACATTGCCAAAAATCGATTTGTCCCATTGTCGTAGATGCTGGGCGCAGGCAGCCAATTTCGATGGTAGGTCCGACCCTAGTGAGTCATTCCAACAATATTCCGTCTACAGATTTATAATCTGTTAGTTCCAGGATCGAGTAAAAGTATGATTCGATTTTTAAAGTTAATATCTAAGTTTGGACATGATTTATATGTAAGAATTATCTATTAAGTATTGATAATTCTATTAAGGTGGCTCTCTTATAGTTGGACTCTATTATTAATTGCTTTAATGAGTTAGAGTCCTATTATGAGTATAGTTATTAGTTTAATCTCAACCGTCCATTGGGAGCTTGATGGACGCGCCCGATTGAATCTAGGTATATAGCTTGGTTCTCTCTCTGCCTATAAATAGATGCTAATGCCATCCATCGGTGTGTATCACTAATCGATAGGAAAGCGAGAGAAACCTAAGCTATAGAAAAGATGGCGAACTACTCTACATCGACCAATCCGGGTACGCTTCCGTATACCGTTTATTGTCTATGTAATTTAATTTACATGTGGTATCAGAGCCTGTGTTCTTTGTTTGGATTGGTTTTTTAAAATTGTTTCGTATGCATGATGAATTGCGGATCAGATTTTATATAGCTTATGTGATTCGTGCATACGTATTATGGTTTAGGGTCTGAAATTAACGATTACAAAATCATAGAACTGAACTGTAAGATTTCTGCCGGACCGCGGGGACCAAACTGAAAAACACGCAAAAATTTAGGGGCCGATTTGAAATTAACCACTTTTGCTTTAAGCTTTTCTTCCTGTTCTCCGCCGTTTTGGACGTCCGTAAGCAAAATTTTTTTTAATGGTTATGTGAATATTGGGAGCGGATTTGGTCCTGGAAGGCCAAATCCAACCAGGATCGTCCTGGACGATTCAATAGTTGATTTAGTTATGATTCAATGGTTCACTTAATTATGATTCAATGGTCTACCTAGTTATGATTCAATGGTCCGTTTTTTCCCGTCCCGGATAAGTCAGGGTCCGTCCCAGTTACCCAGTTACGATTCAATGGTTTACTCAATTACGATTCAATGGTTTACTCAGTTACGATTCAATGGTTTACCCAGTTACGATTCAATGGTTGTAGGCTTTTTTTTATTTTGCACTCCCATATTTCTGCATTTTTTAAAAATAGTCCACGCGTGTCCTTCAATAAAAATCCTCCAGCACCGTGCTGGATTTGGTCTCCAGGACCAAATCCGGTCCCGTGAATATTGGGCTTCTAATTGGGTGAGTTAGAAACTAAAAGAATTTGTCTTAGGCTCCTGAAAATTAGACCCAATTATAGTTCGCGTGTTATTAATTATAATTTTAGTGTGGGTAATACCCTTGATGTTACGAGTTATGGATCGTTGTTCTAAATTGTAATTAATGATTGTTCAAGATAATTTATTGAATGTTAATATAGATCTTGCTTGATATTAATATTATACATGTTATAGTATATGTTTGTTAGTCACCAAAGTGGCCAAACTTTAATGTTATATACATGTATATTTTGTCATTTATTCATCAATTATTGCAATACCAATTGTATGACCTTGATGAATAATTTGACGTTTGCTAATTATGAGAAAATCGATTCTACCCAAAGGTAGGTCACCATTCTATAATTAGTAAGCATAAAGGCGATGAACTAAATATTTGGATCATCTACGTATGCATATCCAAAGATAACGTGTATTTGATTTAAATATTTAGTTCTTCGATAAAAGTTATGTATGAATTTTTATTTTGGTCAGATACATGTGTTTATCCAAAGATAGCTTATCCAAAGATAGCATATATATTTGATTTGAATTATTAAATTCTACGATAAATGAATTATATGGTATTGATTTATAATAGTATATTATAGTTTCTACCCAAAGGAGAGCTATATTGTACTTTTATTATTTTATTTGAATCCATTATAGAATATTAATTTGAGCATGTATGTTAAAATTGCAGCTATGACAGTTCATGCTTCTTGTGTTGATTTGTTTGATGGTTTAAACTTCTCTGAATGGAGTGAACAAATCAAGTTCTATTTAGGGGCTTCGGATCTTGACTTGGCACTCTTGGAAGAAAAACCTCAGGCTATTACTGATGAAAGCTCTGAGGATGAGAAGACGTTCTATTATGCATGGGAACGGTCAAACAGATTAAGCTTAGCATTTATGCGCATGAAAACTGCCAGCAATATTAAGAGCTCAATTCCACAGATAGAAAGTGCAAAGGAATATCTTTCTACTATGGAAGAGAGATTTCGTTCTGCAGATAAGTCTCTTGCTGGCATATTAATAGTAAATCTTACGACCATGAAGTTCAATGGGTCGCAAAGTATGCATGATCACGTACTGGAGATGACCAATTTGGCAGCAAAATTAAAGACCCTGGGATATGGAACAGATGACTCATTCTTGGTGCAAAACATATTGAACTCATTACCTCCTGAATGTGGGCCATTTCAGATTAGTTACAACACTATAAAGGATAAATGGACTGTTAATGAATTGGCTAGTAAGCTTGTTCAGGAGGAAAGGAGATTAAAGAACCAAGGAAGTCATTCTATTAGCCTAATGGGTAAAGGAGCTGAGAAAGCATACCAGGTGAAAGCCAAGAAATTTAAGAGGAAGGGTCCTGCTAAGGTAGTACAACCTACCATGAATAAAAAGAGTGGTGATAAGTGTCACTTCTGTAAGAAGGAGGGACATTATCGAAAAGACTGCCCAAAACGTAAAGTTTGGTTTGAAAAGAAAGGTAAAGATAACATCTTTGTATGTTTCGAATCAAACTTATCTGAGGTACCTTCCAATACTTGGTAGATTGACTCTGGTGCTACAACTCATGTTTCCAATGTTATGCAGGGATCCAGTTCGATCCAAACCATAAACCCAAATGAAAGATTCCTCCTCATGGGAAATCGAACGAAGGTTTCAATTGAAGGCATTGAGACTTACCGTTTAGTCTTAGACACTGGTCATTATTTAGACTTATTACAGACTCTCTATGTGCCTTCAGTATCTAGAAACTTGATTTCTCTTTCTATGTTGGATATTTGTGATTTTCATGTTAAATTTGGATTTGGATGTTTCAGTTTATTTAAGAATACAAACCTCATTAGTTCTGGTGTTCTATCTGATGGTTTATATAAGCTGAAACTTGATAGTGTCTTTTCTGAATCTCTGCTTAGTGTTTGTAACATTGGTATTAAGCGTAACATTGAGAATAATAGTTCTCCTAACTTGTGGCATAAGCGTTTGGGTCATATATCCAAAGAAAGGTTAGAAAGATTAGTAAGGAATGAGATTCTCCCAAATCTGGATTTTACTGATTTTGGCATATGTGTGGATTGTATTAAGGGAAAGCAAACCAAACATAGCAAGAAAGGAGCCACGGGAAGTACTCAACTTCTTGAGATAATACACACCGATATTTATGGACCATTTAATGTTCCATCCTTTAGTGGAGAAAAATATTTTATTACCTTTATTGATGATTTTTTACGGTATGGTCATGTCTATTTACTTCGTAAAAAATCTCAAGCACTTGATGCCTTTGAGGTGTATATGAATGAAGTTGAAAGGCAATTAAACATGAAAGTGAAAATCGTAAGGTCAGATAGAGGTGGTGAATATTATGGTAAACATGACGAAAGTGGTCAATGTCCTGGTCCATTTGCAAAGTTCCTTGAAAGGCATGGCATAACTGCTCAATACACCATGCAAGGTACACCACAACAAAATGGTGTATCAGAAAGGCAAAATCGAACTTTAATTGAAATGGTTAGGAGTATGATGAGTAATACAAAAGTGCCCATCTCGTTGTGGATATATGCTCTCAAAACCGCTATGTACTTATTTTATAGGGTTCCTAGTAAGGCCGTTCCAAAAACTCCTTTTGAGTTATGGACTGGAAGGAAACCTAGTATGAGACACCTGCATGTTTGGGGTTGTCCAGCGGAAGCGAGATTATATAATCTACATGAAAGTAAATTAGATTCTCGAACAGTAAGTGGTTACTTTATTGGTTACCCAGAGAAATCTAAAGGGTATAGATTTTACTGTCTGAACTATAGTCCGAGAATTGTTGAAACTGGTAATGCAAGGTTCATTGAGAATGGTGAAGTTAGTGGGAGTAATCAAAGGATAGAAATTAAGGAAGTTGAGGTAAATGCAAATTTGCCTGTATCGATTTATTCTTCCACAATTGTACCGAATGCTACTCCAAATGTTGAAGAAATGCAAGTCAACATGGATAAAAATTTGGGCCAACAAGTACCAAATAACTCACCAAACTCAAATGAACAACGACCACAAGAAATAGTATTAAGACGTTCCGCACGGAAAAGAAAGTCAGCTATTTCAGATGATTTTGTGGTAAATTTGCATGAGATAGACTTTGATATTTGAGTCAATAAGGATCCAGTTTTGTTTTCACAAGCTATTGAATCACATGAGTCTGAGAAATGGATGGATGCCATGAAGGAAGAGTTAAAATCCATGGAAAGGCTAAAGGTCTGGGATCTCGTCGAATTGCCTGAAGGTTCTAAGAGGGTTGGCTGTAAATGGGTCTTCAAGACCAAACGTGACCCCATTGGCAATATCGAACGATATAAAGCTAGATTTGTAGCAAGGGGTTTTTCTCAGAAAAGTGGTGTTGATTACTATGAGATTTTTTTACCAGTCTCTAAGAAAGACTCTTTAAGGATAATTATGACATTGGTGGCTCATTATGATATGGAGTTACACCAAATGGATGTGAAAACATCCTTTCTTAATGGGAACCTTGAAGAGGAAGTTTATATGGATCAACCCGAAGGGTTTGAGGTTGAAGAAAAAGAACAATTGGTGTGTAAACTTAAGAAATTGATATATGGGCTTAAGCAAGCTTCCCGTTAGTGGTATCTTAAGTTTAATGATACCATCACATCTTTTGATTTCAAAGAAAATGTTGTTGATCAGTGTATATACCAAAAGATCTGTGGGAGCAAGTATATATTTCTAGTCCTATATGTTGATGACATTTTGCTTGCTGCAAATGACTTAGGAATATTACGTGAGACTAAAGACTTTCTCTCAGAAAATTTTGAGATAAAAGATTTGGGTGAAGCATCCTATGTGATTGGAATAGAGATATTCTGTGATAGGGCACAAGGTTTGCTTAGATTGTCACAGAAAGGGTATGTGGAAAGGGTTCTGGAGAAATTTGAACATCCTGTATATAATGCCAGTCCCGTTCCTATACATAAAGGTGATAAATTTAGTCTTAAACAATGCCCTAAGAATGAACTAGAACAAAAATTAATGGAGCCTATCCCTTATGCTCAAGTTGTTGGTAGCCTACAATACTTGCAGAATTGCACTAGACCAGATATCAGCTTCGCAGTCGGTATGTTAGGCAGGTATCAAAAGAATCCATGTAATGAACATTGGAGAGCTGCAAAGGAAGTGTTAAGGTACCTTTATGGGACCAAAGACCACATGCTCATGTATATAAGACCTGACACTTTAGAGGTGATTGGATATTCAGATTCAAATTATGGCGGATGCGAAGATAGTAAGAAGTCTACTAGTGGATATGTATTTCTTTTGGCGGATGGAGCAATTTTATGGAAAAGTGCCAAACAGACTACAATAACTATATCCACTATGGAAGCCAAATTTGTGGCATGTTTTAAGGCTTCGATCCAAGCAAAGTGGTTAATGAACTTTATTTCGAGACTTGCGGTTGTCGACACCATTAGCAAGTCGCTGAAAATTTACTGTGATAATTCCTCAGCAGTATTTTTCTCCAAGAACGAAAAATACTCTAGAGGTGCGAAGCACATGGATTTGAAGTACCTTGTTGTTAAGGAGGAAATTCAGGAACGGAGGGTATCTATTGAGCACATCAGTACAGATCTCATGATTGCAGATCCGTTGACAAATCCATTACAACCAAAACAATTTAGAGAGCATGCACTAAGAATGGGTCTTGGTTGTATTTCTGATTGCTTTTGATAGATGACACTCTGAGCTCACTGATACGTTTCTGATATACATTATAGTTTTTTTGTTTCGTTATTGATGTATACATTATGGATTTATGGGAAAACAAGAAAGTCTCTATGAGACATTATTGTGGACTATTATTGGTTCTATGTACCGCTTTATTGGTCTAGTATGTTGAGTTGCTAGTGTCGTGGTTATGGAAGGGAGTATGTCACATAATTGACATATAACCGCTATAGCTCGCATTTAGTAGCTTATCATATGATGACATTATGATTGTGGACTTTGAGTTGACATTACTTATGTTGTGCACCTTATGTTATACTATTAATCTATATTCGAGCCAAGTGGGAGAATATAAGAATTATATATTAAGTATTGATAATTCTATTAAGGTGGCTCTCTTATAGTTGGACTCTATTATTAATTGTTTTAATGAGTTAGAGTCCTATTATGAGTATGGTTATTAGTTTAATCTCAACCGTCCATTGGGAGCTTGATGGACGCGCCCGATTGAATCTAGGTATATAGCTTTGTCCTCTCTCTGCCTATAAATAGATGCTAATGCCATCCATCGGTGTGTATCACTAATCGATAGGAAAGCGAGAGAAACCTAAGCTATAGAAAAGATGGCGAACTACTCTACATCGACCAATCCGGGTACGCTTCTGCATACCGTTTATTGTCTATGTAATTTAATTTACATTATACAGATCTAGACCTAAACAATGCCATAGACTAATAAATGAGATTCTATCTAAATTAAAAATAAATATAATTCTCCCTAAATCTTAAAACTTTTGCATGAAACTTAATGTAAAAAATAGACAAGATTACTCATTTCTCAAATTAAAATTTGACAGTAATATTCCTAATTCCCTACCGACACTTAATTCCATACCTACTTTTTCCAGATTCTTATTCAAAATTCAGATTTCACTTAGGTGATTGCGTTGAGGGAGCGTAACTTTGAAAATCTTTTAAAAGAAATATACAACAGAAAGACTCCAAACCAAAAATTAATATTGAATGAATTCGCTACTTGGAAATAATAATCTAATTAATTATTATTATTGTTATACAATAATTGGATAGACACTAATGAAAACTTACAATAGCAGTTTGAAGAAATTGTAGAAATATGTCACCTTGGAGTTTACATTCTTTGGATTTAATCCTAGACAAAATAATAATAAATTGTGTGCCCTTAATCCTGTATCTTTAATGCTTGTAGAACTCAAACTCGATGCAAGAATCAAAATGTTATACTCAGAGTAGAAAATTTTGTGAGTTTTGGCATGTTTGAAATGAGAATAGATATCCCTTTTATAGTTTACTGTGAGACCTCATAAATTCTAAAATAATCACGACCACTAACTTCTCGTACTAACTATAAATTCTCGAGTAATTACAACTATTAACTTTCCTACTAATCACATTAATAAATGACCAGTTATAGTCATTAATTTTATATTAATCACAGTTAATAAACGTGTGGTTATATGAATCATAAAATCTCATATTCATCACTGTCAAAACTAATTTTCATTTACATCTACAATTGATTTTTCTAAATATCATATATTGTTATAAAATTTTCTTGACGAGTTTCTTCATTTACACTCTAAACTAATTGGTGTGACTCATATTTTAATTAACTAAGACTTTTACAAGATTATATTGTGTTGAGCCAACCTCTTCCTTGAATTATAAATCTAATTCTCCAATATGAACTATCTGTATATGATATAGTTTCTGCCGTCTATTTGAGATAAACCTAAAACGCATCCACCAACAAGTACTTAGATCAACTGGTGAGGGAGTTGTTCTAGCTTAACCAAGGTCTCGGGTTCGAGTCCTTGGGAACGCAGCAACGTTAAATATTTGTTGGGAGAGTTCTACCACCTTTCAAAGATTTTACCCGGTTCGAACTTGGATTAGTCGACTCAGTGGACCGAATACCAAGTGATCCTAAACCTAAAACGCATCCACTACTACCAGATTCCCCCGGAGCCTGAAGTGCAGTCCTGTCTTCCCAATGGGCCCAACCCAGGTAGGTACATATCAGAAAGCAACACGATCACGCACAAAATGTCCAAAAAGATATCAATTGTCAACTAGCCCCTTGAGATATAATAGACACATGCTCATGAGATAACACAATTACGGTGAATTTTTTTTTAATATTGATTAGTTTCATCTCCAGTCAAAAATATTTTTATAATAAATTGGGAATTTATTTGAGTAATTCAACAGATTAAAATAAAATAAAATTCTATTTTTTTTAAAAGACAAGATTGTGACTAGAGTGGCGAGGGAAATCTATTCCTGACCATAAAATTGTTGGGTATCAAGCCTGAGTGCGAGTGGAGTATTCAATTAGTCGAGTGAAGGCCTTGAGGATGGCTCGAGTGAAGAGCACGAGGAGTCTAGTGGCTCAAGTGAAGAGCCTCGGGGATGGTTCGGGAGATGATCGATTGAATTCGGGGCCCGGGGACGCTCGGGGGATCAATCGGGTCGAGAAACGGAGGCCGGGATACGAGACAAAGAAGCGAAGGCGAAGTGGGTCAGGAGACCCGGCGGCCGCCGACTTTTCGGCCGCCGCCGCCTTTGGGATGGCTCTCAGACCTGACGTGCGCCAGAAAAGGTGCACAAAGTGCGCTGTCAGACAAAAATGCCCCTCCCCGTGGCTAAAAGACTCCCTAGGTTTTGTGGCTCTATAAATACCCTTGTTAGCCTCCTAGAACAAGTATAGAACCCTAGTGAAAGGTTTTGCCAGGAGAGAAAATGCCAAAATCCAAGTGAAGGGTAGCCACTCCAAGTGAAGGAGAAAGAGAGAGAAGAGAAGATAGTGAGCAAAGTGTGTTGGCATCCGTTGTAAAAGCAAGTGAAGCTAAAGTGTGAAGTATAGTAAAATCTCTCCTGGCTTGGAAGCCCCCGGACGTAGATCGTTGAGATCGAAATATGTAACCAAATAATGTGTTCCTCCTTGTGCTTTCCTTTGTGTTTGTGGTTCGTGCTTAGTGTGTGTTCGTGCTTGCTCGTGTGCTTATGTTCGTTGCGTTGCTTGGGTCCACGGGAAGTGGGTAATTTCTCCAACAACTAGTATCAGAGCCCCAGGTTAGGGCGTGGTGAGAGCAAGCATGATGGGTGAAGAGAAGTCGCCCTTTGAGAGGTTCAATAGTTGATGAGTGTGTAGACGCTCATATTTTGTCATATATTTCGTGCGTGTTTAGTTATGATTTAAGTTGTTTTCATCACGTCATATCGATTCTTGTAATTTTTTTAGTATATTTGTGTTCGGGAATAGATTTCTACCCATTGTCATATTTTGTAGGAAAATAGAGCTCAATGAAGGCCGTTGGAGGAGTGATTTTGAGAGACTATATTACAAGAGCCATAACTTTCTGCTCGAGTGTCTGATTTTATCAAATTAGATACCGTTGAAAAGCTTGAAGAGAGATCTACATTTTGACTTTTATAGTCAAAGCCAAATCTGAAGTGAAAGAGGGTCAAAAATGCAAAATACAAAGATGTGATGAAGATAATCAGTGACCCAGCGAGCGCCAAGTCCGTTTTCGAGACCTCCACTGGCAGGCGCCAACTCCACTGGCAGGCTCCAGGTTAGCTCAGATGGCAGTTTTTCTCGGATTTCCTTTTTAGATGGGGACTCGACCTATTTCGATTTGCTACGGCTTTTGGCCTCCTGTTTCGGCCCTAGGATTATAAATATATTATTTACTTCATTACTTGGCTAGCAAGTCTTCGAGTTTAGGGAAAAATTCTTTAGGTTTTCCTCTTCTCTAGCTTAGTCGTTTGGCTATATATAGGCCATAGTCTTTTAGGTTTAATTCATACTTTCTACTGCAATATTGAGACAGCTTTTAGGGATCAATAAAGTCAGAATTTCGTTCAGCTTCGTGGAGGAGATTGGCGAGGCTTGCTTGAACGACTAAGCCTCTTCTTTCCCTATACGTATGCTTTTCATTATGATATTTTCTATTGATTTCTCTTGCTTTGTTAACATGCTTATCGAGTAGATTTCTTTAGAGTGCGACGCCCTAATATGTGATTAATTGCCTATGTTGATTTATGGTTCGAATATCTTAAGTATTAGTTGTTAATTGGTGTACTTAATGCTTAGCCTAACTTGATCACTTAGGTTATGATTAGAGTTGATGAGAGTGGACCGAGAGGCACTCGAATTAATGGAAAAAACCAATTAATATGTTCTTTGGTATTAATGAAACGTTTTGATATCATAAGAATAACCCACTAGGAGGAATCGTCATAATTTGGATTAGTATAGTTCTAAGTCTAATTGATGAGTGAAAGCATTAATTAGTAACTTAGGACTTTGCTATGTTAGTTTTATCTCTCGAATGAGCGAAATCGTTAGGGGATGCATTAGAACACTCTGGGTACTAGTTACAACTTTAAAAGAACCATAATCTCGACATAGATAGTCAATCCATATGGTATCGTGCTCGTTTGTCTCCATCGAATTTACAACTATTTTATTTGCGCTTTTGATTTCGTTTATTTACTTGCAATCCTTTACAACCTTATAAACCTTTAAATTTCCCACTTCACATAATAGATTGCCTTGATTTCGTATTCCAAACCTCAGTTTAAGAATCCTACTTACTCACTATATTATTTGCTTGTGCGTTTTATTGCTTGTCAATTTCTCGTACATCAAATTGGCGCCGTCGACACGGAACTGAGATTTTAGGACATAAAATCAAAAATAATTGGTTTTGTGTAGCAAACTTGCTGATTTCGTGTGCTCTCTTTTTCAGGATTTGCTAGTGCATGCCAAGAACCCGGAGTGAAGGACTAGACCTTGACACAGACGCTGTTCTTGAGGTTGACATCGGAGCACTTGAAAGGATAATTAGGTTTGAGAAGAGAGACCAAGCCAAAGCAATGGCACACAATCAGGAAGACTGAGTGCTCCAGGCTTTAGGGGACACTCTACGAAGGACGCTGTTGGAATCTTCTGTTCCTACATGGAATGAGAATCCTAATGGTTTACAACAACTACTTGAAGGTCCCACCTCTTTCTAAATTACAGGATCCATCATCGGAATATTGCAAAATTCAGTCCAATTTGGCGGCTTGCCAAGCAAAGACCCTCGAGACCATCTTTCTCGCTTTGAAGATATCTGCAACATCATGAAGTTCCAAAATGTCAATGATGATGTCTTGAAGCTGCATCTCTTTCACTTTTCTCTAAAAGATCGAGCTCGTATCTGGTACAACAAGTTGAAAGGAGAGACGATTCAGAGTTGGAATGATCTGGCCCATGCTTTCCTACGAAAGTTCTTTTCTATGGCCAAGACAGCCAAACTCTTGCAAGAAATTAACATATTTGTGCAAGAAGATGGGGAGAGCATCTATGAAGCCTGGGAAAAGTTCACAGATCTTCAAAGTGCCTTCCCTCAACATGGCATAACTCAGGACAACCTCATGAAAATCTTTTACAATGGGTTAGATGGCTCGTCCCGTGATCATATTGATGCCTCCTCTCAAGGGGTGTTCTTGAGGAAGACTGCTGATGAAGCTGCGCGCTTAATGGAGGAGATGGCTGAAGTCAATGGTATGTGGCCAAAAGAACGTGCTAGGCAACCACATAAGGAAGCAACCCGAGGAGTACTCGAAGTGAATGCCAACATGAAGCTCGAAGCTCAAATAAAAGCACTTACCAAAAGACTTGAAAATTTGACGAAGGACAAGGAACATGCAGCTGTAGTGCAAGACACTTGTCAGCTTTGCAAAGGAGCACATCCCACAACTGACTGTCCAATGTTGGAAGAGATTCAGGCCATTGCTGATAGAACACCACCAGGAATGGGCTACTCAAAGCAAACTAATGCTCAGCCAAATTTCTCTCAATTTGGCCAACATGCAAACAACACTAGTGCTCAGCAAGAACATAGAAAGTCATATTTAGCGGATCAAGTCAAACAAATGGGTGAAAAGATTGATCAATTAGTGGGAGACCAAGTCAATATCTTCTCCAAGATTGACCAATTGGTAGGGGTAGTCCAGTAATCCATCTAACAACAAACTATAACTGTGCACCAGATGGATCATTGTGAGGTACGTCAACAAGAGTTTGAGACATACCAGAAAGGGCAGGCCACACAACTCAAGAAGATGGAGATTGAACTCGAAAATTTGGCTGCAGCAAACACTTAAAAGAAAATATGGGCTCTACCCAGCAACACAGAGTCGAACCCGCGAGGACAAGTGATGGCCATCACAGTGAGGAGTGTGGACGAGGATGATGAACCATATATTCCTCTACTACCTTATGTCCCTCCACCTTAATTCCCTCAAAGACTCAGGAGAAAGCCACCACTTGAGAACAAACCCACTTCAAAAGAATGTGCCGAACCGATCAAGCCAGCCATAGAGGATGAGGTAGTTACTGAAAAGAAGGAGCCACTAGCCTATATCAGTAAAAAAGAGGATTCTTGTGTTCCTCCACAAGTCAAGAATGAAGCAGTGATCAATGAGAAAGCCCTTGAATTCATAGAGACAATGGAAGAAATTCAAAATCATGTCTCTTTCTTGGAGATGTTAGATAAAAGGCTATAATATGCTGAGTTTCTGAAGGAAATCATCGCGAGGAAGAAGAGGCAGAATGATGGCAAGACGACCCTTTTGGTAAAAGATGGCATACCGCCAAAACTAAAAGATTCAGGGAGTTTTACTATTTCTTACAATATTGATGGTATTCAATTTCTGCATTGCTTATGATTTGGGTGCCAATGTTAACCTCATGCCTCTAACTATTTTTAGGAAACTTGGACTTGGAGGCCTTAAGCCAATAGAGATGTACCTTCAACTAGCCGATCAATCAGTCACAAGGCCACATGGAATCGTGGAGGATGTGATAATCAAAGTCAACAAGTCCCTCATACCCATAGACTTTGTGGTTCTGGACTACGCTGCAGATGCAAGTTACCAACTAATTTTAGGACGTCCATTCCTCAACATTTGTCATGCAATGGTGGATGTTCACAATGTCAAGCTACTTCTCTACATAGGCCCAGATGAAATAAAATTTCAAGTAACCAATAAGCGCCTTCATCCACCTTAGTGCCAAAGGGAGTAACACAGTTAACCCTCTAGTGTAATCTACTTAGTGCAAAACCTGGATTAAACCATCAAAGATGCGGTGTCTATACGTTCTTACTCTTTGTGCTCAGGTAAGTACACTACTCGGTCGTGGGGTGGTATTTTAATAAGAATTTAAAATTTGGGGGTGTGTCTGATGCGCCTTACTTGAGGACAAGCAAGGAAATAAGTGTGGGGGTGTGATAAGTGTGTAGACGCTCATATTTTGTCATATGTTTCGTTCGTGTTTAGTCATGATTTAAGTTATTTTCATCACGTCATATCGAGTCTTGTGATTGTTTTAGTATATTTATGTTCGGGAATGGATTTCTATCCATCGTCATATTTTGTAGGAAAATGGAGCTCAATGAAGGCCGTTGGAGGGGTAATTTCGAGAGACCATATTGCAAGAGCCATAACTTTCTTATCGAGTGTCCGATTGCATCAAATTAGATACCGTTGGAAAGCTTGAAGAGAGTTATACATTTTCTCTTTTATAGTTGAAGCCAAATTCGAAGTAGAAGAGGGTAAAAAATATAAAATACGAAGATACAATGAAGCTGATCAGCGACCCGGCGAGCGCCAAATACTTGGCAGACGCCAAGTCCATTTCCGAGACCTCCATTGGCGGGCGCCAACTCTACTGGCGGGTGCCAGGTCAGCTCTGATGGCAGTTTTTCTCGGACTTCCTTTTTAGATGGGGACTCGACCTATTTCGGTTTGCTATGATTTTTGGCCTCCTGTTTCGGCCCTAGGATTATAAATATATTATTTACTTCATTACTTGGCTAGCAAGTCTTCGAGTTTAGGGAAAACTTCTCTAAGTTTTCCTATTCTCTAGCTTAGTCGTTTGGCTATATATAGGCCATAGTCTCTTAGGTTTAATTCATACTTTCTACTGTAACATTGAGACAGCTTTTAGGGATCAATAAAGTCAGAATTTTGTTTAGCTTCGTGGAGGAGATTGGCGAGGCTTTCTCGAATGACTAAGCCTCCTGTTTTCCTATACTTATACTTTTCGTTATGATATTTTCTATTGATTTCTCTTGCTTTGTTAACATGCTTAGCAAGTAGATTTCTTTAGAGTGCGATGCCCTAATATGTGATTAATTGCCTATGTTGATTTATGGTTCGAGTATCTTAAGTATTAGTTGTTAATTAGTGTACTTAATACTTAGCCTAACTTGATCACTTAGATTATGATTAGAGTTGATGAGAGTGGACCGAGAGGCACTCGAATTAATAGAAAAATCAATTAACACGTTCTTAGGTATTAATGAGACGTCTTGATATCATAAGAATAACCCACTAGGAGGAATCGTCATAATTTGGATTAGTATAGTTCTAAGTCTAATTAATGAGCTAAAGCGTTAATTAGTAACTTAGGACTTTGCTATCTTAGTTTATCTCTCGAATGAGCGAAAGCGTTAGGGGGATGCATTAGAACACTCCGGGTACTAGTTAAAATTTCAAAAGAACCATAATCTCAACCTAGGTAGTCAATCCATAGGGTATCAAGCTCGTTTGTCTCCATTGAATTTACAACTGTTTTATTTGCACTTTTGATTTTGTTTATTTACTTGCAATCTTTTACAACCTTATAAACCTTTAAATTTTCCACTTCACATAATAGATTGCCTTGATTTCGTGTTTCAAACCTCAGTTTAAGAACTCTACTTACTCACTATATTATTTGCTTGTGCATTTTATTTCTTATCAATTTCTCGTACATCAATGATGTAGATTATGGCTTTTGGAAGTTGCAAATAAATGACTATTTGTATGGCAAGGATTTGCACCTACCTCTTAGTGAGAAGAAGTCGGACGACATGAAGAAAGAGGAGTGGAAGTTGTTAGACCAGAAAGCAATGAGCGTGGTGCGCTTGTCGTTGTCTAGAAATGTGGTGTTGCACACGGTGAAGTCGAAGTCCATCAAGGAGATGTTGGAGACTTTGTCCGAGATGTATGAGAAGCCCTCGACTGCCAACAAAGTGCATTTGATGAGGAGGTTGTTCAACCTCAAGATGGAGGAGAGTAATATGGTGGCCAAACGCCTACATGAGTTCACTGTGACAATTGCTCAATTGAGCTCGATAAAGATTGACTTCGACAATGAGGCACAAGCCCTAATTTTGCTAAGTTCCTTACCCGATAGTTAGAGTGGCACAATCACGACGGTGAGTGCCTCGGCGGAGAAGGTGGTACTTAAGCTAGATGAGGTGAGGAATTTGATCTTGAGTGAAGAGATCCAAAGAAGAGAATCTGGAGTAGCCTCGACATCGGCTTTTAGTGTGGGCAATAGGGGGAGGTACGACTCGAAGGGGAGGAAGGACCGGGGTAGGTTAAGATCTATACCGAGGGGTAGATCGAAGAGGGATTTTATCTCGGTGCAGTGTTAGAATTGTAACAAGTATGATCACTTTCAAGACCAGTGCACGGCACCAAAGAAGAGGGAGGACGAGTCGGCCAATGCGACGACAGAAGACCTTAGAGATGTCTTAGTCTTGAGTGAGTGGAGTCCGTTAGAGGAGTGAGTAGTGGATTCAGGAGCCTCATTCCACTCTTGTAGTAATGTGAGGGTGATGGAGAAGTATGTCCTAGGTGACTTTGGCAAGGTTCGTCAAGCGAATGGCGAGACCTTGCAAGTTGTGGGCATGGAAGAGGTGCGAATCAAGACCCCTAATGGATCGTCATTGCAAATGAAGGGTGTGAGGTATGTTCCTAAGTTGAAGAAGAACTTGGTATCCATGGGGCAATTGAATGAGGAAGGTTATGGTGTGATCTTTGGCCGCGGGCCATGGAAAGTCACCAAGGGAGCCATGGTGGTGGCTTGAGGAGTGAAGGAGGGGATGTTGTATGCGATGAAGAACACCCATGAGTGGCAAAATGGCCATGAAAGTGAGAAGGAGATAAAGGTGATTTATTCAATAGGGAAGCAACCAAGCTTGAAGACCAAGGAGGTGGGTCTTTATGAGCCTTATGATCTTGGAGAGCAGAAGAGAGTGAGCTTTTCAAGAGGTGGTGTTTCCCAAAAGATTGAGAAGCTTGAACTAGTCCAAAATAAAGTGAAGGGACTGGCACCTGAGGCATCTTTGGGTGGTTCGTCATGCTACAAGACCTCCAATGATGAGAAGGGTCTTAAGGTGTGCTTGAGATCAAATGATGGCGGAGAGTACAAGCTTCAAGAGTTCGAGGACAAGGGGAGTGTGTCTGGTGATGTAAGTTCTAGCATTGAGATGGTCAAGCTAGACACTTCAAACTCGGGTGGGAGCAAGAAGGTACTGTGTGGCTAGGAGGCCGGAGAGAAGAAGGCAAAACCAAGTTCTCCACCGCCAGTGGTTTTGCAGCAGAGTTCTACAAGTGAAGGTGGTTCATCGCAGAGGTTCTCGCCCGCCAACTACTATCTCTTGTCGATAGGTGGTGAGATAAGAGATTATGCAGGGGCACATCAGAGTGAGCTTGTGCATAAGAGGATACTTGCAAAGAGTGAGAAGACGGAGTCGTTGAGTACCAACAAGACTTGGGGATTAGTCAAACTCCATAGTGGCAAGGCATCGCATAATCGGGAGACTAGAAGAGTTAGGCACATGGCAAAGGAGAACAAATGTTGCAAGGAGAGAGGCAAGAAGAAGAAGACTCCAAATGGCTCCGTATGTGGTCGTGAGAAGTGTACCAAGAGATGTACAAGACTGGTAAGTGCGGATGCTATGGGAGTAGAGAAAAGGCTCAAGAGAAGTCTTGGAAAGCAACAAGAGAAGGCAATGAAGTGGATGCTCGTCCACTTGACAAGCTTTACAGTGAATGGCCTGAGTGATGAGGGCAAAAAGGCTAAAGTGACAAGATGTGTTGATGCAGATATGGCATCAAGCTACTTTGAGAGAAGAGGTGGTCTTGCGAGTGTGAAGCCCAAGGGGGTGCCTTGGAGAGGTTGGAGCTATGCTTGGCTTCAACTAGCCTTGTGAAGTGATGAGAAGAGGCCGAAGTGCCGATTGAGAGAAGGTCACCTAGTGACGGGTGACGAGTACCGATTGGTGAAGATGGTCACCTAGTGACGGGTGACAAGCAACAAGTGAAGAAGGTCATCAAGTGAATGGTGACAAGTTGCAAAGAAGTGAAGAAGATCACCTAGCGACTGGTGATAGTGAGGTCGGTCTCCGGGTGGGAGATTGACAAGTGAGGATCGCCCAGTGACAGGTGGTTCGTGAAGTGGTTAGTCTCTGGGCGGGAGATTGCCAAGTGAAGATGAGGATCACCTAGTGAGAGGTGGTTCGTGTGGAGGTCAGTCTCCAGGTGGAAGATTGTTGGGTATGGAGCCTGAGTTCGAGTGAAGCATTCAATTGGTTAAGTCAAGGCCTTGAGGATGGCTCGAGTGAAGAGCATGAGGAGTCGAGTGGCTCAAGTGAAGAGCCTCGGGGATGGTTCATGAGATGATCGATTGGATTCGGGGCCCATTAATGCTCGGTTGATCAATCAGGTTGACAAACGGAGGCCGAGATGTGAGACGAAGAAGCGAAGGCGAAGTGGGTTAGGAGACCCGACGGCCGCTGCCGCCTTTGGGATGGTTCTCGAACCTGGCGTGCGCCGGATCCTCGGCGGACGCCAGAAAAGGTGCACAAAGTGCGCTGTCAGAAAAAAATGCCTCTCCCCGTGGCTAAAAGGCTCCCTAGATTTTGTGGCTCTATAAATACCCTTGTTAGCCTCCTAAAAAGAGTGTAGAATCTTAGTGAAAGGTTTTGTCAAGAGAGAAAAGGCCAAAACTCAAGTGAAGGGTAGCCACTCCAAGTGAAGGAGAAAGAGAGAGAAAGAGAGAGAAGAGGAGAGAGTGAGCCAAGTGTGTTGGCATCCATTGTAAGAGCAAGTAAAACTCAAGTGTGAAGTATAGTGGAATCTCTCCTGGTTTGGAAGCCCCCGGACGTAGATCGTTGAGATCGAATCGGGTAACCAAATATTGTGTCCCTCCTTGTGCTTTCCTTTGTGTTTGTGATTCGTGCTTAGTGTGTGTTCGTGCTTACTCGTGTGCTTGTATTCGTTGCGTTGTTTGGATCCACTGGGTAATTTCCCCAACAAAAATGACAAAGAACTAACAACCGAAAGAAATTAACACATGATATTGGTATCTTCGCTGCCGGCACAAGACCAGAACACACCGGATGCTCTTTTGTCTTCCAATACTCTCCGCAATATCCGAATACTTCTTAATCATTAATTAATACTCGTGTGCTTGTATTCGTTGCATTGTTTGGATCCACTGGATAATTTTCCCAACAAAAATGACAAAGAACTAACAACCGAAAGAAATTAACACATGATATTGGTATCTTCGCTGCCGGCACAAGACCAGAACACACCGGATGCTCTTTTGTCTTCCAATACTCTCCGCAATATCCGAATACTTCTTAATCATTAATTAATATTTGAATCAGATAAAACGTTAGGTTAATCTATTCAGAAATGACAAACTCCAACCCTCAAAGGGCAATACTCTTCTCTTATATAGTATATACCATTGAAGTAACATTTCCTGATACAATCTAAGATCTAAATGGACGCTGCCTCTCTCACAGTGATTCTCCGGCTAGCGGCGACGGCTCTTGCCACCGTGGCTGCCGTCGGTGGCCTCGTCTTCTCAGTCTACTTCATCAACAAGCTCCTCTCCCACCGGAGGAAAAGAAGCTCCCACCTCCCTCCTGTCCCAGGTAAACTATATACAATACGGTTGATTGCTCTATAATTGTTAGATAGCAGTATCTCGTACTTAGTACGATGGAATTCTACCCTAGTTATATTTTGTTTTCAGTAAATAGATTATTTTTATATATTCTCCGTTATTTACAACCAAGTGGTAAAAGTTGTTAGGCTATTCGTTGTTTATATGTCCAATCTCTCCTATTTTTTTAATAGAGATTTTACGTACAAAAAGTAAGTCTTAGTGGCCCAAATTCGCAACCGAGTTCATCCATCGAAGCTACTTATGAACTCGATATGTAATAATATGAATAAGAAGTTCTCGGTTGTACTGTTCGCCTTGAAAGATTGATCGATTCCTTGCCAGCCGAAGGCCCCACCCTTGCAACATTAAAATACCATTAATAAAAATTTACTTATAAAAAATTGTTAGATTGCAGTTTAAGATAATATTAACTAAAATCTATCACTTAATTAACTAGTAAATAAGACGTTATACTATGTTAGTATTATTTGATTAAAATTGGATTAATCGGTGAGCGGATATAGTGGATGTATTCGATTTGTTAAGTGTGGATGGTGTACGTGGTGCAGAGGTGCCGGGATGGCCGGTGATAGGGAACCTGTTGGAGATGAAAGAGAAGAAGCCATACAAGACGTTCATGAGGTGGGCTGAGACTTACGGCCCAATATACTCCATCAAGACCGGCGCTTCCACAATGGTCGTCCTCAACTCGTCCGAAGTCGCCAAGGAGGTATTGTATATGTGTATTTAGACTTTAATAATGTCGGGTGTTAAAGATGAGTTTGCAATAGTATTTGTCATATTGATAAGATTTGAAGCAAGTTTTTTAAGTAAATCCAAGTCGTTTATGGTCCGGATGGTTTGCGTCCCTATCATTGCCATACCCTAATGTAACACTCGATAAAGAAGTTCTTACTGGTTCGAGGAAGACATCAGTTTGGTTTTTCCAGCAAAAGGAAAAGTAGACCAAATTGGTTCGAATTTTAAGTGGAGGAAAAGTGCTGGGGACGGAAGAAATTTCGTTTTAGTTAGGAATAAACGCCAAATAAATCACTGTAATTGCTCAAAAGATTCGCATAGACTTGATGCATACCGCCAACCAACAATTTCGAGGAAAAAACCAGAAGACTCAACATCAAAAGAAACCGTACACTCCGAGGAACAACGTAGCAACAGCAACAAAGACTCAGAATTCCGAAACCCTGGTTAGCAATCCTCAATAGCAGCGAATACCTGGACTGTCGCCTTTTCTCTCCCGACAGGAGCCGCTGCGGGAAGGCTCAGGGCGCCGCGGTACGACGGTGACACAAGAGCAGGACGGCGACACGGGGCTGTCGCCTCCTCTCTTGCCCTAATTTTTTTTCCCCACTCACAACCGTAAGAATATAATTTTTTTTAGCGGTCGAAAAGAACCTAATGGCTCAATAGAAAAATAACTGATGTGACATTTTTTATATGATAAGGACGGTATGTAAGCTGATGATGTGTTCTCGGTGACTGGAAAAATGCTTTCAGGGTGTTATTTGACCCACTTAGAGAAGTACGTCATCGTCAAAGCCACCAACAGACGGTCACAAAGGTCGTCGACCAGGGTGGACTACTTGCAGGTCACTCCAAACAATCGCAAAAAGTCATCAGGAGGAGATCGGTGTATTATCTAGTCTAATTTATAAATGTAAAAAATATAACGACATAATTTTTGGGTTGCATAGAATGTAACATTGTATCGAAATTATTTAAAAAAAATATTTCTTGTTGTTTCAACAGACGAAGACGGTAGAATACATTTAACCAGATTTAAGTTCGAGTCCTTAAAATATAACAGTGATTAACACAGTGAATTGTTAATGAATGACCTCTTTCGTCCATTCTATATGATGAACTATTTCCAGAGTGTGGCCAATTATCGTTGGTCTACCTTCTGTTTCATGGCACGAAGAATTAAATCTATGCAAATTTTGGCCTAATAAATTTTGTTCGAGAATTTCGCATTCTTACCAAAAAATAACGGTTGTGTTTTTCAGGCCATGGTGACCAGACATTCGTCGATGTCAACTAGAAAACTGTCCAAGGCTTTGACCGTGCTCACCCAGGACAAAACCATGGTAGCTACTAGTGACTACAATGAGTTTCACAAAACAGTGAAACGGCATGTACTCTCAAATGTCTTGGGACCCAATGCTCAGGTTAGCTACTAGTGACCGTTGGAGAGAATCCCGAATCGGGAAGTTGCAAATGTAGTTGAGTTGTTTATAAGTGTAAAGATCTACTTACCTATTGTCTTATAATTTTGAATTCATCTGAATTTGCAGAAGCGACACCGGGTTCATAGGGATGTCATGATGGACAACGTTTCAAGCAAGTTTCGTGATCATGTTGTGCATCATCCTGATGAAGCTGTGGACTTCAGGGAAATATTCGAATCCGAACTTTTCGGAATTGCTCTGAAAGAAGTGAGTTAATGCTGTTTGTATTTTCTTTTTTCGTCGCAAAGTTTTTATACATGTGGAGTTTTTCAGGCTTTAGGAACTGATGTGGCCTCTGTGTACGTCCCTGAACTTGGGACCACAGTCTCAAGAGCGGAGATTTTCAATGTTTTGGTCCGTGATCTAATGGAGGGTGCAATTGATGTTGATTGGAGAGATTTCTTCCCGTACTTGGCCTGGATTCCCAACCCGAGCTTCGAGACGAAGATAGAGCGTATGCATTCGCGCAGGGAAGCGATCATGAGTGCTCTGATCAATCAGCAGAAGAAGCGCATTGCTTCCGGGAAGGTATCGAACATCATTCCGGACCTCTCTGTCCTGTAACACGCACATCTGATGTTGAATCATTCCGCAGGAGCTACATTGTTATGTTGATTACTTACTATCCGAGGGTAAGACGCTGACGGAGAAGCAAATCCGTATGCTGATTTGGGAGACGATCATCGAGACGTCCGATACTACGATGGTTACTACGGAATGGGCTATGTACGAACTCGCTAAGAGTCCGCACCTTCAGGATCGCTTGTATCAAGATATCAGAGATGTATGCGGATCAAAGACCGTAACAGAGGAGCACTTGCCCCAGCTTACGTACTTGAACGCCGTTTTTCATGAGACTATTAGAAAGTACAGTCCTGCTCCGGTTATACCTTTGAGATATGCACATGAAGATACTCAATTGGGGGGATTCTACATTCCTGCAGGGAGCCAGGTCCGCGTCGGTTCGCGCAGCTTCGTTTATCGTTTCGTTACGCACTCGTTGAGGTTGAATTGCAGTTTGTTCCATAAATGCAGATTGCTATAAACATCTATGGTTGTAACATGGATAAAAACCAATGGGAAGACCCCGAAGAGTGGCGACCGGAGCGGTTCCTCACCGAACAATACGATCCGATCGAGCTGCACAAGACGATGGCCTTCGGAGCAGGGAAGAGAGCCTGCGCAGGTGCGCTTCAAGCAATGCTGATAAGCTCCAGGGCTATCGGACGGTTAGTTCAGGCATTCGAATGGAGACTAAAAGACGGAGAGCGCGGGAACGTCGACACGGTGGGGCTCATTACTCGCAAGGTTCACCCGTTACATGCTGTTATCCAACCAAGAGATGCATGACAAAGTTATCGACATCCAGCGTGTTATGTAACGTCATTAATTATAAACATGTATCATTACCTGCATTTTATGATGCGCAAACATGTTGAGACAACTTTAAGGCAGATCGAATGTAAGGTAATTAGTTGTCTTTCTTCCATCTCAAATTGTCATGTGTTTTATTGCCACGGATTTTTTTTTAATTAGACGTTTACTGGTTTCGTAGTTCTTTCTTATATCCGTCCAAGTAGTTGGTGGCGAGTGAAATTACAAGGGGAACTACAATTGTGTGGTTCCGTGTCTAATTTAAGCAGCCTTAATTAATTTCTCTGGTCTGATACTGGTATTTGATAAGTCAACTGGAATATGCTCTTACCAATTCACCTGGTTCTTTTTTGACCAGGAAATGTTGTCTAGGAAAATCAGACAAGTGGACCAGCTCTCCCTCTCTCTTTTCACACTTTCAAGAGTATGCAATAGTTAACCGATTCACTGAATGATGTTTTTTACCTAACGATATAAAAGACGGTAGTTCATAGTTTAATTCCTAACAAATGTAGTTGGATATAAAAATTTAACTTTAAAAAAACTGTAACAGTTTTTTATAATTAAGAGTATAATAGTTAACTCAACGACTTGGATTGATTTAATTAAATCAAAATCTTACCAATATAAAATATATTACTGTCTACTCATAAATAGGGTCCAGTGATAGATACAGAGATTAAAGAAATTAGTTTAGCCATTACAAAGGAAAATACTATTAAAATTTTCACATTATAGAAATACATTCAAATGTGAGTCCAAATCTGATAACTTCTTCTTATTGATTTATGGTGGTTTATGATTAAGTGTAACAATTAGTGTGAAAAAATATTTATTACAATTAAATTCTCCAGCAAATAAAATCTCATCGAGTAGCTTAGCATTGATGACAGTATCGGGCACTTTTGTGGGAACTAACAGATGTCAATTAAATTTTTATCAGACATTTGATTCCAACTCCTCCTACAAAATGTAAATTTGGTTATGACCGTAAGAACGAGTCGAACTTTGTACTAGTGGTGTTATCAATGACACTCTTTACTTGTACGATTTTAATCATATCACAATTTTAACGAGTCCGAAACACATTGAAACAAAAGTTTACTTCTCCAAGAAAATAAACTCTCACTGGATACACCTCAGCATATCCGTTTTGACTATCGCATGCTAATCTCTGATTGGAAGGCTGACAACTTACACCACATATTGATGTTTTTAGTTATAAATTTGTTAAGTTAACTTTCTTCAGACACGTGGAAGAATAAACTTTCAAGTTATTATTGTCTCGTAAATAAATTAAGAAATATTATATATTTATTAGAATTTTGTTTTTACATTCTCGATATTGAATTATACACCCTATTAAAAAAATTAATCGGAAATCATTTTTTGCATAAACTAGAGGGTTATTGACTTTTCAATTACAAGGTCCAACTAAGTGTAATATTCGATGAGGTAAGCGCTTCGGTCACTCGTTTTCCCCCATCGATTGTTGGCTGCCAATCACCTGCATACAAATTACTTTGGACAAAACTACCCTTCACCATTTCCCTCCCTTTTCCTATTAATTCCGGACATTTAAGTAGATGATTTTTGTTGATATGTTGACAAATATTAGAGGAATCACATCTTAATTAGAAGAGGAGAATGATAAATTTTAACTCTGCAATTATATAGATGTTCTTGAAGTTAGTGTACAAATATTACTAATGGTGAATTTGAATTGCAGTTAATGTTTCATAAAAAAATACAGCCAATTATTTTGAGATATTGTTACGAGCTTAAATATCTATAAAAAATGCGAACCTTTTCTTCTGAAAAATACAAAATAGATTCGCTATTGCTTGTATTTTCAAAAGAAAAATACAAAATAGATTCAATATTGTTTGTATTTTTCTTTTCAAGTGCTTGAACATCGGAAGTCATTAGAAAAATGTTTTACGAAACCCGGAATCTAGGGGTACATCTGTCTTTACAATTCCCTGTATTGCTGGGGCAGGGAAGAAAGTTCCCGGAAGGACATGGTAACATGGCAGCCATCTTGAGTCATCAGTTATGCGTTGGAGTTACCGAATTGCCCTTTATGTTCTTACAATTTACGAGGACAACCTAACTTCCATATCAGTGGATAGTTGTTCTTCCAAATCCAATCAAATTACGATATTACCCTATATTGACATGAAGAAGTCAAAGCGAATCTTTTTTTAGAAATAGCGAATCTTTTTGTTAGTCCAACAGATTTCTGCAATCCTAATCCAACGAAATTATATTTGCCAGGACAACTGCAGAAGATTCTATACCAAAATAAGGCTAATGTTTAATCTCTATTAATGAACATATCGGAATTATTTTTCAAGTTTATTAATTGACTTACCGAATAGACCAAATATAAAATTTGAATTTAATAAATAACCCAATCAAATAATAAACCAGCATTTACTACTGCATGGATTTTATGTTTAACTATAGAAGGTACCATATTGTTCGACTTACAAAAACGGAGAAGGTAACATATTTGATTCAATTCTATATAAAAATACCATATGTTAAGTTTGGTGTTGCAACTAATAGCGTGCACAACATCATTCAAAGTAGATTGATATCGTTGATCGTGGCTGGGGGACGCCACACATGTTTCAATCAAACACCTGGGGGTTCTAATTGGTGTAAAAAGACATTTTTCACATTGATTATTTTTCTTAATAGTATATTTATCCAATAAGAAAATATTTCTTATAATTATAAGATGTCTCTGAATATCTTTATCCAATAAAAAAATATTTCGTAAAATTATGTAATTCTCAAAAATTTCTCTTATTTTTATTAATGAGTGACTTCATGCAATAAAGAAATATTTTCTAAAATTTTAGATTTCTTTATACTTAAGGATTTCTCTATTTTTAATTTTTTTATAAGTTCAATTATTTTATTAATGTCGCCTAGTAACTACCGGCCCCCAAGTGTGCCAACCCCCGTTACATACAACAATAAGTATTTATCCAATAAAAAATATTTTTCAAATGATGTGCACATGTCTACAATATGGCGTGTCAGTATTCGTATACTAATGTCTTAAGAAATTGTACTATCGTTTTCAAACAGTGTGCCAGCATCTTTCAAGTGTTGTGTCAATATTCGCCGCACTGTACTTTAATTACAAATTTCTAAAATTACTCGTATACAATTTCTGATACGATAAATTTATTATTTAAATGGTAGCACGATGAGTTTGCAGCTAGGCGATTCAAAAATGGTTTTTGTTCCCATACATCAAACATAGACCCATTAGGATAACACCGTAATTAAGCCCCATGGACATCAAGATACCCACTCCAAAACAAGCACAGGCAATTCCGTAAATAACATACAAACAATACCCACTTTCCCAAACGCATCCCTCCCAATCCATTCCATATATAGAGAAAATCCGCCGACGTCCAAGCGTTTTCCTTCCCTCTCACTCACAAACCCCAATTTCGCTCCGCCCTCTCTCTCCCCCTTCTCCCAGAGAGTTCCCGGAGCTCAGGAAAACCGCCGCGTTTCCCATTTTGCCCCTCCCCCCCTCGGGCTAACCCCGAACCCCTAATTCTACGCCTGCGACGCCGTTTTGACTGGTGTAGAGAAAATGAACCTCGCTCTCCTCCTCTAGGCTTACCCAGACCAGACCCCTTGGCTCCCTTGGAGCTCACTATTCCCTACTTCGTCTTAACCAGGCTCGTTAAGAAATTAACCGTCATGGCTATACGCGTCACCCTCTCCCTCACTGGCCACGTCGCCCAAAACCTAGCCTCGGCCGCCGCCGCCGGAGTTCGCTCCGGCTGCGGCGGCGGATCCCGCCCCTCCTTCCAGGAGTGCTGGATCCGATCCCGCGTCTTCGCCGCCCCGACCTCCGGCGAACCCCCTGGATTCGGCCGCCGCAGCGCGTACTCCACGGTCGCCGGGAACCGTAACTCCTCCTCCGCCTCCCCGATCGCCGTCGGCGTTGTCTCCCTGCTGAAGTCGGCGGCGGTCAACTCGGCCGCGCCGACGTCATCGGGGCTGGGGATCGCGCCGTTCAAGCCGGCGTCGATCTTCCCGTTCTTGCTCGGATCCAAGTGGCTCCCTTCCAACGAGCCAGCCACAGGGCCCAAGAAGAGCTCCGACGTGGACAAAGGAGGGACCGCGATGGTGGAGATCGTTGGTGGAGATGTGACATTGAAGGTGGAGATCGTCCCGGAGACGAGCGGGAGCTGGTTGTCTAGGGTTTTGGGGTCCTACTCGGAGGACGCCAAGGCGGTTTTGACCTACGCAACCGTCAATTTTTTCTTCCGGTCTTCGCTGGGTGAGCCCAGGTCCATCCCTTCCAAGTCTATGTACCCGACCCTCGATAAGGGGGACCGCGTTCTGGCTGAGAAGGTAAATGATTGTTGGTTCTTGTTTCGGTTGATTCCTTGCATCCGAGTTGCGATTTTACTGATGTGCGGTTTGTTTTGTTCGGTTTAGGTTTCGTACTTGTTCAGGAAGCCTGAAGTTTCGGATATTGTGATCTTCAAGGCTCCCCCTGTCTTGCAGGTATTAGTCCTGATAGTGCCTCTTGTCGGGTTTCGGTTTGAGTTTTGCTTTAGGTTAACATTATGTTTATAAGCAGCAAAATGGGGTTTTGGTTTGTCATTGTGCAGGAAGTTGGTTACAGTTCGTGTGATGAGTTTATCAAGAGGGTTGTGGCCACAGCTGGGGACTGCGTAGAAGTAAGTCCTCCAGTTTCACTTTGCTTGGGATGTCTTTATTGTCTTATAACATCGTCTTGAGGAGAACTGTTCCGTGATTCCTTCTAACGTCGTTGTTGTCTGTATCGGGAATTTCTTCATATTGCAGGTTCGTGATGGCAAGTTGTATGTGAATGATGTTGTCCAGGAAGAAGAGTTTGTGCTCGAACCACTCGCGTATGAGATGGAGCCACTGGTACTCAATTCCTCTTCTTAATCTCTGTTCTTGTTCTGTCGAATGATCTCCAATACTTGATTCCTGTGGAAGTTTTTCTCTGTTTGATTTTATTGGCCCCTCTGAAGCTTATGGTGTTATTTTTCATGTGCAGGTTGTGCCTGAAGGTTACGTCTTTGTGATGGGAGATAACCGCAACAACAGCTTTGACTCACACAACTGGTAATTCTACGATCAAAGTATTCTTTGTTATCACTTCATTAGGTAGGAGTGCTCTTGATCTTGGTAATTATTCGCTCTTTTTAATGAGGACGGTCCATTTTTTAGTGTCCGCTCTCTATTGGGGACTTGAACATTGTTTGATGAACCTTCAATTATAATATAACTCTTGTTCATCAGACTTCTAACTCAGAGATATTCGATGCTTCTTTCAGGGGTCCGCTTCCCATTGAAAACATTGTTGGAAGGTCGGTGTTCCGTTACTGGCCCCCGTCCAAAGTATCTGATACCATTTGATCGACATTCTGGAAAGCATTTGATGCAGTTTGAAACCTACTATCCCTTTCTACACCTGAAGAAAGGGGTCTCTGAATTACTTGGTACTCGTGTCATTGAGGATCTGCTAGATTCACATTTTTGGCCCACGATAGAGCAACGGCAGCTTGCTGATGGGTCGGTATATCCTGTTGTTTCATTAGATTTCCGCAACAGCTGATGAGGCATCCTTTCCTGTAATTGCATTTCAAAACATAGAAGAGTAGAGATCCGTCAGACCAGAGAAACATGGAATATTCTTTTTCTTTGACGTTCGTGTCTTGGAGTTCCTGGAGTATGTTGGAAGCGGAGATGCATATGAATCGGACGATGGACTGCTGGTGGACGTGGAGGTGGAGGTGCAGTCGAAGATTATGCAGAAGATGGGGTCATTGCTATTGCAATAATCTTAGTTCTCGTGGATGGACAACTCAAAGAGCATGTTTAGTCAATGTTTCCTCTTCCATGGCGTAGAACTTTTCTCCTGGCTTTGGAGATGCAGTTGGAAGGAGAAAAGCCAGCCAAGTCCCCTTCTTGGTTACCTTGAAGGCTCGAGATACAGTCTCGGGATCTGCTACGGCTTGGTGGCAGCCTTTGAAGTTATGAGAAATAAACCTTGAGCAGTTACGGGCCGGAATATTCCTGTATTGTTCTGCTTGTGGCTGCTTCAACTTGTAGTTTGTTTGCAATTTGTTTATGATGTAGACTGAATGCGACAATCTGGATCCAAGCATTGCCTTAATGCTTGTCACGTCTTGGTTTGGACATTTGAGATTCTGTCTCTGTTGGATTTTCTTTCTTGAATTCAGTCCTTTCTGTTGATTGTTACGCATTATTGATTTCAACGTCTGTCGTTGTCCTTGCCTGTGAGTTCCACTTTCGACATTTTGGTTTCCTTTTTTGGTGGTTTATTTAGGAGAGGAGAGTTGACACAACTAGAAGTGAGCGATGATGTGGAGCTGAGTGTGGTTTCGTTGTTGCTGTCGCTGTTGATTACAGATGAATGTTTCGCATTTTGGCGCGTGATAGCGAGCCGGGGTGGTGTTGTCGATGCTTCCCGTAAGTGCCGATGGATCTGCATCGCTAGCAGCATATTGGTTTTGGAATCCTGTTGAATTGCTTCCAGAGAAATGTTACTCGGTTTCAAAAAAAAAAAAGAGTGACAAGGTCAGGTACAGACCGCAGTCTGTTCAGTCTTTTGAGTTTGACGGTTGCTAGGCTTGAGCGATACAGGTTTCTGGGGTCTTTAAAGGTTGATCTTATAGCGTCAGTGGTGGTTCGGCTTGTCGTGGAAGTGGAAAGGAGTATCGGTAAGAACGAGAGCCGCAGGGTTCGTTCGGCAGAGTGGAGAACAACGCCTAGTGTCGAGCATGTCTCGTTTGAGGTGGTGGCAAAGGTTGAGGCTGAGAAGCTGAAGCCCATTGTCATCAAGAAGATTATGCCCTTTGTTGTTGTAGATACCGCTTCCTGGAGTAATTCGATGTCTGATGTTTCCTTTACAAAGTTCCCTTCTGTTCTTGTACCTCCAGATCCTCTTAACACTTGGATGTAAAATGGTAAAACCAGCAAATTAAAGTGAATAATTTTTTTAATACTCATGTTATCCTGACATCAACTGGGCCAACTAATTTAGGTTCGAATTAGATATGACTTTTGAAATGTGCAAAAAGTTGTGACATATCAATTCATACATTCAAAACCACTCTACTTTTCTGTCTCTCATTTGTGCCTAGTCCATGTAGCCAATAGTTTCCTAAGCTCTGGATTGACAATGTAAACAACTCCAACTTGGATGACCAGTACGTAATTAGCCAATGGCATGATTTAGCAGACCCACAAGTCACCTACATTGGCCGCGACTTTCAATTTAGACAAGAATCTTCGTTTGGACACGACGATGTTATTAGCTTTCGGACACAATAAGAATTCGAGTCTTTACCGCTTAGAGCAACTCTCACGTTAGAGTTGATTTTCATTGAATATATTGATAAGTGAACAATAGTCATGACTTCTTCCTGAAGGATCTGACACTTGGTATAATCTAAAAGCTACACTGCTGCCGCCACTTGAAGTTTTGCCTCAGCATTTTTATCTTCACCTCCTCCACCTTCAACTTGTCTGAACTCCACCTTCTTGTATCTGTACCACGAAGCACAGAGCAAGTAGAACCCGAAATTGATGGTGCTTAGTACAGCCAGCAACCAAAAGAAGTAGTTCAACTTGTCCCTGTTCAGGTTGTTGCTGGCCAGCCATCCCCCACTGACTTTGTTCACCACCTCCACCAATGCCGAGCTCAAGAAGTACCCGAACGCGATCGAGCACCACGCGATCGCAGTGCCGAATGATTTCATGTTCACGGAGCTCTCCGCGTAGAAGAATTCGAGCATCCCGATCATCGTGAACATGTCTGCTGCTCCGAATATAGCGTACTGGAATCCGAGCCAGAACACGCTCATTGGCAATGGCTCGAGGGAGTCCACCATGTTGTGCTTGTAGGCCACCGACTTGCGGTGGGTCTCGACGAATCCGGCTACTGTCATTGAGATTATTGATAAGACCAACCCGACTCCGATTCGTTGCAGGTGTCGGATTCCAGTTGGGATTCCGGTGATCTTTCGAGCTGCTGGTACGAAAATCCGGTCGTACAACGGAATCATGCCGAACATGAACAGCATGGGGATGACTGGGATCGAGGGGCCTGGAACTTTGAATCCCAGAAGGTTGGTGTCCATTGTTGTGCTCTGTTGGGTTGTGAAGGTCTGTAGTTGAGCTAGGCAAGTGTTCATGAAGATTGTGCTAAACAGGAAAGGCAGCACCTTAAGAAGAATTTTGGTTTCTTCAACTTGGGTCACCGTGCATAGCCTCCACGGAGACGATCTGTCGCTCTCTGAATCACTAGTCCTTATAATCGCGGCTCGGTCCAAGAACCTGCAGAATTCAGCGATGTATTCGTTAACAGGATCTCGGTAAAACTCGCAGAGGTTCGAGTTTTAGTACCTGAATTGATCCGTCCTCTGGAGGATTTCCTTCTGCACTTCCTTGTCATGAACTTCATGCAACTCATGGGCTGCGTCTGGTATTGGCAGGGCTCTGTTGACTATTGCAGCAACAAAGACCTGTTCATTGGCATCAGAAGGTATAGGATTAAGTCTCGTCGCATCGTTGGCGGGTTCGTATCTTATGAACGTAGCGAATTACCTGCGCAATACGGGTGAGAGGGCTCTTCCCGGGCACGTAGTTTCGGTACAGGGGCTTGCCCATGGAAAGCCAAACGAGCCCGAAAAAGATCGCTAAAGTGCATATACCAAACGACCAAGCCCAGCTGAGGTTGGTGCTGATCCATACCAGCAATGTGACCCCAAATATACCACCGGCAGTGATGCTAAACATGAGCCAGTTGAAGTAGCTGTTCAATTGGGATGCTTCTTTCGGATCCTTTTCGTCGAACTGGTCGGCCCCTAGAGCCGGAACCGCGGCTTTGATGCCGCTGGTTCCGACTGCAACCAGGTAGAGACCTGTGTATAGGATGACTAGTTGGCCGGCGGTTGCATCCTCGCATTGGTACCTCTCGTCCGGTGGAACCCGGCAAGGAGCTGGCCTTAGTTGATGGAAGTACGCTTGTGCCGTTAACACACCGTATCCCTGAAAAATTGAGGGATTTATTTGAAATTAGTATTTTTTTGGGGATCAAGTCCTATTTTAGAAGTAGTTTTCTTAATGATAGAACTCATCTCAAATCTTGAATAAATTAGAACTCTACTTATAGTATACAGCATACAGTAAAACCTCTCTAAAGTATTGTTAGGACCTCAGAAAATTATTATTTTAGAGAGGTTATGACGTAAGGAAGGTTTACGTTTTTACTACAAAAAATTTATTTTGTTTGTATAAATAATTATAAATAAATTATAATTATTTTTATATTACATTCAAATCTCTAAAAAATTATATTAATAACAATAACAATTATTATCTCATAGAAAATAATAATTAATCACGAAATACATAAAATTTCTGTTTATAGCGTAATTCAAATGCTACACTCGATTGAAATATTTTTTTTAATAGCAAGACGGTTCATGGCGATCACAAGGACTATTTGAAGACAATTCAAAAGATGAATGATTATGTAAAAGTTATCAAACAATCAAATCTAGCACAAACTAGTATCTTAAATTATTTTTTGAATTCGTAAAGTATGTAAAAATATATGTATTTATTGAAAAATATCACTCTATGCAAAAATTGGGACCGAGATTTTGCATTAACATTTTCTGAAAAAGTAGTAGTTATTACGATAGAGGGGTTATTAAATTTTTACACTTGTCCGGACTCGGGACCAGAACTTTTTATTAGTTTAGAGAAGTTATTACTTTAAAGGATATTATTTTATAGAAGTTTTACTGTATTGAGTTTGTTTCCTATAAATAGAATGGTAGGTATAAGAGTTTGTTGGTCTTCGCTTTAGCAATGTCATGATAGTATAGCCTCGAGACGCAATCTCGCCTATGATTTATGTAATATGTATCTTCGCATATTATCGTCTCGATTCTGTGAATGTACCACGTATATTGTATGTCGTCTATCGCTTATCTCATTCTACTATTTATCACATATGCTCTAAAAAATATTTTTAATAAATTTGACTCGCTTACGGCTTGGTACTTAGATATCTGATTTGTATTAACTAGAAAATTTTCCACATATCTTTTTTCCTAGATATTTGCCTTATTAAGATTATCTTTATTATAGTAGGTCACCAAATAAACAATTAATTTCTCTCTCATCCGCCTACAACCCAACCCAACCCTTTTGTATGACAAGTTTATGTTCATATATAAATTGTAATAAATATAGTAAATTACATACTCACATACTAGAAAAATTTTATAGTATTATCTATACGATTTTCCATAGAAAATTGGAAAATTGTGTTCTATTTATAGTGAATTAAAAATATTAGACTTTATTTATAGAGAATTAAAAAAGTATGAATTTTAAAATTAGGCTCTATTTATAGAAAATAGAAAATATAAATTTTTATTGAATAATATTGTGTCTTGTGTTATCCGATTAAATTGAAGAAAAAAAATTGGATAAAACATCCCCGGCACTCTAGGTGATTTTATTTTTAAAATTTTATTTGTTTGTCTTATTATTAACTAGTTTCCACATGGGATACCGACCGTTGACTTCTTGGCCACGTTAACTCCACTGTATACACGCGTCAGTGGATAGGTTGTCGTTTAATAATTGTGTATTCCGTATCAGGACAAACATGTTAGCACCACGATGATATATCACTCTTATTTTAAAAATTACATATTGGGATCAATGAAATTTTCTATCAAAAAGTTATTGAAAAAAATAATTGATATTATTATAATATTCACGAATAACAACTAAATTTACGGAGATTTAGGAGAACGAAATTTACCATTAATTCAATGCACCCGAACAAGATGGCCGTGTTGAACCTCGACAGGTAGGTGTCCGAGATGAACCCACCAAGGAGTGACAGTAGAAATGCTGTACCCACGAAATTCGTAACAGTGGTGGCCGACTTCGTCAAGCTGAAGTTCATATATCCATAGATGTAGGTTATAAGGCTAATGAGAACTGACAGGTAGGCCATGTTCTCGAGTCCTTCCAGAGCTGCAAGAACAAATTAACAAACAATTCCCTTAACGAAAATGTCCCAATTCATGTTTTTGTTTGTTCATGAGAAAGAATTTAAGAAATTGAAGTTGGGTTTATGAGTTGGTGATGCATTTTTTGCCCTACCAAATACAAAGAAAGTGGCTCTAATCCCTCCTTTCCTTCTTGTAATTTGCGGCTTGGATCCTATCTTAGCATCATGGCTCGTCTCCTGTCACGAAATTGAAACACCACATTTATTACACAAATCATACATTTTTTTCTCTATAGTCCGACAAGAGTGGACTCTATTTACGATAGATTAAAGGAACACAAATAGTGTAGAAATTAAGAAATACAAGTGACTAAAAAGAAATTTAGCTTACCATTTAGACTAGAGATTCACTTTCTCCTTTGTAAATGGAGATGTGTAGGGAGAGTATATATGTAGCTTTGCTCCACAGAGGAATATATATAGCTAAGCATGTATGGTCTTTGAAGACATCGCAACGTATATGTAGACAAATATTGACTGATAAAAAAAAAGCAATTAGATTAATTAGTAAGAGAGCTGTCGTAGTTACGCTATTCTAAATAATTTTGACATCGAGTTATTGAAAATACAACATTATAAAATATTTGTTATAAGAGCTTTGACACCATTCTAAAATTTTATCAAATTTATCCAACTTAAAAATGAATTAGTCGTAGCTAATATAAAAAAAAGACAAATATCAATTGGAAGGGATCTCCAAACAAAAATGAAAAATCCCCCCTCGCCTTTTTATTCCTCGGTGTATATTTTTTTTCCTTAATTGACTAAATACAAATGAAATGTCCTTAAGCCAATACTTTATTATTACTATTATTACTACTACTACTACATAGGTCTATTCATGCAAGGTGAGGTACTCCTTTCACGCCGTACATAAAATAACAAACGTCCGTCGAAAGAAATTGTTCTAATTTAACCAAAATATTTCAATTCGATTCATAAATTAGGTTGATTTACCGGTCTAAAAAATTCAATATAGAACACAAAAAAGGAATATATTATTTTATTTATAAGAGCTTTACTTTTCAAAAAAATTGATTAGACACAAACCTAGATTATATCAACTCAATGAGTATCTAGATATAATCATATGCATCAAAGGAAAAAGTACACTTTAGTACATTATAGTTTGGCAGTTTGACATTTTTAACACTGTAGTTTGGAACCTGGGCAAATTTGACCAGCTTACACCTTAGATGAAAAATGTACACGTGGCTTGCCGACTAGACTTTTTATGTTAACGTTTTTACTGAGTTGACTAACAAAAATATACAAATCAATCCCAGGATAGTTTATATTTTTTCAAAAAGTCCATTCACCATCTATATCCCTCTCCCTTCTTCTTTCTCCTTATCAATCTTCCTTCTCCCTCCCTGGAAAATCCACTCTGAGAGGCTTAATCCCAGCGAGTTTGGATTAAACCCAACAAGGCCCACCACCATTAATGTGAAATCCAAGAAGCCCCGTCAACCTCCTGTCACCACCGCCGGAGGAGGTCAGTGCCATCGACCGCCGGCCAGCCTTCACCCTCATCGCAAGCAGCCGCCCCGTTCAACCCTAGCCGCTCCCGACCGATTTGCAAAATGATCTCGTTCAACATCGAGCGGCAAAAGGACGAGACTGGTGCAGATCGACTGGCGGGTTAGGTTAGGATAAAGGTTTGGGCCTGGTGGTGGTCGAGCGGCGGTGAGTTTGGATGGTCTTCGTACACGTGACAGAAAGTGGGGCTTAATCCCAGGGAGTGAGAAGGACGATTGATGGGGACATATAAACTAACTTGGGACTGATTTGTATATTTTTGCTCAACCAACTCAGAAAAATGTTAACCTAAAAAATCTAGCTGGCGAGCCACGTGTATATTTTTCATCTACGTGTAAGGTGGTCAAATTTTCCCAGGTTCGGCTGAGGTCTTTTGATATCACAGGGATCTGTTTGATGGGTTCTAAACTACAGACTTAAAAGTGTCAAACTATAAAATTACAATGTACTAAAGTGTATTTTTTCTAAAATAAAATAATAAACTCCTTTTTTTGTGTCAAATACCGGATCGTTTTCTAGGTTGGTTGCCTTTCTATTCAATGGTCCTATAATTGGAGGAAACTTGTGATAATCCTTGATTCCCTTCGTCCCCTTATTTGTTAGTCAGAATTTATGTATGTATGTACAGATTAAATAGCCAAATGGCTTGCAATCTAACGATACAAGACGTTATAAATATTTAGGAGTTTCAGAGTTCAAACCCCAGTATATATCATGGTGTAAAAATTTACCTTAAAAAAATTTCCATAATCTCATTTTTTGGAGTAATACAACTTTTGTCTTTTAAAAAAAGTAAATCTCGCATCATGAGGAAAAAAGTTTAAAACTTGCAATTTTTAGCTTCGTTAAAATTTGGAATAATTTTTTCCTGGTCTTTTTTACATCAAATTTGGATTAATTAATGTATTAGATATTCATATATTATAAAGTTAAAAAAAGTAGACTTTTACAATAAAAAAGGGGCAAATTACTCTCACATCCTTGAGATTTGGTCACCCTCCCCCTAGGGTCCCTGACTTTTGGAAAAAGATTGTCCCGTCCCTAAGTTTTGATGATAATAGACTCTCGGGTCCCCGGCTGACGTCATCGGCTTTTTTTTTCATTTTTGGTCATGGAAATGACCAAAATACCATTAAACAAAAAATAATTTTTTTAACCTTCTTCAACCTTTTACCCCCTCCCTCTCCCGCTCCCGCTCCCGCTCCTCCTCCCCCTCCAGCTCCCGCTCCCGCTCCCCCTCCTCCCCCTCTCCCGCTCCCCCCCTCCCGCTCCCGCCCGCTCCCCTCCCCCCCCTCCCGCTCCCGCCCGCTCCCCCCCTCCTCCCCCCTTCCCCCTCCCGCTCCCGCCCGCTCCCTCCCGCTCCCCCCCTCCTCCCCCCCTCCCCCCTCCTCCCGCCCGCTCCCTCCCGCTCCCTCCCGCCTGCTCCCCTCCTCCTCCCCCCCTCCCGCCCGCTCCCCTCCTCCCGCCCGCTCCCTCCCGCCTGCTCCCCTCCTCCTCCCCCCCTCCTCCCGCCCGCTCCCTCCCGCTCCCCCCCTCCCGCTCCCTCCCGCTCCCCCCCTCCCGCTCCCCTCCTCCTCCCGCCCGCTCCCTCCCGCTCCCCCCCTCCCCCTCCCTCCCTCTCCCGCTCCCCCTCCCCCTCCCGCTCCCGCTCCGGGCTGTACGGCCTCCCGTCTTTTAACATTTTTTAAAAGGGTATTTTGGTCATTTTCATAATCAAAAATGAAAAAAGAGTCGATGACGTCAGCCAGGGACCCGAGAGTCTATTATCGTCAAAACTTAGGGACGGGACAATCTTTTTCCAAAAGTCAGGGACCCTAGGGGGAGGATGACCAAACCTCAGGGATGTGAGGGTAATTTGCCCTAAAAAAATTCCCTATGCTCTTAAATATGCAGCCAGTATTGACCAGGAGCAGTCAATTTCAAATTATAAGGAGTATTTTAGAGATCCTCGGCCCACCACCGAAAAAGAAGTAAAGATCCAAACGCGAGGTTTCCCTTTCTTCAATCGTCTTGATTTTTTTTTGAGAATCCTCAATCGTCTTAATCATTTGGCAAAAAGAATACCATCGATAATATTAGATTAATTTGCTCAAAAAAAATACTAGATAGACTAATATACTTTCAAAAAATAAAAGATATATATATATATATATATATATATAATTTTGATGTTGATGTATTTGTAAGTTTAATATATTTGATTGAGTCGATACTATATAGAATGTGATCAATTTCGACACATATATTTTATTTTTATATAATTCAAATTTGAAAATTTCCAAATTTTTTTTCACTCCCATGCCGTGTCACTTCCAATCCCACTGTCGCGGCCGCCAAACAAAAGTCTTTGGCGTGGGATAATTACTCCAACTTGCAAGCTTCAGGATAACCTCTCCTCGATTTTTATGCATTAATCTTTGTTCTTATTTGCGACGTCATGTTCCGCATACGCAAATAATTAATGGTAGGTGAGGATTATTGAAAATTGGTGAATGCATATGATCAAATGACTGTTACATTATTTATTTATGATGGAGACAATAATGATAATTTACATTTTTCTTTTATTTTCAATCAATTTTAAAAGGTTCAAACTTGGGGATGATTAAATTAGTAACAACCAATTGGGTCTCTCTCCTATTCGCCGGGATAATTATATGGTTTAGGAAGTATGGGAAGTAGCAATGGAGGCACCAAGTAATTTTTTCAGAAAATAGATGTATATTAACTCTAACAATATTGAAATTATAACAAAGTTCACCAAAAGATATCATGAAGCTAAGAAAAAAATATCTAGAATTTCAAACAATTATTTGTGCAATGTCGTTCATATCATTTATTATTAATGACAATTTTGACGCGTAATTAATGAGTAATTACGTGTTAAATCTGTTTAATTAACAAACTAATTCGTTAATAATAAATTACTTACTTGTTGAAGCAAGAGGTCCACAGGCTCGGGTCTGCAACGTCTTCGTGCTAGTTGAATTACGATCACGTTTGAACGGATTCGTAATTGATTTTCACGAGATTTCCTCTATATCTGATCAAAATTCAGGAACTAATCCGAAAATTTTCCTTTCTTATTGAGTGGTTGTGGGTAAAGTTACAAATTGGTCTAGCCGGATTTCCCTTTTTATAGGGAAATCCGGACAACCAAAATGCGCCACGTGGCACTTTTAGGCCACACGTCTGCCACGTGTCACGCCACGTGGCACGTCAGACCACGTGGCAAGGCCACCCCTAGCTTTGCCACGTGGACTGCCACATATGGCGTCAGTGCCACGTCACGCTGACGTGGCGCTTGCATGGCTACGGGCCGGTCAACACGGGTTGACCGGCCCATCCAACCCAACTTATGGGCCTGATGGGCCCGGGCCCAATTAGGCACAATAATAATTGCCTAATGGGCCCAAGGTCCAACATCTCCCACTCAATTATTATTGACCTTGATCAACAGTTATCAGATTTCTTTAAAGGATTTCGTGCGACCAGCACACGTCGAGTATGTTAAGCCAAATTCAAGAGTACAGACACTCAGGCTACTTGAATAGTAGCATCTCGACAACCTTCTTGTATAATGTATGCTATTATCCCAGGACTCATGTCACATTCCATTGTTCACATCAGTAATTTCAAACAATTATATTCGGGTTCACTATTGTACTTTTCAATACAATTGGTGCACCTGAACCACGAAACTCAGAATGTGATGAACAGAGTTCCTTCTCCCTTAACTATATTCCTTTCATAATGATACAGCCTGCTTTTCTGGTCAGCCCTGCCAGGTCGAATCGTTATGCCATAACCTTTTCATGAACTTTTCAAGCTAGCAACACTTGATCATACTTCCAGAATACGTTTAGGATCTTAAGGGTAGGTTTCGGGAATTACAGTTCTCGAAAATTGGTCTCACACCAGGGATTGTGAAATCACTCAACATTTTTATCCCATCCAGTGGTCGAGTAGCACACATGATACTGATCACGTGTTACGGTGTACTTTTCTTTTTAAAGGAACACATGTCATTTAACACCATACTAGAGTATCAGTCTTAGCTTAACTCTAGGCTAATAGGACAGACAGTATGATAAGTTCTACTTATATCTTATCATATGGATTGTAGAAAATCCAAATGCAGCAACTTATTCCTGCATTCTATAAGGAAACTTGCTCTTAAGCAAGACGGCATTCCGTCATAGGACATGCACTTATGTATGTCCAATAACTGCCTCATCTCATCTAGGAATCAACTTCTTGACTCCCACTGAGGTAAACACCCGTGTGAGTGGGCTACTTCTCTGTCCGACATGTTTCACATTTAACTCATATTGCTAAATAAAAATCATTTATTCTAACTAATTGGATTACAAATGAAACCGTCGTAAACCCAGTGACTTAACATGTTTCTCGAACACTTCTCGAGGTAATACTTTAGTCATTGGATCTGCGGCCATATCTCGTGTAGATATGTGTTTCATACACAGTTTTTTATATTTTATTAAATTTCTCACAAAGTGAAATTTAATAGCTGGTTGTCGCAGAATAGACTCACTGGCTCCGTCGAGTTGATCAGGGAGAGATGGCTTAAGAATCTCTTCAACCATACCGCTTCTTGTACAGCATGAGCTAAAGCTACATATTCTGCTTCCATTGTTGACAGGGATACACATGTTTGCTTCTTACTGCTCCATGAGACAGCACCCCCGTTCAACAAGAAAACGAATCCAGATGTAGACTTTTTCTTATCCACATCACCTTCTCAATCAGCATCAGTATAGCCACTCATTATCAGGTCACGGTCTTGATAGCACAAGGAGTATTCTGCAGTACTATTCAAATATTTCAAAATCCCTTTGACAGCCTTCCAGTGAGCACTGCCTGGATCAGACTGATATCTGCTTGTTATCCCAACAGCATAGCAAATGTCAGGTCTAGTACACAATATTGCGTACATCAGGCATCCAACTGCATTGGCATAAGGAATTTTCTCCATGTCCCTACGTTGTTTAGCTATTTTTGGGCACATGTCCTTACACAAATTATGACCTTTAACCAATGGGACATAATTTGGGTTACTGTGATCACAATTGAAACGTTCTACTACTTTGCGAATATATGTCTCTTGTGAAAGAAACACTATTCTTTTCGAACGATTCCTCAAAATCTTAACTCCGAGTATGTAATCTGCTTCACCCATGTCTTTCATTTCAAAGTTGGAAGATAACCAATCTTTGATTTTGATAAGAAATCCCATGTCATTTCTAGCTAAAAGTATGTCATCAACATACAGGGTGATGATAACAAACTTCTTTCCTGATCGCTTAACATACACACAGTGATCTTCGTCTATCATTATAAAATCATTCTGCATGATCGTATTATGAAAGCGAATATACCACTGTCTAGACGACTGCTTAAGGCCATAAATTGATCTATTCAATTTGCAAACTTTGTGTTCGCAGCCTTTTTGAATGTAGCCCTCAGGCTGAATCATATAGATTTCTTCATCCAGTTCTCCGTGGAGAAAAGCAGTCTTTACATCCATTTGATGTAATTCTAGATTCATGTTAGCAACCATAGCTAAAATGACCCTAATTGATGTAAATCTAACAACAGGTGCAAAAGTCTCCTCATAGTCTATCCCAGCCTGTTGTTTAAACCCTTGGGCAACCAAACGCGCTTTGTATCTTTCGATACTGCCATCTGCATTGCGCTTGATTTTGAGAATTCACTTATTTCCAATTGCCCTACGCCCCTTAGGTAGGTCAACCAGATCCCAAACCTGGTTTTTGATCATAGAAGACATTTCTTCATCCATTCATCACGTTTTAGAGATGACAATGCTCCAGATACATTTTTAGGTTCATCTTCATCCTGCAGGATGGCCAGAAGAATTTCACTTGGACCACCAAATTTCTTTAGTGATACCAAGAACGCATTAGCCTCGCCTTCGATGTCAAATCGTCGGCGTGGTATGCTAGTTCTGCTAGACCTACAGTATTCCCAGTTTTGATAAACATCTCTCATATATTCATCATATCCAGGAATCGCACTCCCACTGGGTGGAAATACCGTACTCCCACTGGAATAAGGAATTACCTCCCTTTTAGGACTCAGATCACGACCTTCCGGATTATTTTGAGTTGAAAAATCTCTATCTGCCTCCTCAATTCTCCCACTCTGAAGAAGTGATCCAGATGATTCTGGTTCATTCGTCTCATAAAGGGTAAGGTCACTACTAACCTCCCCCAATTTTGGAAATTCATTCTCCAAAAAAGTGACATCGCGTGATTCAAATTCTGTTACATGTCCATTTTCTAGTTCACCCACGAACACGTACCCTTTAGATACCTCTGGGTATCTTATAAAGATACTTTTTCTACCTCTCGATCCTAATTTACCGAAAGTACTTGAGGTAGAATGGACATAGGACGCACACTCCCATGGCTTAAAATAGGATAAATCGGGCTTCCGATCTGTCCACATTTTGTAAGGAGTGGCTGTAACAGACTTAGAGGGAACACGGTTTAAAACGTATGTGGCAGTCATGAGCGCATCTCCATAGAATGATATAGGCAAACTTGCCTCTGCCATCATCGATCTAACCATATCAAGAAAGGTTCTATTCCTTCTTTCAGCAACTCCGTTTTGCTGTGGTGTATAAGGAATGGACAACTGATGTTCAATTCCTTTTTCAATGCATAGAGCTTTGAACTCATCAGAAAGATATTCACGGCCACGATCAGTTCGTAAGGCCTTTATCTTTCTATCCTTCTGATTCTCAACAAAACTCATGTATGTCATGAAGCAGTTTAAGGCTTCAGACTTGTGAGAAATCAGGTATATCAGACCATATCTAGTATAGTCATCAATAAAGGTGATGAAGTTATATGCTCCATGCCTTGCCCTCACGTTCATTTGACCACATATGTCAGAATGGACTAATTGTAGTGTAAATTTGGCTCTAGCCCCAGTACCGAAAGGTTTTCTAGTGCATTTCCCTTCTAGACAGGATACGCAACTAGGTAATATAGATTTCTCTATATTGTCCAACAGTCCTACCTTAGCTAGACGGTTTAAACGATCCTGACCGATATGGCCAAGTCTAGAATGGCATAGTCTAATATCATCCTCTGATGAGTTTGAACTAGTGACAAAGGAAAAACTTTCACAAGGATCAATATCCAGTATCAAAAAACCTTCCGATATATATCCAAGGCCAAAATAGGCATCATCCAAAAATAATCTAACGGTGTCGTTCTCAAACGACAACCGAAAACCTAAAGACATTAAGGCCGAAACTGAGATCAGGTTCCTTCGTATGTCTGGAGCAAACAACACGTCATTTAAAAGAAGGGCACGACCACCACAAAGGTGTAATCTACAAGTGCCCAGGCCTTTCACATCCACGTACGAGTTGTTACCGACAAAAATGATTTTTGCTCCAGTCGGCAACCGCCTGTACTCAACGAACGAACCACAGTCTCTAGCTATATGGTCTGTCGCTCATGAATCAATCACCCACATAGAATGTGACTCAGTTAGAAGGGTACAAGAGGATACATACAACTTACTCACACTTGAGTTTAGATGTACCTGCTTAGGCATCTTGCAATCTTTTGCAAAATGTCTCTTCTGTTGACAGTTAAAACATTTCACTTTTGAAATGTTAAACCGCTTGTTCTTTTTAGCCTTGGAGCTATCCAACTTGGTTCCATGGTTTTCAGCCTTTGAAGTTTGTTTACACTTACCCTTCCCTTTACCTTTCTTCTTTTTCCTACTATTCCCAGTCGAACAAATCGAATGGGCTTCAGGGTGGGATTTCATAGCTAGGAGACGATCTTCAAGGTGTCTGCCAACATCATCAAATATTACCAAATGATCGGAATGGGTAAGATTCATCTTCATCTATTCCCAACTTAGTGGTAGAGAACGGATGACAGCTTGAATCTGCTGCTCGTTGCTGAGTATGTGACCAGCCTCTGCCAGTTCACTGATCATATTGGACATCACTCTCAACTGTTTCCTCATGGGAACCTCCGAACGCTTTTTAAAGGTGTCAAACCTTATGGTCAAAGCACGCAGCTTCGACACTGAAAGCTTTCCGAATTTCAGTTTGAGAGCATCCCATAACTCTTTCGCGTTGTCATGCAAGCGAAATTGTCGGGTGATATCATCCATCATTGAACTCAACAAGATCAATCGAGCAGTAGTATTTTTTCTCTTCCAAATAACATAAGCTTCCTTATCTCGCTTATGTTGAGAAGTTGTGCCTTCTTCAGGCTCATCCATTATGACATATATGTGCTCCAGAACCTCTTGTTCCTCAAGCACTTATTGAATTTTCATACTCCAATTGTCATAGTTTTCACCATTGAGTTTTAACTCACAGTTTAGCTCAGCTATGATGGATCTAGAAGCGACTGACATCTCTATAGGGATTTTTAATATGAGAACATATTAGAAATTTGATTTGGCAATATGATTCAATTTACTAATCACTCATAACTTTTAACGATATGGAGTTCTTGATTAATCTCAAAATCGAAGTGGGTTGCGGGCATACTTCCCCTCACCATTCAAGTATTAATCTTAAACTTCAACCGTTTAAAGTTCATCGATAGTAAATTCAAGTGGAAGTAAGTAAACAAACATTTTTATTTAATTACATGCATTTGTACATTCTGAGCTTATACACACATGTACAAAAAACTCAGATAATGTCTCAACCTATTGTACAAAAATCCCCCAAAAACAACATATGTACATGGGGACAGTTAAACATAACATGTAATCACACAGGGATCGGATGTCCAGGCGATCCGGTAGGAGAATCCAGATACATATCTGGATCCTGGTCCGAGGACGATCCTGTCAGGACCGTGTGGGAGGACGATCCGGCGAGAAGTTCCAGGGTACTTTCCGAAACTAGAATTGAATCCATGATCCAGATGATCAGGAGCGGAGGAAAACTGTAATAGTAATCCTTAGCGAGGTAGCGGTTCAAGATCAAACCGCTTCGCAGCTCCAGAACAGGAGAATGTATCATTTCTCTGCGAAGACCCTTATCCTCAAGATAATGGATCAGACCATAGAGAGCATCTCTATGGGTATTGAACTCGGGTGCCAAGAAGACACACATATCTTCTCGAATTTTCATCGTGACCAGGAGGTCTCGAAACATAGAGGGACAGTCCTCTCCATGATCGTAACCTCCGGCCCAGATGCACTGTTGCATCTCTTGGTGAACAGCCTCAATGTGCTCGACGATAACATACATGTCATCCTTAGGCACACGCAGCGGTAAACGGCGCTTCAGAATCTTCTGTCGAAGTTCTGTTGCACAGAAGTTCAGATACCTGTCTCCAGTAGCCATCAAATCTTGCAACAATTGCAATTCAATTTCGGGTTAATACTCATATTTTCCCAAAATAGGATTGAAAAACTCATTTTCCAATCTTTTGATGATCATACTATGGATCAATTTATGTAATTTTAGTTTAACTTTTACATATCTCGGAACTCGTTCCAAAATATTTTTTTTTAGTTTATTAAAAATATCGTTATACTTTTAATAAACCTAATTGAAAAAAATTTCTCAAAATTTTTATCAATTTATTGGATTTTAATTGAATAAAAATTGATTTTATCCAATTAAAAGAGAAAAAACTCAATATTTAAGTCCAATTTTGACTTAAATTTTGACTTAAGTCAAAATTGACCATAACTCGGGTTAGGTCGAACCAATAAACCAGGCCAATCCGTCCGGTTATTTGATTTTTTTGACCAGGTATAAATATTTTCGGGAAAAATCATGAAATTACGATTTTGCTCCTCACATATTTTCCCCTTCTGATTTCTCTCTCTTCTCCCGCGCGAAGAAAAAACCGGCCGCCGCTCCTCCCACGACCGCCGCGTAACGGCGGCGAACCAACGGCCGAGACAGGTCGCAATCGACTCGTCTCGGCCTCGCGAGCACGTCTGTAACAGCCTCTCGGGCCGTCGTCCAGCCGTTCTCCGACACGAACGTCTTCTCCGTTCCGCGTCTCTCTGTCGTCGTCGACTTCGATCTCGCGATTCCGGTGACGTCGATCCACAAACGTGGTATCGGGACGTCGGGGAGAAGACGGAGAATCGACTATCGTCGATCTACGGCGTCGAAATCGTCAGATTTCCGACAAAATCGACGAAATTCGATTTCGGGCGAAATCGCCCAAATCGCCCGATTAGGGTTTATTTTCGATTTGGGGATTTTTGGGAAAATTTTCAATTAATCCCCAAGTTTTCTAAAAATTGCACCGAAGTCCATGACACGCAGGTGCCACGTATGTGGTCAAATTTTAGATTGGTACCTTAAGGTTTCGCGCGTGCACGAATTTGCCCGCGTGGTTAGGCAAAATTTAATTTAGTCCCGCTGGTTCTAAATTAATTACATTAAAGTCCAACAGATTATGATTTTCCATAAAATCACGATTAATACGATTTTTAACACAATAAATCACATAATTACTTGAATTAAAATATCATATCATCATCAAAACATGGTTTCAACCATGCTCTGATACTAATTGACAGTTTTGACGCGTAATTAACAAGTAATTATGTGTTAAACCCATTTAATTAACAAACTAATTCGTTAATAATAAATCACTTACTTGTTAAAGCAAGAGGTCCACAGGCTCGGATCCGCAACGTCTTCGTGCTAGTCGAATTACGATCACGTTTGAACGGATTCGTAATTGATTTTTACGAGATTTCCTCTATAGAAAATCTGATCAAAATTCAGGAACTAATCCGGAATTTTTCCTTTCTTATTGAGTGGTTGTGGGTAAAGTTACAAATTGGTCCAGCCAGATTTCCTTTTTTATAGGGAAATCCAGACAACCAAAATGCACCGCGTGGCACCTTTATGCCACACGTCCGCCACGCCACGTGGCACTTCGGACCACGTGGCACGCCACGTGGCAAGGATGCCCCTAGCTTTGCCACGTGGCACCACGTGGACTGCCACATATGACGTCAGCGCCACGTCACGCTGACGCGACGCTTACGTGGCTACGGGCCGGTCAACGCGGGTTGACCGGTCTATCTAACCCAACTTATGGGCCTGATGGGCCCGGGCCCAATTAGGCACAATAATAATTGCCTAATGAGCCCAAGGTCCAACAATTAATAATTTTTTTATGTGCCTGTAAAATTTGGAATCACTTCATGTGTAAGACTGGTGTTCTATGGTGCTGTGGTGGTAATTTGCATCAACTTCTTTCGAATTGGAAGGGGCTGGTTGGAGGTGGAATGATGGGCAAAGTGTGGTTTGCCCTTTTCGGTGCAATCATGTGGGGGCTCTGATGACAGCGGAATGCAATTATTTTCGAAAGGGCCACCTTCAACTACAAGCTCCCTATTCATGCTATCTCCTAACCGTGCATGAATGACTTTACTTCAAATGTACACGGGCTTTTTGTAATCAAGACTTTCTTCTTTTTATTGAATCACATATGTAAAGAGTTGATTGTCACTACTTATAACCTTTTTCTTTTTTCATATCTGATTCTTTGGTGTATTTTCTTCGTTTCCTTATTTTTATTTTATTAATAAAATCTCTACTTATCAAAAAAAATTATGTTCTCAATAAAATTAAATGAATCTACTTCATGTATTAATGCCTGAATTCTGGATGGCGGTGACCATCGAAGGACGGCAACGCGAGAGTGGACTTTGAATAGAGAGATTGGATTATTTTTTTCTTTGGTCGTGGACTTTAGTAAGACAAGAAAAAGAGAGGAAAGGATCAAATTAATCGAAGGAAAGAATCTAGCAATTTAATATTTCGTTCTTAACATGGTTTTTTTTTTGTGTGTGATATTTTAACATGGTTCTTTACCTTTCATTTCTTACCCCAAGGTGAATTAATTAACATTGTAACTCAATCTTAATAATTAATTAATTTTACTTTTTTGGTAAGAAAGTTACAATCCAGAGAAGTAGAGTTTTTCGCAACTTCAATCCATTTTGGATATCTTACATACTTCTTAATCAAACGGAAATCTTTTTCGAGGACTTTTTAGTTAGATTTTAGGAATGTCATATATATGCTAAACAATATTAATTTGAGTTGGTTGGATCGTGGATGACTAAAAAATATAGTGGACGACTGACTGTTTCTTTCTTTCCATCTACGAAGTTCATCCTGGTGATGCAAGTAGTGGAAGAGTCCGATTCTGGAATTAAGGAACACATCATGGACTGGAAATGACCACCAAAAGGCATTTCCTTTGGTTAAGTCTTCCACCATTTTTTGGTGGTTAAAGTCGTAGAGTTTTTTATATTTAAAAGTATTTTACTAATTAGCAAGATCCGAAATACAATTAGGGTTTTAAAAAATGTTGTCCACGGCCGCGGCCGGGATCAATTGATCTTGTAAAGTGATGTGGGGTTCTAGTGACGTGGGTTTGTTTTTGTAATTTGTCACACGTCAACGATAACTTAACCAACGAGACATCTATGTAGGACGTCAAATAACGTCATTTTGGTGGGTGTGGAGCCCACGTGGATTGCCATATAGCCTGGCAACTGCCCGAGCTACTTGGGACTGAGACCTGTCCGAAAAAATAATCACATGGACCAAATCTAAAACTTCAAACCACGTGGCCCAAACACAAAATATGTCAAACTATAAAGTACTAATATGTACTTTTCCATTTAAAATAAGGAAAAGTCCACTTTAGTACCCTGTGATATCGCGAAAAATCCAGTCAGTACCATGTGGTTTAAAATGTATCAATTGAGTCATACTTATTCCAATTAACATCAATTAGAGGCCCGGGCAGCTGCCCGAACCTACCCGACCCATGCCCGAACCATGTGGCCAGCCACGTCACCAAATTTTGATGATGTGGCGCCACGTGGACATCCTCCTCCTCCTCCTCCTCCGCCTCCTCCTCCGCCTCCTCCCCTCCTCCTCCTCCTCCTCCTCCTCCCCCCGCGTCCTCCTCCTCCTCCCCTCCTCCTCCTCCTCCTCCCCCCGCGTCCTCCTCCTCCTCCTCCCCCCGCGTCCTCCTCCTCCTCCTCCTCCTCCGCCTCCTCCTCCCCTCCTCCTCCTCCTCCTCCTCCTCCTCCCCTCCTCCTCCTCCCCCCGCATCCTCCTCCTCCTCCTCCCCGCGTCCTCCTCCTCCTCCCCCCGCGTCCTCCTCCTCCTCCTCCTCCTCCCCCCGCGTCCTCCTCCTCCTCCTCCTCCCGCGTCCTCCTCCTCCTCCCCCCACGTCCTCCTCCTCCTCCTCCCCCCGCGTCCACCTCCTCCTCCTCCCCCCGCTTCCACCTCCTCCTCCTCCTCCCCACGTCCTCCTCCTCCTCCCCCCGCGTCCTCCTCCTCCTCCTCCCCCCGCCTCCTCCTCCTCCTCCTCCTCCCCACGTCCTCCTCCTCCTCCTCCCCCCGCGTCCTCCTCCTCCTCCTCCCCCCGCATCCTCCTCCTCCTCCTCCTCCTCCTCCTCCTCCTCCTCCTCCTCTCCGCGTCCTCCTCCTCCTCCTCTCCACGTGGCACCACGTCATCAAAATTTGGTGACGTGGCTGGCCACGTAGTTCGGGCAGGGGTCGGGCAGGTCCGGGCAGCTACCCGGGCCTCTAATTGATGTTAATTAGAATAAGTATGACTCAATTGATACGTTTTAAACCACAAAGTACTGACTGGATTTTTTGCGATACCACAGGGTACTAAAGTGGACTTTTCCCTTTAAAATATGAAGATGATTTATGCAATTTGTTTCTCATATTGTTTCAAACCACATGGCCTAAACACAAAATATGGCAAACCATAAAGTACTAATATGCACTTTTCCATTTAAAATAGGGAAAAGTCCACTTTAGTACTCTGTGGTATCGCGAAAAATCAAGTCACTACCCTGTGGTTTAAAACGTATCAATTGAGTCATACTTATTTCAATTAACATCAATTAGAGGCCCGGGCAGTTGCCCGGACCTGCCCGAACCTACCCGACCCCTGCCCGAACTACGTGGCCAGCCACGTCACCAAATTTTGATGACGTGGTGCCACGTGGAGAGGAGGAGGAGGAGGACGCGGGGAGGAGGAGGAGGAGGAGGAGGACGCGGGGAGGAGGAGGAGGACGCGGGGGGAGGAGGACGCGGGGAGGAGTAGGAGGAGGAGGACGCGGGGGGAGGAGGAGGAGGACGCGGGGAGGAGGAGGAGGACGCGGGGAGGAGGAGGGGGAGGAGGACACGGTGGGAGGAGGAGGAGGAGGACGTGGGGGAAGACGTGGGGGGAGGAGGAGGAGGACGCAGGGGGAGGAGGAGGACGCGGGGGGAGGAGGAGGAGGAGGAGGAGGACGCGGGGAGGAGGAGGAGGCGGAGGACGCGGGGGGAGGAGGAGGCGGAGGACGCAGGGGGAGGAGGAGGAGGAGGAGGCGGAGGAGGAGGAGGGAAGGAGATGGATGTCCACGTGGCGCCACGTCATCAAAATTTGGTGACGTAGCTGGCCACGTAGTTCGGGCAGGGGTCGGGTAGGTTCGGGCAGGTCTGGGCAGCTGCCTGGGCCTCTAATTGATGTTAATTGGAATAAGTATGACTCAATTGATACGTTTTAAACCACAGGGTACTGACTTGATTTTTTGCGATACCACAGGGTATTAAAGTGGACTTTTCCCTTTAAAATATGAAGATGATTTATGCAATTTGTTTCTCATATTGTTTCAAACCACATGGCCTAAACACAAAATATGGCAAATCATAAAGTACTAATATGTACTTTTTCATTTAAAATATGAAGATGATTTATGCAATTTGTTTCTCTTATTGAATGGCCTCTTCTACTTTTTTTCAACACGTTTCATTTTTTTATATCTGCGAGATCAAATAATTGAGTTGGACAGGATATCTAATAGTAATAATACTTTATCTATCAAACATTGTTGTGCTCCGATGGTATGATGTGTGTGAACATCAACGGAATTATTTAGTCGGACAACAAAGTTGCAAAGTTGCAACTAATTTGGATCCATTTAATGAGTTTTTGGATTAAGAATAATATTATTAAAAAAACTATTTTCTAACTAAGGCCCGACAATATTCGACCGTAGAAATTGAGCTTTCACAACAACAAAAATCCAAGTTCGGTGCTCTCGACGGACTGTATATAAATAGTATGTCGCCAAATTGATTCCTTAAAAATAAAGCAACAACATTGACAACCTAATTGAACGAACTAAAACAAATTAAACAGTAGCAGCACTTCGATGGATCCAGAAATGACGGAATCTACGTGTCTGAGATGAAACGTTTAAAGAGTGCCAATATAAAATTATGTGATCATGAATTTGGAAAGCATTAGTGGCTGATTTCGTTAATTGAAGTTCATGTATCCGTAGAAATAAGTTACCACGCTCACACGTATGTAATTATATAATAGCAACGACGTCATCTACTCTTTTTCTATTGAAAATTTTCACTAAATTTTACTCCGGTAGGGTTTTACCAATTGTAACATCGTGTCGCTAAGGGAAGAACACCTAGGGGTTGGCAAACATGTACATATTATTTCTTCGGAATAAAATCTACTTATTTAAAAAAAATTAAACGTGAATATAACATTAATGTCGTACTTGTCACGTCTAGATCAGCACGTTTCTATTCTAACTAAATAGTTTTTTTTTTCACTGGATCATCATTTTCCCATATATTTATTTCAACTCAAAAAATAATACTTTTATGGAAAAAATTCCGGCGAATCAAATTTAGCCCAGAAGATCAAAATACTTCACGAAAAAGACTGGAAAAGAATCTCAATAGTTGGTATGGATATACACGACAAAGCTCACCACATTTGAAATTACTTTCTCTAACGTCAGGTCACCACATTAAAAATAAGTTTTTTTCAACTTATCTTAACCCAGAAATTTTTTATGTCATCCATCCTAAAATTTTTCTTGCTTTTTTAATCCTGAAATATTTTTAAAATATTTACCAGAAAATTAGATACATCTTTTAATATAAATAGTACAAATTAAATTATTTAAGATTTTCTTAACGTGTCATAAGAGAGTATAATAATATTTATCTTCAAAAACGTCGGCATCATCTTGGCGTGACTTTCTGCTTATTGACCAATCCAAAAGAGAAAAAAACGAGTCAGGAGTCACTCACCAAAATATCAAAATGGAGTAATAAAGCTGGTGTATTTTAAATGTGGTCTCCAATCATTATTTATATTTATATACGCCTAATTGTGGATTAAATTATACAAAAAGTTAACAAGGGAGTTGGTACACTCAATTGAATTCACTAGAAAAAAATTTGGATTAAATGTTCGAATGTAAAATATACTATTGGAAGAATTTCTTCTAAAATAAAGTGCGACAATTTTTCAATATAATGAAAAAAAATTCAAGTTGACGAGCTTCTAGGCGTGCTCTTCGACAGCTATTGCATATTAAAACACCCGGCATCACAAAACGATATTGCAAGTTTGTTCCAAATGTTAAGATGTTTTCTAATGGGTATTGCACGAGAATTTGACAAGGTAGATTAGTTACAATTTCGGATTTGTACGAGGAATATTCAATATGGATGTAAATATTATGATTATCAATAAAATCTTTACTTATAAAAGAAATGCTAAAATATTAAGATATTTTAAATTTTTAAAGAAAATATAGCCTTAATGTTTTTGTGATGAACATTTATAATCTAGAAAATTATCTTAAATAAGATCATAGAATATTCGATTAAAAATAATATTCCGTAGGCTCTATAAAGAGTCGTATGCCCTTTGTGTGCTCTTTGTCTCTTTCTTGTGTAATCGGACAGCAAAAAGTCGTAGCTTCTCTTTCAATTATATGATCGTCAATGGGTTTTAATATTAAATTTAAACGGCCAGCAACCATTTATTAAAATTAAATCCCCTAAATAATGGAATGCGCACTGACCGGTCGGTAGTTGGCACTGAACGGCCATGCATATGCATCCTCCTGTTGTATCGGAAGCAGCTACAAGGCCAAAAATGTGGACCCCGGATTATTAATGGGGTAAAAAAATAGATGATAAGTGTGGATAATTTATGTACTTATTATTTTAAGATTTCAACATGATATAAGAGCCAGATAATCTTGTGGTAATTTCGTGAATATTATTGTTCTGATATGACCATATCTATTGCATTAAGATTTTTAGTTGAAATATGAAATTCTAAGTGAGTCTACACAACAACATGATTTATTTATTTGATTAACTAATTATTTCTGTCTATGTTAGTTATAATAGAGTGCTTAGTTGTAGTGATCTATATTAATGGGCTCAATACTTTGAACCGAAAAACATGTGATTTGAAAAATAAATTGATGACTTGGGAAATGTATAATTAATATAGGCGGCCCGTACAACTAATTGATTTTGACGTGCGTACGTATATTTGGCATGATAATTTAATTGTCGGGAGTGGACTTGGCTCCATATTTCTATTTAATTAAATATATGAAGAGAGATAAATAAAAAAAATCTGAGAATTAAAAAACATTGGGATTCACCGATATCGCTGCTTACAAGTATATTGAATTGGTTTTATAAGTTTCGAAAATTCATATTTCACAGCCGTAATTTTTTTTGTTAATTATAAAAATTTTAACATTTGGTTCGTTTGTCTATTGTGCATGTTTTGCCAAAATTAAAGTCGGTATCTACTGACCATATACAAATTTTAATTGGTTTTGGTGTTCGGTATCGTAGCTTATAAAATCGGATCTGGTTAATGATCATCTACCTCGTCACTTTTTGTCATTTTTGCCGTTTTCCAGTTTGAAGTTGGTCCCTAAGCGTGACCCAAGTATAACTCAAGGCTCCCCTTGGTGGAAAATTTTAGTTTTTAAAAATATAATAGTGGACTCTTTACAGATATTCAGGGGGAGACGTCATGAGAAATGGATTGAACAATAAATTTATGTAAAAATGGAAAGAAAAAAAATTTGGTGAAAAAGGAGGGGAAGACGCTAACTTAAATCAGACAGATTACATCTTAAAGACATAGAATTTCCTTAATACGAGATTGCGACCGTCGACCTCGATAAAACCCTATCACGAGGAAAGAGCACCTTGATGGTTAACGTTCCCACCTTGACATTAGAGTCGCTAAACTAGATTCTACCCTATTCGATCTAGGTACAATGCTACGGGGGAAGGAAACGTCCCTAATGTCATCTAGCATAGTAGTTCTAATGCTCTCGAGAGGATCCGTCAACATATGGGATCCAATCGGTAAGGAGAAAGCCAAATTTACTAAAGCGTTCGCACACCTATTAGCTTCTCGATAGACATAAAAGATTTGGACATTCCAATCCCACTTGAGTTCTTTCACCACAAGGGAAAGGAGGGGATTCGAAATGTGTGCGGGTTCGAGGACTTCAGCATATCCATGACCACCATCGAGTCCACCTCAAGGATGAGGTTCTTGAACTCCAGAGATTTGGCGAGAAAAAAAATGGAAATTAAAACCGTAGGAGGACCAAAAACTTATTAGTCGCGGAACTTCTGTTAGTACAAATATCCTCGTGCAAAAGAAAAATTTCTAATAATATAAAACCTATATTACTAAAGGGTTTGTAGTCCAACGGTACAAGGCGTTGTAGATATTTTGAAAGTCCAGAGTTCAAATCCTAACATTGTGATGGTGTAAAAAAATATATATATAACATATATTAATTAACAAAAGTTCGTGATTTAATAATCTCACACAGATGTAACTCTTTAGTTTTACTTGAGAAAAGTACATATCCTCATTTTTTTTGGAGGTAAAAGAGTTTTAGCATCGCTAACCTAAGGAAATTGTGTAACGATATATAATAAACCATCTACTGAGATTGTGTATGTCTAAGCAACTTTTATGTGGCGTCGATTCTTAAAAAAAAGTAACTCTTATGTGGTTTTATCATTTTCTTTGTTTTTTTAATAGAAAATAGCTAAAAAATGTAAGAACACGGGTTATGGTACCTTTTTTTTTTATCAAGACATGGAATATGTTGTGCTATCAAATCCAAAACAGAGAAAGGGAAGAGTGTCTGGGATCATTGGGAGCATTTTGTTGATTTATCTCCTGATCACCGAATGAGATCGACATTAGTAGATATAGCCCAACAAGGCCCATCAATTACTTAACCCAGCCCAAACTCAGACCCACGAGAACTCGACGACTCTTATCGGGCTCAGCAAACAGGCGAGCATTGTCGGGTCTATTTAGTATTAAGCATGATGATTTTTCCGTTCAATGTTTAAATTTAAGACTGAAAATTTTTAAAAAAAAATTTCGCTTGGATCAATCTATCAAACTTGTGATATTGGTGAACTCCAACTCGAAGCATAGCTTTGGAACAATTTAACCATTGCCCTCTCCCAAAGCCACAACCATTCCCACCAAAAGTTTAAGAATACCGTGGCCACGAAGCATAGCACCAAGACCAAATCAACCAAAATGGGCCCACTATCAAATAAAAAATGCCTCGCTTGAAACTAGGCTTGGCCCATCAAGTTCTGCCATTTGGTCAAGTAGCTTCCGCTTTGTTCCGAATTCTCGGATTTCTTTTTCACTATGTCGACAACTGGGGATTTCTTGAACCAGACGAATTATTAAAAATATAATAATATTAAATAGTTGTTGAAAAAAATTATTATTTTTTTATAATTTTACAGTTTTATTCTAAATTAGTCGGAGAGTCAAAACAAAAAGACCTAAACCTTGTCTTAGAAAGTAAAAACAATGTCTGGCAAACTTTTGCTTGTGAGGGGAACAAAACTCAATGCCCTCTAAAATCTTGAGTTTAGGTCAACCCGTCTAAATTTTTTTGACAAAAAAAAAAGAGAAACAATGCCACGGTGTCGTTTGATAAACTTCTCGGCAACAAAAACAACACCAAAACATCATCACTAAAAAAGGAAAGCAATAATAGTACATCGCTCCATCCCCAAGCTACGATGGACCTCCGGGAATCGATCAGGGACCAAACCGACGTCGCATTGGCGCTGGGGAAGCACGTGCTCCAGACCGTAGCCAAGGACTCCAACGCGGCGTTCTCGCCTCTCTCGATCCAGGTGGTGCTGGGCCTGCTCTCTTCAGGGTCCAAGGGCACAACCCTGGACCAGCTCCTCTCCTTCCTCCGGTCCAAGTCCACCGACCAGCTCAGCTCGCTTTCCTCCCAGATCGTCGCTGTGGTGCTCGCCGACGGAAGCGCCTCCGGCGGGCCGAGGGTTTCGGCGGCCAATGGGGTGTGGGTCGACGGCTCCCTGTCTCTGAGGCCTTCTTTCAAACAGGTGGTGGACACCGTGTACAGAGCTGCGTCTAGCCAAGTTGATTTCCAGACCAAGGTACGAACTTTAGGGTATTTTTGGGTACCTTTTGCTCTTTTCTTTTCTGGGTCTGTGTTTGAACTTTGATCTGAGGATTAGGACTGTGTTTCTTTTGGGATGTTTTGGACTTGTAATAGGGAAAAATTAGGTCGTTGTCTTGAGATAGTTGAGGTTTAGGGGGCAGAGTTAGGTTCATGGAAGTAATTGGTGGACCAGAGCTTAGCACTTTAAAGCCTCAATTGTTAGGGATTTGAAATTGTCTAGTGTGCCCTAGCTGCTGACTTGATTTGTAAACTTAACTATAAACTTGCAGATGGCCTTTGAAGGTCGATGCCTGTTTTCTTACCGTTTTTGTGCACGTTTGTGTTGAAGGCTGCAGAAGTGGCTAGTGAAGTGAACTCATGGGCTGAGAAGGAGACCGCTGGCCTTATTAAAGAGGTTCTTCCGTCTGGATCTGTTGATGCCTCGACTAGGCTCATTTTCGCGAATGCGCTGTACTTTAAAGGAGCTTGGACAGACAAGTTTGATGTGTCCACTACGAAAGATCATGAGTTTTACTCTCTTAATGGCAGCTCGGTTCGTGCACCGTTTATGACTAGCAAGAAGAAGCAGTATGTTCGTGCCTTTGATGGTTTCAAGGTCCTGAGGCTTCCATATAAACAAGGTGAGGATAAGCGACAGTTTTCCATGTACGTCTTCCTTCCGGATGCCAAAGACGGGCTTCCACATTTTGTGGAGAAAGTGGGTTCAGAATCTGGGTTCTTGGATCGCCACCTCCCACAGCAACAAGTCGAAGTTGGTGACTTCAGGCTTCCAAAGTTCAAGATTTCCTTTGGGCTCGAAGCTTCCAAAAGCCTCAAGGAATTGGGTTTACTTCTGCCTTTCTCTGATGGAGCAGATTTGACAGAAATGGTAGATTCTACCTTGAGCCATAAACTTTATGTCTCTAGCATATACCACAAGTCCTTCATCGAAGTAAACGAAGAAGGAACAGAAGCGGCCGCCGCCTCTGCTGCTGTCATAAAGCTGCGGAGCATTTCTTTCGCTAGCCCGATCGAGTTTGTCGCCGATCATCCGTTCCTTTTCCTGATCAGGGAAGATATTACAGGTGTTGTGCTCTTTGTTGGTCATGTTCTTCATCCCTTGGAGTCTGGTTAAATCTGCTTGTTGGGAAAAATCTGTTAGTTTATACTGCTAATTAACGTATGAGCATAGCTACTTTAATGTATAAAATAATTAATAAGCAATAAGTGTTCACTCTATATGTTATATTCTGCTTCAATTTCGAGTCATAAGTCACCTAGACATTATTTTCTAGTTTGGTCCTGGTATTTTGTGGCTTTTGTATGACTTCACATATTAGATTTTCCCAATAATTACTTGTTTTGATGTTAAAATTTTATATACACAGGGAACTATCCCTCTTATTAATTGAAAGTAGCTGAACCAAATGTACTCCGTAGAAACTATACTTCAACATTCTCTATCCAGTCCCAATTTAGGCCGAAGCAAAGCACACTTAATTTTAACAAATACCAACTTGAAAAGCAATAGTTTTAAATGGTAATCCATGAATACCAAATAATGTTTTAGATCCATATTTTTAACAAATACCAACTTGAAAAGCAATAGTTTTAAATGGCAATCCATGAATACCAAATAATGTTTTAGATTCGCCGTTGATAGCGTGGTTCTACCTTAACTAAAAAATTTTGAATTTGAGTCATTGGAACCGTTGTCACGAAAGCAATTGGTCTTGACAAGGCTGAATACCTTTCAGATTCCGCTAATGAAACCACAGTTTACACTTCAGCCATTCGTGTGTAGAGATGTAAAATATGTTACATTTTTATTTATTTATTGAGGGAAAAACGGTTAGGAATTCACCACAAGAGAACAATTAGGAATTCACCCTGAGAGAACAAGAACACACAAAGAACACAGACACAAGAGATTACGTGGTTCGGCCTAATGCCTATGTTCATGAAGAGAAGGGAAACTTTTATTGATGAGAGCCACAAACTAGGGTAACATGTCTTCATATAATAGACGAGCCGGACCCTGCCCAACTTTTTTTTTCTTTTACTTTCTCGACTGTTGCGGGAATAAGTGAACAAGTAACCCGAGACGGATCTGGAGTGGTCGTCCCAAGGTCGGTCTAACTATGCTAGGCTAGGCTAAGCTATGAACTACGGACTACGGGCTAAGGAAAGGAAAAGCAACAATGATAAGTAAAGTAGTTTGTATGTTGTGTTGTTGATGTCCGTCCTCTCGCTCGAGCCCTCCTTATATAGAGTGCCTTGACCTAATCTCTGCGCCTTCAGAATAGGAAATCCTAAACTGCCTCCAAGACCTTCGGCTCCAAGTCTCAATCCCGAGAGATCCGCTTCAAGTTATTTGTTCCTAATATGACGGGATCCTCTCGGCTCAGTACAAGTCGTCTTCCTTAAATGAGCAGATCCCGTCCTCGAATAGGAAGCTTTCAAAATGTGACGACCAAGCAATCACGGCCTAAAGAGGAACTTACCAAGTCTTGCCAAATATTGAGAATCTCGGCTCAAGTTAGGAAAATATAGATCGTCTTGACCTTCTCGAATCTCCCACGCAAAATCTTGAGTCATCGCCCAAGACGGACATCTCGTCAGGCCCAAAGTGAATCCCCAAAATGGGCTCAAGCTAACGACCTCCTCAACCAAAGTGGACATATTCTCGAAATCGCCTTCCCGCCTACGAAGGTCAAATGAGCTTCCCGCTCGGGTCCAAGTTGGCTTCTCACCTTCGGCTTCTCGCTCGGCTTCTCGCCTTAGGCTCCTCGCTCGGCTTCTCGCCTTAGGCTTCCCGCCATAGGTTTCTCGCTCGGCTTCCCGCCTCAGGCTTCTCGCTCGGCCTCTCACCGTAGGCCTCTCACTCAGTCTCTCGCTCGGCCTTTCGCCACTCGTCCTCTCGCCGTAGGCCTCTCGCTTGGCCTCTCGTCGTAGGCCTTTCACTTGGCCTCTCGCCACTCGGCCTCTCGCCGTAGGCCTCTCACTCGGCCTCTTACTTGGCCTCTCGCACTCGACCTCTCGCTGTATGTCTCTCGCTCGGCCTCTCACTCGGCTCCTCGCTCGTGCTTTCCACCGGCCTCTCGCCTATCTGAGTGAGAAGAGTTTCTCGATCGGACTCGCCCATGTGGGCGAGAGGAACCTCTCGCCCGGGCTCACCTACGTGGGCGAGAGGAGCCTCTCGCTCAAACTCACCTACGTGGGCGAGAGGAGCCTCTTGCCCGAGCTCGTCTACGTGAGCGAGAGGGGCCTCTTGCCCGGGCTCCACGTACCGACGAGCCCGAGCCAATTCCCGCACGTCCGGAGATAGATCGTCATCAATCTGAGATATTAATTTCATGCTCCAACAATGCCCCTCGCACGTTAACGCTTCGGTACGGTCAGGCGAGAAGCGTTGACGTGGTTCTTCATCTTCGGCTCGGCTTCCTTCCACTAGCTTGTAACAGAATGAAAATGTGCAGCTCAAAGAAGTCTAGACCGTCGTCCAGAGGACATATTTTGCCGACTCATATGGTGACAAGGCGTAAACATGCAGTCACCTTGTCGCCCATTACCTTACTCTTCATGGGCAAGACGGAGTACTTGCCCTTCGGGTATGGCATTGATCGATCTTCGGACTGAATGCACCTTCCATTTGATTAAGCTTGTATATCGAGAAGACCAGCCATCCATGCCTCTCCAAAATACACTTGTTGGCGTTAGGGACCCCTCGTATAGGACCACTTCAATATATAGGGTGGCCGACACGAATGGGCGTGCATCGGCCATCATGATCAACACCTTCCCATCTGATTTCTATTGAGTTAGACATTGACGGATGGAAGATGGGATTACTTGATTGGAGAGGACCGAGTCTCGCCCTTTCATGACAAAATTGGTTATGACCATGCCGGTCGAGCTGGCATCCTCTTTCTCCTTATTGCGTTCACAGAGGAGCAACTGAAGAAAGGTGTTCACCACACCCATGTCGTACACGGGTACTCTCTCGATCAGCTCCCCAAGGATGTGAGCCGTGATGTAGAGAGATTTCTTGCGATCATCCATTCTTCGGGTTGGCCTCATAATGGTGATGTCGCCATTGAAGGCTTCCACTATGGGAATGACAGAGGACATCTCTCCTATCTGAGGCTCAGTAGGGTCCTTTTTTATCATGTCATCTTTAAAGTGGCTCGATTGGTTGGGCTCCTGTCCGAGGCTAGCCGATGTCCTATTGATTGCCAGCTTGCTTGGGAAGTCCGCAAACTTAATGCACCTCGTGCCAAGGTCGACTGAAACCTCCTTCTCTTTTTGGTCGAGAATAGTCTCTCACTGGGTGTCCTCCTTGGGATGAATCTCTCTCATGACCTTGGGTACCCACTTGCGGGTCAACTCCCCGCGTAGTATAGTGGGTGCCTTTAGTCGGACCTCTTTAACGTGCTTGAGGTCATCTCCCTTCTCCCAGTTAGAGCTTTCACATCCTTCGCCCGGCTTTGAGTCGAGGCCAAATGATACTTCACCCACGGACGAGCTAGAAGCACCTTTTGTTTCTCCAGCTCGACCCTTTACTCTGCAATTTGCCTTTCGAGGTCCTTGATAGCTTGCCTTCTTTTCTGGATCTTCCTTTCAAGGCAACGTCTCTGGGTCTTGGTCAGGACATCTCGCATTGGTGGATCAGGGATGACCCTTCTATCTCCAAGTCGGTTAAAGGCATACCGACGTGGGTTGGACCCATCTTGAAGGTCCACCTTGATACGAGGATGACATAGCCTCCATGTCTCATCGGCTTCCTTCGGACAATAGAAGTTTTGAGTCCTTAGGATTCTACTATTAGGTGGCTGTCCTTGCCCCCCGAGTCTTGCCTCTCGGGTTTTAAGGTCAGCCTTCCCTTCCTTAGGACTATCGGCTCCCTTCAAACAAAAGTACTTCCAAGCCTTTGGAACGCCGTTGTCGGGCAATCTTCCTTGCCCCCGAGTCTTGCCTCTCGGGTCTTAAGGTCGGCCTTCCCTCGCTTAGGATGATTGGCTCCCCTTGAACAAAAGGATTTGTGAGTGTTTGGTATATCGTTATCAGGCGGCCTTCTGTGTCCCCCAAGTCTTGCCTCTCAGGTTTTAGGATCAATTTTTACTTTCTTAGGGTCCGGTCGTCCCTGCCCCCTGAGTCTTGCCCTTCGGGTATTAGGATTGGCCTTCTCTTGCTTGGGGCTTCTCTTTTGACTTCGGTCGAAGCCAACTATGGCGACATGAGCAATAAGGTCCTCCATCGATGATTGGTCCTCCAAGAATTGATGTGGGATGAAATCCTCAGATTGGAAAGATAAGGGTTGCCCTTCTATCCCCTGTCGTCGGGTAGATTCCAATGTCAGCTGACAATTGACATCGTCCTCATCGAACTCTTCTTCCCGATTAATATCATCCTCATCGAGCTCTTCTTATCGATTGACTTCGTCCTCATCGAGCTCTTCTTATCGATTGACATCGTTCTCACCGAGATCTCCTTGTCGGTTGATGTCATCCTCATCGAGCTCTTCCTATTGGTTGACGTCATCGTCATCGAGCTCGTCATCCTCATCGAGCTCTTCTTGTTGGTTGACGTCGTCGTCATCGAGCTCGTCATCCTCATCGAGCTCTTCTTGTCGGTTGATGTCATCCCCATCGAGCTCGTCATCCTCACCGAGCTCTTCTTGTCGATTAATGGGATGGCAGTTGTCCTCCTCGTCTAGGACCATCCGTGCTTGATCCATGACTTCGAGGGTCGGGGTAGGATTGGAAACTCTTGAGTCGAACAAAGGATTCGTGCAGACATCCCTCCTTTTGAAAGAGTTTTGGTCGGCCGAGACCCTAGATTGGTATGACCAGTCTTGGGTCAGGGCCGGTTGGTGCCAGCTCGATTCTACTTGGAGATTGCTAGCCCCCGTCCTTGCAGTCTTATAGTATCCCGAGTGGTTCACTCCTTGTGTACCCATCCCCATATAAGGAGATGTTTGAAACGAGGGATACATAAGAGTTTCGGGTAGTTGATCATAACGGAACACACCCGACGATGGCAGAGCCGTGGTAAAAGGCATGTGACCGGTCTATGGTTGCACGAAGGTTGGTCAGATGGGTAGCGCTTCTTCCGCACGCCTAACAACGGACTCCTCATAGCACTTCTGAGGGATGAAGGCGGCATATGTCTCAATCAAAATGACGGGTCTATAGAACTCTTCGTAGCTCTTTCGAGCAAAATATGAGGCATATGACTCCATCGAGATGATGCTTGTCTTAGCCGGCTCTTTGGAGGAAGCCGAAGTAGATGAGTTCTTTCTTGGGTCAACTGAGATGCAGAAGGTGTTCGCTCCTTAGAGGGAACTAGTGCAACAAAGTTGTTGGTTGTCTTGGTTGAGCGAAGTAAGACCGCCTTCTCAGACGCCCTCCTTAGTCCCACTGAGCGTGCCAAAAATATGTTGCGGGAATAAGTGAACAAGTAACCCGAGACGGATCCGGAGTGGTCGTCCCAAAGTCGGTCTGACTATGCTAGGCTAGGCTAAGCTATGAACTACGGACTACGGGCTAAGGAAAGGAAAAGCAACAATGATAAGTAAAGTAGTTTGTGTGTTGTGTTGTTGATGTCCGTTCTCTCGCCCGAGCCCTCCTTATATAGAGTGCCTTGACCTAACCTCCGCGCCTTCAGAATAGGAAATCCTAAACTGCCTGCAAGACCTTCGGCTCCAGGTCTCAATCCTGAGAGATCCGCTTCAAGTTATTTGTTCCTAATATGACGGGATCCTCTCGGCTCAGTACAAGTCGTCTTCCTTAAATGAGCAGATCCCGTCCTCAAATAGGAAACTTTCAAAATGTGACGACTAAGCAATCACAGCCTAAAGAGGAACTTACCAAGTCTTGCCAAATATTGAGAATCTCGGCTCAAGTTAGGAAAATATAGATCGTCTTGACCTTCTCGAATCTCCCACGCAAAATCTTGACTCAAGTCTGTCAACGCCCAAGACGAACATCTCGTCATGTCCAAAGTGATTCCCCAAAATGGGCTCAAGCTAACGGCCTCCTCAACCAAAGTGGACCTATTCCCGAAATCGCCTTCCCGCCTACGAAGGTCAAATGAGCTTCCCGCTCGGGTCCAAGTTGGTTTCTCACCTTCGACTTCTCGCTCGGCTTCTCACCTTAGGCTCCTCGCTCGGCTTCTCGCCTTAGACTTCCCGCCTTAGGTTTCTCGCTCGGCTTCCCGCCTTAGGCTTCTCGCTCGGCCTCTCGCCGTAGGCCTCTCGCTCGGTCTCTCGCTTGGCCTTTCACCACTCGGCCTCTCGCTCGGCCTCTCATTGTAGGCCTCTCGCTCGACCTCTTGCTTGGCCTCTCGCACTCGGCCGCTCGCCACTCGGCCTCTCACCGTAGGTCTCTCACTCGGCTTCTCGCTTGTGCTTCCCACCGGCCTCTCGCCTTTGTGAGTGAGAAGAGTTTCTCGATCGGACTCGCCCACGTGGGCGAGATGAGCCTCTCGCCCGGGCTCACCAACGTGAGCGAGAAGAGTCTCTCGCTCAGACTCGCCTACGTGGGCGAGAGGGGCCACTTGCCCGGGCTCCACGTACCGACGAGCCCGAGCCAATTCCTGCATATCCGGAGATAGATCGTCATCAATCCGAGATATTAATTTCATGCTCCAACATCGACATATCCCAACAAAAACTAAAGTACATATATTATGTCAAAAAATCCGAAAATAGGATTACAATGATGAAGGTAAATACATGGATAATAAAGCTAGAAAAAAAAAAGAACAACAGAGGGTGAACAAAGTGCACAATAACCTCAAAGACAATGTGGAAGAAAAAGAGACCATGGCAATGTTCTCAACTACGAGAGCTGAAAGCGACTCAAAAGAGAACAACCATACCAAACCACTACTGACCAAAATGGAAGCTAACAGGTATAAAGTTTCATCAAAGATGCAACAATGCACAGATGTCTCAGAAGAGACCTTTAATATACCCTAGGCATACCCAAAGAAAGGCCGGACGAACCCAACCAAGAGACCATGGCAATGTTCTCAACTACGAGAGCTGAAAGTGACTCAAAAGAGAACAACCATACCAAACCACTACTGACCAAAATGGAAGCTAACAGGTATAAAGTTTCATCAAGATGCAACAATGCACAGATGTCTCAGAAGAGACCTTTATTATACCCTAGGCATACCCAAAGAAAGGCCGGACGAACTCAACCAAGATCGAAACAGCCACGAGCTTATAAAAGATAAATACTAGCACTCGGATAAAGCATAAAGCTGAATTGAGAGAACACACATAATACGAAATAAGCACGAAGAAACACATAAAAATGAACAGCAAGCCCGGGGGGTTTGGTCTACAGTAACCACCCCCGTCTGAACTAAAGTGGGGCCCGCACAGGAGCGCCATAGGTGGGGCCAAGGACTTCGGAAGAAGTGATTTTTAAGCGGCCGGAGGAAAAGACTACCTTGAAACGATCGCTGAAGGAGGAGAAGTATCATCCCAAGCACGCCATGGGAGAGAACTTAGTCGGTGTTATCGAGGTGTGACCGGATCTATAAGAAGGAGAAGTACACGGCTGGACTCGCCGTAAGTGGAGCTTGAAAGGAAGGTCGAGGGCGGCGTCCTAGGAAGAGGAGCGTCGTGACGGCGAGTCGGGGAGTAGGTGGCCGGGGGAGCCAAGATCTAGAAGTTTATGGTCAAAAATAGAAAGCTGACTCCGAGAAAGAACCCAAAAAACTTAAAAATCTGAGGGAACTGGAAGGTGGTGGATGGTTGTTGGAAAGGGAGAGGAGGATGGGAGGATGTGGATGAAGGTGGAGCCTTGGAGGGGAGGAGGAGGATGAAGGTGGAGCCAAGGAAAGGAGGGGGCGGCAGCAAGGGAAACAAGGTATGAAAAATTCTAGAGGAGATTCCCCAATTTAGGAGAAAATTCTCTCACTAAAAATTAGAAGAGAAGGTACACAGTGTTATAAACTTTATCGGAAATAAGCAATAGTAGAGAAAAAGAGTAAGAGAGGAGAGTATGAACTTCTCAATAATAGATCAAGAATGTATTCTATTGGTAATACAATGAGTTCTATTTATAGGCTAAATGGAGAAGGTGGATGGAGAACATGGAGGAACCCACTAACCCACTAAACATGGAGGAGAACATGGAGAACATGGAGGGAGGAAATGGCATCCATAATTAATATATAATACTCCCCCTTGGATGCCATTTGAATAATATGCCTCATTAAATCCTTATTAGGAAAAACTCTATAGGAAAAATCCTAATCGAAGGAAAAAGAGTACATCATAATAAAATTACTGCCTCATTAAAACCTTACCCGGAAAACCCATCGGGACAAAACCGTGGTTAAGGAAAACGAGTACAGTGTAAAATGATATCTCCCCCTCATGTATGCATCACTTGAGATCACTGAGTCGTCTCAGACCGATATTACAAGCATGCTTCTCAAAAACTGTAGTGAGCAGAGATTTCGTGAACAGATCTGCCAAATTGTCACTTGAACGAATTTGTTGAACACTTATCTCCCCATCCTTTTGAAGATCATGTGAGAAAAAGAATTTTGGTGATATATATTTTGTCTGATCTCCTTTTATATATCCTTCTTTTAATTGTGCGATGCATGCAACATTATCCTCGTATAAGGTCGTAGGTATTCCCTTTTGAAAAGGTAATCCACAAGATTCTCGAATGTGTTTGACAATAGATCTCAACCAAACACATTCTCGACTTGCTTCATGAATAGCTAAAATCTTAGAATGATTAGATGAGGTGGCTGCTATAGTTTGTTTCATGGAGCGCCATGAAATGGCAGTACCTCCATATGTAAATAAGTATCCGGTTTGCGATCGACCATTGTGAGGATCAGATAAATATCTTGCATCTGCATATCCAATTTTGACTAGAATCACGTACTTCTGGTACGTTGAATCCTTCTGGGATTCTCATATAAATGTCACTATCCAGTGAACCATATAAATAGGCTGTAACAATATCCATAAGACGCATATTCAACTTTTTATGTACTGCCAGACTTATCAAATATCGAAACGTGATTGCATCCACCACAGGAGAATATGTCTCTTCATAATCAATACCAGGTCTTTGAGAAAAACCTTGTGCGACAAGTCGTGCTTTATATCTCACGACTTCATTTTTCTCATTTCGTTTACGCACAAATACCCATTTGTATCCTACGGGTTTCACCCCTTTGGGTGTGCGGACTATAGGTCCGAAAACTTCACGTTTCGTAAGTGAATCTAATTCAGATTTCATTGCGTCTTTCCAATTTGGCCAATCTTTTCTATGCATGCATTCCTTGATAGATTTTGGCTCTAAATCTTCTTCATCTTCCATAATATTTAGTGCTACATGGTAGGCAAAAATATCATCGACGATAACTTCATTTTGGTTCCATTTTTCTCCAGTCATAACATAATTTATTGAGATCTCATGATTATCACAATGTTCAGGTACCTGATCTTCCATTGGAAGTGACTCATCTAGAGTCTGCCCTTCCTTGATATTAATATTGACTAGGGACTCTTCAGGAGTCAAGATATCCTCAATTTGACCATCTTGATATTTTGCTCCTTTTCTTTTACGAGAATTTTTATCTTTGGAACCAATAGGTCTACCACATTTAATAGGTCTACCACATTTAATAGGTCTACCACATTTAATTTGTGCCTTATTTTCATTGGCAGTAATTGATCGTCCTTCAGGGACATCAATTCTAAAATGAGCATTAGCAGCCAGAATATGTGACTTAGTCACTCTCTTTGGGTCAGCAAAAGCGTCTGGCAACTAATTAGCTAAATTCTGCAGATGAATTATCTTTTGAACTTCAAGTTCACTTTACTTTGTGCGAGGATCTAAATAACACAATGATAATTCATTCCAGCTAATATCTTTTTTAGGCTGCTTAGTTTCTCCCCCTAATGTTGAAAATATTGATTCATCGAAATGACAATCGGCAAAACGTGCCGTAAATATATCTCCAGTACGTGGCTCAATGTACTTTATTATCGATAGAGATTCAAACCCAACATATATTTCCAACCTTCTTTGGGGTCCTATTTTAGTGCGTTGTTGTCACGCCCCGGAAATAGGCATGGCAACCGCCATGGAGAGAAAATTCTCCGTAAGGCTCAATTACTCTTAAAGTAAGATAGAAAACAAACATCTTTAAATGTTACATCTACAATAGTAAATAAGTGTTTATCCAAAATATAAATATCGTGTCGTACAATGCATGCATCTGCTCTTAATTCTCACTCTCGAATCGCCCTTTAGTATCTGAGACAGCAGCGCACATTAATGAGGATACGCATCTCAGTAAGTCGGTTAAAACACATAATTCATACATCAAATCCTATAACAGATTTAATATCAAATCATACATAATAATAACCCTTCAATCAAGCAGACATCACAGCTATACACTCGACCAATGAGAACATGTAAAACATGTAATGGACACTCAACAATGCTCAGGCTAAACACATAGCATATCACAGACGAAACTCCGGAGTACGACTATCGAGAACCTGTGAGGCACAGAAGACATATCCTTCACGCTAAAGACACAGAAACGGAAGGACAGTCTCACCACAGGGCACAGATATCACCGGTGCTCACATAGAGTACAAAATTTATCCAGAGTACTCTACGGGCACAGAAGCACCGGGATAATTCAGACCAGAACAGACAAAACAGATACCAGTCAAACAGAACAGATCACATGGCCAGAATACAAAACGAATACAATCAGGTAGTCCAACATCACCATAGCACATAACATATACCCACAACAGTCATACATCTCAAATACGAACCACATACCTCTCAAATATGGGCAGAATATGTCCCAAATACGACCATAATACTCCCCACATACGATAGAAAAAAAACACATCAATTACGATATGAAAGATAGAGAGGTTCGCCATATAATACGAGAGCTTCACCTATGAACCTATCATCGTCAACTATCAAAATAATGCCTCGAAAAGTAGCTAGATTTACACGTCTCTATCATACGAAATATATTCTATTTCAATTTTTATAATTCATGCGGATTAAAGCCATTTCTCGATTCATACGGATTAAAGCGCTCTTTCGATTCAATTGAAAATATATAAACAGTACCAATTCCACAAAGGTAGAAAGCATATAATTAAATATGAATTCCATATAAACAGTATCATAACAAAAATGTAAGATCGGAAATGACTAACAACTAAAGTTGACCACCAAGATATCGAAAAGACCTTTTAACAATCTACTTATCCACCGAAGCGCAGGAACATAAAAAAATATAAATATTAACGATCCACCAAGACCCACCCAAACATCAACCTCACTTTCAATCGATCCTTTGTTTCCATAGCACAGAATGTTCATTTATTAATTACAGTTAGTCGCAAGCGATATTACCTAAAATCAATGAACAAACCCTAACACGATTCACCAGGAAATAAATTGTATATTAACAAGCTCGCAAACGGGAAGACAATCACATCACACATATAATAATGGAAACAAGTAGGACATCAAACAACATACGAGTAAGTCAGGAACCGACTTACCTCCTCTTCGATGATGCATCTCTCGATCCTATTTAATTTGTTCTTGTCCCCGACCCCGAGTAGAATATGGCCGTATGCCTTGTATTTATAGTACATATTAACCTAATTAGGGTTACGTGGAAATTTACCTTATGCTACCTAAAGTTGTTATGAATAACCATACACTACCCTAATTTTTTAAACTAATATCAGATAGATTTTTTGATTCTTACAGTTGTGGTGGAGCAATTAGAATATAAACCGCACATCCAAAAATTCTTAGATAGGAAATATTTGGTTCCTGACCATAAACTAATTGTAATGGGAAAAATTCTTGATAACTTGTTGGTCTGATGCGAATTAACATTGCTGCATGTAAAACAGCATGTCCCCAAGCAGAAATTGGGAATTTCGCTCTCATTAGTAATGGCCTTGCAATTAATTGAATCCGTTTAATAAATGATTCGGCAAGACCATTTTGAGTGTGAACATGAGCTACAGGATGTTCAACATTTATACCAATGGTCATACAATAATCATTGAATGTTTGAGAAGTGAATTCACCAGCATTATCAAGACGAATGATCTTAATGGGATTATCTAGAAAATGAGCTCGTAATCGAATTAACTGAGCTAGTAATCTCGCAAACGCCAGGTTACGAGTTGATAATAAAGATACATGTGACCATCTAGTTGATGCATCAACTAATACCATAAAGTATCTAAATGGTCCACATGGTGGATGAATAGGTCCACATATATCACCATGCATACGTTCCAAAAATTCAAGAGATTCAACCCCAATTTTAGCTGGTGATGGCCTGGTTATTAATTTGCCTTGAGAGCATGCAGCGCATGACAATTCATTGGATTGAAAAATCTTCTGGTTCCTTAAAGAATGTCCACATAAATTGTTAATAACTCATCGCATCATTATTGACCCGGGATGGCCCAACCGGTCATGCCAAATTACAAAATCAGTAAACTTCTGGTTTATTGTTGCATGTGCCTCAATTGCACTAATATACATATAATATAAACTACATGAATAAGCGCGTAGCTTTTTCAACACACACTTTTTTACCCGAAATAATATTTGTAATATAGAAATATTCTTTATTTCTTTCATTTGTTATCTCAACATGATACCCATTTTGGCGTATATCTTTGAAACTTAATAAGTTTCTTTGAGACTTAGGAGAATATAATACATTATTTATGCAAAAATTCGTACCTCCAGGTAATAATAAAATAGCTCTTCCGGAACCTTCAATTAAATTTGCAGTACCTGATATAGTACTAACATTTGTCTCTAGCATTTGCAAATGAAGGAAATATTTATCATCCTTAAGTATGGTGTGCGTTGTGGCACTATCTGCTAAAGACAGATCTCTTTCTCGAGTAGATGAGTCAACTCGTGCCAATTCCATACTCATTATAAAGAAATATTTATATTAAATTTAAGCAACGAAAACACGATGAGGAAAAATTTACATGAGACATTACCTTAAAATTAAGGACCGATAATATGATAATGGAAAATGCCAGGAAATATACTTAAGAAATGAACAAAAACATGGATATTAAACTGTTATTCAATAAGGAAATCAGTAACATCCAAAATGAGTGAGGTCATTGTGGCCAAATTGAGGGCTACCATCCATATTCATAATGCCAGAGCCATCATCTTGATAAAGCTCAACTAGATACTTTGGTGCACGACAGGTGCGAGCCCAGTGGCCTTTGCATCCACAACGATGACATGAATTTTCCACTTTTATTCCACTATCACCATCTCTTCGTGGTTTCTTCTCTTTGTTCTCCCACTTCAGGTGGCGAGCCGTGTTCTTAAAATTACCACCACGGTAACCATATCCTCCACGATCATTATCATGTCCACGACCGCGACCCCGGCCTATTAAATTTTGTCACATTCACTTCAGAGAATGGAGCATAAACAGTTGGACGGGCCTCTATAATTAAAATTTGTCACATTCACTTCAGGGAATTAAGCATAACTATTAAATTTTAGTCCAGAAATCCAATTGCAATTAATCCAGGGACCAAAATATAGTTTGTCAGAAAAAACAAAAATTTCAGAAACATCCAAAATCTATGATAAGTAATTCTTGCCCGTGATGTGGAGAGCCACAAAATCAAGTTTGGCGAGGTTTGACATTACAATACTATCATGAGCAAATAGATTATATTAGATTTGATTTATCATAGATAAATATAATTGAGATAAAATTATTATATAAACATATCACAAATTTAAGGAAACAAATGATTAAATTGATATTCTGTCCTTATTTGAAAATACAAAGAAATATAAAGTACTAATCTGTAATTATGTTCTCTTTCCTTTTTTCTTTTCAGCGCGCATAATATCTGTTTAGTACTTATTAGTTTGACGCGTGTGCAAGCAAGGACAAATTTGATGTTCAATGTGTAAACTTACAGTTCAGTCCTTGGAAGTTTCTCGCGTGTGCGAATAAGGGCATAATCCCAATCTGTGTGCACAGGACAATTACACATAGGTACCAGAGGTTTCTAATTATTTTATGAAAGGACAACAGAAGGTTTTTTCATTAAAACATTTTACCAAATAAATCTGATTTTTACAAAAAAAATTTATAAAATTATTTTCTTTGAGGAAATCATTTATAAGCAATAACATTAAGAATCCAACAAGAATGAATAATTATAAATTGTAAGAAAAATTAAGCTCAATTCTTCTCAAGAAATTATTGAGTCTTGGTAGAGACTTCGTGTTGATAACGTGTTATAAACTTTATCGGAAATAAGTAATAGTAGAGAAAAAGAGTAAGAGAGGAGAGTATGAACTTCTCATTAATAGATCAAGAATGTATTCTATTGGTAATACAATAAATTCTATTTATAGGCTAAATGGAGAAGGTGGATGGAGAACATGGATGAACCTACTAACCCACTAAACATGGAGGAGAACATGGAGAAAATCATGGAGAAGAACATGGAAAACATGGAGGGAGGAAATGGCATCCATAATTAATACATAATACACAACTCAAATATGTTCCATTTTTATCAACCGGAAAGATTGCTACCCATTAGTATTCTATGCTTGAAGCTTATTACTAGTATAGAAAACTAATGGGTATCAATGTATCGGTATTGAATTGAAGTATCAAAGGGCGAGTACTGGTTTTGGCCTATCAAAAAGAACATAGGCGAGTACCGGCCTACACCTTCCACACGAGCCGAGCCAAGGAAGTTACTAGGTGAAATCCCGGAAAAACTCCCAAGGCGAGCTAAACCCGACGAAGACTCGTGGTCACTTTCGAACCTCAATAATCGGTATTAAATATTTGTTAAAAAAATGTTGTTAATTTTTTCAATTATGTTATCTGAATTAAATCAGATTTTTTTTTGAAAGGTATCAGAATTAACTAGCTAATTATGCAGTTACGACCTTCGACAAAGAAAATTTCACGAAGACCAATTCATAGTGACCTCGGAGAAGAGGAATACGTGCACAACAAGAAGCCCTTAAGATTTTTTATTTTTTTTTCATGAAAGCCGTAACAAGAAGTTTGGTCTGTCCAAATAAATAGTTAGATTGAATATTTTGGCACAAAGATAACCGACAAATGCAGAGAAAGAATATAGAATTCCTGCCATTTCCCAACTCCAATTATAAAATGAGTGGTCAACGGCTAATAGGGTAGTAGACAAGACATTTCGTGCTTTTGAAAACTTTACAAGTCAAGTGATTTTAAATGGCTAAAAATAACTTATAAATACTTAGATTAATTAGTAAAAAAAATATCTAACATAATTAAGAGATTTCAATTCAAATAATTAAAAATGTGTGACTGTTAAATTATTGTTTAGAAATATTAATCATTCGAAAACTCCATCCAACTAAATTTGAACTAGTTATTCCATTACCCTACTAGTCACTAGTCTTTTTTTTAAGGAAAAGTCACTAGTCTACTACTGCACCCAGTAAGTGATTGTCAGGACAGAAAACGATCGGGAAAGCTACTGCCCGCCGACCAGAGTGAATAAGACTATCCAGTATCACAAATCACCAACCTAGCAAAATAAATAATTAATTTTTCTTTTACTATATTTAATTCAATCTAATTAAATATTTTTTACGCACTATAATAACCCAACTCAACCTAAGTCATGGAGTAAACAATTAATTTTTCTCTCATCCACATATTATCTACTATCATTTTTAGTTTATATAAAAATTACGAGTATGAGTTTCGATTGGAGAGCCACAACTTCTTATTACAGAATCCGATTGAGTTGATTCAAGTTGCTTTGCGAATGTGAGACATGTATATAGAACTTTTTATATTATGACTTCTCCAAATTCGGAGCGTAAGAATGTCAAAAATATGTTTGAAGTCAATAGTCGATAGAGTTACGATCACGAGTTTCGGTTTAAGAGCCACAACTTCTTATTACAGAATCTGATTGATTCAAGTCGCTTTGCAAAGGTGAGACATATATCTACAATTTTTTAGATTATAACTTCTCCAAATTTGGAGCGTAAGAATGTCGAAAATATATTTGAAGTATTCGACTGAGTTACGAGCGTCCTAAGTTGGAATACAAGATTGTGTATTAAAATATGTCAATATTGGACTATAATTGTAGAGATTTGAAAAATATGAATTTTTATATTGTTAAACATAACTTCAATATTTTTAACTACACAAATAATATACGAATAAAATTGTGCCAAATATAACTAAATAAATAAAAATAATAATATAATAGTGGGAGCCGAGCCGTGGTCAGCAGCTATCAAATGCTCTTCGGCCCGACCCCATTTTCTTTTGCCTTTTTTCTCCCTTTTCCCTTGTCTTTTGTGCTCGACCTCGGCCCCTGACCATCGTAGTGGGTAGTCAAATAAAAAGATTTTGAAAGTGAAACAATGGAGAATCTTTTTGTGGGGTCCACGCGTATTACTGGCCCCACCCGGCTCCCAACAAAATGCGGACTCATTGACATGACCGGTGCCTTTTTTATCTTTCCTTTTGCTTGATCACGTGGGTTACTACCTTTTATTAAATTTTTTTATGAAATTCGATTATTTATTGAACTAATTAATACATGTATTGTTGCATTCTTAACATCCATACATTTTTTTAAGGGATTAACATCCGTACATTTTGTTTCTTATCATATCCTCCTACTAGCGGGGATGGATTTAGTCCTGGATGTGTAAAGTGAATCAGAAACAATTTGGATAAAAAAATAATTATTAGATTAATTTTTTAAATCATGTGTAAAATCTAACGGCCAATATTAAAGGAGCAATTTCGTACTTTTACCAACCTCTCTCTCTCATGCCTCTCAATTCAGAAAGCTCCAACCCTAAACTCTCTCTCCCCTTCTCTCTCATACTGTACGACCTTCCACAAAGAAAATTCACGAAGACCAATTCATAGTGACCTCGGAGAAGAGGAATACGTGCACAACAAGAAGTCCTTTAGATTTTTTATGAAAGCCGTAACAAGAAGTTATGGTAATATTTTGGCACAAAGGTAAACGAAAAATGCAGAGAAAGAATATAGAATTCCTGCCATTTCCCAACTCCAATTATAAAAAAGAGTGGTCAATGGCTAACAGGGTAGCAGACAAGGAATTTCGTGCTTCTGAAAACTTTACAAGTCGGGTGATTTTAAATGACCGGAGATAAATACTCAGATTAATTAGTAAAAAAAAATATCTAACATAAGTAAGAAATTTGAATTCGAGTAAATAAGAACGTGGTACTGTTAAATTTTTGTTTAGAAAAATTAATCACTTATAATAAATAAATGGATAAATTATTCTCGGATCCCCGGTCTATAGTAAAATCATCTCTCCAGGGCAGGGATCTCCCGGCAATTTACCCTAAATAAATTCTAGTATACTACTACACCAAGTAAGTGATTGTGGGGACAGAACGACCGGGGAAGCTACTGCCGGCGACCGGCGTGAATAATAAAAAGATTTTGAGAGTTGAAAGTGACACGATGGACAATCCTTTTGTCTGCATAGTACTACTATTCAGGTTTATTGCGAATACGGTGCTCAAATTTTTTTTATTGCGAATCCCGTGTCCACTACTAGTTAAAAAGCCGTATGCTGAATCAGGATACGGTTTTTTAACCGGTATCCAACCAACATACGGTTTTTTAACTGATATCCAACATTCGGGTTTTTATCGGTATGTTGGCAGGATACTTGTTAAAAACCCGTATGTTGGTTGATAAGGTTTGATCCGAAAAATCGGATTTTTTTTTCTTGCAGGTGTTAAAATCTCCAACAATTACTTGGAGGGTTGGTCCGAAAACACACGAAAACGCACAAAATAGAGCGTTTGTTGTTGAAGCTACGCAAGAAAACGCTACTTTTTAGGCGTTTTCATGCTTTATCTTTTTTTTAATCCTTTCTTTCTTTCGATTTTCTAAAAGTTTGTTGTCTAGTATTAATAGAACCTTTATTTTTATAACTACTTATCTCGATTATTTATTTCAATAATTTTGTTGAAAAAGCTTGTAATTATCTTCATTATTCATAATTATCTTAATTTTGTTTAAAATGTGCATTTTTTGTTTCAACAGATTTTCCAACGTGCCTTTTTTTGTGGCAAAATTAAACCAAAAGCAAGATAATTACAATATAATTTGTGCTGGAAAAATTAAACCAAAAACAAGATAATTACAAGAAATAGAAAGGTGTGTGCTGGCAAAATTTGTGCCTTTTTAAATAAAAATAAAGGTTCTATTAATACTAGACAACAAATATATTTCTTGTAATTATCTTGTTTTTTATTTAATTCTGCCAAAAACGCACATGGGAAATATTATTGAAACAAAAAATACACATTTTTCAATAAAATTAAGATAATTACAAATAATCAAGATAATTACAAACTTTTTCAATAAAACTATTGAAAAAAATGCACATTTTATTGGCAAAATTATATAAAACGCACGTGGGATACCGGTTAAAGATATATCGACCAACATACGGGTTTTTAACAGGTATCCTGCTAGCATACCGATTAAAAACCCGTATGTTGGATACTGGTTAAAAAGCCATATGTTGCTTGGATACTGGTTAAAAAGCCGTATCCTGGTCCAACATACGACTTTTTAACTGGTAGTTCTACGTGGACACCGGATTCACAATAAAAAAATTTGAACACCATATTTGCAATAACACCATGCACACAAAAAACCCAACAAATGTGAACTCGTTGACCAATGACCGGTCCCCTTTTATATCTCTTTCCTTTTGCTTGACCCTGTGGGCTACCGCTCTTTTGTTTATTTATTTATTTCAAAAATATTTTGAACTCGAATATCTATTAAACCGATTAATACACATATAATATCGTACACAAAATATCTGTTTCAAATCATATCCTCCCATACAACGACCCTCTTTTTGTTATATTGTAATCTCTGGGCCCAGCACTTTTTTCCAGTCTAGCTAAATTAATGTCTCGTCTTGACTTGGGTCGTCTATTCATGTAGAGAAGGGAGGCCCACTTGTTAATATGGCTTGTTAGATTCTTTGTATGGAACCAAGTAATTATGTGATATTCAACGGTTTGCTCTGTCTATTAGCTAATGACGTTGATTAAAACTTATTTGTTCTTGTTCATTCTCTATCATAACAAGAAGGACTTCACCGAGACAGAATGGATCAACTTTTAAATCTTGGCTGAAATTTCTTTCTTGCGTTTTATTTGATATGAATTGGACTAGGTTTATGTACACGAACAAGCAAGCTAGAATTTACAATGATCAAGCTAGAATTACTCGTCAAGCCAGTCAAGGCTGAAGCATTTCTCTGCAACCTGAACATGCAGGTTGGACCTCCCTGCATCTTTCCACGACCAAGACACTTCTTCATCACAAATCACAGAGCGTAGGGACTGCAACGACGCCGCGGATCTCGGTAGATCCCATATCTGAGGGCACTCCCTCATGTCGATCTTTTCCAACCCGGACAACCTCCCTATCCCTTCGGGGAGGCACTTGAGGCTCACACATTGCGAGATGTCGAGGTACTTCAAGCAGAGCACGTCGCATACGGATGGAGGAAGCGTCTTCAGCGTCGGGCAGGCGTATAGCCGTAGGATGTGTAAGGATCTAAGGTCACCCAGATTGGATGGAAGCTCGTGGAGGTTGTGGCAGTTGGTGATACTGAGGCTCTTAAGCGAGTGCAGGCTACAGATGCCTGGAGGAAACTTGAACATGTCATCACAGTGGTCAATTGTCAGCTCCAAAAGAGAAGGGAAGATTTCGGATAGTTCGAATGCGGATTGGTCGAGGCTGTTTTCGATCTTGCATAGAACTAGAGACATCTTTCTCAGCTTCTTCAATGGGACGGTGGACTCGGTTAAACGAGCAAGTGAAACCTTTTCGAGCCATAGGCTTCTGAGGTTTGCCAAATTGGAGAAAACTGAGAAGTTTCCTACTGTTGCATTGGAGTTGGTATAGTTGATCACTATCAGGGCCCGAAGCTTTCGCATCTGATCGATGAACGGAGGGAGGAAGTACTCTTTACCCGCGAAGTTCAGGATCAGAACTTCGGCTTTCGGGAATTCCATGCTTGGCCAGTCCATTTCTCCCATTTCACCTGTATGGATAGAAACAATTTGAGCATTGAATGGTTGATCACAACTTTTCTCCCACTCTCTCGGGATCTCGGCTTCTCTTCGTGGCATAAGTAGCCGGCTGCGATCCGTTACCTCTCCGTGGCTGCTCAGATGAATCGCGAGGTCGCGCAGGACATCGTGCTGCGTGACCGAGATGTCATAGTAACAGCTATAAACATCTCCAGCCCTCGGATCCTTCACGAGAGTGACGAGATTCTTGTCCGCGAGCTCCACGAGGATGGCAAAAGCTTCCTCGTTGTCGAATCCATGAATCTCAACCCACATGTTGATGAGCACATCGAGCGGGATCTTCTTGTCTTCAGGGAAGCAACCCAAATCCAAGAAGCACTCCTTGACCTTCTTCGGCAAGAAATCGATGCTGATCGCCATCCTATCCAGCACCTTGTTCTTATGGAGATCACAGATAGGCTCGCCTCGCGATAGCCTCTTCTTCGCGCTCGCCCAGTACATCTCCGGCTTATCTCTGAGCGAAGCTCCGATCACTTTAAGAGCCAGGGGAAGCCCTTCGCACTCGTCTACAACCTGCTTCACTAAGTTAGCATCAGCTCCAAGAGGAACTGATCTCTGACCAAAAGCAGAGAGGCAGAATAAGGCCATTGCTTCACTTTCCCTTAGAAGCTGCACTTGGTAAGTAGAGTTGAACACTGTCGGGAACCTGAACCGCGAAACCACGAGCGTCTTGAGCCCGGGGGCATGGGAGACGAGCTGTTCGAGATGCGAGAGCGACCACACGTCATCGAGAACGATCAACTTCTTGACGCCTTCAACCCTGTAAGAACCGTACTGTCCGTTCCAGCTCGGGAAGAACCCGTCATTCTCCTGTCCACTTACAATGGCCCCGCCACTGGTGCCAGAGATGAACCTCTTGATCTTGGCCTTCAAGTTGTCCAAGTCCGGGGATTGGGATACCGTCAAGAACAGTATTCTTTCCTTGAAGTAACCTGCCAAAAGAAACAAATGAGATTAAATCGGTAGATAATTTCAAAGGAAAATTCACGGACTAATCTCAAAATAATACATATCTAATTAAAGCAATCTACACACTTACATCTGACTTGATCGTCCCGGCAAACTTGAGAAGCCAAGGTGGTCTTCCCGGAGCCACCAATCCCGACGATCCCAACAACCTTAAACTCCTCCCTATCCATCATCACCATCTCCTTAACCTTGTTCTTCCCGTCTTCCTCCCCGACCGCACCGACCAAATCTCCCACCACCTCCTCCTCCACCTCCACCTCCACCTCCACCTCCTTCTTCACCACCCCTCCGATCTTCATCTCCCCGAGCCGCCTCTCCAGCCGGTCGAACCGCTCGGCGGACTCGAACCTCAGGTGGTGGACGTCAGCCATGACGTGGGCCTGCATGGGCCCGTTGACGAACATGCTGACACGTTTCTCGAGCCGCTCCATCTTCCGGGCGAGCTGGAGGTTCTTGTAGACGTTCCAGCGCTTCGAGTGGAGGACCTTCTCGGCGAGCTCGAGGCCGTCGCGGAGGGTCTCGGAGAGGCGGTCGAGCTGGGATTGGCGGAGCGCGGGGAGCTCGACGCCGGAGTACTTGGCCTCCTGGATGATTGGCAGGAGCTCGTTGATGCTCGCCGTTAGGGACTCCGCCGTTGACTTGCAGAGCAACGACTTCCTCGAGACTTTGAGCAGCGTCTTTAGGAGTTCGGTCACTATCTCCCCCGCGAAGAAGTCCGTTACTCCCATTGTCGTTATTATTTTTTCTTTCTTTTGTTGGTGATGTTTATGTGGGAGTATGGTTCTCTTCTGGTTTTAATGTTGGGAAAGCGCGGGGAAGGTGGGGGTGGTGGGGCCTTAGAACACCTGCATCAGCAACTTACATATCTAGGGTCACGAATAAACAATTAATTTTTCTTTCATCTATACCTAAACCTAACTTTATTATATATTTTTCTACCCACGTCAGCAACCTAGAGTCATAGAATAAACACTTAATTTCTTTTTCATTCACATATTATCTACTATCATATTTTATTTATATAAAAATTATAATTAATTTACGAAAATGATTATTTCGTAATTATAACAAGAAAAAATAAAATTAAGTAATAAAATTAGGATTACAAAAGTTACAATACAAAATTAGAAAAATGAAAAATTACAAATAAGAAAGATGCAAATTACAAAATTAATCACGATAGCCGAATTTCTGCCAAATATGCTCAATCAAATCATTTTTAAGAGCATTATGAGCGTCTCTATTGCGAAGTTGTTCCCTAACAGTCATATAGGAGGATAGATTTCCGATGCGTTCAGTAGAGAACTGAAAAGGTTATTCATTGTCGTCTTTTTGTTCTTCATTGCTACTTCTTCCAGGTCCATCATTAAGAAATTCTGTCGGATCATAATAATGGAGATATGTGTCTCGTTCATCCTCTACTATCATATTGTGCAATATGATACAAGTCATCATAATTCTACCCATTAAATCCTTGTCCTAAAGAAGACATGGGCGTCAAATGAATACAAAACGAGCTTGTAGAACTCTAAATGCTCGCTCCACATACTTTCTAGCAGCCTCTTAATGTTCAGCGAACAACTTGTGCTTCAGGATTGATGGAGATGTGATTAACTTGACAAATGCATCCCATAGAGGATATATCCCATCAGTGAGAGAATATGCCCTATTATTTTGGCGACCGTTGACGATATAACTCACTTTTGGTGCCTTCTAAAACATCACTAAAGACAGGAGATTGGTGAAGCACATTAATATCATTGCACGTACTTGGTGTTCCGAAGAAAACATGCCATATCCATAAGTCATATGATGCAACTGCTTCCAAAATAATTATTGTCTTTCCACTCCTTCCTGCATATTGCCCAGCCCATGCATTATGACAATTTTGTTATTCTCAGTGCATGCAGTCAATACTGCCTATCATGCCGGAGAATCCACATTTTTCCCTGGCGTGAAGTAGTCTTGCCAAATCTTGTGCATTGAGCCTTCTCAGGTACTCGTCACCGAAGCAGGAAATGACACTTTCTACGAACTTCATGAGAGCTTTCCTTTTGGGTGCTTCACCCATTCTCAAGTATTCATCAACGACATCAGTCGATGTCCCAAAAGCTAACACCCTTATAGCTCCAGTACATTTCTGCAATGCTGAAAGACCTATTGTACCTGCAGCATTTGCTCTTTGTTAAAAATATTCGTCATTGGACCTAACTGCCTCCACTATATGAAGGAATAGCAGTTTTCACATACGAAACCTTCTTCGAAAGATCTCAGGTGGATATGTTGGCTTGTTGGTAAAATAGTCGTTCATCAAGCGCTCCTCACCAACTTTTCATTCCCTATTGACATATCGCCTTGGACGTCGAGGAGTTTGATCTCCCACAATAAGATAAGGATTGACAAGGAATGTATCCTCGATCAAGCGATCAATTTGTTGATTCTGTTCACGGGCTCGTACTTCCTATTCATCAAATTCGATGGTGAATGAAGCACCAGAACTTGAATCAGAACCTGATTCTACTGATGAGTTTTCACTGAGAGACATTTCTAAAGTGAGATGGGTAAATTATTTAGGGTAGGAGTTATGTTGACAAAATAGAGTAAAGAGATGTGAAGATTGTGAAGGATATTGGAAGAAAGTTGGGTATATATATAGCATGTGAATGGATGGGTTGGATGCCAAAGTTGAATTGACAACACAAAAGCTACGAGACAAGAAACAAGTGGAAAGATGGGTTAGATGCCAAAGTTGAATTGGCAACACAAAAGCTATGAGACAAGAAAGAAGTGGAGAGATGGGTTGGATGCCAAAGTTGAATTGACAACACAAAAGCTACGAGACAAGAAACAAGGGGAGAGATGGGTTGGATGCCAAAATTGAATTGACAACACAAAATCTACGAGACAAGAAACAAGTAGAGAGATGGGTTGGATGCCAAAGTTAAATTGACAACACAAAAGCTACGAGACAAGCAACAAGTGGAGAGTTGGGTTGGATGCCAAAGTTGAATTGAAATTACTAAATTACATGAAATTAAAAAAAATTACATGAAAGTAAACTAATCACTTTCCAAACACAACTGATATCAGATAGTTTTTCATCTCTTTTTCTTCTGGGGATAAGTGAGGTTTCGCAAGCAAAGTATTCAACAGATTATGATTCACCTCCATTTTCTTCATTTCTGCCTTTTTTTGTTGTCGATCGATTCTATTTTACTACTTTTATTTCTCCAGCTCTATTTTATTCTTCATTAGTTCAATTTCAGATTCTCTGGTGATTCTCAATGCACAAATTTCTAAAATAGCTTCATCAGATGCCTTACCATTTCCTTTTCTTTTTTGGCAGCATCTCTATCCATAGGACGGGGCATTGTTCAAGATCCACTCTTTGGAGTTTCTGGGCTGGAGGGGATTGAATAATCTCCATCTTCAGTAGTCCTAGATCTTTTTGAGCTTCTACCACTTTCTACATGCTCCTCTTTATTCTCCGGAGGAAAATGTGTGGAACCATGACCTAGGTGTAAATGCCACTTGGGATGTTTATACATAACTTCATTAAATACTTGCTAGTCAGTAAACTTTTTGCCAACATCCCCTTCATAAATTGCATGAGCTTCTGTTTCAACTTCGGCCATGCTCATTCCACTCTGTTTCGATCATATGCTTGTCGGTATGCACCAATCCATTTGCCTGCATTTGCACTGAGTCATTTCATACGACTTTTCATTGCAGTCACATTTCTTTCATGGATCTCTTCCGACTTTTCTGCTCGAACCTTATCGAACAAAGTAATCACTCATCCCCAGAGGGAGCCAGCAGTCTGATTTTTTTCACGTGCGGGATCTTTGCTAGCGAAGATCCAAGATGACATTAGGGCAAAGTCTTCTTTGACAGCCCAACTAGTTGCTGCCGTCTTTTCAGTTCCTTTGTTGCTAGGCGCATCGTGAAACAAATTTTGCGGCATAATTTGTGGGCTTTGATATTGGTATATTAAAATTTGGGAAAGATTTAGAGAAAATTGAGTGTTATAAAAAGATTGAGAGGTCGAATACTCTCCACAATTTAGATAAGATGAAGGATTATCAAATCCGAATGGTTGATAGTTTGAGAGAACAGGATCATTTGGGTCCATAGTGAAAATAATATGAAAGAGATTAGGAAATTAAAGAAGATATTATGTAGTGAAAGAAGAGATAATTTTAGATTGGTTGTGAAAATATGTTAGACACTTGACTCTATTTTAACCACACAAATAATACCCGAAAAAATCTATTTATACAAATAAAATTGTGCCAAGTGTAACTAAAGTAGATTAAAAAGCCAAAAAAAAATTACAATATTGGGGGGCAGAAGCACGCGCCCAAGGGCTGTCAGGTCCTAAGGGGTACGCTCCTACCCCCATTTCCCATCATTTTTATTATTATTAAACAATTCGTGACCCCCTTGTGGGAGTCACTGATAAGGGTGATCTTAGCTCGAGATGGTTATATTTTAAAAATTCATATTTAAGTTAGAAACTTATCTCTATTAGAGATGGTTATTCTAATAATATTTCTTCTAATAAGTAGCTAATGGATGTCCGTCGAGATTATTCAACATGTGGATTAGTTCGAGGCTAGATTTAGGTGGTGTGAGTGTTTCACTGGTCTATCGATTAGTGAATGCTCCTTCTCAACTATCTCGATTGTAATATAGCTTGAGGTTAGGTCTATGTGGTGTATCATTACATTTTTTGGATAGTTAGTAGCGGGATCCGGGTATTTTGTAACCATAAAACTTCTTTTTCCTTTTTTTAACAATAAAAATTGCTATTTATTTTTAACAAATCTTGGAAGAGTTTTTTTAATAAGTAAATTTGTATTAAACCACCAAAAGGTAATTATTGTACTTTTTTTAAAAGTACAGTTTCATTCACCATAAAAGAACTCAGCAAGGGAGGTTACACCATTGTTACAGTACCAAAGGTACCAGATAAAACATATCAGACGCAAAGCAGTGATATGCGATATCTAGGTACGTATCTAAGGTAACACCAAAAGAATGTCAAAATACCAGAAACGCCCCAAAGACGAGACAAACCCAGACCCGAATATACACTTATACAAACGACCACAAGCAAATACCGAAGTCAAGGGGGATCAAAATACCAGTTATGAACTTAACTACAAGCAACAATGTTAAAAGCGTGGAGGATAAAAGAGGCATCAACCTCCTAAGAAAATCCTGCGGCTATTGCGAGACGACATGTCTCAGCTGAAAGCACTTCACGAAGGGCATCGTCATGCGACTCCATACTCTCTATAACTGAGGCAAGGCTAAGCTCCAGCACTGGCCTTCAACTCCTCCCCATGGTCAGGTATGAAGGGGGACCCACCACCAGCTCCTCCGACGGTGCGTACCTCCTTCAACTCCTCTAGTAGAACCCAACCTGCTAGAGATCGAACTGGACCCCGACCTGCTAGAGAGCGAACTGGGGCTTCTTCGGCTTCACCGCTAGGACGACCACTAGGACCACGGCTAGTGGTTCGATGACGACGATGACCGGAGCTCCGATGCCGGGTAGTACGGCTCAAGGTTGAGGAGTTTATCACTGTCGGCTACGAGGAAGAGGGAGAGGATAGCAGTTATCGTTGCCGTTACAACGACTAGTAGCAAGTGGCTGCTTATGGCGGCCGGCCTTGTTTCAAATGTCGACATTTTGGGAGTTTGTTTGGAGAGAGAGAGATGGGAAGAAGAAGAGGGTGGGGAAGAAGAAGAGGGGTGAAGTGTACACGTAGGCACCATGTCATCAAAAAAATCCGATGTGGCTGCTTCACGTGACCGGTCAAGGTTCGGGCAAGACGGGTAGGGTCCGGGCAGCTGCCCGAGCCTCTAATTAATTTTAATTAGAATAATTTTGACTCAATTGATACATTTTAAACTACATGGTACTGATTTAATTTTTTGTAATACCACAGGATAGTTACGTGGACTTTTTCCTAAAATTTATTCTTATTCTGATAAAAATATTAAGAAAACATAAACAAAAATAATAAACTAGAGGAGGTGAGGCCCACTGGACATGGGAATATTCTTGTGGTTTCACGCGGTATTAGGTGATCTATTTTTGTTTTAGGGGATCTATTTGAATATACACTAATGATCAGGGGGAGGTTCTTAAAAAGTCAAAAGATAGACCATCAACTTTAAATCGGCAAAAACTATGCATCTAGGCAATTTTTTTTAATGCATCTAGGCTATTATTGGCTTAGAAATTTTTTGATTAAGGTGCCCAGAGAATCAATTGTCAATGAGATGATAAATAAGGAGAGATCAAATGTAAATGGCACCATTGTTTGCTTTAAGGAAAGTAGAAAAACATAGGAAGAAGCTGATAAATAAAGAGAGATCAAGTGTAAATGGCACCATTGTTTGCTTTAAGGAAGTAGAAAAACATAGGAAGATGTGGAAAAAATGAGCTTGAATAACCTTTTAGGCTGCAATCCTTTTCTTGGTCCTAACATCTGACAACGGATATTTTTTCTATAAGATTAGGATTATTGGTATCGATCACCAGAAAAAGATAAAAAAGAAATTTTAAAAAATTGAGAAATGGAGGAATTTGACCAATCGGCTCGGTTGGCAGATCGATCGATCATCCTATTTTTTTCTTTTTCTCTTAATTCAATTCTAATTATATATATGACATAATATTATTCGTTGAAATAGAAACTAGTGAATATTATTTGTGAGGTTATAAAAATTAAAAATATCTTTTAATAAAAGAAAAAAAATATGAAAATTAGTATTTTTCAATTTTATATAAATAGAGCTCAATATTGACATATTTTGATGCACAATCTAAACTTCTATCTTTTCTCACTACATAATCTCTTTATGTTTCATAGTTCTATTATTTCTATTTGTAATTTATCATTTCATGCATCTATTTGTAGCTTGGTTTATTTTTTTCTAATTTTGTATTCTAACTTTTGTAATCTTAATTTTGTTATTTTATTGTAATTTTTTTCTTGTTATAATTATAGATGCATAATTTTTATATATTAGTTACAATTTATATGTAAACATAAATTGCTTATAGATTATATGTAGATGAGAGAAAAATTAATTATTTATTTGGTGAGCGGACTGAATAAGATCACCAATAAAGATGGTAAAAAGATTGAGAAAATTTGGTAGTATATTGATGAGAGAGAAATTAATTAATTGTTTATTTTTTGGTAGAAATGGTAGGGTCAAGTCCCTATATAAATACGAAAAACAAATCCGAGTATATCATAATAAAGATCTATCCATAGCCCTCGTCATTAATTATTTATTTAGCGATTGGTTTCGATCACCAATAAATATAGCCTAAGGATAAATTTCGTCTATACTTTTACACCTTCTCCACTAACAAATATGCATTTTCCAAGACTTGCTGCATAATTTTATGCATTATTTAAAAAGATATCATTAAAAAAATTACATACAGTAAAACCTCTTTAAAGTGATATTGTTGGGATCGAAGAAAATTATCACTTTGGGAGGTTATTACATAAGGGACGTTTATATTTTTTTATTCAAAAAAATTATTTTATTTGTATTCAAGTCACCAAAAAATTATAAATAAATTATAATTATTTCTTTGACCACATTCAAGTCTACAAAAAATATACTAATAACAATCAAACTTATTATCTCATAAAAAAATTTTAATAGTTTTTTCTAAATAATTTATTAACATCTATTTACTATAAAACTTTCATCCAAAAGATACTTATAAATTTGAATAGACTTTTGTAAACTTATCAAAAGCGTCTATATATATAGCTCGCAAAAAATTTTCCATGACCGACAAGATTCACAAAGAACTATGTCAATACAAAAAAGATAACCCTAATTTTACTGAGAATGCGATCACGAAGACTATTCAAAGACAATTCAAAAGATAAATGATGATATAAAAGTTATCAAATAAGCAAATCTAGCACAAACTACCATCTTAAAATATTTTTCAAATTCACAATGTATGTACAAATATATGAATTTATTCAAAATATTACTTTGTGCAAAAATAGGGACCGAAATTTTGCACTAACATTTTCTGAAATGTATCAGTTATTACGATAGAGGAGTTATTAAATATTAACAATGGTCCCGACTCTGGACCGAAATTTTTTATCAATGTAGAGAGGTTATCACTTTAAAGGAGATCGCTTTATAGAGATTTTATTGTATTGAGATCTAATTGTGTTCGATCCCAAAAATAAAAAAATTCAAAAAAATGCATTTTCCATCCTTCCCCTGTCCCCATGAAACAAGTCTACCGTCAAAATGCCGTTTCGTCAAACACACAGAAAACCAAAAGCACAAAAGTACGCTCAATATATTCTTATTTGATTTATTGCCTATGCTTATTTTTTAATCTATAATATTGAGTAAAACATTATCAAATAATATTTTCTTCAGCAAAATTTGAACTCAAATTTTTTTTAACAGAATTGAAATTTCTTACTACTTGTATAAACTCATTAATTAAGTTTCATTATATACACTTGACCCATCATTTGTCAACTTTGTTAATGGACTCGTAGTTGATTCTCACTTGCAAAGTGGCCTTGTCTAAAATTCAAGAGCACTGAAAATCATCATTAATACGAGCGCCCAAGGTACTAGAAATCAGCAATGATGAAACCCAAATCAAAAGCCATGTCACACATTGACAAGATGGCTAATTGCCCACGAGAGACGGCAATTGCCGAGAAATTAAGCATCCATGCATACCACCAAGCCAGGCCCGTTGACCACGTAAATGTCGATCCTACCCCCAATGGTGAAATATCATGAATACTTCCCTCAGGTCGAGTACTATCAATTTTTCTTTATTTAGTGACAAACTTTTTAATAGTATTTTTACTCAAGACTTCGTTAAATAAATCGATGTCACTTATCACTTGTATCAACTTTCACCACCTCACACAGTAAAAAATTCTACTGTTGATAAAACATGGGAGACACTGACATTAAATCATTTTTTTGAAGAAGACATTAAATCATTTGACCATATGTTAAGTTATCACGTGTATCACTCCAGTCCATTCTGATGGCATTCGTGACCGACGACCGGTCCGAAAATAGCGTCAAATGGACCCATTAGGTCATGTAATGCAATGAACCTAACTATCAAGTAAGAACGCGACAGGGTAAAGCTAGAGTGAAAGGTTTTCTTCCTGCCATTGGAATGACATGTTAAACCGGCAAAGTGGAGTCCTATTAATTATCATGAGATTCGGTGGATTTGGATTCACTTAACTAAATTTTGAATTTAAATCTAACGAATGTAAAAATATTATTGAGAAAATTACTTTTAAATAGAGTACAACATTACTCGAAATTCCGGATACAATATACTCACAAAAAAAGTGGAGCCCTATTGGCTCGTTGACTCCTTACCAGTCGCAACAACTAAATTGCCAGTGCTTCCGCTGTGCCCTCGCCTTGAAGTCTTGGGTTCTTTCTACTTCAACTTGTGAAATGGATAATGGCGTGCATGAAACACTATGAGATGACCTCAGAAACTGTTTGTTACAGCCATTTATGGATTAGAATCCTTTATCTTTATTTTTTTCTTCTAAATTATAATATAATTTTCAAATATTTTGTAATATATTTCAGTTATTAATTATACTAATTCTGAAATTTGAAATATATAAAATCTAATTTTCTTTATTGATACACTAGATATTTCATGATAATCTACACAAATTCATTATGTTTATGAATTTGAAATTGGAAAGAAAAAATCTTCTACCATTTAACTTAAATTGTAGAATTTGATGTTTCATTATTTTTTGAAATTTTTATTGAATATTGACGTGTAACATATGAAATGTCTTGTACTTCTGATTTATTTGTAATATATATATAATTAAAATTTTATATTTATAAATTATAGATCCCACAGACCTTGATGGTAAGGAGTCTAATAATGAAAATTTTCAAAGATCAAGGATAGAGAATGAGTCCGACTCTCTAAAATAGGGTATGAGAAGGGTCCTATCCATACAATATCTGACTCGACCCGATCCTACTCATTGTTATCCCTACTATGAAAATGATAAATTCTAAGGAAAAAAAAGAGAGAACTTTTCCTGGAAGCCAAAGTTTAAAAAACGATCCGGAGAGTCGACCCGCTTTAATGTCCGAGTCGCGGCAAATAAATGGCCCGAGCAAAATCATAAGAGCAAATTGTTCTCGGGTCCTTGAGAGAGGGGTAAATAAATGGGCCCAATCGACATCCGAAGGCCCATAACAACGTAGTCGTAGCGGGAACCCAATTTAAAACCCCCTTCTAAATCCTTTTCCCGCTGCTACTCCTTCGGGGCGTACCCTGTACGCCACCACGTCCCTCCCAATTTCCCGTAATGGAAACCCCCGCCGGAGGAGACCAACCGGTCGACATCCTCACCGTCGCCGATCTAATCCGCCGTGGGGCCTACCTCACCGCCACGTCATCCCTAAAACCGGTCCCGGCCGAATCTCCTCGTTCTCCCTCCAGACCTAATCCCCACCCCCGCCCGCCTCCAACACCAATTGATTCAACTAGTGCGCCTCCGAACCCTAACCCTAATGTGATTGTTCCTTTGGCCCGGCCTTCCGTCCTCGTCGGAACGGTGAGCCTGCCCTCCGAAACCCTAAGATGCCCGAACAAGAGCTGCCTCCAGTTCTCCGACGACTCGGCCTCCGTGTGCTGCGACATTCTGGATTTTAGCGTCCACGTCATCACTCTGGGGGACGAGGAGGAGGAGATTAAGACGAAGAAGAAGAGGATTTGTGTCCTTTCTTGGAATTTCATTCCTGTTGAGGAGGGATCGAGAAGGAGCGGGTTCCTGGAGATCATTCGGTGGACCTTCCACGAGCCTCTCTCTCGTTGTTCGGGTTTGGATTCTGTTGCACTGAATTTGAGCTCTTCTCGCTCTTCGGATAAGTTAAAAGCTCGTTATCGGGTCCACGGGTCAATAGAATCGGTTAGTCCGGTTTCAGTAGTCTCGTGTTCTGCAGGTTCCAAGGACTCACAGCAAATGCGAGGTTTTCTAGTCCGAGTATTAATTTGCACTTGTGGAGTTTGTGTTTGTAGAGATAGTTTGGTATCTGATATGGTTGGAGAAGGAGTTCGTCATTCTTTTACGGAATCTTCGTTTGTGTATTTTTTTGGTACCCTTTGGCGTTGGCATCCTGTGATCACGAAGCTTTTGGGTAGGGTTATTGTCCTCACTGGGTTGAGGAAGAAGTTGGTTTTCATTGGGAAAGATGAGTCGGAGTTGATGCTCGTGACTACCAATGTTTCTGTTCTGCATTTGCTCGGGCTAGGTAAGAGGTGTGTACCGATTTTGAGGAAGCCCATAAAAGGTAGTGGCGAATGTGGGGATTATTTCGGTATTGTGAGAGGGGTATACATGAAAGGGAATGTTATTGAATTAGACAATGAAGTATGGCTTCTGCTTACAGATCGGCAATTAAACGTGCCACACAGTCTTAGGGTTGGTGCTGTTGTAAGTGTGATGCTCGTCTCTTTTAAGTCATTGATTTTCTGTTTCCGCCTTCTGGATGTTGATTGCTTTGACCATATGGATAAGTATTTTCCGCTTGTTGGGTTTCATGTTACAGATTATTTTATGGAATGTGCACTACGTACTACATAAAGTCCCTTGGACCAAAGTACTTGTTCTTGGGGCTTGTTTCAGGACCAGCATTCTTGTACAGTCATTTTCTCCGTTGGAAACAGGGTAAATATTTTTGAATCTGCTGTGTTATCAGGTGTCTTGGTATCATTTTCAAAGTCCACTTGATGCAAGAGTACTGATGTTTTTTTTTTGTGTAGCAGGAGCTTTATGAATTCGATTTCACATAGCCAGTTGGGGAAGTTTATTATGGCTCTGTCTTTCTCAGCAAGGTTATGGTATGCACATTTGATATTATTTCAGACGTTTTACTAGTTTGCAATATAGGTTAATAGGCAGTATCATATCTGTCTACTAATATGTTTATTGCCATGGGTTAATTTCAGGGCGATACTGGTTGTTTCATGCTTTTCAAGGAAGCTTGCAGGCATTTTGTCAGAAAGGGAGATTTTGGGATCAAAACATGTAAGTCGTTCTTTACAGCTTGATTGTGACCTTTACTGACTCGCTTATCATCTATTTTAAAGTTTCGACTCTTATTTTTTGTCCAACACTGTTCTAGTTGACTTTTCAGACATGTTTTGAATCTTTCGAAAATGATTACAAGGTGTTATCAGGAAGAAGGACTTGTTCAGAATTTCATTAGATCCCACTTGGCCCCAGGAGCTATTCTTGTTCGGGTAAACTGCTTTGCTCGCTGTTAAATTGACTTGTACATCTTTACTGAGTTCTGCTTAATTCTCATGTTTGCAAGTATTTTTCTTTTTTGCAGTTTGGAATACTGAAGGAATTCTGTAAGCACGAGTTGCTTGGCTGTGGCGGTGAACCTTATTGTCATAATCTTAGATTGGTCAGTTGGGCTTTTGGCACCTTTTGAAGATTATCTATTTTGATTGGACTAGCCTTCTTGGCCTAGCCGAGTTGGTCAGGACCCTCCCTTAGAAGGGAGAGGACAAATGATCAAATCCCTTCACCCCCTTCCCCTTCACCTATAAAGAAAAGCACTTATGACAAGATCCTATGAACTTGTCACATTTCTTCCTAATGGCACTTCTCAGCTATGTGATACCAATCTCATGGTTGTTTTTTCGTCACTTTCCCCAGGTGGCTCCAATCTCAAATTGCCTTCAATATTTTGAAGCCATTTGGATGAAAACTCTTTTCTCATCAGAGAAGCATCGTCGACCCTTTTGCAGTGATTTTGGTAGCAGCCATCTTCGATGTGAATGGAGGCAGGATCACCTGCTCAGGAGGATCCTTCCTAGTAAAAGTGTTGGTGTCATTCTGTTTGGGAGGCTGGAGGTCAGTAATAGGACTAATGCAAAATTCCTGTGGCCGTACTTTATGATCAGATCACAGAAATTGCGTTTGTTGCATCTGATCCTCAAAAAATTGTTTTTCCTGCATAAGCATGCCAAGATGTTTTTGATGTTTCCTTGTACGGAAGCTATGGGTATCAGCTTAAACCAACATAGATGGAAATCTGTTCCCCCCAGCTCACCTAAACTTGTTGGCTCTGGTTATTGCTAAACAAGCTGAGCCCAGTTGCCCCCATGCAGGTCCCCCCGATAGTTTATGTTTGGTCTCAATCATCAGTCCTGTTATCAATACATAATCTTGAGTGCTTATTACTTGTAGATTTAACTTCGCTGCACACAGCTTTCAGTTTGGTTTTTGGCATAAGTTGTTTGGCTTAGTATTATGTATCATTTGGATGGCCAATGGCCGGAACAGTGTAGTTTTTTTCAGGGGTAATTGGTAACTTGACAAGCTTACGTTTTAGTGAATCAGATTCCTGGTCTTCTCTTGTATTGCTTTCAGTTAAATCATTTTTTCCTCGAATTTAGTTTTGGTGTTTCTTGATCATCCAGATTTCAAAGTCATCTGGAAGGTTGCAGTTAGTCGATTCAACTGGCAAGCTTGATGTTGTCATGCCTGACCTACCATCCTCTTGGAAAACAGACATTATTTGTGAGGTGAAAAATGATGTGTCTCACATCTTTCCCTTGTCAGCTCCTTGGATGAGTTGGAAGCTTTTTCAGTGTGAGGTTTTTACCATACTCTTTACAGAGTCTTATTTTTATACTCTTGAAATTCAGGTTGCTGACTACAATCTTATATTAGAGGACCAGCCTCAACTTGGGAATCATCCTGGTTGGCATGACCACGAGTCACTCTCATATAGACATCTCTTTCATAGCAATATATCTGCAAGCGCGATGAAATTGACAACCAGTGTCCATTTTCACTGGAAAAATTTGAACTGCACAAATCTCTCTTTTAATCCACGCCAAGAAAGGCATGACTTCGAAGAATTTTGGAGTGGAAGATTTCATCTTATAAGGACAACGCATATTTTTCCTGTGCTGCAAAAGGTATCCCTGAATTTTTCTGAGTTGATTTACAAAATGGTGGTCTTGTTAGATTTTATTTTCTGTGTTGCAAGACAAGACATGTCGAGAGGAAGTGGGCCATCGAAATGAGCATATAAGAGAAATGTTAATCAAGTATTGTTTTCCATAATCTAATATGTAGTACCTGGGAGAGCAAGATACTGCAAGCGGCCCTACTGTATTTGTAGAGACAATGGTCTTGCCATGGGATCTTGTTCTGGTTGGTAAAGATGAAACCGCACTTGCAGTTCTTGCTGATCCATCGCATGAACCGTGCAGTCACATGCCATTTTTGAAGAAGCGGAAACTTGACAAGACTTCAAGGTGGCCGCCGATTTCAGGTTTAGGCGTTCGCAATGATGAAGTCCACAGCACGAGCAGTTATGATTCTTCCTGGAATACTGAAACCACACGTGGATGTTTGAGTTCCTCGCATGATATTACATGCTCTGTGAGTATTTCTACTGATGGTACCCTTAGCAGATCAGGAAGATTGTGTTGCACAAAATGTGGTGGGGGAGGTGATGTAAATTGCAAACCCAGTGTAGAGATGCTCCTGCTGGAATTTGTTTCTGACAGTATTTTCAAGTGTCAGGTGAGTTACGTCTTTTATTTAGTTTTCAGTTCTTTTATTTGGTCAATTGCGATGTCTGAACAGACTCATACATGATATAAGACATTATGTAATGCTGTTTATCCCAACTGGCACCAAAGTGCTGAGGGGTGAGTTGGGGTTAACGGGCCCAACTGATCCATGACATTCTTTTCCTGTAATGCACCACGTTAATGGTTGTTTTCTGCTTCTGATTGAGGGGTGTTAACTTTTATGGAAATCCAGTCTGTGCAGGTTGGCAACTACTACCTCGTAAAGCACCACACTGAAGAACCCTTTTGTTGTCTCAAGGAGTGCGACAATGTTAGCAAGAGTAAAGTTCTCGTGACATCCAAAATATGTATCTGGAGCGTCTCATTTTTGTCTGATGTAGTTACCGGAAATAGTCAAGCATCAGCTAATGCTTCTCTGGATGATATCCCTTCAAACAATGTAGGGATTTCTGTCGGTGAATGTGTTGAACTTTGTGGGTCATCTAGATATTCAGACGTTTATGTTGATCTCCCTGATAATGTAATTGGTTATGAGAATGTGACGATTGATGAAATATTAGCCGATCTCCATCTTGAGCGGGCTCCTTTCTCTTTGAGCAACACATCTGGAGCTCCTGGTACCAGCTGTCTTTTTCCCGAGGGAGATTTGATATCTGTGCATGGAGAGGTTGTTGCAATTTATGGTCTCGACTGCACTCCTAATAATTTATGGCCTGAGAACCAATTCAATGAACTGCACACCACACTCTTTCAAGAGATGGCACATGCTTTAGACATCCGCATCTTAGTGGACAATCAAATGGTAACTGTACTTGGCTTGCCTTTTCAGCTCTTTTTGCATGTGGTACATGATCCGGAAGAGGCCTGGTCTGAGATGCTCGAGTTTGCTTTTCACTAAACTTTGCATTTTACTCATCTTTCACCATTGACTAGGTCACTGTCTTTGGTTCTCTGTGCAAAGACGTGTGCCCTGTTGGATTTGGACCTGGTGTGACTGCAAATTTTCATCGAGTTCTTAAACCGAGGTTAGCTATCTTCTTTAGCTTCAACGACGCATATATCAATTTAACCACATCCACGGTTTCAATTTTTTTCTGATTTTCTTATTGATAATTCTCATTGTCTAATTTGTAGTGGTCCAGTTCCAACTTTTTTACCTCCAACTTGAAGCTACTTCCATAGGTTAAACTTGGAATAGGTTGATATGTTGTTAAAAGTGAATTACATGTTGGAAATATGCGGTAGTGTTTTGAAGGAAGTACCCGAATATTACAATTACAGTTAACCTGAATCTTTTTGCCAGTACCAGATTTTTTTTAACCATTCATTTAGTTTTGAAAGGAATTCTAATCTGTCATACTAAGTAGTAGTTAGTACTTAGTACCATTATGTGCATGACAACAATCTGGTCATCAGAAATTGATTGGTCTTGACATGATTCACTTGGAATTTGGAAATATGTGAGGAAGAAGCTGGATAGTAATTCGACTACAATTTGATGTCCCTAGTTATGTACTTGTATTCATGGAAAACAATGAGCTAATCATATCCTGTGTATTCATATGCTATGCTGCCATGTACTGCTTGATCTTTATGTATTATACTGTCAATTTGGTTACATATTAGTTTTGATATGAATTGTCAGGCTTCTTTGTCTCTCACTCTCTACGATTCCTAATATTTTCTCCTTAGCTGCTGTTTCCCTGAAAACCTGCTTTATGTGACTCTAATCTCTTAAGCGGGTTGTGTACAGAAATTTCAGCGGAACAGGCAGACTGATGCTTACCCCTGTAACCCTTATCCAAATTCATTCCATAAAGACCGCAAATGGTCCAGTTCATGACAACTTTTCTAATGTTAGATCTGCTTTGTCGCAATCAAATGATGTCTCCCTCAACTTTACTTATGGAATGGCTTTTAAACCATTTGAAGACCTTAAACCCGTGGAATTCAATGGGAGGGTGAGTTACTAGACATCTAACTTCAATGCTTTTAAAGGTGTTTCTTGAAGCATCGCCTTCTAGGCTGCCTGTTCTAAATGTATGAAGAGATTAGTGGTAATGCTAAAGGCTGATGGTTTATTTTGGTTCCATATTTTGTCATTGTAGGTAGTTGCCCTTCATGTCCTGGTCTTGGAGAGGAACATCAAATACGACTTTGATTCACGAGCTTACTCTGTGCAGCCTTTTGTTAATATATCTCTTGCCGCTTTCATACTAGGTATGATTCTTCACAAAGTAGGAATCTATCTGTATTTATTGTACATTTGCAGTCCGCCTTCAATTAGTTATTTGGCCCCACAACTTTGCCTTAATTAGTTGTTTATATAGATCTTTTTGCTTGCTTCATCTGTTATATGGATTGCATTTATTCTGAGATGGTGCAAAGTTAAAATGATTACTTCAATTGAGTGCATTCCACCGAACTACCTTTTTATCAATGTGTATGCATTTACTATTGACCGGAACTTGAAAGGCCTGGTGCTTTTCCACATGGCTTTTGTTTATCTTCTGTTGTTCAATGAGTCCAAACAAGGGCTGGGATATACTTAATGAGAGGATATTGGTTCTGGGTTTAGTTTTGGTCATTTATTGAGTCTATGTACCTAATATTTTTACTCATTACTGCATATAGATGATGGATCATCTTCATGCTGTTGTTGGGCTGATGATGAAAGAGCAGCATCTTTGCTAAGGCTGCATGAAACACTTCAGGCGGGTGCCCTCAGAAGCAGTGGCTGCACAATGAAGAGGGTGGGGCTAGACAAACTGCCGTTGAGAGACATTGTGTTTCATGTTGAAAGAATTGTGAAGAAGCATGGCAGAATCACAATCAGAAATTGTGGATCATTGGTCGATCCCTTACAGCAAGAATTCATGATTACTGTTAGTTCAGAAAATCCAATCAGCTTCTCAGATGAGAAACTTCTGAAGCTTATTGCATTTAATGCTTGCTTCGGAACATTATGGGTAAGTTTCATGTCATCTAGAACAAACAGTGACTCAGGAGTTAATAGTCATCGTGGTAAGCAGGCAGTTCAGGAGGATTTTCCTTGGGTAAGAGGATGACCAGGTTTCTCTTATTTGCAGACAATTTTTGCCAGTTCGATGGAATCCGATGGTGTCAAGAGACTGGAGGAAAAGAACCTTGTAGAGACGGAGATGTCAGTGCACACCATGCAGAATCTGTGGGCTGTAAACGTTTGCCGCATGGATACTTTGAATCAAGCGAAGAAAATTATGCAAGAACTCCAATCAAAGTAAGTTTTCATATCCACTATTAACTGTAGCGACAAGATGACGATGAAGCAAATGTTGTAGCTGTGAGCCTCCTATCATGATGTCTATTGGGTTTCTTTGTTCTTGCCCTCCCCTATCCCGGTGTTAGCCGGTGAGTGTTTGTATACCAAGGATGCCCTTTCGGATTCTTGAAGGGATACGCTTACCAACAACGGGTCAGCCAAAGAAACTCATGCAAATGTAATATCCTCGTGTCTGTGCAGTTACATTTGTGCTGTTAATATGTACAGTTGTACTCCTGATTTGATGTGCAAGGGCACTGCAATTTCTTGATGCTGTTAATTTACAGAACAGAAGCAACTTTTTATCTGTTTGATCGTCAATCAAGCACAGAAAAAGTGACCAGTTTCTTGCCGCACGAAAATGGTGGCCATATGACAAGTGATGGAAGCATTTAGCATTCATTTTTTCTCGGTTGAAATGGTCTTCGTGATTGTCGTTTGAGGTAAACCTTAAACGTGGTGTAGTTACAACCCACTGGCGTCGAGATTAGTTATATCACTGGCTTTAGATTGATTGACTCGATTCTGGAATGGAATGATTCTGGCTGTAGTACAGGCCGGAAAGTTCCGATGCTCGAGTGAGTGCGGAAAGTTCCGATACTCGAAGGTTTTTGCACATTTATGAGCTAAATTTTGATTGTTGGATCGGACACTGTTTAATCCGGTGACTAAAATTGGACATTTTAGTGAAAGTGGTATGCACTAGAGGAAACTGCCCTGTTGTATAAGGTTCATAAGAGTTTGATCCTTTTGTAGGTGGACTTAGTTTGGCAGACAAGTCACCAAAATCATGAGGATCAGTTTTAACCAATGCAAGAAGTTGGGTTCACCGATTAATTTAGGTACGAGTGGTGTAGGATCCTCATTGCTCTAGTTACTACAGTTGCTACCAAACCACTTGCATAGGGTTCTTAAGACATTAAAGAGAAACAGCATAACAGTAACGGAACCATCATTGTCCCAATCCTGATTTGTTCTAATGTATAGCTGCTTAGACTAGAAAGAGTGGTCGCAAGGTAAGAGCTCAACCTGTGTCTCACGAATTCCCACGGAATATTGCAACATGTGCCTGAGCTAGAGAACAAAAGAACCAAACAGGAACCTCTCTACTAGGAAGCCTGAAGTCAATGAGCACAAAAGTTGTCAAATGGGCTCGACAACCAAAGCGTCCCCTAAATGTAGCTGCAGTTTTGTATAATGGACGAAGTCCTGATTTTAAGTTTTGATATATGTTTTCAATTCTTTGGCTATGTAACAAAAGTCTCGATTAGGCCAATAGGAGATGAAGTGTATCCAAATAGGGAAACAATACATCATACAGAGAGAGAGAGAGAGAGAGAGAATCCAAATGAGATTAATTCTACTTTGAATTTAATCTACACTTATTCTTATTCAACACATATCGAGAAACGACTTATTTCAACGTACAAGTACTGGATAGACTGAGCCGTAGCACGAGGACTTAGCATTTTGAGTTTTGAATTTGAATGACATGATGATGTGGGTGTTAAGGTTGTTCTTCTTCTTCTTCTTCTTCTTCTTCTTTTTGCAATTGGATATGCCATGGCATTCCACAGTAACACTGAGAACCTGCAAAAGCTTATAGACAGATATCTTTGAAAAGCTTTTGAACTTTCTTATCCGCCCACTCCCCCTTTAGATTCCCTCAACTGTTCACTCATTACTTTTGCCGTTTTCTCTCGTCCTTTTACTGTCCTTGGGTTCTTTGTCAAAATCATTAGAATATAGTATGTGGTCTCTCCGCTCTTGCATCTGTTTTTCTCTTTGATATTCATAGTCGAGTATTATTGGGTCTTATTTAGGATGTGGTTTTTCCAATAGCGTTTTTTTTACATACGTAAGATTTCAACCAAGATTTCCTTAAATAAATTCAAGTTCCTTACCAGTTGTACAAAATCGCTATATCTCATTAGTTCTTTTCAAATTGATTTCACCCTACCCTTTTCTCTTCAATGTCGTTCTCTTTGTCCAATTAGTTCACTTGGAGTTTCATAGGGCTCATGGAACAGGATACGACTCTTGTCCACTACTCTTCTCTACCTAAACCTCTCTCCTTTCTCTAGACCCACAAAGCTCAGCTGACTCTACAATGTCCATGTCAATGACACCTCCGGTGATGACTGTTACACAGCTATCTCTCGAGAGCCACAGCTCGATCGGCCCGTTAGTTGCTGCATTCGTGGTGGTTGTCATCCTAGGCGTGGCCGCGGTTGTGATAGGGAGGATGTGCTTGGGGAGGAGAATGATGGGGTATGGCCAGTACGACTTGGAGAGCTGGGCGGAGAAGAAATGCTCTTCTTGTATTGATGGAGTTGTTACCACCCCTTCACCGCCTCCGCCTCCTCCAAGTTCGAGCCATTCCAATGCCGCTCCTAGTCTCGCATCCACACCTTCCCAAGCACACTAGGGACCCGTTCAGGTCGACTGCAATTGCAACCTTGACAATGTGGCACCTGCAGAATGTAGTTAGTTGCATTGCCATTGATTGTTGTTCAGGAGGAAGCCAAATTTGTCTAGCTTTTAGTTGTTCTTAGTTAGTATATCATTGGACTTGGACGAGGAAGAAAGTAACAAATTATTTGTCACTAATCTGTTTCTCCATTTCTCTGTTGTTGAGTGCAAGATTGGTACATTTCTTTTCTTTTTCATTCACTTCGTAATCAAACTCGAGTAGTGCAAATGCTCATCACGGTCCGCACAAGACCCGCTCGACTCAAGTAGTAAACGATGAAGCGAGAAGGTAGAGCTATAATGCACTATGAAGGGGTTCAAATCTTGGAAGAGTAAAAACGTTCATCATGATTATATCCTCATGTTCCCACAAGTTGGGAAGATCTCAGAGTTGCCGGTCCATTAAATCTTACATGAAGCTGTATGTTCATTACAAAGGGAAACAACCGGCACAAACTCTTCTTGTAAACCAGATTTCTCGCCCTTGTCCTTGCGTGTTCCTCTGTCAACGGTAATCCGAGTTGTAACTGTATACAACTGTTGCGAGAATGGCACTGATATGCTGCGATTCGGGCGTGAAGTCTTCTACGCGTCGTCGCTCTTGGGCCGCTTCATCTTGAGAAGATGGGAGATTCCCGCGATCACGTGGAGCCTGCTCCTCGGGATGCCCGTCTTTGCTAGCGCATTGCCATTCTTGTCCAGCAGCACAAAGCAAGGAACATATGTAATGTCGTAATGAAGCAGCTGCAAAACAGATGATCAGCTAGTGAACTAGAACAGAATGAACAGGCAACAAAAGCATAATGATCATACGTAAAATGGACATCCAAACTCCCACCGGTTGGAAGAGGATAACAAGACCAAAAAAAAAAAGCAAGGCAGCTGACGAGCGTGTCGATGCACTTCAAAATAAATCGATATTTCGCGCCTCGCAAACTTGTAGTAAGCAAGGACACATATCAGCAGCTTTAACCCGTCAGCTCATGTGCCTAACAACCGAGTCTAGATCCAAATTTTTGACCCTTGCACAATTCGGACAGAAGTTCCATATCCAACCCAATTATAGAAATTTCATATCCAACCCGAAAACTTAGTTGTTGGCCTTGCACAATTCTATCACTTGTGAATTGGCTAAGAACTCACAACTTTTACACTGCGAGATTTAGACTCCATTTGTTTAACCTAAAAATATTTTCCAATTTTAAACAGACATTGGAAAATATTACGTATAAATTATGGAAAATAAAATATTTTCCGGCGAAACAAACAAAAATTATTAGTTGGTCTCATCTGGAGACAAACCTAGTTAGCACGAAAGTGAATTGTTCTAACTTAATCAGTTCGTTCTCGAGTTCGAATCTTTGGAAATCAAAACGGACCTCAGGCAGCCACATGTCGTTCTCGGCGTCGGCCATGACGACGTTGAGCCACGTGGAGTTGCGGGACTCCACCTCACCAACGAACTTGACGAGGGACCCACAAAGCCGGCACTTGGGCGAGTAGAACTCCACCACCGTCGCCGCCTTCCCGCTCGCCAGGGCCCACGCCACCGCCGTCTGCTCCGCCTCCCCTCGCTCCTCCGGGCCCACCCTCTTCCCCACCTTGCCGATGGAGCCCAGGGCCAGGGAGCCGATGGTTTGGAGGGACTTGAAGAGCCAGGGGGTCTCCCACTTGCAGGGAGACTGAGGGGCATTATTGGTATTTCCCCATGGCCACTTCAGGCACAATTCTGGGGTCTTCTTCATCCTCATGCCTTAATTCTCTCTTCTTCTTCACTTCCACTTTTGAAGGGTTTTGTTCTTCCTGTTATAATCCGGACGACCGGTCGTCTGTTTCGGGGAAGACGAGCATTTGGGCCGTAAGGCGATAGTCCATTGGGTGTGTCGTCGGCCCACTAACCCACCTGTGTTGTTTGATGCTAACCTTATCCGTGGGTTAAAGACAATTCACGGTCATTAGCATTTTACAAAGTTTAGCCCATGGTTAGTAAATCTTTTTATATTTTAAGTCATCGATTAAGACATTATCTCTTCGCATTGAAAAAAGTTTAGAATTTTTTTAAAATTTACAATTTCAAAGTTAGCTTGTACAATACTGATTTAATATAGACCAGTAACATAAAAATAGTGACTATAGGTACTTGCATATTTATAGGTCTACAAATACAAACTTAAACCGGATAAAATTTTATCAAAAAATCAACTCTAGATACATACATTAGAATCTCCTTAAATTAATACTTGATAAATTAATAGCCTCTCTAAGACAATAATTTTCTTTGGTTCCAAGCTTTTATGTAAATTAATAATAAGATAATATTTTTTGAACACACTTTTATAAATCTTTGGTTCCATCATCATAAATTAATAATCTCCTAAAATTATAGAGATAGCTAGGATAATTTAGAAAAATATGAATTTATTGTTGGTCTATCATGATTGTTTTCTGCACCTTTTAGATGTGAAGTCATTGTATTATTGGACAAATTACTATCAAGTTTCTAACCTTTGGTCATCCTCCTCCTAGGGTCCCTGACTTTTAGAAAATGATTATTCCGTCTGTAAATTTTTATGATAATAGACTCTCGGATCCCTGGAGTCGGAATATTCTTTTTTCTCCGGTGAACTTCACTTAAAATGACTAAAATGCCCCTCCCACTTAAAAATAAAACATCTCTTCTTTTCCCACTTCATCTTCTTCCTTCAACTTTAATTAAAACTCAAACCCAATCTCAAACCTTAACTTTTTTAGTAAAAATCAAAACTAATTAGAGAATTTGAGATTCTGTTTATTTATTAACAACCAAGAACCCTAATTTTAGACTTCGAATCCACAAATCAAGGCGCCGCCGTGTTACTTAGTTTAAGGCGTCTCGAGTATCCCTTAATTAAAATGACCAAAAATGGTTTACGGCGTCTCGAGCCCGTCTCGGCGTCTCGAGCCCATCTCGGCGTCTCCACCGACTCTGACCTCTGACGGAGCATTTTCTGGTTTTTCTATAGAGAAAGAGAGGAGAGAAATCATGGAACGGCAAAAAATGGTCCTTGTCGGCGAGCCTAGCCATCGCCGGGAAAAGGACGATCGGAAGGAAGGTTGTTGCTTTTTGCGGTCCAAAAATGGTTCTTGTCTTTGAGTTACAGAAACATAAGGAAGAGCAAGTCAAATTCAAAACCCAATTTCAATTCCTGATACTAATCAAATTAAACCTAATCCAAAATGAATTTGCGACAGCAACAAAAAATTGGGTTTGATGCAAACCCAACAGAATCCAAGAGATATGAGCGAGGGACGACAGACGAATAAAAGCTTGAAGCTTTTTTACTACCGATGGATGGTTTTTGGTCGGGATGAACACTATATTTTTATTTTATTCTAATGTTTATTTGCAAGGTAAAATGGTCATTAAACTACCTGGAGGGGTACTGGGTGGAGATCGTCCCGACCTACGAGAACAAACAGAATTAGGGTTCAAGTCTAAAATCAGGGTTCTTGATTGTTAATAAATAAATAAAATTTTAATTTTCTCTAATTAGTTTTGATTTTCACTAAAAAAATTAGGTTTTGATATTGAGTTTGAGTTTTAGTTAAAAGTTGGAGGAAAAATATGAAGTGGGGAAGAAAATGAAGTGGAGAAAGAAGAGATTTTTTATTTTTAAGTGGGAAGGGTATTTTAGTCATATCAAGTGGAGATTCATCGGAGAAAAATGAATATTCTGGCTCCAGGAATCTGAGAGTCTATTATCATCAAAACTTAGGGACGTGATAATCAGTTTCCAAAGGAAAAAATCTACTTTAGTACCCTGTGGTATAGCCCAAACTCACTTTAGTACCCTATAGTAAAAAACTAACCAATCGAGTCATACTTATTCCAATTAACATCACTTAGGTCCACGGACAGCTGCCCGGACTCAACCCGTCCAAACGACGTCGTTTTATGTATGACGTGGCAAGCCATATCAGATTTTCTAGCCTACTTGTAATATGACATGGCAAGGTGGCAAAGTATCAAAATAATCACCGATGTATTTATAATATTTTTTCAAAACTCATCATCTATCTTCCATCGTCTCCTTCCTCTTCCTCCTCCTCCCTCTCTCTCCGATCCAATTCAATTGATGGGAATAATCCCCAAACTCTAAACCTAGAAAAAACATGGCCAAAACCCATCCCCAAATTCAATTGATGGGACCCAGCTACCATCTTCGGACCCAGCTGCTGTCGCCGGACTCTTCCACTTCGTCTCTCCTCTTTCCCAACCTCACCTCCAACCCGAATTTCAACCACCAAAGCAACTAAAATTGAAATCAAACTCAAGAAGAAGAAGAAGAAGCTTGATAACTAAAATCAAATAACTCCGCCATCGTCGAAGCCCTCTGGACCTCCGCCGTCGTCGAAGATAAGTCGACCATATCTTCCAAACCCTACGACCGGGTGACATTCTCCCAGACCAGGCTCTCCCTTACGAATTCTTTCTCGTGGTCGACCACCTGGAGGCCGGAGAAGTCAGTGGCCCCGACGGCGGCAAGGATAGGGCTAATCGCGAGGAGGGAGTCGACGGTGGGGAACTCCGTGAGGATGGTGTGCTTCCTCCTCAGAGACCAATCAAAGGAGGTGATCCTAGAGCCGTGGGACACGTGGAGGGTCCCGAACAACGTGGCGGAGATGAGTTTGTTGGTTTATAAAATAGGGGTTTAAAACAGTTATAAATAATAAGGACTTCTGAACAATTATGAATAAATTTGAGATCATTTTGGTATTTTACCATCTTGTCACCTCATGTGTACAAGTAGGCTAGAAAATCTGACGTGGCATGCCACGTCATACATAAAACGATGTCGTTTGGACGGGTTGGGTCTGGGCAGCTGCCAGTGGACTTAAGTGATGTTAATTGGAATAAATATGACTCAATTGGTCAATTTTTTACTACAGGGTATTAAAATAATTTTGGGCTATACTACAAGGTACTGAAGTGAACTTTTCCCTTTTCCAAAAAAATAGCTTCAAGTTCCTAGTATTTATATTCATGCATTTAAATATGTAAATAAATTTAAGTTCGCTGAATATAAAACATCTCTTTTAATTAATAAACTATTAATTTATCGATCAATTAAAAATTTTCTAAATTAATAAATTTTCACAATTCTGAAAATATTAATTTAAAGAGATTCTACTATATTATTATATTAATAAAATCAACTCTTCTTATTAAAAAAAACTAGATAAAATTTTGAAAAGTGATAAAAATATTCGTAACTGAGTATCTGAATATCAACATTCTAAAATTTTCCTTCAAAAATCCCTTTAGAGGAGATGCCATCGGTACCACCAATCACTATCATCACGACTCACGAGCTTAAGAACAAGTACATTCATTTTTTGTGTGGTCGAACAAGTACATTCACGTTTTCCTTTAAAACGATGGTAGGTAGAGCAGATTTTCCTTATAAAAAAAGTAGATCACATTTTCCTTAAAAAAAGTACAATCTGTAAAAATTTTATATTTTAATGAGTCATGAACTTTGGTTCCCGTGACTAGTAAGATAAATTTTATTTGGAAAAGTATTTTTCTTTAGGAAAATAAAAGTATAATTTTTTTATAAAGATTATTTTACACCAAATTGTACATGGTAGGAATTGAACTTTGGTCTCCGTAAATTTTTTATACGCCTTATATCATTAGCCCAAACGTCCCGAGAAAATAGTGTTTTTTTAAAGGTAAATTTTACACCATGACAACTCTGAACTTTTTAAATATTTATAATAGTTTGTGCTATTGGACTATAATTCGTCAATTCTTTTGATCCCGAAAAAATAGAGTTATATTTCAAAATGGTAAAGTACGTCCTTCACAGTATACCTCTTACTGTGATAGCACCAAACAGCCATTGATTGCACAAGCAACAATCAAAAGCACAAGGAAGCAATAGGAGCTAAACACGAATGCCCTTGGAAGATAAAAAGAGAGAAGAGATGTACATCTTGGAAGTGGATACTAGAGGTCAGGCCCGACCAATACGTCCATTCCGACAAACACCTAGCAATTGACACAAAGATGTAGTGTTTTCTTTTTGAGAAATAGAAAGATGTAGAGTTTTGGAGCCTGAACAATCACACACTCCTCTATCATTGAAAAAATTCTAACTTGATAGGTTAACAAAAATCATATGTAAAACGTTTTCGTTCTTTCACTCTTCACCGAGGCTTCCATAGTGGAAGTCTTGTTGCTGAATGATACTCACGTCGACCAATATGTATTTTTTATATAAATAGCTAATCCCGCAAAGGAGATATCATCATACTACCAATATCGCATAATTACCAAATCACTTCATTTCTATGGCTGCGATGGCTTTCGTTGTAACAATGCCAGGAGTAACAATTTTTGGTAATAAACTACATACACTTTTCCAGAAAATTTATGACAGCTCTAAGGTAGAACACATTTTGCTTCTATAAAAAATGCCACAACAGTATTTTTGGTAACAATTTTTGTTGTTTGTCGGAGGTGGTGTACTTGATTAGGATTTGGTATAGTCGAGGCAAGAGTTGGACTCTTTCTCCGTAAGACGAGATTGCCCCGCATTCAGTGCTAACGGACTGCGGCAATCGTCCCCAAGATACAACGACTAGGCTGCTTCCGAGTTCGTAGCACTACGACCCTCGAAGCTTCAGGCGAACCTTGGATACTCTGAACTTTCTGAGAGAGGGAGAGAGAGCCTACAATTGCTAATGAATGATTATGCAAGAGTTGGACTCTTTCTCCATAAGACGAGATTGCTCCGTATTCAGTACTTACGGGCTGCGGCAATCGTCCCCAAGATACAACGACTAGGCTGCTTCTGAGTTCGTAGCACAACGACCCTCGAAGCTTTAGACGAACTTTGGATATTCGAAACGTTCTGAGAGAGGGAGAGAGAGCCTACAATTGCTAATGAATACTTATGCAAGTTGTAGTGGGTGAATTGAAAATGAGGGGGAGAGGTCAATTTATAGGCTGCTGGATGGGAGGCAGGCAGGCAGTGTGAAGAGTCGCGTCCGTTCGGCCAGCAGGCAGGCTGCTATTCAGGCACCTTTTCGCCAGTCAGAGGCACCCCTTCGTGTGTTAGATTTACTCGCACTCCTTCGCGAGGCATCCCTTCGGCATGCCTCCATATTCGTGTCCCTTCGGTGGACATCCGATGCACATGCACCATTTCACACTTCTTCGTGACCCTTTTGGAGTTTTCCAGAATTTGCCAAAACTTTAAGGCTCTTCAGCTCCTCCCGACATGCCAAGTGTGCCACAAAGCGCCCATTGCGACTTGCGTCCAATGTGCCATGCGCACACGCACGTGCGCGTGCTCGTGCTCGTACTCAGATGGTGCGAAGCACCATCCTCGCAGCGGTCCGAGTTGACTTTCCAAGTGGTCAACTTATTTCATAACTAACAAGGAACACCTCCTTATAAACTAAAAATTTTTTCTTGTTATTTCTAATATAGTAATGCACTTTCTATTTTCACTTTTGAACCTACTACTTGAACTTTTTACCTTAGACTTTTGCATTTGTTCATTCAATTTCCAACAACAATGTCAGGAGTAACGATTTTTGGTAATAAACTACATACACTTTTCCAGAAAAGTTATCACATCTCTAAAGTAGAACACGTTTTGCTTCTATAAAAACGCCAGAACAGTAATCCTTTAAAAAGAGACCGACCACGTTCAAGGAATTTTTTTGTTCGAGAATTATATTGCAAGACAAAGTTGAACACACTCGAGCTATATAGTTAAAGTGTCCTAGTATATAAATAAATATGTTCAGGGTAACTTGAAGCTTCAATAAAAAATTTACGACTACATTACTACATTGCTAATTATAAATGTAAAAAATTCATATACTCATTGTTTTAACGATTTGTGTTGAATATAAAGATCGTAATATAATATAAAGTATGTTGATCTTTTTCACATTATCTCCATTTCATTTTTTTGCCGAGAATAAATATCAAATTTAAGCCGCTGTGAAGCTATTATATATATTTATCCGGCCACCAGATCATTTTACATTAATGGCTAGAACAAGTTTTCCTTTAGAAAACGCACAGACACGTTTTCCTTTAAAAAAAGACGGTAGAACAGATTTTCCTTGTAAAAAAGCGTAGCACCTTTTCCTTTAAAAAAAGTACAAGCTCTAAAAACTTTTCCTTTTAGCATGTTTGGAGTGGTTGGTGCACTTTGATGCTTTATGTTTCCGAGTCATGAATTTTTTTTAAAGTTTTGATATTCGATGACCTATTTTTTTTTTGGGAGGTGGTGAGAATGGAGCAAGTTGGCGTCCGCCAGCTTACTGGCTACCGCCAAATAGGCAAAGTAACCAGAAGGTGGTGCCCATCAGGCAACTGGCAATCGCCAGTGGCGACTTACAGAAGGTTGGAACTTCGGGCAACTGGAGCCCGCTAGTCCCACGCGGTGGCAGCAACTTTCTGTTTTGCTTGAACTCTTGTTTCAGACTCCTAAGACCACCTAGATAGATTTTTTGGTGTGTAAGAGTTTTTCTATTATATAAAGACATGTTATTCTAGGTTATGTATGACTTTGTGACTGAGATACTAATCAACAAAAGTTCTACTTTCTCCTCGCCGACGTAGGAATTAGGCCAAACCACGAGATCTCTCGTGTCCATTATTCACGTTCTTGTTCTCTTGATATCCTTGATTTTCTAACAACTTGTAATATAGCTTGGTTGAAGGATGGTGGATCACAGCGCGAAGTTTACCTTTGTGAAGTTTGATGGATCATCAAATTTTGGGTTATGTCAAAGGCGTATCAAGAATTTGCTGGTGCAATAAGGGATGGTCAACGCGCTCTCGGGGAAGAAGCTTAAGAAGATGAAGGAACAAGAGTAGAAAGAGATGGAGGCCAAGGCGGTGGCGATGATTCGCTTGTTCTATGCAGATGATGTGATGTATCACGTCATAGATGAGGAGTCATCAGTTAGAGTTTGAAAGAAATTGGAGCATAAGTATATGTCAAAATCTCTGTCGAATAAGATTTATCTTAAGCAAAGGTTGTACGGGCTTAAGATGATGTAGAGCTCAGATTTGAGCCAACACAACAACAGTTTCAATCAACTAGTGAGTGATTTGATAAGGTTCGATGTGAAGTTCGAGAATAAAGACTAGACATTAGTGCTGCTGAATTTCTACTAGGTCCCTACAAATGTTTAGTTATAATTCTAACTTGGGGCAAAGATTCCTTAGTGTTGGAGGATATCACTAGTGTTCTGTTAGGGTTTCATCAAAGGAAGAAGCTCGGTGATGAACGAGGTGAAGGGTTGATTGTGAGGGTTAGCCACGGTTGTAGAGTAGGAAAAGCTGGAAGAGGATCCAATTCGGGGTCAAGAAGGTTCAAAAAAAATTGCTTCGAATACAGAGAAAAGGGGCACATGTAGAAAAATTATCCAAGAAGAACTTGGGACTATGAGGGAAAATGATTGGCATCCATTCTCGGACGGGTTGGATGATGATTATCTTTCAGTCGTATCAGGTCCTAAGCATCCTGTTGATTTCTGGATTTTGGATAGCGCTTGCTCTTTCTAGATGACGTCCAAGAGAGGGTTGTTCGACACCTACAAGTTCGTTGATTCAAGTATGGTGATTATGGATGATGGTTCTACTTGTAGAATTACTGGCATATGTGATATCTGAAGTAAGATGTGGGATGGTGTTGAGAGAAAGTTGTGTAGGGTTACGCACGTTCCAAAATTGTAGAGAAAAATTTGATTTTATTAGAAACATTGGATTATTGTGGGTACAACTATAAGGTTGTAGGCAGACTAATTGAGACGGAGAAGGTGTTGTGGTGGTGATGAGGGGTGAAAGGGATGCTGGAAATACCTATAAGTTGGGGGGGGGGGGGGAGTTATAGGTGGCGTCACATCGATGAGTTTCGATGGAGAGGAAAAAAGCTCTTGGCATGTGAGGTTAGATCGTATGAAGGAGCGAGGGCTTGGCATGAATGATTTGAGTGCAGTGGTGATTCACGGAGACAAGGTTAGCAAGATCCTGCTATAGTTGTTTAAAGAAATGTGCACGTCAAAAGTGTTGGGTAGGTTTGGCATTAGAAATGCAAATCTGTTGGTAACACCACGAATGAATAGGGTATCTCACTTAAGGACGAACAGTAGAGTTCGTGATATATCAATGGTTCTACTTGGTGGAAGAAAAGACTGTCCATTGTAGGCTATGGCTTGTAGCATTAGTTTGAAGCAAAATGGGCCAATGAAGAAGCAATTCAAGGTTGCGGAGCATGGGGATGACTGGGAAAATAGAAGAGCGTCTATTAGTCACAAGGTTCTTCAGCAGGTGAACTTGTATGTTGGGGTACAATGGAGGTTAGAGGGAATACACCAAGCAAGTTCGGGAGTTGCTCAAGATTGGGAGATATTTTTACGTGATTGAACAAACGTGGAGAGAAATTTTAGATGGTCTTATTGATGGCGGTATATCTATTGTTCGAGGTGGAGTCGATAAAGTCAGTTTGATTTTGCGAGACTCCATGTTTCTTCAAGGGGACAGTGTCTCATCAAGGTAGAGTTTATTGAAGTTTGGATGGAGCTTCATCAAACTTCCACGGGATGACTTTTAACCAAAGGTGGAGATTGTTGGAAGTTTGCGAGAATGGAGCAAGCCGGTGCCCACCAGCTTACTGGCTGTCGCCAAATAGGCAAAGCTGCCAGAGACTGGCACCCGCCAGGCAACTGATGATCGTCAGTGGCGACTTACAAAAGGTTGGGACTGCGGGCAACTGGTGCCCGCCAGTCCCACGCGGCAGCAATTTCTTGTTTTGATCGGACTCTTGTTTCAGACTCCTAAGTCGACCTAGATAAATTTTTTGGTGTGCAAGAGTTTGTCTATTATATAAAAATATGTTATCCTAGGTTATGTATGGCTTTGTGATTCACATACTCATCAACAAAAGTTCTCTTTTCTCCTCGTGGATGTAGACATTAGGCTGAATCACTTAATCTTTCATGTCCATTATTCACGTTATTGTTCTCTTGATATTCTCGATTTCCTAACATTTTCTAGGATAATTTTATTAATAATTATGTTTACATTCTAACGCTTGAAATTAAGATCTCTTGTGAATCCAATTCCTTAACTCTTTGGTCCAAGCAAAAGCAAAAAAATAAATGCGAGAACCTGACGCAACCACTAAATAGCTTGGCTCGAGAGCAAAAGCAACAACAAAGCACAAATGGCAAAGCCAAAGTAAGTCGAATCCACCTGCAAAGGTGACCGAGCATAAAGGTAGCACAAAAAATCATGTAAAGACGAAAATTAAAAAGCAGGAAAAAAATATAGAAACGAGAGGGACCAAGAGCCGACCGGGGAGGAGATCGGAGGCGACCATCCTCCTCGGGGACCACCGGCGACCTCAAAAAGGCCCAACCGTGGAGATCAGGCTAGGCTAGGCAAAAAAGACTGAAAGTCGAGCACGTAAAGTGACAGCGCCGAGAGGATCGGGACTTGGCGGGCATCGGGACGGAGAGGACTGAAAGTCGAGCAGGGAATGATGGCGACAGAGAGCAGGTCATGGCGAGGAATGGAGATGAAGGAGAGACGACGGGGACCTGAAGGCGGCAGAGAAAGGAACGAGCGACTGAGAACTATGGCAGAGGCGAGCGACGAGCTGAGGTGACAGAGGTGGAGAGCGAAGGCGGCGATGACGACGGAGAGCATAGCGAGCAACGATGGCGACTGAGATGATAGCAGAGGCGAGCGACGAGCAGCGACTGAGAGACGGAGAGCTGCGGAGGAATGACGACGACGACGATGAGCTGGAAGGGAAGCGACGACGGCAGCGATGAGCAGGAAGGGAGGTGGAGACCGAAGGGGAGCGGTACCAGAGCCGAGGTAGAAGAGGAAGAAGAGAGCTCCACTCAAAAAACATATAGATATTTTTTGAGAGAGAGAGAAACACCACATTTTTTTTGGAAGGAGAGAAAACTAACTGTTCATGCATTCAGCAGTTATGAGTTGGACATGGTTAGGTAATTAACTTACTACAGATATAGATACACAATAGAATTATCTCTGTTCTAATGTAAGAAAACAAGAACGCATACGAACACAAAAAATTATGTAGTTCAACAAATTGTCTAATATTCTTTGTGAAGATGGAGAAATCTTATACTGATAGAGTTGTAACTCTTGATAATCAATCTACTTGCTTCATTTATTTTGTAATGCCCCGTGATTTGATCGACTGTCTCCACAGACCAATACGGGTCTTTTCTAGCGTGTTTTGTCCTCACTCACATGCATCCCGAAAAACTTCCCAGGAGGTCACCCATCCTGATCCTACTCCCGGCCAAACGCGTTTAACCTTGGAGTTCTCTCAAGATGTTTGCCAGAAAAGAAGGTGCACCTTGTTGATATGGATAGCCAAATCAAATCATTTAAGCGTTTCAGACAGAACAGATCGGGGTATCACATACACCCCTCCTTAAATATGCGACGTCCTCATCGCGCCAGATACAGACAGTCCCAGAATCCCTCGGTTGCAGATGCGTTCGATCCCCAAACCACACCGTACAAGCCGAGGTCGCTCTGATACCAAATGTAAAGCCCCGTGATTTGATCGACTGTCTCCACAGACCAACACAGATCTTTTTCAGCATATTTTGTCCTCACTCACACGCATCCCGAAAAACTTCCCAGGAGGTCACCCCATCCTGATCCTACTCCAGGCCAAACGCGTTTAACCGTGGAGTTCTCTCAAGATATTTGCCAGAAAAAAAGGTGCACTTTGTTGATATGGATAGCCAAATCAAATCACTTAAGCGTTTCAGACAGAACAGATCGGGATATCACAATTTGTGAGTGCAACAATTTCATACAACAGAGGCTGTCACATCCGAGAGAGGATAGAACATTATTAGGTGGATAGACCGGGGGTAGAACATATCAAGAACTTTGAATATATTACTTACAATATTAATAAAAAATTGTAACATATAAAAAGCTAGTGCTTTACAAAAATCGTATTTTTTTACCTCAAAAATCATAGACCTACTATATATATCCGGATCAAGCAAGATCTTTTTCCGACTCAAACAATGGATCCAATCCTTGTTCATTCTAACACCCTCCTATTGGGAGCCCTAATAACCTTCTCTCTCCTCTCCTACGCAGTTATCAAAAAATGGTCAACTAAGTCCTCAACCCACAAAACAGCACCCGAGCCACACGGTGCATGGCCTTTGTTTGGACACTTTCCAATGCTAGCGTGCTCCCAGCTTCCGCACGTGACGCTAGGAGCCCTAGCCGACCAATACGGCCCCGTATTCACCCTATGGCTCGGCCTGCACCGAGTCATAGTGGTCAGCGAGGCCGAGGTGGCTAAAGAGATATTCTCCGGCGCCAATGACAGGGCGGTCACCGCTCGCCCTCCATTGGCGGCCGCGAAACTCTTAACATACAACTACGCAATGTTCCCTTTCACCCCGAAAGGAGATTATTGGCGCGAAGTACGAAAGTTTTCTTCGTCGGAGTTGTTAACTAACCGTCGGCTAGGGCAAGTTAAGGAGCCTAAACTCCAAGAGATTGGGAACTCCGTGAGGGAGCTGTACCAAAACTGGAGGGAGACAAAGGGTGGCCAAAATAGACGTGTTTTGATCGACTTGAAGCAATGGTTTGGAGACTTAAACTTAAACGTGATGCTTAGGTACACATTTTATGCAATTACTTTTTTTTCTATGTTCACGTTAAAATTATCATGTTGTTAGTTACAAACGAACGTGCGTAGGTTGGTCGCTGGGAAGAAATTGCTGCCGGGAGATGGACCAGCCGGTGAGAAAGGGAGACGGTTCCAGGGGGCGATAAGGGAACTGTTCAAGTACTGGGGGATGCTTATTCTAAGAGACGCGGTGCCGTTTCTTGGGTGGCTTGACGTAGGCGGCCACGAGAAGGAGATGAAGAGGGTCGCGAAAGAGTTGGATGAATTCGCGGAGGGATGGCTCGAAGAGCGTCGAGGAAGAAGGCAGGTTCAACAAGGGAAGGACTTCATTGATGCTGTGGCTAATTTCCTGAATGGGAAAAGCCTTGGAGGTCATGATCCTGACACTATCAACAAAGCCACGTCCTTGGTGAGCTTTATTTTTTGGTTTGATATCTCGTTACCACCATAAAATTATTTACTCAAAAAAATCACAAAATTAATTATTTTTTCGTTTGTTAATCATATTCAAACTCGGATTCGAAATTAATATACATCTACTTTGACAGAGTATGATTGCTGGAGGCAACGAGACCACTACAGTGGTAATGACATGGGCAGTTGCATTATTACTAAACAACCCTCAGGCATTAAAGAAAGTCCAACGAGAACTAGACACCTACGTTGGGACACAGAGACAGGTCAACCACGAGGACATCAACAACCTTGTCTACCTCCAAGCCGTCGTAAAAGAAACTCTCAGGCTATACCCACCGGCACCTCTTCCCGCTCCACGACAGTTCCAACAAAACTGCACTATAAATGGCTACCACGTCCCGAAAGGCACGTGGCTTATTGTCAACCTCGGGAAGATCCACACCGACCCTCAGATATGGCAGGAACCTCTCGTATTCAAACCCGAGAGGTTTCTGACCACTCACAAGAATGTGGATGTTCGGGGTCAGAATTTCGAGCTGACCCCATTTGGAAGTGGCAGAAGAGCTTGCCCAGCTGTCTCCTTTTCGCTGCAGATGTTGCACTTGACTTTGGCCAGTTTCCTTCATGCTTTTGATGTGTCCACTCCGGGGGATTCGCCGGTTGATATGACGCAATCGAGTGGGTTGACAACTATCAAGGCCACCCCACTCATTGTGCTTGTGTCACCTCGCCTATCCCTAGCATGTTTCGCGTGAGACTAACCTTCTAAAATACATTTCGAGAGTATTCGACTCTAATATACTTAAGTAAAATTTGTCTTGCTATCAAATAAAAGATGTTGTATTGTTGTATTGCAAAAGAAAAACATCTTAATTAGTTTCCCATTTTGTTCTCAAGATTCTCCCAATATAGATTGATAAAATGGTGGGAAAAATTAAAATTGATTTATGTGATTCCACGTTTTCAACCTCTCTCTTCTCCCCCCTTCCTCCTTCCTTCTCCATTCCCTTCATCTTGTTCAATTCCGGCGAGGGTTCACAACGAGGTCCATTCCGGCGAACGAAGATGACAGCAAAAAAACACCACAGCTCCTGGAGTAGGATCCAATCGAACATCCACATAGAACAAAACCCTGGGAAAAAAAATTAAAAAGTGGAAGAAAAGGGATCTGAAGTAGAATCCAATCGAAAACATCAAAAAGGAGATTTCAATTAAATGCACTTCAATTTTCCTCTCTCGTTGCTGGTTCTCTGAGTCTAGGAAATTTAATTGAAACAAAAAAGCGCTAGTGGAAAAAAGGGTGCCGGTGGTGGAGTGACCGAGAATGGGTAGGTTCCGGTGAAAAAAAAAGTTACTTGGGAGTGCAGGTGACGGCGGTAAGCAATGGCTCCGGCAAGAGGCTTCAGTGGCGACGTCGTTTGTTTTTTTTTTCATGAACTAGTTCCCAGACTCTAGCTAGCTTCCTGGACGTTTTCAGTCAGAATTGTCGCGGAGCGTGGGGACCCCTGGGGCTTTTCGAGCTTCTCCAAGCCCTGGACGAGATAGAGGACGAGGAACCTCGTCGTGAATGGACCTCGCCGGAATGGACCTCGCCAGAATTGAAGAAGATGAAGGGAGGAGGAAGGGGGGAGAAGAGAGAGGTTGGAGGAGATAGGGTGATGATTTTTCTTTTTTGTTTAAGGATATATCCGTCATGTCTTTGACTAAAATCCGAAAAAAGACCGATGATGTTTTGGAAATACGGGAGACAACAACATGCATTTTGGAAATTTAAGGACTCAAGAGGGAGGGAAACAAAACCTCAGAAACCTGAACGTAACTTATCTTAAAAAAAAGTATAAGTCGGACCAACTCTAATTAGTGTACTTTGATTTATTTATATGCTATAAAACATGGACGTCTAGTGTGCATGTTAAATGCATTGATTAATATGAATTGTCAAAAGGATCAAATAATATGCTTTGATTAACATGGACCAAAAATACAAGGAAAAATTACGTTCAGGTTCTTATAGTTTGGCGTTCCTTCCTCTGGAGTCCCTGCATTTCTGAAATAGTTGCTGACATTCCCGAAGTTTGGTTTTAGAAACTCTCGGGTCTCTCGCGCCCATTTTTTATATTTTGATCATGTAAATGACCAAAATACCATTTAACAAAAAAAATTTACCTTCTTCAACCTCTTGAACACTATGAACACCAACCAAGAAGGCAAGAACATCAAACCCATAAATCAACCAGGGCTTCAATTAAAATTAATAGTTCATCTTCCACTATGATTAGGAAACCCTAAACTCTAATTTTGGAATCCCCAATTCTACGAAACTAGACCCGTCTTTCGCCAACGGGGTCGCCATCAAGGACTTGCACATCGACCCGCCGTCTTCCTTGTCCATGTGGGTACAAGGGTACTCCCCATAGCAGAAGGCAGGGAGGAAGCTGCTAGTGGTGGTGCAGTTCTTGGTGGAGAGGAGGGCAGTGGGGCCTCTAGGTTACGCAAGGATCGGGCCGGGGTTAGGGTTCTGGGTGGAGAGGGAGAGAGAGGTTAGGATTTTGGTGAATTTATACAGGGAAGGTGAGATCTTCGGGATGACAGAAGCGACGCTGTTGCGGTGGTCCCTAGGCCGACGAGCAGATTGGGCCGACGACATCAAGGATCTGTCGTCGGGAGATCGATAAGTTAGTGATGGGGCCTATGCCGTTGAGGTGGTCCCAATTAGGGCATCAACCTACTGGGCGCGTCCGACGAACGATTAATCACAGCTGTGAGCGAGTTCTTGACATTGAGTGGAGGGAGGAGGCCAGGTCGAAGGAGATTGTGTTCTGGACTTTGAAATTGAGGGTCGAACGATTAGTTTCCAGAATTTCTTTTGGAATTTCTTTCGTATATCAATAATCGGTCTGATTTTTTTTCTTAATGTTCTTGGTTGTGTTCTTGATTTTGGTTAGTTTGATCTTATTTTTGGGTTAGTTTGTGGTTGTTGGTGTTTTTGTTCAAAGGTTGGAGAAGGTAAATTTTTTTATTTTTTATTTAAGGGTATTTTGGTCATTTTCATGACCAAAAATGAAAAAAGAGCCGTCAAGGACCCGAGAGTCTCTAAAACCAAACTTCGGGGACGTCAGGAACGATTTTGGAAATACAGGGACCCCAGAGGGAAGGACGCCAAACTACAGGGACCTGAACATAATTTTTCCAAAATACAATTATCACCTTATGCTTAAAATTGGGTCACTTCACACCGTATACTTCTTAAAATGAGATAATTAATACCTTCAAATAAATTTTTCGACGGCCGGTGACATATCAACAATCCACGTAATCAAAAATTATCCACCTCAACTTATTGACTTACGAAATTAAAAAAAATACCCTAGTCATCCCTCCCAAACTTCTCCGCCCCAACTGGCTCATTTCTTCCCCAGGAACCTCCCGAGCAAACCTTTTCTCAGGCATATCATCGAAAAGCTTCCCTATGTCAAACTTGGCGTACAATTCATAAGGGCAGTGCCCGTGTGCAAGTCAAAGTCCATCCCCAACCTGACAATGCAGCCATGAACGGCCTCGCCGAGCCTGACGTCCAGCGCCACAACGCAGGAACGGAGCACAGTGGGGAACACGCTGCGATCAGGGTTCTTACCGCAGGCCCTCATTTGGGCAAAGCATTGCAGTGCTTGGAACAAGTAATTCGCAAGCCCAAGTTCATTTCTTTGGAGAGCGGGGCTCTTCAAATCCAGTGTTGATACATTCGAGTGGTTGGAGATTCATGCTAGTGTCTTCATGCCAGATACCATCTGGTTAAGAAGAATCCCATAGTGCTGTCTCATTTTTTAGATAGTGTTGCGGGAATAAGTGAATAAGTAACTCGAGACGGATCCGGAGTGCTCGTACCAAGGTCGGTCTATACTATGCTAAAGCTAGAGCTAGGCTACGGGCTACGCTAGGCTACGGAAAGGAAAAGCGATACAAGATAAGTAAAGTAGTTGTGTGTTGTGTTGTGAATGATGTCCTTCTCCGGTACCCGAGCTCTCTTTATATAGTGCGTCCTAACCTAGCTCCATCCTTCCCGTGCAAGAAATTCCATCCCGAGTGAATATTTTGTTTCCAAATCAACCCGGCATAGAATAGGAAAATGTAAACCATCTTCCTCAAACGAATAGATCTCGTCTCCGATTAGGAATATACCGGTCGTGTCGCCCAAGCAACTGTCCAAAATCTTATTAGAATCTCGAAAATTTCGGCTCTACTTAGAAAAATATAAGTCAACTCGGTCTTCTCGAACCTTCCGCGCAAAATTCCGTTTCAAGCCCGTCATGTCTAAATAGCTTATCGCCTTTAGGCCCAAAGCGAACTCCAAAACGGGCCCAAGTCTCCCGCCTGCACGGAACAAAAATGCTTCATGTATACCGAGCCTTCCCGCCTTCGAACTTGGAATCGACTAGGCCCCTAAGGCAAAATCAGCGAGCCAATCCGGATCCCTAAAACAGGATCAGTCCTACCACCCGGGCCCTCTAAGCGGGCTCATTCTGTTCAGGCCCTAGGCGGGATTCTCCTTCCGCCCGAGCTAGCAGACCTCTTCTTATCGCCCGGCCTCTCCTTACCGCCCGGGCCTCATCAAGGCGGGATCCATCAGCCGCTTAGACCCTCTAAATGTGTCGAGCGGCCCCACCTGACCACCAATCACTTCGGACCAAATCGTGCAAACACGGAAGCAACCACCTACGTCAAAAACCCGACATCGATCACCCGACATTGATCTCTCTGAGATGACACCACCTACTTTGAGACCATGCCGGTCATCGGTCACCCGGTCACTTTGAGACTGCACCGGACAGCTCAAGATATCCTTGATAATTTGCGATTATTTTTGTAATAGGTTTATACTTAAAACATTACTGCCGATGGATTACAGAAGCTCACTGACCTATCGTCCACGGACCCCCATCGCCTTCAACAGATTTGAGGAGGCATTTGGGAGGGACGTTTAGGGTTTTTTTCTTCTTTCAATTTCATAAGTTAATAAGACGAGGTGGATAATTTTTGCTTACGTGGATTGTTGATGTGTTGCCGGTCACTGGAAAATTTATTTGAGGGTATTAATTGTCTTATTTTAAGAAGTATAGGGTACTAAGTGACCCAATTTTTTTTTTGAGGGGTTTTTTTAAAAGTAAAATTTACACCTATGACAATACCAGGATTTGAACTCTTGACCTCCATGATATTTACAACGCCTTATGCCGCTGGGCTACAAGCCATTTAGATTTTGAGGGGTTAAATGACCCAATTTTGAGTATAAGATCATAATTATATTTTTTGATTAAGTAGAGGGTATTATATGATCCTTTTGCCATATGAATTTCAAATTTGAGACGAGCACAAATTCACTAATAGTTACATTTTTTTTGGATAGGTCTAATAGTTGCATACGAGCAACATGAAAATGTCATTGATGCTAAAACAATGTTTGAGAAGATATTACTAGTCAAAATTCCACCTAATTTGTTGGCACTAATTCTATTAAGCAGAATTTTTAGAGTCTTGATTTTGCTTCATGTCCAATCAAATAAAAGATCGGCGTAACCATGACGTGTACGTTATACCATATTAGAATTCACGACACGTATGGAGCTATATTTCGGTACACTTTGGTATAATATTTTAATATTTTTCTGAGAAATAATATAAATTTTACCTTAAAAAATATCTATTAAATAACCTTTATAAAATAATAAGGGTTATTATTTTAATAGATCTGAGACGAGTCGATTGATATGGGTAATTATTTTCATAGATTTGAGATCAGCCGATTGATATGGGTAATTATTTTAATAGACAAAGTTTTGCAAGTGGATCCATGCGAAAAGAGCTAGGGCAGATCGACTTGTTGTACTTCGTTCCCATGCTATAACAGTATGGTTCCTAGAAAAAAGTTTTATGAGCAAAGCATTCAATTAAAAAACAAAATTTTGCTATGCAAGATCGCGACGTAATTTATAAAAAACATGTTAAACTATGAGATACGTTACCAACATTGTCCGTAAAAATAAACTCTTAACTATAATATCATAAAAATAACGTGCCCAGAAGCGCCACAAGAAGACCACCACACTTCTTCGCGCCCCCTGAAGCGGGAGACTTGAAGTTCAGCTGTGATGCATCGTGAGTGGAGGCCTCCTCCAAAGCCAGGATTGCCATGGTTGTCGGAAATTCTCAAGGCCTTGTTATTGAAGGTCAAGCTGTTAGAATTTTTGCTGTTTCTCCTCTTGAAGCAGAAATCAAGGCTATACAACTCGCTATCAATTGGATAACTCTCCATGGGCGGGACTTGCATACCGTGATTGAGACGGATTGTCGGGTTGCTTTCACCTTCCTCCACGACCCTCAGCCGCAAGTCGATTGGCAGCTGCAACTTTTGGTGGAGGAATGTCGATAACAACTCTCTGTTTTATCATCTTGTAATGTTGATTTTGTCCCTAGAACTTGTAATAGGGTTGCTGACTGGATTTGTAAAGCATGTAGAATGCTTCTCCTTCCGCAGGACTGGGTTTTTAATCCCCCGGACCTTGATTTGTTTATCTGTAATGACCTTTCTTTTTAATGAAGTTTCGTAACTTTTCCCCTAAAAAAAAAAGATGCGCCACAAGAAAGAAAAGATTCGATACTCTGCGAGGAGATGCTTCTTTTTTTTTTAGGTGAGAGGAGATACTTCTAGGATGAAGCCAACCACCGAACATTTGCAGTTCTGCACGTGAATCATGCTTTTTTTTAGAATCACGTCAATCATGTTTAATAGGTTAAAGATCGTGCCTACAGTCACCTAGCTAATTAATTTAATTTAATTAAGTATGATATCAATTTTTTAAAGAAAAAGTTGACTTGTAGTATCACTAAATTACTCACTGGTTTAAAATTTATTAATTAAGTCAAACTTATTTCAATTAAAAAAAATCTTCTCCCCGAACAATGCTACTACTATTTTTCTGATTTTGCTGGCTTGTAGATTTTATCTAATTATGGAATAAAATTTTATCTTTAAAATCAATTTTTTTTACAAATTGGGAAACCCTATTTATATGTGTAGTACCATATCTTTCAAATCACTCCAACACACATCCCAAGACTCTACTACGATCCGAGAGATTTCTTTCCTTTTCTTTTCCCATTGAAGAGGGAATCATTCAAAGCCCTAGCTAGAAATGAATCCTGAACAATGAGAGAATTACGAGAGAGAGCTACTAGATGCTCACTGCCATGTATGGAACCACCTGTTCAGCTTCATAAAGTCCATGTCCCTGAAATCCGCAATCCAGCTTGGGATACCAGACATCATCCACAAACATGGCAGCCCCATGGCTCTATCCGAGCTCGCCTCTGCCCTATGTATCCATCCCGCGAAGGCCTTTGACCTCCACCGTCTCATGCGAATCCTGATTCATTCCGGTTTTTTCGAACAAGAAGAAGAAGGGGGAGGGTATGTTCTTACAAGCGCTTCTAGGCTTCTAATGAAGGACAACCCTTTAGGTGCTGCTCCTTTCTTGCTAGCCATGCTCGACCCTGTATTAATCGACCCATGGCACCACCTTTCAAACTGGTTCCAGAACAGTGACTCTAGCCCATTTGCCACCGCGCATGGTTCCCCGATTTGGGATATTTTTGGTCAACAACCAAAGGTTAGCCACTTCTTCAATGAAGCCATGGCTAGTGACTCTAGATTGATCTCGAACTTGCTCGTAAACAATAAAAGAAAAGGCGTATTGGAGGGGACTGGGTCGTTGGTCGACGTCGGTGGTGGCGTAGGAACTATGGCCATGGCCTTGGCTCGTGCATTCCCGGAGCTAACATGCACCGTCTTTGATCTCCCGCACGTGGTTGCTGATTTGGAGGACACTCGCTACTGCAAGTTCGTTGGAGGCGACATGTTCAAGCATGTTCCTGTTGCGGATGTTGTGCTATTGAAGGTACTCTCTTAATTATTCACTTTAATCCAAATTTATCGCGAAGTCAATATCTCTACTGATACTATGAGTAACCATTTGCGGAATGTCAAATAGTGGATTCTACACGATTGGAGCGACGAAGAGTGCGTGAAGGTACTCGAAAGATGCAAGGAAGCCATTAATGGTAGAGATGGAGGGAAGGTGATCGTGATAGACATGGTGGTGAATCACAAGATCAGCGGAGACAAACAAATTGAAACACAACTCTTTTTTGACATGCTGATGATGACATTAGCTACGGGTCGGGAGAGAACCGAGAAACAATGGGCCAAACTTATTGCTGATGCCGGTTTCACCCGGTACGAAATCAATTTCCAATTGGGTCTAAGATCGATCATCGAGATCTTTCCTTGAAACCGGCACTAATTACTCTTTCCGGTCAAAGACAAGATCCCAGTGCTCAGCTTTGAATTTATTGCACGTTAACTCGCACGCATGTCAGACTCCTTGATCCGTGTTTCAAGACGTCCATCCTTTGACAAGATGATGCTATATGCTAGGTCTAGCATTCATGGGGATTGGCAAATAAGATCGATATTAAGTGGCGAAATGCATTATTGTATTCCTGTAGTGCTGCTTAACAGATCTGCGGAAGATTTTCTTTTTAAGTAAAATAAATAGTTGTCTTCTCAAAAAGAAAGAAATAGTTGTGCTTTTTTATTGCAGCTTAATGAATTTGCAAAAAAGTTTCTTTAAAATTTGACCGTGCAACTTGTACAACTTTTTTTGAAACAATATATTATTGTTGATGAAAAATATCATTTTCCACTCAGGAAATTATACTTATCAATTTATCAAAATAAATAAATAAAATATCAAGCATATAACACGCAGATTCGTTGGATTGCTACGAAATCCCGCCTATATGGCTGCTAATGGAAAATAGAAACAATTAATCTGAACTAATTACATTGAAAATGATAGTTTTTCATATATTCTATTCTCGGCCAAACTCGTGAGTGGTTATTTTGGTTGAAGACTAATAAAGAATTTAATTTGTGAACCAGCGCCAACTTGACAAAGCAGTATTCAGATTTGAACCACAGCACCACTGTAAATTCTTCTTCCGAGTAAAAAATTTACAAACGCCCCACGAGAAATCACAATGAAGCAGCAAATGGGCGCCGGTTTCATCAATTGCTGTGCAAAAGGGACACAAGGCTTCCCAAACTTGGATTCTATTCGTATGAATCAACAATTCTCTTCTCGGGATCTTACCTTGTATGGCCAACCACATAAAAAAATCCACCTTCAACGGCAGCCTCCCAGTCCAGACCCTATTCAGTTCCGCAGTCTAAGTGTTGGGAGAATACTGTCCTTATTACTCTTCTCGAGCTAGAAGACCAAGTGGGAAAGCACAGGAGACATCACTCAAATTAACAAACACCTTCTCGTTACGAGATTTGGAGTTGGTTAGGAAGGTGACGTGGAAACGATACAAAGTAATGTATCTAATGGGTTTAAATTGAGCATCAAATACCAACTCATGTATGGTCTACGGTGTCAGTCCTTAAGCATGAGGTGGGAGGATCGAATCCCATGACCTGACCGTCTAAGATCCGAAATTGTGGAAACAATTTAAATCTCACCAAAAAAAAAATTTGAGCATCAAATATTTGACATTGTTTAAAGGCGAATTATTGTGAAGAGATAATTTTTTTGATTTGACAATTTATATATTCCAATAGTTTTACTCATTATAATTTTATTTGAGGTATGTAAAGATCTACCAATTAAAGAAAGAACATAAAGCTTTGACAATGATTTTTTTTTGAAAAAAATGGTAGATCAGATTTTTCCTTGTAAACAAGTGGAGCACCTTTTCCTTAAAAAAAGTACAAGTTGTACTAAAAACTTTTCTTTTAACGTGTTTGGAGTGGTTATTCGAATTCATTGCACTTAGATTCATGGCAACCCCACAAGGGGCTATTATATTAGTGATATGAGATCAGCCATTTACTTGAGTTATTATTTTGCTTTCAGGGTCATAAGCACTTTTTTTATAAGTTAGGAAACTCAACTTTTTAATAAACAATTAATTTTTTTTCTGCCTACTTACACAACTTACAACATGCACAAATTTTAATTTAACAAAAAATTGAAAAATTACCCAGCGACCCATTGTCACCAACGCCGGCCTCTTTTTTTAATACAAAAATTTTGTTTATTTACAACCAATGTCAGCAATGACATAGCATCAGTGACATTCCTAACATACTTCATCAAATCTTAAATAAAACTAATTGGGATAAAATATCTACTGCCGTGACTTTCCTTCGCGTCCAATCAAATGTAAGATGAGTACGACCATGACTTTTCACTTTAACGATTTCAAAGATTTTTTCCCCCTTTTCTTCATCTAAGAACAAATCCTTCAGACCCTTTGCTAGGCATGAATCCTGAACAAAGAGAGAATTACGAGAGAGAGCTACTAGATGCTCATTGCCATGTATGGAACCACCTGTTCAGCTTCATAAAGTCCATGTCACTGAAATCCGCAATCCAGCTTGGGATACCAGACATCATCCACAAACATGGCAGCCCCATGGCTCTATCCGACCTCGCCTCCGCCCTAGGTATCCATCCGACGAAGGCCTCCAGCCTCGACCGCCTTATGCGCATCCTCGTTCATGGCGGCTTCTTCGAACAAGAAGAAGAAGGGGGAAGCTATGTTCTAACAAGTGCTTCTAGGCTTGTAATGAAGGACAACCCTTTAGGTGCTGCTCCTTTCTTGCTAGCTATGCTCGACCCTGTATTAGTCGATCCATGGCACCACCTTTCGAACTGGTTCCAGAACAGTGACGCTAGCCCATTTGCCACCGCGCATGGTTCCCCGATTTGGGATATTTTTGGTCAACAACCAAAGGTAAGCCACTTCTTCAACGAAGCTATGGCCAGTGACTCCCGATTGATCTCGAACTTGCTCGCCAATGATAAAAGAAAAGGTGTATTGGAGGGGACTGCTTCATTGGTCGACGTCGGGGGTGGCGTGGGAACCATGGCCATGGGCTTGGCTCGTGCGTTCCCCGAGCTGATATGCACCGTGTTCGATCTCCCGCAAGTGGTTGCTGATTTGGAGGACACTCGCTGCTGCAAGTTCGTTGGAGGTGACATGTTCGAGCATGTTCCTGCCGCGGATGCTGTGCTATTGAAGGTACTCTCTTTATTATTCGCATTAATTCAAATTTGTCGCGAAGTCAGTATCCATTATCCATACTGATACTGTGAGTAACCATTCGTGGAATGAAAAACAGTGGGTTCTGCACGACTGGGGCGACGAAGATTGCGTGAAGATACTCGAAAGATGCAAGGAAGCCATTAATGGTAGAGATGGAGGGAAGGTGATTGTGATAGACATAGTGGTGAATCACAAGATCAGCGGAGACAAACAAATTGAAACACAACTCTTTTGGGACATGCTGATGATGACAGTAGCTACCGGTAGGGAGAGAACCGAGAAACAATGGGCCAAACTTATTGCTGATGCCGGCTTCACCCGGTACGAAATCAGTCACCAATTGGGTCTAAGATCTATCATCGAGATCTTTCCTTGAAACCGGTTCTAGTTACTCTTTCCGATCAGCAGCGGTCAGCTTCTTTGCACCTTACGAATTTATTGCTTGTTGACTTCTACACATTTTGAACTTCTTGATCAGTATTTCAAGACGCCCGTCCTTTAACCAGTATAGGCTAGGTCCAGTATCCATGGGATGGAAAAATAAGATCGATATTGAAGTGGAGAAATGAATTGGTGTATTCCAGTAGTGCTGCTTAACAGATCTGTGGAAGATTTTCTTTCTGAGTGAAATAAAGAATTGTGCTTTTGTATTGCAGCTTAGTGAATTTGCGAAGAAATTTCTGTAATAGTTGACCGTGTTACTTGTACAACTTTTTTGAAATATTATTATTGTTGATTGGAAATATCATTTTCCACTCTAACAATTGTTGAGGTACAAAATATTGTCAACATGTCTCAGTTCTTCGGTGTGGCAAGACCATTTTCGATCTTTTATCTTGCAAGATGACCTCCGGTCTCTTGATAAGACGACCCACCTCGGGTCAAAGCTTAGATGACCCGACCTTCGTATCGAGACGGACTGCCTTCGATTGATTTTGAGAGAGACCCGGGCTTCGATTGGCATCAAGACATACTCGACCTTTGAAGGGCATTGAGACGGGCTCGACCTTTGGCTGGTATTGTTGTCACATCGCGGCAATATCGACACATCTCAGATTCCCGAGTTTGATAAAGACCGATTACAATCTCGAGTTTGGTAGAGACCTTTTCCAGTCTCGAAGTCTGGTAGAGACTGCTTTGGCACATTTTCCAAACATCAACCCGAGCGGGTTCACCAAGCTGACCCGAGGAGGGAACGTAGACGAGTTTTGCTGCAAAATATGTTGATCAGTGCGTCCTTTAGATTGGCAGACTTGCGCCCCATTGAGACTGGCAGACGGCACCTCATCTAGATTGGCAGACCGGCACCTCATTGAGACAGCCTTGGCATGTTGTCCTCGACCAACTTCAGCTTGTGTCTTCTGATGGCAAGCACCTATCCTTGGTAAATTTACAACAACTTTGGACTCGTAGCTTGGAATGAGAAAATTATTATAGCAATGGATAGATAAGACATATATCTACAATTTTGTATCTTTGGAGCATTGCCTAATTCAGATCAGAAGAAAGTCTAGACAAAGTTTCAAGTATCAGTGTCGGTTTGCTCACTGAGTTTTGTCGGAGTTTGGTAGATCAGTCATATCTTTTGACTCGGGGATTAGATTGAGTTGATTCCTCCAGCTTTGGAAAGATAAGATATAGATTTACAACTTTATAGTTTAAATATTTTCATATTCGAAAAGTAATAAGGTAAAAATCTATTTTAAGACAAAGTTTGGTAGATCAATCATATCTTTTGACCGGCCTCGTTGGTTTTGGACCCGCCTCCAAGGGAGCTGGCAGTTGGACCAGCCTCCAATGGAGCACGCATGACCCACTTCAGAGTGGTTAGCGGGTCGGACCCGCCTGGGTGCACTTTGGGCCCACGACATTTCCTTTTATTCATTCTTTTTTTTTGAGAAATCCTTTTATTCATTCTTAATTGATGTTGTTTGGCCCTAAAAATTCCTCCCTTACTTTTAATCTTACAAAAATCACACGTAACTTTTTTTCTATTATTCTTGTCTTTTAAATTAGGGTTGAGCATTCAGATAATCTGAATTATTTGAAATTATTATTTCTCGTGCCAAATCAAATCCGAATAGTGAATTAATTAAAATCTGAAATCTGAAATTATTTTCAATACGAATACAGATAATCTAAATTATCTGAATTTTAAAAAAGGAAACGACTAGTTGTCCAAATTGTTTCAGCACGTAGGCATTGGCATGTTACAACCAAAACCAACATCCTGATTCTTCTTCAGAATCGAAGGAATGAAACTAGAGAAAGTGTATATTGTTTCAGTTGAAACCACCTAATATTCGAATAATCATTAGACAAATCAATCAATATTCGAGTTGGATATGACTCTATGCAGGTTATTACCCATCTCCGCCATTGTTAGAGCAAGACCCATCTTTTTTAGGAAGTGTCAAACTGAGGTTAGGGTGAGGTGAGGAGATTAGAATATATTGGACCAGACTGACTTATTTAGTTGTATCTAGTCGGCCCAGCCCAATCTTAACTTCTAAGTAGATAGATTAAAAAATTTGGATGTTCGGATAATTTGAAGTTATGTTTTTCCTATTCGAACCCAAATATTAATCCGAATAAATATTTAGATAATTTTAATCTGAATCCGGAGGCACAATTATATGAATCTGGAAAAAAAAATTGGATACTGAATTCGGACATCAGAATATTTGCTCACTCCTACTTTAAACTATTCCATCTCCATCTATATATATATATATATATATATATATATCACCACCAGTTTGGTATAATATTTTGGTATTTTTCTGAGAAGTAATACAAGTTTTACTTAAAAAAAAATATCACCACCATAGCTCATGAGAAGAGATTGATTGAGCATTTGATGATGGTTGAGTATTAGACGGAGTTGTTGTGGAATTGGAAATAGAAATATAACAAACAGGAGCAATGTAGAGCAATTGTCAATACAAAGAAGTCAAGATAAAAGAAACAAAAACAGAGTAGAATTCGCAAACAGAGAGTAGAAGAAACGAAAAACAAAAACAGAGAAAAAAAATAATATAAGAAACAGAGAAAGAAGAATAATAAGAAGAAAAAAAACAGAGAGAGAATAGAGAGACGAAGAAGAAAAAGTGGAAGTAAGGACTTGACCTGAACTGAAGGCGAAGAAGCTTGAAATGCAACGAGGCTGTGTTGTGTTGATCGTGGACAGTGGTGTATTGTTGAAAGGGATTTAGGGTTTGTGAAAATTACAAAATTAACCCTCAAAACGGTTTTAAAATAAGGGCAAAATAGTATTTCGCCGTCGATTGTTTATAGCGGCCGCGTTGACCGGCGTCAGACCCGATTCGCTCTGCAACGGAGGCCGCGCTCCTAACCGCTCCACCGCATCACTCGTCTACGCCGCTCCGACACGGCTGGGAGCGGTGGGCTGGATTTTCCCCGCGCCGATCCGCTTTTTAACATCATAGGTCCTATCAATTCCGTCAACTGCTTAAACCCCGGACTTGTTTGAGGGTTCCGTCAACCGCTTTTTGCAATCTGTTCTATGCTTAGCTCTCTTGATGTAGATAAAGCTGAGACAACTAAAATCCATGACAGAAACAAGTGTATATATATTTTTTACGGGTAGATTTACATTACAATATTGATAACGAAACTACTAAAAGCAAGCATGCATATATATATATATATATGTATGGTACATGGTTGGATCACGAGCCAGCGCTCGCCGGCTATTCGTTGTTGTTTCAGAATGACTAGGCGGTGGGGTATGATGCCTGCATTGCTATCCCACATAGACCTTCCTTAGCAGCAATGTCTCTTTCCATCCTGATATATCCTTCTTCGCCCCATTGCGCTCCCCATGAGTTCTTCACCAGCCAGTACTTTTGCCCATCGCTCTCTCCATATCCAACCGCAGCCACCCCATGGTCCAGCTCAGTGCCACATGAACCTGTGAAGACGCCGCTGGAGTAGAACTGGAACTCGAACCCACTAGCATCGATGGCCACAGAGATTGGCTGGTTGGCAACCGCGTTCAAGAGTGCAGCTTCACTGTTTGCTGGCACATCTTCATATCCAGTTATCTTGGCTGCGTGGTTGCGCGCTTCGTTCGCGTTGCAAGTACCATCAGCTGCATCGTACGGGTAGTTAGCTTCGGTGGTAAGTCCTTGATTTGTGATGATGAACTTGAAGGCGTCATCCATTAGGCCACCCTGACAGCCTTGATCTTCTCCCTTGGTGTCACAATCAACAAGCTCCTGCTCTGAAAGAGAAATTAACTTTCCGGTGGTTAGCTGGGTGATTCCTTCCACGGATGCCACCGTGGAAAACGCCCAGCAAGAACCTGCAATTAGGAAATGATCATCGATCAGTCAAATGTTTCCCTCAATTTTCGGTCAAAAACGGACAATGTCGATCCGGAAGAGGCACACACCGCACTGTCCTTGGTCCTTGATCGGTGTGACGGCTCCCTTCTTCCTCCAGTCCATGGTAGATGGTACATCAGAAACATTCTCATACCTGAAAGGGCCTGCTTGCTCAGAGCACATATGGCCCTTGAACCTGTTCCTAGTCGCCTTGAACTCCTCGTTCGTAAGGTCCGCAAACTTGTTGACTCCTAGCTTGTAACCATTGCTTCCGTCACGGTTGAAAGCGTCGATCCGTTCTACATTCTCTTTAAACACCTTTTGGCGCATCTCCCTCTCTGTTTCATCCTTGTAAACCCGTCCATAGCGTGCCATCCACTGCTCGTGCATCGACGCCTCGGGAATAGTCCGGGCCACGGACAGAGAGGTGCAGACTCCCAAGAAGAAGACCAGTGCCAGACAGATGCATTTGCTGTGGCTAGTGAACTCCATGGTATGCTACTACTTCTTCTTGCAGCTTAAGCAATTGTAAAGAGGTGTATTGTCTGTGAGAGATGATGCTAAGTTCATCCACTCTATACGCTATTTATAGGGTGCCATTGATCCACCTATGACCTTAATTTTGGAAGAGAATACAATTTGGATGCTGACCATTAAGCTAAAATCTTGTTTCTTTTTTATAATTATGTTCAATTTGGAAGGATTTTTGTTTACATTTTTGGTTCTTGTACCACATCAGCATCAAAGTAAAGGATCTCTACTGCTTCGGAAATTGCTATCAAATTGCTCTTATCATATGTGCAATTAACTCTACCGATGACTTTTTCTTCGCAAGTATTGTACTTTTTGAATATGTAGAATTTTATTAATAACACTATTATGTACAATTTACATATAAGCAGTGCAGAATTTCTTAGTGAGCATACGAGATTGCAATCGTAACTTTGTTAAAATTTTGCAGCGATAAAATCTAATAAAAAAAATCTCCGCCGAAAAATAGCGCCTAGAGTTAAATATCAACTAATTTTGCAATTCCATTCACTTTCTTTCAACAAATAACAGTTTAGTTAAATATCAACTAATTTAGGTTCGAACTCAATAGAAACTAAAAATTCGAACTCAAGAGTTCTTATAAACAAGAACAACTTCAGCCGACTGGTTGGTATGCACTACTACTCAGAAGAAATAACCGGTAAATCATTGATCAGGGATAAAGACAACATCAACCCCATCCAAATCTGCAGCTACGTACGTTCAATCTTTCTTTCAGAATATTCTCACGGGCACGTTGTTGCAACCAAATAAACAAACAAATTAAATGCCACTGAGAATCAACAAAAGTTGAAACACCATTCAACATAACACAGTATATATACATAAATCTCTGGGCTAATTACTTCAAACATCCAAACATCACAAAAGCATTCCAAACATTAATACATGACAAACAACATGGATTTCACAAGTTATAGCAAAATTCGATTTCCATTGACCATGATACTGCTCGTGTTAGGAGCATGGATCACCCTGTCTCAAGCCGCTCGCACCTTCTCGGGAGCATCATCATCATCGTATGACGAGCGATACGAGCAGTGGATTGCCCGCCATGGACGTGTTTACGGAAACCCTTACGAGAAGGAGATGCGATTCCGGATATTCAAAGACAATGCTGCTCGGATTGACGAGTTTAACCGCGAGGCGAACAGGGGATACGAGCTGGGTATCAATCAGTTTGCTGATCTTACAAACGAGGAGTTCAAGGCGAGAAACAGGTACAAGGCTCACTTGTGCCCTGACCAGACTGGCTTCAAGTACGAGAACGTCACTGCTGTTCCATCTAGTGTGGACTGGAGAAAGAATGGGGCTGTGACCCCAATCAAAGATCAAGGCCAATGCGGTAAGAATTCTGATAGGATATTGGTATATGAATTGTCGAGGGTAGTGTATTTGTTTGAAAGTATGAAAAATCTACCTACCGACGAAGATAAAGTCCGTACAAATTTCAAAAAAGCTGAACCAACTTTTACTGATGGAACTTCCAATATGCAATGACAGGTTCATGTTGGGCATTTTCCGCGGTGGCTGCCATGGAGGGAATCAATCAGCTAACAACAGGCAAACTACTCTCTCTTTCGGAGCAAGAAATCGTCGACTGCGACGCGACGAGTCAGGACCAAGGCTGCTCCGGCGGGTGGATGGACGACGCCTTCACTTTCGTCGTACAAAACCACGGCATAACCACCGAGACTAACTACCCGTACCAGGCATCAGACGGCACCTGCAACAAGCAAAAAACAGCCAACCACGCGGCCACAATAACCGGACACGAAGACGTCCCAGCGAACGACGAAGCTGCCCTGGAGAAGGCGGCCGCGAACCAGCCAATCTCGGTCGCCATTGATGGTGGTGGGTTCGACTTCCAGTTCTACAAGAGCGGCATCTTTAACGGGTCTTGTACGACCCAACTGGACCACGGAGTTGCTGTTGTCGGATACGGAGAGAGCGACGGGACCAACTATTGGATTGTTAAGAACTCGTGGGGGCCGCAATGGGGCGAAGAGGGATACATTCGGATTCAGAAAGATGTTGCAGCAAAGGAAGGCCTCTGCGGGATTGCAATGAAGGCATCCTATCCAATTTCATAACTCTATCATATTTCCCTCCATATCCCAAAGTTGATGAAATATATCTATGTATTTGTTACATGTTATATGTGTATTACAAGGTCTCTGTAAATTATTTCCACCAAAAAAAAGTATCTCTAAATTAATGCCTCGTTATGATCATCGTATGAAATACATGGTACTTGTAAATTAATTTCCGGTAATAGGACGTTAAAATTTTGAATTCAAAAATTTTAATAAAATGGGTGAAGGATGAATTTTTTACACTTATAAACAAGTCTACCATATTGCGATGTGATAATTTTAACAGGTCTCACGGGCTCTGATGTTGTCAATGTGCAATGAAACGAATATCGTGCAAGAACAACAATTAACACAAATCAATTCGCTCAAGTATTATGTTAAAATCTATATATCTAACATACAACTGAGACATGCCCTTCCAAAATAGGAACCTTGAGACATGAGTGATTGGATTTTTTGCCTTGCTATCTCTTGTAAGTACCAATATAGTAATCTTAACAAAATATCTAAAACATAGGCGTCACAATTATTGCAATTAACTCAAAACCCATTTTTTAGAATGAATTATTTCAAAAGCCGGATACATGATTTATTGCATCTCACGAATAGCCAGAGATGGAATCTAATAGGTTAATAAAAACTTAAGCGAGTCCTCAAATGAGGGAGTAGATTTGGTGTTGGATGTGTAAAATATTCTAGGACTGTTGTGGGAGATAAAATGGTTCACAATGTTATGATAGAATGGTTCATCCAGTTATGATAGAATGGAGTTCGCTCAGTTATGATAAAATAATTTCATGAAACCGTCCCCAAAAAAATCGGGACCACGCCCGGGATAAAAGAGGTTGGATAAAATGGTTCGCCCAGTTATGATAAAATGGTTTCACGGACAAAAGAGATTAGATAAAATGGTTCGCCCAGTTATGATAACATGGTTCGCTCAGACATGATAAAATAGTTCGCTCAGTTATGATAAAATGGTTTGATCTCCAGGACTGTACTGGAAAAGTTACTCCAGTACCAAATCTCGTCCCCTCAAAAGAGGGCAGCCGTTGCAAAGGAAAATGCCACCGGAACAGCTGGCAGACTTGTAACCTTTGCACTTCGTGAGAGAGAAGATGTTGTGTTGTGTTGATCGTAAGATAGAAGAGAGGCTGTTGTGTTGATCGATTACAGAGGAGAGAAGATTGTCGAAATTCTAAAATTAACCCTCAAAACAATTGTTTGGGAAATAATAGTTTAGGAGTAGATAGTAGTTTTAGTGTAGATTACGAGTAGATTGACAATCTACCTGTTTGGTAAAATTAGTAGATTATAATCTACTACTAGTTTAGGAGTAGTTTCAAAGAATTAGTATTTTGTAATTATCTAAAAAATTAAAGATTCTATTCTATTAAATACATATTAGGAGATTTTTTAACTACTATTTAAATATTAAGAGATTTTTGTTTAAAAAATTAAGAGATTTATTTTGCTTAGAAATTATTTGAAAAATTAAAGAGTTTATTTAACTAAACAAATATCAATAAATTTTATTTTAACTACTAATTCAAATTAGATTAAGATGAGATTATCATCCAACCTTCAAGCATTCAACCTCAAAAGTAAGATTATCATTTTTTTTATGTTACGTTGGTATTAATTTTCTCTTCATAGTGAATTTATAATTATACGACAAGAATTAATTACTTTTTTTTACATCTCTCTTGAGCATCATATAAAAATCGATACGTGTTCAAATATACAATAATTTCACTATTTTTTATCCTTAAACTAGCTATTATTCTATTACTTCATCAAACTCAATAATTTTTTCAAACTGATAAGCAAAATTATTTTTGTTATATATTGAGCTCTTATTTGAAATGAAGTATTGTGGATTTTTATTGTTTGCATTAGATGATTTGTGCGATTTATAGTATAAATTAACAATTATAAATCATAATATAGATGTCTCAGAAAAATAAAAATTTACATGGTTGTTATTCTTATTCTTATTTTATTCTCCAACCAAATGTAAAAAATTAATATATTCAATAAGTTAACTATTTGTACTTTATCAAAATATTTATTTTTAGAAATATAAATAAGACCATTTATCTTTTATCAAAATATTTATTTAGAAATATAAATAAGTAATATATTAAATCATTAATATTTTGACTTAAATAAATAATTTAGATTTTTTAAGCTTAATTTATAAATTAATAATTAATTTAACCAAAAATATATAATCTACTAAATCGAATCTGCTATCTACTAGTTAATTTTACCAAACACATTATTGAATCTGCTTTCTGCTTCTAATCTGTTATCTGCTTTCTGCTCATAATCTGTTTCGCCAAACAGGACCAGTATTTCGCCGTGATTGTTTGTAGCGGCCGCTTTGACCCGCGTCAGACCCGATCCGCTCTGCGACGGAGGTCGCGCTCCTTACCAATCCGACTGCATCACTCGTAATACTTGGGCCAATAGCACTCTGTTCTAGCCACCTTCACTTGTATGCTCATAAGCCTATAGCTTTCAGAACTATCCCCTGGACTGTCGTAGGTGATTTCTTACTTTCTTCACTTCTTTTAAACAATTTTTTACCAATCTTGGACTTGTTTGCTTCGAGAGATTTCCAATCAATTTTGTTGATCAATTTTCGTGCCCAAAGGTATGGGTCCTTTTCTTGGTTAACTCCTTTTAAGGCCCTGAATTGCGCCATAGTGCGTGTAGTCGCCCTCTCGTAGATATATAGTTGAGGTCTGTTCTCTGAAAGAGTTGGGCTACAATTCCTGGGCTTTAGTTCTGAGACTAATTGAATACGACCTTCGTACATGATTGAATATCTTCCTGATCATATTAGGAATAGAAGTCATGATCAAATTAGATTCTTAATAAATTAGGTACTTAGTGATCAAATTAGAATCTTAATCAATTAGTTATTTGGTGATTAAGGAGCATATTTCATTAGATCAAGGAGGCAAAAAGTGTCGGACTTGAAGAACGCATTCACATTGATACCAAATAACCAATCTTAGGGAAAAGTTCAGTTCACAAATATAAATGATTCTCACAAATGATTTCCACAAAATTCATAGCCAACTCAAATTCATTGAAGATTTTGGATTATCAACTCACATTTAAATATGGAGTTGGATTAAAGTATGAACCATAGGACTCTACTCGGAAGTTTTTAAACCAGACATCCCCGTCATTTTTCATTTGGTGGATTGCCTATATGTGTGTATAAATATGAACATATTTGCTCATAATGTGGCCCACTTCTAGAAGCTGACCTAGTCCATATCATCATATTTAATACAAAACTCAACGTCTATTGGGGGGAGATTAATCTTAATCTCGGGTTTCATCTTCTTAGTTTGCTTGATAAGGTTCCGTTGTACTGGTCCAGAGATCCAAACGAGACACGACACAAGTTGATGTTGTTTATTTGCTTATCTCGTGTTATTCTCTCTGTCCTCTTGTTCTTTGTCCATTATAGTTTAAAATAGGTTTGTCGCCTGTTTCATAGTTTGACAACGAAAGGGCTTGTTGTTAAAACGAAGACCAGAATGTTTTGCCTTGGTCAGAAGCCGACAGCTGGTAGAACATCATCTGTTTCACGCGTGGTAAGCTGCTCTGCAGTTGAACATATTTTTTGCAGCTTGCTTGCTAACTAATTGGTGAGTTTTGGTTCGAAAGAGAACGTTTCTGCAGTTGATACCCGGCTCAAGTCGAAAATGGTGGGTGAGGATGGGACTGGATTTGGTCCTAGATGTGTAAAAGCGTTTGGACTGTCTTGGAGGATAAAATGGGTTGTTCAATTATGATAAAATAGTTCGCCCAATTATGATAAAATAGTTTGACCGGACCGTCCCGAAAAAATCGGAACCGTCTGGTATAAAAGGGATTGGATAAAATGGTTTGCCCAGTTATGATACAATAGTTTGACGGGACCAACACAAAATAAAAGGGGTTGGATAAAATAGTTCGCGCAGTTATAATAAAATAGTTTGCTCAGTTATGTCATCCAGGACCGTCCTGAAAATTGATTTCGAGGACCAAATCTGGTCCCGGTGAGGATTTATGATCGTTCTTCGGACCAGGGTTCTAGGTCCGACAAGTTCTGATCCAGACAGAATCTGATCACACATGATCTGCGTGCTATACACTTATCCTTTTACAAAAGAACAATCAAGAAATTTTAGGAACAAGAGGAGAACAATGGCCGATGAATTAATCATCTCCGTTTGGATTCCTAGTTGGAAAGAGAATGAACGGCAGGGTTGAAAGCCAGCCGACCCAGAAGGCCATATCGATATGGCAAGAATGTTCTCTTCTTTAGATCATCAGATGCTGCCTTGTTGGTGGTGTAGTGCAACTCATGAGCTGATGCTGGTGCTTTCCTCCTCGTGGCCTTGGCCGGCGACGCGGAGCCGCCATCCATTGACCGGAAGCTCGAGTTCTTCTCGTCCTGATCATTTTGGGGCTTCTTGGTCCTGAACAGGGTGACAGCCGAGTACTTCCTGAGCGGGTCCTTATCGGATGATCGCCCTTCTGACGCGCTCCTAAACAGTAGCAGATCTTTCAACTTCCACTTCCTCGAAGAGCTTTTCGAGGAAGACGAGGATGACGAGGAGGCCGAGGTCTTTGAGTCCAATGCTGGCTGTCTGTTTGCTTGTTGTTTAGCCATCTCTTCTTCCTCCTCCTCTTCCCATGGATACCCTGAAACTCTGTAAGGAGAAAGCGATCTTGAACCTCCTCTTCTGCCCGAGCTTCGCCCCGGACCGGAAACTCTCTCCCTGCCTCTTTCGGCCCCTAAAATCTCCGAATCTTTCTTCCCCCTTGGCGAAAATGCTTCCTTTATGATCCTCTTCCCTCTAGCTATCGGTGATCTCGGCGACGATGGCCTTGGTGACAGAAGCGGACTTCTCAACGAGTCATCCCGACGAAGCTCCAGCTTCAGTCCGGGATGAGGCCTCGATGGCTTAATCTTACCTCCATGGAATAGCTCGTCAGCTGTACTCAACGGCGAAGCATTCCCAAAATCAAAGGCGAACTCTTCTTCTTCTTCTTCTTCTTCTTCTTCTTCTTCTTCTTCTTCTTTTCCATCTTCCTTCATGGACAACTCCTCGAAATAGCTGTAGAGCTCGGCCACCCGCGAAGGGCTCGAGGGCGCGCTGAGGAAGGAGGAGGAGGAGGAGTAGTCGCCGAAGCGTTTAGGTGTGGAGGGAGCACTCAAGTAAGCCATTGGACGAGCTTCATTGAAGTCGAAGTCCATGCCTCCTGGCCTAGGTATCGCCACTTCCATTTTGGTTGTCTTCTGCTTTCTTTGAGAGAGACAAATTGAATAACAATAGAAGCAACTAAGTTTGTGTTTGTTGGAGATGTGATGAATTTATATAGAGAGGGTAGGAGGAAGGTCGAAGGAAGGAGAGGGAACGTCCAGGGAGGACTTGTTGACCGTTATTTAGGAGCCGCCTGTTATTTTACTATAGTTTAATACCGAATGTTATTTTCTCGAATGACAGAAAATATAGATGAGGTAGGAATCACCAGCATGTTATAGATGAAGCCGAGGGTGACATGTGCAAGTAGGTGTATACTTGCAAAAATTAAAAAAATGGTCAAATTGTGTAGCCTTATCGTTATTTGATGGGCAAATAATTGCTTGTACCCCACGTTTGGTCAAAATTGACACTTTGTGGTGCATTCAGGTGAAGCGATAGCCAGGGGGAACCACCATGTAAATAAGAAGAAAGGCGGTTTATTAAAAAAAATGTGTGTTTTTCACAATCACTATTTAATTTGTGTCCGAATAAAGTTTGAAAGGTTATCACCCACAATCTTTATATTTAATTTAAATTTTTTGGAAAAATTATACTTTAGTACCATGTAGTTTCACACTTTTTATTTTTAGTACCATGTGATTTCAAATTGGTAATTTAGTCCCTGAGATTTATCAACAATTTTTCAGACACGTGAAGGGCAGCTGCCCGTCCAAATTCGCTTGAAACGATGTCATTTTTTAGCCGACGTGGCAGACACGTGGCTAATGAGTGAGCTTAGTTAAAGCTAATGTGTACTATGACAAATTACCAAAATAGTCATAATTTTAATACTTTTTCAAAAAAAATCAAACTTCATCTTCAACCTCACATCCTCTTTAAAAAACCCAAAACTCAACATAACCCATTCTAGATGTTGCAAAAGTGGTATTTTACAACTTGTAGATGACAAGGAAGCAAGGCAACACTGCACGCTGGTCGAAGACCACAACTTGTAGGTGACGGGGAGGTGGTCGTCAAAAAGATGATGATGTAGTGCTTTAAGGGGATCGCCATGTCATAATGGGACTGTACTCTTCGCCGATTCGAATATACGGGATTAGCCAATCAAATAATAGATACTCAGTGGGTTGGCTTAAAAATAAATAAATTGCTAGTCGTAGAATATTATCCGCGTCAGACTAAAACATAACTAAAAGAAGAAGGGTTCAGACAATTTGATTTTACCTTATCCCTTTCGCCTAACTAAGTAGGACCTAGATAGTCGTTTGGTCGGGGTAGCAAGAGATGCATTTTAGAATTTTTCTTCATTTCCTACAATGGGTTCTGTTGAGTTTTGGGTTTTAGAAGAGCATGTGATGTTGAAGATGAAGTTTGGATTTTGGATTTTGGATTTTGGATTTTGGATTTTTTTATATAATATTAAAAAATTAGGACTATTTTGATAATTTGTTATATTACATGTCAGTTTTAACTAAGCTCACTCTGTCGCCACTCTATCACCACTTGTCAGCCACGTCGGCTCAAAAATGCCGTCGTTTCGAGCGAGTTTGGATGGGCAGCTGCCCTAGACCTACCTGAAAAATTGTTGGCAAACCTCAGGGACTAAATTATCAATTTGAAACTACAGGGTACTAAAAACAAAAAGCATAAAACTATATAGTACTAAAGTGTACTTTTCCTAAATTTTTATATCGGAACATGTAAACGGTTGGTTTTTGAGAGGTGATATTTCGGTATGGGACTATCTATTATGTTATATTGTGAACTTTAGGTTGTCGAATTCTGACTTTGCGACCTGCTAACGGTTAGTTTAATGGAGAAATTAAATGAAGAGAGTTGGTTGGATTAAGAAATAAAAGACGAGTAAGATATTCCGATAGACTTTGCTAGGATACTAACATCATATTTAGCGAGGATAATTAATAGATATTTCCGGTGATTCCAACTTTCTGACCTGAGGATATAATAGTACCGTCAATCTTTTCATAAGGTTGGTGCTAATCAATTTTGTTCCAGGAATTATATCCTATGAAATAATTACTTATGTCATTCAATGAATTGCTAAATTTTTTATATGAGCGTCACGAGATCAAGTCAATGAATAGCTAAATTTTTTAATTTTTTATGAACAATAAAGGGTCACGGGATCAATTCATTTTGATGTCATCAGGGGTGGAGCCAAAAAATTTGGAAAGTGGGGGTAATCTAATTTTTTGGGTCCGACTAGCATATGATAAGTCGGCAATGGGTCATTCTGGTTTCAATTTTTAGGTTGATTAATTTTTTAGTAGATTCAATTTCTAATTTTAGTGGAGACATACATTAAAAAATATACCAGTTATTAAAAAAATTAAGTGGGGACAATTATCCCACCTCCCTCCGCCCCCTAGATGTCATGCTAAAATCTTAACATTCAATCCAAAATTTTAAGATAATAATTATGTAGATTTTTCACTAAACAAATATATTCGTTCAAGGTTTTAAATGCCGCACCTCATGACTAATTCTTTATAAGAGCATTGATCGCGTTTTTGCAAATTTCAGATGCCCAAAAAGTCCAATTATCCAGCTTGGATTTTGCGGCTATTGTAGACTTGTTGTTTTCATGATCAAGCCTAGCTTTCTTTTTCTTTTATTTTGTTAGAAAAATTTCGTTTTTAAATTCCTCATCATCCTACCAGGATTATGACACGAGTTACATTCATATTGAATCCAGTGAGTTAAAAAGTCTTCCTCAGAAATCTCGTCTAGAAGGCTAGCTAGAATATTTCATAGACCAGAAATGGTTAAAAGTCCATGTCACAGCCCCTTTATTTGAAGAATATTTTATTTAAATCCGATATAATTATAAATAGATCCATTTGGTCAAAAAATCTGATATAGCCAAGAGTTTATTTTGTTTTTTAAAAATTTATTCTGTTACACTCGTACCATGGTCGTTTGAAATCTCAATACTTCCTAATTTAATACGCATTAACGATCATCACAAAGTGATTCTTGTATAGTATTTACGCTCCAAGTAGCCTTGTATATTATTTTTTGTCTTGTTGTCTGCCTTGTACATTATCGTGTCAATTTATAAGGAATCAATCAAATTAGGCCAACTTTTCTAACTACAAATTTACTCATGTGCATCTGCAGAGATTAAGGAGCAACTCAATTGGCCTCTCGTTACACATCGATGAACATATTTTATTCACGTTGCCCTGATATTTATTATTTTATAACAACCCATTTCTCTGATCATCAAATATGAGTGGACACGTTCATCGGTTGACTTAATTATATATTACTATACATACAACCATAACTTATCCAGATTTTGACGGGATAAGAACATCCAGAAGATTTTTTTAATATCGTCTCGTATCTGAATACTTATTAGATTGACTAATCAAAATTCGAGTGGGATAAAATTTTTGAAAAGTGACACAATTTTCTTAACAAGTATTAGACATTGTTGTGTTCCCAATAGTTCAAATTCGAATCATATTGATTAAGTTATAACAATTTTATCGATAGTATTCGTTAGTTTTAGACGTTAGTTGTTTGGTAGCATTTCAATAATTTTTTTCAGGGGAAAGAGCAATGACCACCGAGACCATCCCCTTCTAGAAAGAACAGCATACTTATAATAGGTTAGAACAAGTCTCCTCATTAGTATTTGATTATTCGGTCTAATATTTTTTCATTATTGACTAATCAAAGTTTGAGTAGGGTAAGATTTTTGAAAGGTGACACAATTCTCTTAACAAGTATTCGACATTGTTATGTTCCCAATGATTCAAATTCGAATCATATTGATTAAGTTATAACAATTTTTTCATTAGTATTTGTTAGTTTTAGAGGTTAGTTGTTTGGTAGCATTTCAATAATTTTTTTCAGGGGAAAGAGCAATGACCACCGAGGCCATCCCCTTCTAGAAAGGACAGCATACTTATAATAAGTTAGAACAAGTCTCCTCAATGAGGAGAAATCGGTGCGTAGCCGGCCTCCTTATCCTAAACCACTTCCCACTCCAGCAGATTATGATATTGCTTAAGCTAAATTAGAGGTCCTTTTGTTGTTGTTACTCATGTTAGGTGTTGTAATTAGAAATGGCAATGGGCAAGATCCGAGTAGGATTCATGGAACTCGTATCCTTATCTTTTTTTTCTAAATGTGGATTCAAATTCTTACCCTTATCCTCTTAAAAAATAAGAATTTGGAATAATTCCAGTCCTAAAAAACCGGGCAGGATAGGGAGACCCACGGGTCTGTGTTATTTATAAATTGTTTATTTTAAAAAAATTAACTATCATTTGATTATTCTCAAATAGCAAGGGGCATTAAAAATGTGAATACAATTGATTCGTTCATTAAAATAAATTAATTTAAAAAAATGAAGTTGAGTACGTTGAGATTGAGAATTTTGTAGTATATTTAATAATTAATTTACATATATATTATTTTTTTAAATTCTGGTAAGAATCAGGGTAGGATCCTATAGATCCATATCTATGTCTTTATCCTTTTAAAATAGGGAAAATGATAGATAAGTACCATGTAGTTTCACATTTTTACAACGGAGTACCCTGTGATTTCAAATTGGCAATTTAGTCCCCGTGGTTTTCAAAAATTTTCTCGGGCAGGTCCAGAGTAGCTACCCGGCCAAATGGGCTCGCAACGCTGTCATTTTAAACCTACGTGAAAAAAATGTGGCATCCGAATGGGTTTAGTATATGATGACGTATAATGTGGCTAATTACTTAAATAGTCTCAAATTTGTTTATATTTTTTTCAAATAACCCATCCTCTCTCTCCTTCCCCTCCCACCTAAAACATACACTCTCTCTCCACCAGCAAAAAAAATCCCCAAATCTCTAACCCACTAAAACCAAACCCACTAATCCAATTCCAGTTCATTGTCTTCCTCCCTCCCCAACCATGGCAACAATTTTGATAAAGCTTGAAGGGATCCTCTCCTTTCAAACCTATCCATCCTCCCTCCTCCTCTCCTCTCTTCTAATGCACCGTAAAGCTCTCTCGGGAAGAACCCTAAAAACCAGAGATGCATCAATCAGTCACCTCCTCTGAACTCCACCCTGCTTTCCGGAGCAAATCTGAAAACTGGTCCGATTTTAACAAGAGGAAGATCCCGACACACCGTGGGATCCCGGAACCCAGAGTTCCTCCTTCGCCGGACCACGGCGGCATTGCTCCTGAAATCCCTGGATTGCTGGTGAGCGAGGACGGCCTCAGGTCCCTGACTCCCTCTCCCATCTCTGTCTGCTCGCGGTCTCCCTCCCCGAGTGGGTGTTTTTTCTTGAACCATGGCTGCGTCCTTGAGAAGTTCCCTATTCTGGAGAACAGAACCCAATTTATATTTGAATTGGATGGTCTTCTTCGCCTAAAATCTCCAATCGGCAACCCAGTTTCTATTTGAATTAATTGGGGTTAATTTGATTTGTTGCTGCGATGGATGTCGCTGTAATCCTTTGATTTGGATTCGTCATGAAGGAGTGGAGAAGACGAGTTGTTGGCCGGAAAAGACGAGAAGGAGATGAGTGTTATAAATTATCTATAATCTAAGCATATGAATATGGAGAATGATAAGGAAGAGAGTAGAGAATGAAGTTCTCATTAATAGGTGTAGAATGTGTGTACAATTACAATGCTATTTATAGGCAATTACATCAATTAAACAATAACCCACATCAATGTAAAGTGGAGGAAAACATGGAGTAGAACATGGAGGTGAGGTGGAGGAGAACATGGAGGAACATGGGAGAACATGGAAGAAACATGGCATCCATATTATACATAATACTCCCCCTTGGATGCCATTTGAATAATGAGCCTCATTAAAACCTTATTAGGAAAAACCCTATGGGAAAAATCCTAATCAAAGGAAAAAGAGTACATCATCATAAAATTACTGCCTCATTAAAACCTTACCCGGAAAACCCATTGGGACAAAACCGTGGTTAAGGAAAAAGAGTACAGTGTAAAATGATATCTCCCCCTCATGTCTACATCATTTGAGATCTCTGAGTCGTTTCGGACCAATATTACGAACATGCTTCTCAAAAACTACAGTGGTCAGGGATTTTGTGAACAAATCTACCAAATTGTCACTTGAACGAATTTGTTCAACACTTATCTCCCCATCCTTTTGAAGATCATGTGTGAAAAAGAACTTTGGTGATATATGTTTTGTCCGATCACCTTTAATATATCCTTCTTTTAATTATGCGATGCATGCAACATTATCCTCATATAAGGTCGTAGGTATTCCCTTTTGAAAAGGTAATCCACAAGATTCTCGAATGTGTTTGACAATAGATCTCAACCAAACACATTCTCGGCTTGCTTCATGAATAGCCAAAATCTCAGAATGATTATATCAGGTCGTGTATGACCAGCGAGATACATTAGCGCACCTATTGCACTAAGATATGGTACTTCAGGACCAAGAAATTCTTCACCATTTTCTCGAGGTCTGAAAAAGGTCCCTTTTCACATCAAGTGACCTTATAACCATTGGAGTGTTCAAATAATGGTCTTGGTTTAACCCTTAGATAATAAACCAGACAATCTCAACATATGAGGTACGTTGCGAGGATACTGCAACTACTTGTAATGTGAAAATCGTAGTGGTAGGGTCCTTTCATTCATGAATACTTAATTAAGTCTAGAACATGATTATGTGTCTTTTCAAATAACTTAATCATATTATCTCATTTCGTTTACGCACAAATACCCATTTGTATCCTACGGGTTTCACCCCTCTGGGTGTGCGGACTACAGGTCCGAAAACTTCACGTTTCGCAAGTGAATCTAATTCAGATTTCATTGCGTCTTTCCAATTTGGCCAATCTTTTCTATGCATGCGTTCCTTGATAGATTTTGGCTCTAGATCCTCTTCATCTTCCATAATATTTAGCGCTACATGGTAGGCAAAAGTATCGTCGACGATAACTTCATTTCGGTTCCATTTTTCTCCAGTCATAACATAATTTATTGAGATCTCATGATTATCACAATGTTCAGGTACCTGATCTTCCATTGGAAGCGACTCATCTAGAGTCTGCCCTTCCTTGATATTAATATTGACTGGGGACTCTTCAGGAGTCAAGATATCCTCGGTTTGACCATCTTGATATTTTGCTCCTTTTCTTTTACGAGGATTTTTATCTTTGGAACCAATAGGTCTACCACGTTTAATTTGTGCCTTATTTTCATTGGCAATAATTGATCGTCCTTCAGGGACATCAATTCTAAAAGGAGCATTAGCAGCCGGAATATGTGACTTAGTCACTCTCTTTGGGTCAGCAAAAGCGTCTGGCAACTGATTAGCTAAATTCTGCAGATGAATTATCTTTTGAACTTCAAGTTCACTTTGCTTTGTGCGAGGATCTAAATAGCACAATGATAATTCATTCCAGCTAATATCTTTTTCAGGCTGCTTAGTTTCTCCCCCTAATGTTGGAAATATTGATTCATCGAAATGACAATCGGCAAAACGTGCCGTAAATATATCTCCAGTACGTGGCTCAATGTACTTTATTATCGATGGAGATTCAAACCCAACATATATTCCCAACCTTCTTTGGGGTCCCATTTTAGTGCGTTGTGGTGGAGCAATTGGAATGGGGAGAATTCATGATAACTTGTTGGCCTGATGCGAATTAACATTGCTGCGTGTAAAACAGCATGTCCCCAAGCAGAAATAGGGAGTTTCGCTCTCATTAGTAATGGTCTTGCAATTAATTGAATCCGTTTAATAAATGATTCGGCAAGACCATTTTGAGTGTGAACATGAGCTACAGGATGTTCAACATTTATACCAATGGCCATACAATAATCATTGAATGTTTGAGAAGTGAATTCACCAGCATTATCAAGACGAATGGTCTTAATGGGATTATCTGGAAAATGAGCTCATAATCGAATTAACTGAGCTAGTAATCTCGCAAACGCCAGGTTGCGAGTTGATAATAAAGATACATGTGACCATCTAGTTGATGCATCAATTAATATCATAAAGTATCTAAATGGTCCAGATGGTGGATGAATAGGTCCACATATATCACCATGTATACGTTCCAAAAATCCGAGGGATGCAGTCCCAATTTTAGCTGGTGATGGCCTGGTTATTAATTTTCCTTGAGAGCATGCAACGCATGATAATTCATTGGATAGGAAAATCTTCTGGTTCCTTAAAGAATGTCCACATGAATTGTTAATAACTCTTCGCATCATTATTGACCCGGGATGGCCCAACCGGTCATGCCAAATTGCAAAATCAGTAAACTTCAG